>JAFMOC010000085.1:0-655000 GCA_019802505.1 Corydoras sp. C115 | reverse complement strand
CACACACTTTATATGGGGCAATTTTTTAATTTTTAAAAAAAAATTATTTTTTGAGAATTCAATTGACTTAATCCATGTTTTTGGACTGTGGGAGGAAACCGGAGAACCCGGAGGAAACCCACGCAGACACGGGGAGAACATGGAAACTCCACCCAGATGGGGATTCGAACCGGGAATCCCTAGCGCTGAGAGGAGAACGTGCTAACCACTAAGCCACCGTGCCACCTTTTATATATAATAATATATTGAATTCAACACTTTATACACATCATACCATTTTTTTCAGTTGTTGTTGTTAATTGCAGAAGTGGAGTTAAATGATATTATTGAAATAAAGGCTTAAATAGGCAAAACAAGTTGTAAAGTAATACACTTTCTTTTATTTTTATTCTGACGTCATGCCTTATTTATATACCGTAGTTGCCAGTCACAAGTAGGGTGACCAGATGTGCCGCTTTGAGCGGGACAGTTACTGTAAGGTTCATTCATTCATTCATTTATTATCTTCCGCTTTATCCTCTATTAGGGTCGCGGGGAGGTTCCCCATGCCCATCCAGGGGAGAACGTTTCGGGCGCTGGGCAGATACACCCAGGACAGGACACCAATCTATCACTGGACACACTCACTCACACAGACACGCACACAAACACACTCTCTATGGGGCAATTTGGAGAACTCAGTTGACTTGATCCATGTTTTTGGACTGTGGGAGGAAACCGGAGAACCCGGAGGAAACCCAGGCAGACACGGGGAGAACATGGAAACTCTACCCAGATGGGGATTCGACCCGGGAATCCCTAGCGCTGAGAGGCGAACGTGCTAACCACTAAGCCACTGTGCCGCCCACTGTACGTTTTTTTTTTTTTTTTTATAATACTTTTAAGTAATTTAGTAAAAGTAATAATCTAAAGTAAAACTCATGATGAGATGAATAGTTCAGGGAACAAAGAAAATGACTTGATGAATGAGCATGGGAAAGAGTGTGAATGTCCGGTTGCAGGGTGAGCGGAGAGTTTTGAATAATAGGACAGTCAACAAGAACCTGTCATAAATTCATACCCCTGAGGGGGGCAGAAAGCAGGACCAGATGGGGTAGAAGATAGAGATGTTTTGGTCAATGTACACATGAGAAAAAAGACTGTTGTCTGAAAGGGGTGCACACACAGAAGAAGCAGGTCACGCCCTAATGAAGGACTTAAATGGACGAACTGGAGGACTGCGGGCAGAGCTCTCGGCGGATAGCAACGAGCTTATATCGTCCATATTTTTCATTGTTTGATATTTTACACTGTCTTTTCAGTAAAACGCATGAAATACTTTTGGGACGAAACCGCCGACTTTATTATTTTTTTTTTAAGAAACTTAACATCACGCAATTTTGTTACTTTTCACGCGTCTCGCAAATTGAGACGTTGTCCCGCATTGTTATTGAAAGTCAGACTGCAGTTTTAAAACGTGTGTTTTATAATCTGTATAGTCTGTTATCGGGGGAGAGGCGGGCTGTCAACCAATCAGGAACATTGTACACAGTCGGGTATTTTAATTTGGGAATCATTGTGAAATAGTATAAAAGCTCATGCTTACTATGCTTTCTTACTTTAGAGAAAGGTACATGGAAATAAGATATACAAGTTATATATAGGGCGGCACGGTGGCTTAGTGGTTTAGCACGTTCGCCTCTCAGCACTAGGGATTCCCGGTTCGAATCCCCATCTGGGTGGAGTTTCCATGTTCTCCCCGTGTCTGCGTGGGTTTCCTCCGGGTTCTCCGGTTTCCTCCCACTGTCCAAAAACATGGATCAAGTCAATTGAATTCTCCAAATTGCCCCATATAGTGTCTGTGTGAGTGAGTGTGTGCCCAGCGCCCGAGATGTTATACAGTATATATATATACTGTTTGGAGAAATGCAGAAAAGTCATACCAGGGGCGTTTTTAGTGTTTAGAAACATCAGGGGCTTTAGCCCAGATCCCTTATTCCCCCTCTGTCCTTTCATTAGTGTATTTATCCATTTTTCAAACTGTTGTTACATTCATTTTGTTTGATAATTTATTAGTTATATTGGATAAAATTAAATAACATATGAAATATGTCTGTCAGCAGTGGATAGCACATTGAGTTCTAATAAATGATGGTTTTGGCTGAATTTTTTTGAATAAACGAACCTGAGCTTCGGCAGAAAATCATGAAAGGTTTACGAGTCGGTCGCAGATTAAACAGTTTTAATGAGGTTTTGTTTGAAATACCATAACTTTGTGACAGTTTGCGCTTCAGAAAAATTCTGACGGTTTATGAAAGCTGAGAAGCTGCTCTTACCAGCCAACATACAGTTATTACGGTAAATAATTTGTCTCCTTCAAACACACACAGAGCTTAGAAGCACAAACAGCTGACGGTGACTCCATCGTTCGGTCCGTTCGGAGAGGCTGCAGAGAAAGCTGGTATAGCCACGAAAGCCCAAGTCTAACTATGAGTTATACCCTTTTTAAAGCACATTAAAGAACTGTCTGTTCTGTTTAATTGTACACGTGTATATGTACTATAAGTTTTTATTTACAGTCTGTTATGTGCTAAAGGGACAGAGTAGAGATGTTTCTTTTTCAGTTTTAAGTTATTTTAGACAACCTTGATGCATTGGTGTCCCACATTGTCCTACACAAACATAATCTTTGTCCCACATCTGGTGAATTGGAACCTGGTCACCCTAGTCACAAGTCTGGACACAGCCTCTTCTTGCTCCATTTTTTCCACTTACCATAGGGATGAACAATTACCGATTGAAGTCCAGTAGTTTCTTTGTTGTTGTTAGTCCCCTGTTGGTTCTCTGTTCTCTATTGATTAGGCCCATCACAGAACAGGTATGATTTTGTGGTGGATTGTTTATTGGCAGTTCTGCAGTGTCACTGATGCAGTGAGTGGGTTTTAGTGCAGCAGTGCTGCTGTAGTTTCATTTCTCCACCTCAGTGACTCTGCTGGGACAGGAATAATGCACCAACCAAATAATATCTGCTCTGTGGTGGTACTATTGGTGTCCTAAACATTAGAGAACAGAGTAAAGTGGAGTAACACAGTCCACAAACAGATAAAAAACTGATAAAATAGACAATACGTTTAGCAAAAGGGAGATGTGTCCAAACTTTTGACTGGTACTGTATGTATATTTATATATGTTATATGTATATGAACATGAAAAATATGTCAAAATCTTACAAAAACAGCTGCAACTTACAAAATAAAAAGTGGAACCTTTTTTATAACAAACTGTAAAGGTGCACTGATAAACCCATATCGACTGTTAAGTATAGTGGAGGATCATGTGCCATACTACAACAACTGAAATTTAACACTAAACAACAAACCAAAATATATGTCAAGATCAACACAATATCAAGCTTCTGTCATTATCCAAATCTAATCCAGCAGTTCTAAATTGAAACTCTTGTGTCGTGTAATTGTAATTTGGTATGTGATGGTGAAATGCAAACCTGCATTTTACTTTTTAAGCAACAAATTATTTTTTGATTAAACAAATTCTTACACTATAAAGCCTATTTCGGTATCCATATATTAATAAGAATGCTTAATGTTAGCAAACCATCATAGATTCATGTTTTGAATCGTGTGCCTCCATCCTGACAGCTGATTGGGTCTAACAGGTGCATTAAAGTGTTTTCAGCACCTCTGCATCAGCAACTTCAGTTTGAAGAGCACTGGAAGGGAGGGTGAGGGTGAGGGTGGGTAAAGGAATGTTGGAGTGGGAATGTCCTGCAAAATCCTACTGTTGCTGTGTAAGAACTGGTCAGCTCTGCATGTGTGACAGAGGTGAAATGTTACTGTTACAGCTCCTTCACCAGCAAAATGAAGAGCATCATTAGGAGTACTGCTGCAGGGTAATTAAATATGCCTACATAAAATGACATGACATCCCTCTAGCCTATCAATGCCTGTCTTTGAAAAGTAGACTAAATTTGGACCATATTTAGCTTTAATTAAACCTATAATTTTTTTTAAATGATCACTGAACTATTATTAGGCAAAAAAAAAAAAAAAAGCAAAATAGCCAAACACTCTGTATATTGTCACCACTACATCAAAGGAAGATTAACATTTAGGTGCAATACTTTGAGCTGTAGGAGGAAAAAAGAGTATAAAAGAAACCATTGCAAATGTGAACAAAAGGCCAAAACACTTACAAAGGTTCTTACAAATTTTGATTATATTAGATAGATAGATAGATAGATAGATAGTATACTTTATTCATCCCGAAGGAAATGTAAGTAATTGCTTCTGAATTGAGGTTTTCTACACATAATTTATTTTGACAAACTTCACATATATTGGCCAGGAAATTCTTTCATTCTGATTGTATTTAGTATTTACAATTATGTTGCACACGATTGATTTATAAACTTAAAAAAGAAATCATCCATACAGTAAAACATTCCATCATAGAGAATCCCCAAAACAAATATTTAGTAGCTTTAAAGCTACCCAACATTCCTCTCAAACATGGTTCTTTGCCCTATAGTTCTAAACACGTGACAGACTGCTGTTTGTTGATCATCAATTGTGTTCCAAATTTGAATTACCTCAGTCTGTCCAAACATGTTCTGACACAGACTGCCTGATGGTGGAGCCATTATACACTTTACTATTTTGTAGTGCCTTTGAATGCATCTTCCACCTGGAGTTGGACTTCTTACAGCTGTCTTATGTGTTCTTATAGCATAGCCTACTTTCCAATTTTAGGGCCCGTCTCAAACTGCTGTCTTGCTTATAAATTAAGGAAAGTATTTTCCATAGCTTAGACACTACATTAAGCTAGTATATCATATTCCATTTTATTTAACAGGATAACACTAGTAAGGTAATACCACGTCATTTCATTCCATAATTATGATACACCATACAGCCAAATATATGTAAATACTCTTCCCAATTTCAGGAATTCACAAAGACATGGTTTGACGTGTTTAGTGTGGAAAAACTTCAGTGGCTCTGACCTTAACCCCCATAAACAAATGGCTGGAACGTTGATTGTGAGCCAGGTCTTCTCATTCAACAGTGTTATACCAAATGCTCTTTGAAGAAAATGAATCTCAAACTCAGATAGTCTGGTGTAAAAATATTTCTAAAAAATATTGCTTGTTCAGAAATTCATGAGTGAAAGAAAGATAGAAAAAAGATAAGAAAGGAAAAAAGAAAGGATTTTGTTTATATATGAACAAACCTTTTAAAATAAATGTGTGAACACATACTGAGTTTTGAATGTGCAGTCACAAGCAATAAGAAAAGACCAGTTAAAATACACATGACAACACATGTGCTGGCTAAAGCACAAGCAGTGACAGATAGGATGGAGGGAGAGAGAAAGAAATAGATAAACAGATACACAGCATAGCTCGAGAAACCAGGCATGAAATCCAATCACTGTACATCGTGAACTATGTTATAACGGGAAAGGGAATCTAGACCATGTATATGTGGGGTCAACTGAGTGAGAGTGTATGTGTGTGCATGCTATTTATCTGTGAGCTGACCTATTTCGCCACATTGTAAAATCCACCAGATGAGGCTCTTTCTAAAATGCATCATTGTCCTGGATAATAAAGCAACAGCTTCATAAAAAGTAACCAGCAAGTCAGATAACAAAGTATGCAAGGAAACAGCAGGGTCTTCTACATATCTGATGCTTTTAATGTTGGCCTTTCGTATATTATGGTTCATCTAAAAAGCTTTTAGAAAAAGCTACAATCATCTAAGTGCATCATTATGCAATATCAAGCTTAGTTTTAAAATAACAAGCTGATTGCTGCAAGTTTGGCACATCTTCTGTTACTCATCAGAACCCTACAAATAATATTAGAACCAGAAATGAAAATGACTTTACTGGTAAATGATGGCATGGGATAAAGACATTGTACGCTATTTTACTGAGAATTTAATGTTGCTTTTGGATTTTTGAAAGACTGTGGGATGACTAAATGCCCACAAACTCTATGTGTCATGCGTGCCTTCAATTAGTCACATCAAGGCTTAGCAACATTATATGGCAACATGTCACCTGTGTACCTGAATGTACACCCCTAAGCAAAGAAAAATTAAAACCTATGCTACAATTTGCTCATGTTTGCTAATTTCTGCAGTGTACTGCATGGTGGAAGGCTCCAGGGGACCACAGTCTACACAACAGAACAAGCACCAGATTCCCCTGCTAGTGCTAAAATCAAGTCTAAGATAAAAAAACAATTTCCTGAGTACACAAGTCGTTATTTTTTTCATTTACACGTCACATTACATCACATTTCATCATTTAGCAGACGCTTTTATCCAAAGCGACTTACAAATATCCCAATTTGTTTGGGGTCAGAACACAGTGTTGCTACAGAATTCCTGGAACAATGAGGGTTAAGGACCTTACTGAACCTTCTGATTGATATCCCAACACCCAAACCACTGAGCCACCCCACCCCTTAAATTATGAATGTTGTGAGCACAATATAATACGTGGTGCACACCAGAAACAAATTGGTACACATGAAATATTATATCATGCTCACATAAGAACGTGCACAACAGTTTTTTTTTGTCATAGCATGTGATAATAACTTATGCTTAGGACATAAGACATCATTTGGTAATAACCATGCAATGCTGTTTCAAAGATCTACAGATGAATAACAAACACAAATACAGGTTATCTATATTGGATTGTAATGTAGAAACAGTGCAGTGCTGAGCACGACTGAACTCAGTAGCTGGGCAGAAACTGTTAAAGGAGTTTGCATGTTTTCCCTATTGCTTGTGCGATGTTAGCATTGGAAGTGAATGTGATAATTATAACTTGATGCTGTGTGCATCACTAAGCATGTCATGCTCACAACATACATATATAAAATAAATCATCATTTATTTTCTGATCAATCAGAAAATAAGATTTATCAGATTTATTTTCTGATCATCATTTATTTTTCTGATCAATGAATTGTTAAGCCCACAATATTCCAATATTTTATTTAGAGTTTGACCTAATTTGTTGATTGTTTATTTTTGCCCAGGAATGTAATAAAAGAACCAGGTCACCATGTCGATGCTGAAATTAGAAAGAGTTTTTTATGGAGCATCAGGAATCAGTTTTATTTTTAAATGAACATCACAGTCTTGCCCTTTTAGGTCATTGAGAGCTGTTGAAAAATACTTTATGGCTGTTTTTGAATTCACTGCAGACAGCAAGAAGTGCAATTCTAGTTTTGGTCAAGCAATGTATATGGCTGATAAATCACTGGCAAGTAAAAACTTTAAGATAAAATAAGCCTCTATGAGGGTAATAGGAAGTGCTTTCCTTATTTGTAGGCTGCCCTGTAAGTGTATATGCCTAGATTAAAATACAACTTAGATTCAACAGGACGGCTTAGTGTTTAGCATGTCCCCCTCTTAGCACAGGGGATCCAGGTTCGAAACCCAATCTGGATTGAATTTCCAGATTTTCCCTGTGGCCACATAGGGTTTACTCCCACAGTCCAAAAACATGGATTTAGGTAAATTGGCTGCTCTAAATTGCCCCAAATAGTGAGTGGGTTTGTGTGTCTGAGTGAGTGAGTGTGCCTATTGATGGATTGTCGCCCTGTTTTGGGTGTATCTGCGCAGTGTGCCGAAACATTCTCCATTGAATGGGCATAAAGGACCCACCCGCGAAACCTAGTCTCTAAAGATAACAAGATAACAAGAATACGGTGAGAACAAGATATGCTGGCTACGTTTTTCAGACAGGACAAATTAAACTGTTTATTAAACAGACCAACTTTTGGGGGGATTTAGGCTGTAAGCACAAAAAAATATATAGCTACATTAAAAATGACTTACAGTTTCTGAGATTCTGAAAATATGTAAATAGATTAGGTATAATTTAGCAAGATGTCCACTAAATACAGTACAAGTCAAAAGTTTGGATGCATCTCTCTTTTGCGCTACTTAATGTCTAGGACTTTGTATTTCTACAATTATAAACTGTAGTCCATCTGTTTGTGGACTGCAAAAAAACCCAACATAAAACAAAAAACGATTTGACTTATGACCATAGCTTTAAAATTTGACTGAAATCTTGCTCCAGGTCATATATTCAAAGACATATATCCGAATGTGAAAAAAAGGTTTGATAATTAATTTTTGTCTATGGACCTTTACACAGACTCCATTGTGTTTTTCTTGCAGATGTGTGCGTATACAATAATTCTCAAAGGTACTGCCCTACTAACTGCCTCATTTCTCATCCTGATCAGCACACCTGTGCAGAGGTGAAAATAAACAACACACTTGTCCTCCTTACACATCCCTCATGCCTGGTCTTTATCACAATCAGCTGTTTAATTATTATTAATTGAAATTCTATATTGAAATTCTCTTCTTTTTAATGATTACTATTATTACTACTACATCATATAAAACATCATCTATGTGTGTAGCAATCTATACATACACACTGTTGTTTATTTCTCCCATGTATCTATAGATCCTAATGTCATTAATGACATCAATCCATGAAGATGCCTCTGGCTGCTGTGTACAATCTTAGCTTTCTAACTCTCCATCACGGCCCCTTATGATCTATTACCTCTGTCTAAACCATTGGATACAGTAGTTTATTGCACCCTGCAGCTAATTTGTGTCTGGATCTCTTGTACACACATTAACAAACAAGCACACACATGCACCCACACCTGTTACTCACCAGTTGGTCCTTTTGTTAATGAGGCTTCTCAAACACTGCAGGCTACTTCACACTTGTTTGCATAATAAAAAATATAAACCTTTTTTCATGTGAAGTTAATAAGCCCGCCGTAAAATTACAGTTTTAAAAGTATGTATAGGATAAGCTTGTATAGGATCTTTTTGATAATATTGAGACATATTTACACTGATAAAGACAAGCAATATATATATATATATATATATATATATATATATATATATATATATATATATATATATATATATATATACACAAACTGTGCATAATTATAGTTTTACAGTTGGCCTACACACAACTTTTCTAATCTATTTTGGAATTAATGTTTCCCCACACCCATCCAGAAGAGAACATTTTTGATGCCAATCTATTGCTGGCATAACAGTCAAGGACACACAAAAAATTTGAAGCATATAATATTACCTTGAATACATGTTTTTGGAGTGTGGGAGGAGACCAGAGAACCCGGAGGAGTGAATATGGAACTCCACCCAGATTGGGATTTGAACCTGGAACCCCATTGGGTGAGAGGTGAACATGCTAACCACTAAGCCGGCATGGTGGCCCACTATAAAAGCCATAAAAACTATGTGGCCTCCTATAAAATACATATAAAAATAAAGTTATTTCAGATCCCAATAGTAAGTATTCAATTCTTTCATGCACAGCACAATCACACTTTTTCAGTTTGGATGAGGTATGAAATTTGACTGGACCATTGCAATACCTGTTATTAATTTGATAGTTTTACATTAAATTGATGGAACTTAAATTGTTTGGTTATGGCATTGTAACTCTTCGTAGACTGATTGCAGTAGTTGCAGTTGCATTTCTTGCTGATGTCTTTCCTCAGCAAAATGCCAAAACCCCAGTGCTCACAAAGTGGTCACAGTTGTTGATGAGGATTTTTAAGCGACATTTCATTTGCAGTACCTGACTGATACTTACTCTCTTAATTCATATGTTCTACAATGAGGGTGACTTAGTTTTTTCCACCTATTTAATTTTGGTTTAGTTTTGCTCCCCCATATATACATAAAATTGTATTGTATATTTGGAGTAACCACCCTGGGTATACCCAGTGATCCGGCTATATAAAACTCTGAAGTGATCCTTCAATATACATAGATCAGTTATAATTGGTGCTGTCTTAAACGATCATTCATCATTTATTCTTGATGCCTTAGCTCATGGAAACACTTTAAGGCAGGAACACCCCGCCTCTCTGTGCCAGACCGTCTTAGGGCATCAGACCCTCAAATGTTTTTGTAAACAGTTTAAAAAAAACTCAGATAGCAAAGAAACTATGTGAGAAACATGTTATATTTCACACGTGCAGTAAATAATTGCTAAAATCCTTTCCTTTGGTCACTGGAACTGGCACTGAAACAATCTGTCACTCTACAAAAGTTTAATCTGTGTATTTTACATTAAGGTTAAGGACTGTCCTTTATTTTTTTTACTGCTGGATTTGATCAGTTTCTCACAATGAGCAAGTTTCTTTAATTGCTCAAAGACTCAGGGAACTTAAAAAAATAAAATAAAATAGTAGACATGGTGTGTGGTAAAGCACACTGTTATATAACAGCTGTTTTTTGTTCGTTTGTCAATTCATATGAGATATATGTTTTTGTAAATAACATAGAATTTTTCATTTAAAAAATTGATGCCAGCACAGTGCTCTAGCTAAGTTTAAAGTCAGACTTTCAGTACACAGAGTAAACCTTTTTAAAAATAATCTTATAATGGGTAGAGGAAAAAAAAACTTGGTGGAATCAACAACTTTTATTTTTGGTGTCTGACACAGTCGTAATGAAGTAAACTACTGTGCAGTGTTAAAAAAGTCAACGAATGGCTTACTCAAGCACAAAAACCAATACAAAAATAATCTGTTGATAGTTAAACTTATATCCATTAACTTTGCAATTGACCAAAAACAAAGCAAATTATCAAAATAAAGCAAATAAAGCAAATTATTTATGGAACACATTCCATAAAATTCAAATATTGATTCTATGATTCTAAAATTAATTAAATGCAGATTAAAAAAACAATATATACATCAGCAGCTGTCTGCTTCACTCAAGTTTCCTCTGTAGGCATCAGAAATATGCATGGTGTTTTTCATGTGTTTAGATGACAAATTCTAAGGTATGACCTAATGACTTAAGAACCTAAGATGTTAATAGCTTTAGTAATGCATGTTAAATCAGTCCTCAGTCTGACTTTTTTTGTCTAAATACAGTGAACAAAAGAAATGTTCTATTGTTTCCTTTTTCTTTAAAACACTGAGATATCCATTCAAAGAATATTTTATCACAATTGTACATTATTTCATATATTATCTATGATTTGATATATCTATAAATGTTTTAAAACCTAAATATTGTATGTAAATCAATATATTAAGGAATATCTTTGCAGCTGCCTGAGCTGAGTTTTAGCTAAATCAGATTAAAGATTAATTAAGATTGTGAAAATGAATGAGAACAGAATTACTCTGTAAAGTAATGACATGCTTTTGGCAGAATCACTGAACCATTTTAGGTATAGGTTAAATAACCTATAATAACCAAATCCTGGCAGACATGTTACATAAATTCTATAATGTCTTTACTTTAAACAATAAAAGTAAAAATGGGAAAGGAATAAATGAAAGTAAACTAAATGGCCAAAAGCATGCACATGCCCTCAAGAAGACCTTAAGCTATTTCCTTTGGTTCTACTGAAGGGCACAGCATGCAAATATAATTAAGTGAATTATATGCTTCCTATTTTGTGGCAACAGTGTGGAGCAAGCACTTTTTCTGTTTCAGCATGACTGTATGCTTGTGCTCAAATCAAGGCGTATGATTAAATACTATAAATTCCTTTTAAAAAGCTTCCAGCCCAGTTTACATGGCATGAGGTCATTCAACATACATGAGGTCATTTAGTAGACACTTTTATTCAAAGCGACCTACAAGTATTCCAATTTAATGATTGAGGACAGAACACAGGGTTAATACAGCACCCCTGGAACAATGCGGGTTATGGGTCTTGCTCAAGGACCCATTTGAATCCACAATGTTCAGATTGATAGCCCAATGTTC
Organism: Corydoras sp. C115; assembly: GCA_019802505.1. Lineage (NCBI taxonomy): Eukaryota > Metazoa > Chordata > Actinopteri > Siluriformes > Callichthyidae > Corydoras > Corydoras sp. C115. The sequence goes on along the minus strand of JAFMOC010000085.1, from coordinate 643,163 downwards.
TGATTGATTAAATAGGGTGGATTGATCTCTGTTGCCTTAAGAAAAACTTTTTGTCTTTAACATGCATTGAATACTATATTACAGTTTGGAGAAGACAACTAAATGTGCTCAATATGAGGAGTATATTCATTCATTCATTTTATCAATTTATCTCCCGCTTTATCCTCTATTAGGGTCGCGGTGGGGTTCCCCATGCCCATCCAGGGGAGAACGTCTCGGGCGCTGGGCAGATACACCCAGGACAGGGCGCCAATCTATCGCTGGGTACACACTCACACACTCAAACACACTCTATATGGGGCAATTTGGAGAACTCAATTAACTTGATCCATGTTTTTGGACTGTGGGAGGAAACCGGAGAACCCGGAGGAAACCCACGAAGACACGGGGAGAACATGGAAACTCCACCCAGATGGGGATTCGAACTGGGAATCCCTAGCGCTGAGAGGCGAACGTGCTAACCACTAAGCCACCGTGCCTCCCGAGGAGTATATTACTTCAGATATTTTATACTCTAAAATATGTGTCCTAATTCTACCAACAGACCCTCATCTTATATTAATGACACATATGTCACAAGTCATGGTTTAAAAACTGAATTCATTTCTTTTGTCAGCCATAAACTCAGTGTTTACCATAAAGTACATGTTGTGCCAGGTTTTATAACCACATTTTTGTTGGGCAGGAAAGCTGAGTTTAAAAACCAAAGATCAGTCTACCTTAAATTTCATGATTGGTCAATAAATACATCTAATGGATTCTCTTATATTACTGTTATTATGCCTATAGAATGTTGCTATTGGCAGCAAAACACTTTTTAACACAAGTTTAAACATGACATGAAATATGAAAAATATTATGATTAGTACAACAAAAAATGACTATATTAAATATTATATAAATATATTATATATTATATAAATTATATAAAAAATGATATTTGTGTTCAGATTTTTGTGTTTGACCCCAAAAATTCAGGAAAACAAAATTTAGTCAAGAAAAAAATAGTGTCTAGTGTTATACATGGCTCATCACACAATGTTATTAACTGGGCGAATGCCAATTATTTGGACTAAAGTGGCTCTTTAATTAAAACTTCCTAGCTACTTAGCTACATTCACCCATTGTCTACATTTCAGTTTTGCATTATATGTTTTTAATATAATAAAAAAATTATATATTATTTCGAGATTTATGGTTATTATTGGGTAATTTAACAGTCTCCACATAGACTAGTTCACTGGATAAATTTGAGACATAGACATGAATGTCATAGAGGAATGTCATTTTTTTCCTGCTTAAAGATTCTAAAAACTGTCCAAAGTGCCACTCATCCTCACTGTATTAATGGAGGCCTTCATTCAATCCTATGCTCTGTCCTTATGTCCGCAGAGACCTTTATAGACCTACTCCCTGCCACCTTGGTTACAGTCACTGTCAACTTCAGAAAAGCAGGCAATTGACAAGTACATCAGTGAGTCTTGCAGCATGCTGTGATGCCAGGGTCAGATATAGACTGTCGGAAGCATATTTTGAATGTCTAGGGTGTGGTTCAGTGCCATGTTCTGTATTTTATGTTATAAGTTTAAGATATATGCATGTCCATAATGCATTGAGTTGTAAATTATTTTATGACCGTGATTTATGTGATCAGTGTGTGTGTGTGTGTGTGTGTGTGTGTGTGTTCAGGTTAGAAAAAATAGTAAGCAGTTTATGTCTCAAATGTTTCCCAGCAGCTCACTGTGTGCACTAGAGTCTTCCTTGAGGCTGGTGTTGACTGTTGCTACCTTGCCACTTGTTCTGAACTATATTCCACTTCTTAAAAAAACATTTTGAAAAAACTGCTACTATGAGCAATATTCCTACCTCCAGCCTGGTTCCTTCATTACAATAATATATTTGTCTGACCTTATTTGCTAGCTATAGCTGGGTCTTTCTTCTTAGAGACAGAACTCCACCTCTAATTGATTACTGAGGTCTTAATAATAATATTATAATAACAGGCAATTTCTTTGTCCCTTAATGAAATTCAAATTGTCACGTGTTTCCTAAATTGTACTTTAGAAAGTGTGCCACCTAGTCTGAATCTGAAATGAAGCTGTTTGAAGAAATTTACACCCATATTGGACACTATGAATATTTAGTCATGCTGTTTTAGTTAGCTAATGATCCTTCAGTTTTTCGGTTCCTCCTTAATGATATACTTTGGTACATAATAAAACGATTCTTTTTTTGTTTATATGAAAGGTATTTCTAGGTCTTTCAGAGAGCATGTGATGCATGTCCGGCGGGTATTGCATGGACTGCTATAAAACCAACACTTTGTAAAGGCAGAGAAGTGTGAATTCTGTGTCTATGAGTTTCCTTTCCTGGGGTTCATTATGAAGAGAGAGATAGTGTAGATTAGTAATGCAATGGACCAAAGTCGATCCATGTTCCATAAGGTCTCATGGTTCTGCACATATGTGAAATGCGGATTTAACAGAGCTCAAGAATGTAAGATATGAGGGGTTCACTGAAATATGGGACTATGTAAATTAGAAATAAATATACAGTATGAAAACATACCATTGATAAAAAAAAAAGTATTCAATCTGCTTCAATTCTGGTTTTCTCAAAACCTTATTCCTAATATAGTACTAGATGGACTAAAAAAGTACAAAACGAATGATATAGAGTTTGCATGTTTGTGTATCTGTGTGTATCCCAGCAGGCTAATAATTAAACTGCTCCATATGGACACTCAATATTTCACTCTTCAGTGTTGTAGCCTTAGGGGTTAGACACACTTTCTAGTCAGACAAACAAGTACCAACAATTCTCAAAATAAGGAGGAAGAAAAAAAAAAATATATATATATATATATATATATATATATATATATATATATATATATATATATATATATATATATATATATATATATATATATATATAAAAAAGTGGCACGGTGGCTTAGTGTTTAGCATGTTCGCTTCTCAGCAATAGGGATTCCTGGTTCGAATCTCCATCTGGGTGGAGTTTCCATGTTCTCCCTGTGTCCGCATGGGTTTCCTCCGGGTTCTCCGGCTTCCTCCCACAGTCCAAAAACATGGATCAAGTCAACTGAGTTCTTCAAATTGCCCCATGTAGAGTGTGTTTGTGTGAGTGTCTTTGTGTGTGAGTGTGTGCCCAGCGATAGATTGGTGCCCTGTCCTGGGTGTATCTGCCCAGCGCCCGAAACGTTCTCCCCTGGATGGGCATGGGGAACGCCCCCGCGACCCTAATGTAGGATAAAGCGGAAGATAATGAATGAATGAATGAATATATACACATATATATATATATATATATTCCAATTTCTTTTAAACATCCTAACTTAATGCATAAAGGACAATAATATAGGACACTTGGCTTTTCACTGCACAGCAAACAAGTGGTTTCTCAGCTTTCTGAGTTTTGTTTACTCATAACACACTAAGAGGCCAGTTTCCTGGTACTTTGTTAAGCCAATTACTGAACTAAATTACATTTCTCCTGATGATTTTCCATTGACAATCTCTTTATGCAAAGCATACAGTTTATAATCCATGTCCAAGATTTATGGAAAAAAATCCTTGTCCTACATATAAACTTGTCTTTTTTCTGGTTAATAATTCTGCTTACAATAATAATGTTTTAGCTACAGTTATTTTCTCCAATAACAAAAATCTTCACATTCACATTTGCTTAGAAACAGAAAATTGTTTATGTAATTAGTATTGATGTTGATTGTAGATTACATTTCCTAACATATTAACAGAATGCTTTAGGTATAAAAAGGGAATATCATAATCAACTGTCGACTGTTACAGCATTTAAAACTCAAATACATGCAAAGAAATTAACCAGAATTCTTCGTGTTTAAAAGAGACCTACTGGCAACAAGTTTTTTAAAAAAATAAAGTAAATTAACATTTTTGTTTAATTATAAAGATAAAAATAGTATGCAATTCTTTTTGAAAATGCAGATATCATGTAGGATGGATAAGTGAATTACCCATATATAAATAAAGAATAATAAAGATATTGGAAAATTACTTAAGGCTGATTATTCAAAAGTCTTCATAAAGTAATACCACTAATTCCATTTCCACTGTTTAATTATGAAGTTGTCTATACCAAAATGTTTATATAAGTCTGGTGAAGGTCAGCCTTAAATCTCTGTGATGTTGGTGAACTAGGTATTTTCACAGCTAAAGCTTTGATTTTATTCTCTGTCCTAATAGCCATATTGAAACACCTCATTGATATGTATGAAATAACAGCATCTTTGCTGACTAGACCTCTTCACAATAATAGAAGCCTCTTATATGTCCCTGTTTTTCTCAGTGTCTGCTACAATTTCACCTTCATCATGACTGTCACCAGTCTGTGGTCTTGTTTATGTCGTGTAAATAGTTCTTTGTTCCTAGTGTTACTTATATTTTATATTAATGTAATTTATGTATATAAGATAACGACTTAATTCCTTAAGAAAAACATTATTGTAACTATATGTAAGTAGGGGGATGATTATAAAACAAGTAATTTACCAGAATGCCCATAATTGCAGAAAGCAAAAGTAAAAAAAAAAAAAGATCACCTGGAGCTGTGATAAACTTTTCTGCATTAGGACCCATGAATCTCATGCACACAAACAGACAAAAATGTCACGCAATACTGTAATACAAAGAAGCATCTTAGTTTCAGCTGATTCCTGACACTACTATTAAAATGTGCATTGATGCAAATGGATAGTTTGGAAATCTTGTTTTGTAAAGTTGTGCTACAGAAATTTAACTGGAATCATTTTTATATATGGACAGATAAAATAGAAATATAGTTTTTAAAACTTTTGGAGAAAAACAAAGGCTGAATACACTTAGACAGACCCTATTCTATTTTCAATTTTTTATGACTTTATAAAATGTAATTTGTTTTGATATGGTTCTCCATTCACCTTGAATCCATGTTTTTCGAAACCAAAGAACCAAGAGAAAACTCACGTGGGAGGACATGGGGAGGACATGAAAACTCCTCCCGCATCAGGATTCAAATCTGCATTCCCAGGACTGAGCCAGCACTAAGTCACCATGTCGCCCTGTAATTTAATGCAGTGTTTGGTAAGTTGAACATGCAGGGGATCAAACAATTCTGACATGTGGAATTTTATTCAAAATATTTATTTTAATACAATTTTTATTTTAAAAAGGATGATCTGGATGGAGTATCATGGCTGGTTTTAAATGATTTAGACCTAAAAATATGTTCACTTAAACATGTTGTTCCTCTTTATTTAGTTCAGGGCAATTCCCACAACAAGAATGTGACACATAAACTCATTAACATCCGAAGTAATCCACTGCCTGTGCAAGCTGACAGGAGTGCCAATATATTATATCATTGGCAGCTTTAATCCTTCTTGGAATACTGTCATACAAAACTTTAATGGTTTGTGGAGGGCTTTTGGACCATTCTTTAAAGAATAAAATCTTCCAGTCTTTTAAGGATCCAAAAAATAAGCAAGTTGCTTCCTAGTATGTGCTCCAGAACCTTCCATAAATGTCTTCTAATGCGTTGTCATTGGGGAGAACAATAAGGTCTCTTAGGTTTTAGATGTTAGAGACTTTTAAAGGACTTGTACTTTTTACTTCTAAACCCAAAGTGTTTTTCTGACATACATTTTTTTTAATTATAGCTGCATTGGTTGCTTTCATAAAAGTGCTTAAATTTTGCCGAAATATTATCCAAGGGAGGTAGTTGCAATCTGCAATCTTACCACTAGATGCCACTAAATCCAATACACGACTTCTTAAAATGACTTAAATAAATCTAAATACAATTTAGGAACATTATTAAATATATAATGCTTTAAATTGGTATGGATGGAGGTAATAAACATAAAATAAAATAATAGCTTAAACATTAATATTACATAATAAAAAAAAAGACCACAAAGACTTCTACCACAAAACCGATGATATAAAAAAGTACTTCATACAATAATATACCAGTAATAAATTGTACAAAAAAAATCTACTAATTTAATGTTTTGCAAACATAAATAAACATGAAATATAGAAAGGTTAATCTCTGTAATTCTACCGTTTTTTTATTATTAGCCTTTAATATGAAATATTTCAAAACTGGTCAAGCTTTAAGTGCAGTTTTTCCTGAGTATGACTCACAGTGGTGGTTATTCAATTCCATAGTTATTTTTGTTTTGGCTTTATTTAGGGAGTATCAGCGGCTCTTCTGTAAAATGTCATTTATCTCAGTCAGTGAAACATCTAACCATTGCTGCTTTATGATTTTACATTGTCCATATAAATCCTTTTTTTTTTTTTGGACCTATTTATTTAAATATTTTAAACATAATTCTATCTACTATGTACTAAAAAGCTAGTGAAAGTTATCTTTAAGTTTCCACAACTTCACCATTTTACACTATTAGGTCCAAATGACAAATTATTCCCTATATCTTAATTTAGATGGGAAAAAATAGTCTGTCTCCTTCAGACTATCCAGAACTAACTTCAAAACTAACATGTGTTAATTGTAAGAAATGCAGCCGCATTAAAACTTGGGGTTTCGTTAAGAAAAATATAGGATTTCTATACAGAATATAGAAATATTTAAGGCCGTATGGCCCAGTATGAATGTACACTTACTGCAGCTAGGGCTAAATGTTTTACTGACTTCATACAGAACAATTAAAATAATCATGAGATTTATTTAGTACAATTGCCAAACTACCTCAAAATGTATTGAATGGGATTTTTAAAGCCTTAATAAATGCAGAAGGCACAGTGGCTTAGTTGTTAGCACGTTCGCCTCTCAGCGCTAGGGATTCCCGGTTCGAATCCCCATCTGGGTGGACTTTCCATGTTCTCCCTGTGTCTGCGTGGGTTTCCTCCGGGTTCTCCGGTTTCCTCCCACAGTCCAAAAACATGGATCAAGTCAATTGAATTCTCAAAATTGCCCCATATAGAGTGTGTCTGTGTGAGTGAGTGTGTGCCCAGCGATGGATTGGCGCCCTGTCCTGGGTCTATCTGCCCAGCGCCCGAGACGTTCTCCCCTGGATGGGCATGGGGAACCCCACTGCGACCCTAATAGAGGATAAAGCGGGAAATAATGAATGAATGAATAATAAATGCAATAAACACATATTTTAACTTTGGTCATGTCCCTACAAATCTCAAGGTTTTGCTAATTCTACCATAACCTAAAGAAATCAAAACTTCCCAATAATGTTTATCTATGAACCAATATCAAACATTCATTTTTTATTAGTCAGAGTTTACATCTCAACAAGGCATTGAAATTGCATTAACAGAAATAGTCAATGGTTTATTAATGTCTACTTGTGATCTTCTTACTTGTTTATTAGATCTTAGTGGAACATTTGACACTGAAGATAATGTCAGCCTAAAAATAAATAAATTAATAAAAATTCAGGGATTTTTTCTGTCCATTGTCACTTTGGTTCACTCATTAGAAGTTAAGACTATTAAAACTTCCATAAGACAATTCACCACTGTAAGAAGCAATAAGCTAAACTTAAATGTCCTTTACTAGTATCTGCTTACTGTACTTGTTTTCATTAGGGATTAAAGATCCACATATATGATTTGGTAACATTTTACACCAGATTTATACTTATAAGCTACTTATATTTATACTTTTAAAGACTGGCGCAATTAAATATTGTCTATTTACCTATTTGTATGTCTTTGGCATGTGGTATAAAAATGGAAACCTTGAAAATAATCCATGAAGGTATAAGGAGACCATGCAGACATCATACAGAAGGAACCTGTGTTTGCTCTACTCATGCCCTTGTTGTTGTAATAACTACATACTGCAAGTGGTGCCACCTAAATAATGTTAATTAGTATAAATCTTAAAACTAAATATCATATAACTCACTCAGTGTTGTTTAATCAAATTAAATGATGCAGTTACTTTACCATATTTAAATTATTTTTGCATCTCTATAGTTATTCTAATTCCATTCAAGAATTTAAATATAATATAAAAAATATTTAAATATACATATAACAATAACAGTGCAATGTGTTGTGCAATAACATGCAACATGTAATTTTATGGGAACTCTTATACAAATAAATAATAGTCACAAAAGTAAATTTATGTACAAATCTGAAATAAGAACAAATATTACTCCTCTAAATGTAATAGAAATATCATAGTCTATATTTAGAATATATTTATTCTATATGTAGAATAAAAGAATTCAGAATGTTTATATACGTGCTGAATTTTATTTCTCCAAGGTAAGGTTGACATTTAAATGTAATGAATCTTTACCATATTAATAACACGTTCACTGTAACCTATACTTAATATCTTAATCCTTTAAGCAACCTTCACTTCTTCAATCAACAAATCATTTCCTATTTATAACCACCAAAAAAAACTGCACTCCAATTAACAAATCTAAATAAAAAAATCTTCAACCAATCAGACAGACACTGCTGTTGATAGCATGGGTTAGATAAAAATGTGACATGGCATTCAGCTCAGGGTTCAGTTTCTGGAAACATTTCACTCCTTAGTTCAAAAACATCTTCGTTAACATGTCCGTCCAAACATAGCAAGTAATGCTACCTGAAAGAGTATCAGTCGCTGCCATCACTGCAACCCTAGCCAACAACACAGTGGGCCAAATGCAAGCACAAAAACAAAGTGCTGAGTGAAATTGTGGCTGTGTCTGTGTGGTCTGTGTCGAGATTAATCAAAAAAAAGTTTGTATGGAAAGGCAGATATACACAACCACTGATAGTCTTAGATGCAATCTATTGGCTCGTGTGACCAGACATAACATGTAAGCATACATGAATTACGTCCTCAATCTGTCACTGTTCCTCATTCGATTATTTTGTAAGCCACACTGACTGTGAAGACTAAAAAGATTCAAGTGCCCCCCCACACACCAACGCATATGATGTTTGCTCTTTTATATTCCATCCCTTTCATCTAAAAAAGCAAACACTGAGCCAATGCACAAATCACTTCAAGGGAAAAAGGCCGTTTTGGCCCACAGTTAATAAGATTTGAAAATTAAAGTATTGGACTATTTTACATGACATACCTGTGTTCCTGCACCAAGAGAGGTTTACTGTATGTGTAACATTATATTATTCTGCTATGATGCTGGTCGTAAATATGTATGAAAGTTGATATTAGCACACAGATAATCATAATCCATTTAAAACTCGGATTATACTGTTGTATAGCTTAACAGTAAATTATTGGACAGTAGATCAAGTTGTCCTGATTTTAATGCCTGCATGCCCTAACATGCCCTCTTCAATAAGATTTATTGAAACTTTATATGTTAAACTGTTTTCTCAATAATCTGTTGTCATTCATTAATTTTTTTTCCAGTTAGAACTGTGTGAATGAGGAAAAGAGAGTATATTAAATTCAACTGACCTACATTGATCACACAAATTTCACACAGAAATAATACAGATTGTGTTCTCTAGAAATCAAATCCTAAACCTTCTTGCTTCTAAGGCGTCTGTGTAAAGTACTGAGCCACTTTGCCACTCGGCATGAGTTAAAGGTCTTCGAACATACGTGTCTGTGTGTGTGTGTGTGTGTGTGTGTGTGTGTGTGTGTGTGTGTATGAGACAAGTAACAGTATCTCTGTAGTGAAAACTATATACTTGAAATATTGTAGCACTAAAATGTGTCATCAGTCATAAATAAAAATATATTAATACTGTTTTGTTCTTTTTACTGCCATTATCCTGTGTTTTTTTTCAAGCAGACATTTTAAAAAAAGAAAAGAGGTAGCATTTACATGTGTCCAGCTTTAGCAAATGGCAACTTCACAGAAAAGGAACGTGAGAGAGCGAGAGTGAGAGAGAGAGCGAGAGAGAGAGAGCGAGGAAGTACAAATGCGAGAGGGAGAGAGAGAGAGGGAGAGAGGTTGTGAATAAAACTGAAGCGGCAGATCAGATAGCATATGAGAGGGGGGGGATCACTGGTTGCACAGAAACACTGGAGAACACAAGATATCCTGCAGCCTCATCACAGCTTAAGTGTGCATTGGTTGAAAATTTATGGAATATCGCAACAGCTTTACAGGTGCCACTTTTAGTTAAAGACCCTCTGCTTCCTACACTTGTGCGTCTTGTGGGTGCTGCTGAGGATGAGGACCTTGCAGGACTATGTCAGGAGCCCCTTGAGTTTAAATAAGAACTTCTACCACGAAAGGAACATTTAAGGAACTGATCAAAACAATGCTTTTACGTGACAATGAAGGAAGAGCCAAAACAAAACCTCTAAACCCTTCTTCATACATCGATAAGTTCTAAGCAATAGGTAAGTAAATCTATACGACACCTGATCAACACAAGCAAGTAATTTGCAAACTGGCTTTGTGTCAGTTAACTGCTGGTCATGATAATATCTTACTATCCAGGTGGGCAGCTTATGTTTGATGGCAGTTGTATTTCTCAGTGAGTGTGTTAATGAACTCCATTTAAAAGCTGTCAGGTGATAGGTTCAGCTCAGTTTGCAATATGAAGCTCTTCTCAGTCAAGTGCACAGCATCTTCTTCAAGGTGCATGCTCGTCTTTATAAATTAGTCATCTTTACCACATCTCTGCTGAAGGCTACGTGTTCTGGTTACTAAAGTCAGGAAAAACACCGGGAAAAAAAAAAAAAAAAAAAGAATAGCACGTTTTTTTTTAAATCAACATTCATGGATCTAATAAATGAATACTGTTTAAAATGATTTGCTAGCTTGTTTATTTCTCTCAAAGTAATACAATCAAATCAGACAAAATCAGATCACACTTTTGCAGTCATTACTTTAGATCACCGTGTGGAGCCTGTAATAGTACAACTCATGCAGTGAAAATTTTATTAGTCGTCTCTCATAAAGTTTATTAATCCAGACTAATAGGTCGAATCGTGCTGTTCTGCAGCCACTAAGCTGATTTTGTTCAGCAGACAAACTGCTGAGTAATTTTTGATAACTTTCAGTTACCTGTCAACATTAGCATATTCTGTCCCAGTCTATATTTGTAAGTCATGATTCCCATGTCCCATCTTCAAGGCGCTAGAGGAACAACCAGGCTCAAAGGGAGTGAATATTAAAATGACAGCCGTCACTTTGATTCAGCATATTTAAGAAGATAGATTGACAAAGTGAGAGATGCTGGACAGCCAGTTCTTCTGGAGTTCAGGCTGCCTGCATTACGTTTATCCTGTCAATCAATGTCTGCTTAGGCCAACTACAAAAAAAAACCCTTCGTGACATTTATCATACCTTTTAGTTGATTACCAACAGTGTTGTTCAAGTTACTAAAAATCAGCTAATGTTTGTTTCAAATAGCAAATTAATTACAAATTATTTATTTCTAGGAGGCAGCATTACGTGACTATTTTCTTGAGCTGAAATATAATAGTCATACATGCTACTGCTCATTTGAATTTGTTTACCAACACAGACATTTTAGGTGGCTAACACATTCAGACTCCAAAAAACATGGCAATTTTTAAACTGCTCAAAATACCAAAGAAATAAAAATGTATGCACTAATGACTTGAAATTTAAATTTCAGTAATTTATTGGTGTTAATTATTCAAAAAAGTAATTAGTTATGTCATGTTAAGTAGCTTGGTAACGTCTTGGTAAGTAGTCTTGGTAAAGTTTTATTTTTCCAAAACTGGTCACTAGTGCTTATGTTTATTTACATTACATTTTTTTCACATTTTTTTTTTACCTTCATTTATTGGTTACCACAGCCAAATTGTGGTGTAATGTTTCCAACTCTGTCAGTAATGTTGATCCATTCAACTTTTTCAAGAAACAACTCAAGGCATTTCTTCCAGAAGAAATGGTAAATCTAGATTTGGAAACAATCTGGCTTCCAAATCTAGATTTACCTAGCAAGCTAAATAACTTAATGTAAATGTAAATGTAATGTAAATGTAGATAATTTCAAGATTTATTTTTTTTATGGTTTTATAAACACAAACATACGATTATTCCAAATTACTTTAATATTATTCCTATTATTCTTCTTGTTCTTATTTTAATCTTATTATTATAAATTCCAATTTCTGTTCCATAGGTCCTAGACAGAACAAGGATATAATCCTTATTCATGAAACATGAAAGAAAACCATCAGCTTGGAATTCATAGGACTTTCCACCTATACGTATGAACAGAGTAGCAAAGCAACTTGTATCCACAAATCTCTTGGTGCAATAGTGGCAGCAAGTGCTGTAAAAACAGCAAGCCGTCCATCTGGCTGTTTTGCCTTCTAGGCATGTTCATGTACAGTTGACCCTTTGCCATCGTCAGAAACAAAATGTGATACAGACCTGAGCGCCGAGCATAATCTGTTAGCTGCACTTTTTACCTAGTTAACTAGTATAACATTTTCTAGTTGTTGTTAACAGCTGACTCATGCAAAAAATAGCATGTGCACATGCATTTACAATACAATACAATACTGTATAAAAGGGGAATATAATTTGAGTAGCAAATCAAAATAAACATTAAGGCTTGTATTGTAAACATGGTCTAAGATTTCCATCATTTTAGGCTTGAGGTGAATCCTAAACTGCACTTAAATGTCAGAGGAAATGCTGAATGTACCGGTGCAGAAATATAATTCTCGCATGCTCTCTTGTTCTGATCAAATCAGATCAGGATTCTGGGAAGTCTACTCTGCCCACAAAAATCAATTATATACATTTCTTTCCTTAATTATATTTTTTAACCTTTTGTCTAATTTCCAAATCCATCAAAATTCAGATCCAGAGGAAATAAAATGTTGCATTATCATACAGTAACATTATATTATCATAATGTTAATAATAATTTTCTATTTAGATTTATTTAATATTAAATGTTAATTAATTCATTTTACTTAATATTAAAAATGTATTTCATAACCATATTTTCTATATATTTATTTCAACTTTGAGTTCAACTTTTAAGTATTAGGGTCATTTAAAACAATCTTTTCTTGCCATTGCATATCCTGATGAAACATATTTTTGTAAAGGTACTGGAAGGATTAAAAATACTACAAATTATCGGTAACTGATCATTTTGAGCTGACAGTGCTAAATGCCTTTCAAATCATGATCCAATGCGATATTTTATAGCTGGTGATTAAAACTAAGCCTTAAAACCCTTACTGCATCAGCATGCTAAAACATAAACATGTCCACATGGACATGCAGCAGAAACGAGGACAGAGAGGTCAGACTTGTTTTTGCAGTGTGTTTGAAATGTAACCCCCGAGAATGTCTTTACATGATATGCGTTCACAAAACATTCAAATGTTAAAAATTTCTATACAGTGATGTGCAGAGGATTAATCTGGACATCCATATTTTTTTATAACAAGCTGCTTATAAATAAATGAAGTCAGAGGATCCACCCTATTTGTAATCTGAATCTTCCCTTTTGCAGTGCAGATAGCAATATTTAGAGGCATTTGGTGCATATAAACGTGAAGAGCTCACAGTATGATTTAAAAAAAAATTTTTTATAATGATGATATATAAAATCCAAAATTTCTTCCTGGTCTTTTATCCAAACGAGTAATTTTTTTATTTGTAAGTATTTAAAAAAACAAAACAATTTGCTTCTAGTAATCAAGTGGATGTTTCAAAAATTTGAAAAAAGTTACAAAAAATCTTTTAAAACCATTTTTATAGTAAGGCAGTGCTTGAAAACAAGCCTGCAATACCTGGATCTGAGGCTGTTGTACGAAGCCACATGGAGTACTCAAGCGCACTACCTGGCATCTTGGCAGGAAGCAGAGGCCATGCCAGCTCACTGCAGTAACAGGTGTTTCTCCTGCTACCACAGAAAGCCCAACTCTTTCTGTCTCTCTCTCACTTCTCCTCCTCATTAACCTGTTTCATTCCAAAGCTATGTTTCTTTGCCTCTTCTCTCTCTTGCTGAGTGATTGGCCACCTGGGGGATGACTAAAATACCACTGCATGAAGTCAGCAGTCACCCCTCAAAACGCTTCTGTGCACACCCAACCTCTACCAGACGAGTTTCCATGGTAACCTCTATATCCCTCTATTTCGCCGCCTGATCCTTTTATTCCTGGGCACTGTGTAAGGACAGAGTAGTGTGTGCTTGCCTGTGAGTGCACGCTTGAAGGAGATGACATTGTGTGTTCTTCTCATTATCACATTCGTCTGATTTGAAACTCGTTAGATATTCACACTCACTGATATAGCAGCACCTATCACTAGTCGGCTACTTAAGAGCTAGTGTGCCGATTCTTCTGGCATGGCTGCAGCATGCCACACAGACCCTTGGAAGTGAATGTGTGCGGGTGGTTGTGTGTGTCTCTCGCCGCCCTGAGACAGGCATCTAATATTAGAACGTAAGATCCCTTGAGTCAGCTATGGACTCGACATCCAATACAGCAACTTACAAACAGGGTGCTTACAAAAATGACACTGCACCAAGGGTCCACTATCACTATACTTGTTCCAGATCATTGGGAGACCATAGTGTGCAGTTTAACCATCTATGACAGAGGCTGACAGTTAGGTGCGCTTCTGTATAACTGAGGTGTGGAATTGAGCTTTCACAGAAAAAGTGCAAACTGCTTGTAATTTGTTACATCTGCTGTGCAGAGTCACACCTAGAACTACAAATAAACTCATAAATCTGTGTGCACAAACTTGGAGCAGAGTAACACATCTATAACACATCAAACTTCATCACATCCATTTTTAGTTCCTTCCAGTGAGAGGTTAAAAAGGATATTTTAGCATAATTAAAAATGTCAGTAACTTTCTGAGAAAGTGCAATTACGATATATATATATATATATATATATATATATATATATATATATATATATATATATATATATATATATATATATTATGAAATATACAGTATGCTTAAACATATAATAGGAGACACATTCTACCCCCCCCAGGGATTACTGCATTCTGATTCTGATATATTTAAGGGTATGTTTTTTTTTTGTCGTTTATAAAAAAAACAACTTTGTGGTTACTTGTCAACTTACAATATACAGTATATTCTAAAATATCATTTCATATTTAAAATGTAATGTACTTACTAATTACTAGAAGTCTCTTCACTAAAGTTAAAAAAAGACCATCACAATATGAAGATATAGCAGTAACAACATTTTGGGGTTAAAATAAAACATGAGCTACTTTTTATCTGTTTAATTTCATCACAAAGTTCAAGAGTTTAAGGTGCCCAGATTTTATAAAAGTAAAATCAGAAAAGATTTAGTCACTGCAAAATGTCATGAGTTACTATAGTAATACTTTGTATGGCAGACAGTTCTGGGAAGGAAATTCTTAAAATAAACTGACATAAAAGCTTAAAAACATTGTTCTGATATCTAAAAAAAAAAGTTGCTTAGTGAGTAAACATGTTGAAGACATAATCATTTATGTTTATATTTATATTTTACATCCGCTTGAGTGTAATATTCGATTCATATATTGTGTTTAGTACTTCATTTATCATAAATATCACTATGCCTTTACAAGCTTTAAACTTGTACCAATTATGTCTTTGTCATCGATACTTATTGATTTGTCATTGTTATTCTACATGTACATAATAATTATAATAATAATTGTCGAACATTAATTAACTGCTTGGTAAGTACCAAACCAATATGTTTTAAACCAAATTAATAACAATTAGAATAACAATTATTATATTTTTCTCTGTCATAGGTTTCTGTGTTTTTTTCGAATAAAGGAAAGCTACAGAAGTCCAGTATTTCATCTTGTCTGGTTTAACTGAGTAGAGTGGCATGAGTGTGGGAAAGACCCACCGCTACAACGTTGTGTCATCATCACAGGAGGACATTCATCGACACGGCAACATGCCTGCTCTTGGCAATGGCTTTGGAAATGGTAAGATTCAGACACGGCGAACGGCACGCTCTCGCTTCGTCAACAAGACAGGCCAGTGCAATGTCAACTTCTCACATATGGACGAGCAATCTCAGCGTTACTTGGCTGACATTTTCACCACCTGTGTGGATGTTCGCTGGCGCTGGATGTTCATCCTCTTTTCTCTTGCTTTTAGTCTCTCCTGGCTACTATTCGGTTTCATCTTTTGGATCATTGCCCTCATACATGGTGACCTTGACAGAAGCCCTAGTGAAGAGTTTACTCCATGTGTCATGCAGGTCAACAGCTTTGTGGCAGCCTTTTTGTTTTCTGTCGAGACTCAGACCACGATTGGCTTTGGCTTCCGGTTTATAACAGAGGAGTGCCCAATGGCTGTGTTGATGGTTGTTGTGCAGTCCATTTTTGGTTGCATCATTGATGCCTTTATGATTGGTGCCATCATGGCCAAAATGGCACGTCCCAAGAAACGTGCACAGACATTGCTGTTCTCAAATAATGCTGTGATTGCCATGCGCGACGGAAAGCTCAGCTTGATGTGGCGAGTGGGAAACTTGCGTAAAAGTCACATTGTTGAGGCTCATGTGCGAGCACAGCTAATCAAGCCACGGGTGACAGAAGAAGGCGAGTACATCCCACTCGATCAAATTGACATTAATGTAGGCTATGACAGAGGCACCGATCGGATCTTTCTTGTCTCGCCTTTGACCATTATTCATGAGATAAATGAGGAGAGCCCACTGTTTGGAATTAGCAAGCAGGACTTGGAAAATTCTGACTTTGAGATTGTGGTCATCCTGGAGGGCATGGTTGAGGCAACAGCGATGACGGCACAGGTACGCAGCTCTTACCTGTCCAGTGAAATCTTATGGGGCCATCGCTTTGAACCAGTGGTGTTTGAAGAAAAGAGTCATTTTAAGGTGGACTTTACCCAATTCCACAAGACTTATGAGGTGCCTTCCACACCTCGCTGCAGTGCCAAAGACATAGAAGAGAGCAAGTCTTTGCACTCCAGTGCTAACTTCTGTTATGAAAATGAGCTGGCACTCATCAGCAGGGATGAAGAGGAGGAGGACATAAGAGGAAACTTTGCAACTGTTTTGGAAACCTTGACAGCACCCATAAACACTGAGCAGAGGATTCACCATAAAGAGTCGGAGTTATGATCTCAAACAGCATACATTAGATACATTGATATTCATCTCCAGAGACTTTGTTTAATCATATATCCAGCCTTTTTCGTTAGTTTGGACTTTGATCGAAAGATGCAGAGCAAAGCAAGTGCCAATATGAACCTTGGACTCATGTTGACGTAATGCCAAGGTATAGATTAAGGAAGGCAAGTTATATTTAAACAGTTGCAACTAGATAGCCTACCTGTAGAAGAAGAAAAACTTGAAGTATAATTTATTGTTTATACAGTAGTTTAAAGTGATAGCTTTACATAAAATTATAATGCAATACAGAGCTATTCTGGGTGCCAGACTTGTTCAGATATTTGCTTTGGTATTTTTGGGGATGTTCAACAACCTTCATGTCTTATTTTATAGTTAATCCACACAGTAAGTCTTATTGGATCACCATCAACTTTACAGCAATAAACACTGACCTACGATATTGCACAACTAAAATATGTGGACACCCTAACATCATGTATTTGAGTAATCAATATTGTCATGAAGCTATGGAATCACCATGGAAACTCATTTTATAAAGCTTATGAGTAATGTTTTTTGTTGGAGTTAAATCCAGAGCATTATAGAAGTTGCAAATGTTATTCGTTTCAGCACTGGGTGACACTGTACTGTTGGCTATGATGGGTTCGCACATTGCGGCTGACTCATTGTGGCTTTAAAAAATATTTTACCATACTCACAAACTATCCTACTTAAAAAAAATTTTTGATTGTTTAAGAAGTGCATGGCTATTTTTTGACATATACAGTATGTACAAGTTTTTTTTTTTAATTGTTTGCCCCTTTGTTAGAGGGGGTGTCCACATACTTTTCGCAATGTAGCATGTGTTTTACCCTAATAATATAAAACTCTAGTTTTTTAAAGATTTATTTTCTATTAGGGTAAACACTAATAGTTCAGATTACATTTAATATATGGACAGTTTTAAGTAAAAAAAAAAAAGCACATATAGCATTTAGTATCAATTCAATAGCAGTGACCAAGATGGCACCCAGGCCAGCAGTTTCTTATAATCTGATGTGTAGAATAATATGTGTGTTTTGAGTCTTTTATTTTTAATTGACTAGCATATACACAGAGAATTCATTCAACAGCACACTCTCATTCACTCATATCAACTCATGCTCAGGAAGCACACCCTTGCACATTTTAATAAAGAAGGTGAAAAAGCTCAGAAGAAAAAATGTGACAGTCTACAACTAGGATTATCAAATGCACCTCTATTAAGTTTATAGTGACTGACTAAAATATCTGTTGTATTGAAAGCCCTGAGGTTTTAACAGCATTCAATAGAGGTTGCTTGGACAAGAGTTAACAACATACCTATCTGATTACCAAAAAACGTCAGGGCAACTATTTGAAATTTAAATCCAAATCAATGTCGGTTATAAATATCCCCTTAGTTGCATATCATGACTCAAGTATCTAAATAAACAGTATTTAGGCCTTAAATACAATGAGCAGGCCTCATTGCTAATGCTAAAGGGCACCGTGCAATACTTAGCAACTTGAGTGGTAAGAATGATCAGAATGATTAAATGAATGATCAAAAATCATGGAATATTATAATTAATGTATCATTTCTCCCAAACAATACAACTGTTACCAATGTTTTTGGGTGTTCCCATATTTATTTTTTTTGCAACACAAAAAAGCAGAAATCTAATATTATTTCACACAAAATTTGCAAAGTAGGCTGGAGTTACTGGCTCATTTTTGAATTTGTAAGCAGTAATGAAATTTTGAATCATTTAATGCAGGTTTATTTGATTTATATATATATGAATGTTTATTTGATTGATACAAACCACATGATCAACTAGTTAAAACGGGCAAAAGTTGTCTAAGTTTTGTATTAGTGTGGCACACTAAGCTTTGGTCTCTTTTTGTGAGAATCAAAAACAACAACAACAAAAAAAAATCTCAAAGCAACGCTGAAGTATTGTGTGAAGTATTTGTCTCTGCTTCATTGTGTTAATGCAACCCAAAAATTAAAAAAATTAAACTCCAAGGAATTCCAAATCGTTCCTTACTGCAACAATATTCTAGAAGGATGTTTAGTCTTAAGGTGCATTTTTTTAAAGAAGTGCAAGGGTGTCAATGTTTTTGCCAATGACTGTAAAAACAAATGTCTATCTATGACTTATAACTGCAAATAACTGCAGCATATATGCAGGCATTGATGATACCCCACTCTCTTTTAAGACAAGACAAAGGCCAGAAGATAGTAGAAAGAGTTAGTAATACAAAAGTGGAAATAATTGAGCAGGGTGTTCAACCACCCACCCTCTGCAGCTGATAAAATAAAGAAGGCATTATGTAAGATAATTAAAATTATTTATATTTCAACGATCTTATTCTTGTTCTTCTAAAGGTTAGGAGCATTTAGAAAAGCAATGGCAACCTGTTATAAATCAGTCAGCTATTCATGTACTTCTATATCCCTTAAAGTTTAAATAATGCAATATAAATGGCTGCAATATAACTACTTCATGAAAATGAATGTTATAATTGTAATTAAACATGTGTAACTGTTTTTTTATTTATATGAAAGCCCTGAAAAATATTGATGTATTCAGTAAATTAGGTTTTTAATGGCTTCAAAAGCAAATGATTATTCAGAAAATCAGCAAGATATGAAAAATGCACACAAACCTGTGTCACCATTGATTTATCACTGCTCACATGGACTTTTGCAAAAAAGACTGGAAATAAGTACGTATCAAGAATCATGTTTGATGTTAAACTAAAGCATGTTTGGGAAGTGAAAACATTCAAAGTTCATTATTAATTATTTGGTAATCTGCAAGTCTGTTTAGACTAAATACCCACCTACTTACATTTAAGAGAAGAGAAAACAGCAATCCTGTTCTATGTAACTTTATTAATTTGTGCAAAATTTCTGACCAATTGTGTATTGTTATAACAATCCCAAAAATCTATAACTACAGCCTACTAAATTATTTGAAAATCTTTAAAGTTATGTACTATGGCACACACTATTTAATATCAGTAGCAATTTATGGCTTTAATATTTTATCTGAACCCAGTGGGTTTAAGCTTCATTTGTATCATAATAGCTCAAGTAGTCATTTTGATTTTTAAACAGGTGATTAACAAAATATGTAGAAAACATTTTGGCTTTATCCCAAATCATATGGTAATCTGATGAATTAACTTGAATTCAACTTATCAATGGTGTTTGCATTCTGGCACAATATACACGCATTTATAGATATGCATGTTCGAACAGCCAAGGCAGCATGTTAGCTAGCAGATTTGTAGTACAATAGCTTACATTAGTAACAGGCAGAAAGAATTACATTTTCAATATTTGAGTATTTTTCTAGCTAAATGTAATCATTGAAAACTATATCTGAGTATAATTAGCCTAGAAAATCAATTGATAAGTAGAATTGAACACCAGTTTCTGTTCATATATTTTTAATAACCAGTGTATAATATCTTGAGGAAACAAAACCTAACATGGAATGTTGTCAGTATTCAATTTTTGTTGCATATTTTTTTTTCCAATTAATAAATTCATAAAAATTGTAATATATAAGCTGTTTTTATAAAGATTTTTCAACTAAACATTTTAGTTATATTCTGCACAGTTGTTGAAAACTTATTGGCAGACATGTCATTTAAACAGAGATAAACATTTTTACATAAGCATGTAGCTGTCAAAACGGCAGATTGTTGACCAGCAGGCTAGCCTGGACTTTCAACAGCCTAAAGCTAATTACTGAATTGATCAATATTCAATTCAAATGTACAATAATTAATTATGTTTTTGTATTACACATGCAAGATATGCAAGATAGCTGAAAGGCTGATAAATATGGTAGCGAACTACAATTAAATAAAAAGTTTAAAGCCCAAATTTCATGAATATAATTAGTGGATGAAACCAGTTATAAAGTTCTTTCACTGAAAGTATGAATTACACCAAAATCTGTAAACACATCACTGTTTTTGAGGTTAAAAAGTAAATAAAGCTCTGTGATAATAGAGTTGACCTAATTACATAAAATGGCAGTCAGAGGAGCTTTACATATGAAGATAATGTTTTTGTGGTACTTTGCAATGGTTTTCAATATCCTAGTATATAACACTAATATGATTCAGAGTTGGCTTTTGATGCATTTAGAGGGAAATTACAATCTGTTGCTATTCTCATTGAGCTTCATAGTATCAAAACCTATTCAAATGGCATAAGCACTAAATATACCTAGCATACTTTAATTAGCCATCTGTTATTGTTTAACACTTGGAACAGAGGAAGGTTGTTTACATGACAATTAGAGATTGGGGCACTTGTACAGCAAACTCGCAGATCAATTATTAGATGTTCATTTGAAGAAATGAGAACACATTTATGATATTACTCCATCAGATTTTAAAATAACGCCATAAAAAGTGGCATATGGCAAAAGAAAATCAACAGATTGTTGATACAGTTCAGTTGCTGCTGAAAAAATCTACTAACAAGACAATCACCTTGACACAAAGTCTGTATCTTTTAAAAGATAATATATTAGGCAGGAGCTGTTAGATTTAGACACATTTGCATGCAGGGGATAATATATCTATGCATATTTATATAATATGCATTAAAAAACTATAAATAGACAATAGATAAGCTTTCTGGAGGTGGATGATGCATATGCATCAATTTATCTAGGGTAAGACATAATATCACCATCTCCAGCTCTTACTTTATACAGTACAGAGATTCAAATAGATATTTTACTGGCAAATATATTTGGACACTCAAAAATCATAAGCAAATGTGGATATAGATCTATATATATGGATATATATGTTGACTGCATGGTCTAAGGCTGTTAATGTCATTCACTGTTAAGCAATAAGGTCTGTTTCGCAGATAAAGTATTCATTTATTTCAAAATGGCTGAGATCACGGCTAGGGGTAGGGCTTTCCCATCATACGTAAACCTTATCTTTTTAAAACCTCATTTTATGCACCAGTGCTTTGTACTAAAAACTTGTGATAAACACTAGAACTAAAATGCAAGATTCATAAACAGGCTTTGTATAACTTGATCTTGTACATTATCTTCACAGGCTGATTTGTCATCAGTCCTAGACTATTTTTTTTCTCATATCTGAAAATTATGACTAGTGCATGCTAAGTACTAATATTGTTTTACTGACTAAATTATATTTTAACCACAATGACATAATTACACAAACAGTATAGAATACACATGATGTGCACCTCTCTATTCCTAGCAGATCTCTTCACCGAAGTTGTTGGCTTCTTGAGCACCTTTTAGAGTTTTGTTTTATGACCAGTTTTGTGTGAATTACACTGCTTTACTCCTTCAGCATAACATTTACACAACTAGATTTGTATTTGAAGGAACTACAAAGAGGGCTTGAAATGCTGTGCCCATGAAGGGGTTAAAATGCTGAGAAGGTGTTAGTAAATGTTAGCAGTACAAAACTAATTCCGCTTAAGAATAATAATAATATTGGTTTGAGGAATAACAATAGAGGGCTTGTTGAAATCCTCTAATAACAATTCACATTGGAAACCCATTTGAAAGCTCTAGAATCATGTTGAAACCCACCAACAGCCTGTATTTGGAAGTGGAGAACTATACAGAACAGAACTACAGAAAAAAAAAGGTAAATGTATTTATTTCAAAATATGACTTTGGCCATGCCACAATTTACTACAAAACAAAGAGTAAAAATAGAATAAATACTGTAAGTTGTTTACATTGTTATTTATTTTTAATTAAAAACCTGTTAAATGTATAAAAAGCTTACGGTTAACCATGTGTACATGATTAAAGTCACTTCTGTGAAATTTTGAATAATAGAGTTGAACTGAGGAACTGTATAAGTATGAATATGCCAAATGAATTTGGCATCTGAAACCACAGCTAAAAGCCATAGACTCCACTGATAGTTTAGTTTTGTAGAACAGTTTCGGTAACATTTAAACCCGATTCTCACATGACACATTACATAATTAATGAAACATTACAGATGTCTTCCGTCAGATTCTGAGATGTGTAACATTAATGTACCTTTGTATTTGAAGAGCCATCTGCAAATACAATGGATGCAGACTACAATTTAAAATTAAACAATGTGTGATCAACTCATGGTTCACTTGTGTTTTTTTTAAGCGTATCTGTCTGAGTGCCAGAACTTTCAATTTTGATGAAAATTGACTTCTGCTATCGATTATTTGATCATGGTTATAACAGAGACACCATTTTATAATGAAGTATGTTTATCACAAGCACAAAAATCTGAGAAAGTATTTACAGCTTTATCATTTTTCATTACAGAAGAAAAAATAACTTTACCTGTCAAATATAAACAATTAAAACAACAGATGCACAAAACACACAACACCAGTTGGGAATAAAGCATAAGACATAATGGGTTATAATAACACAGTTTTAGAACCATTGGCTCCAGTATTTTCAGTTTAGTTAGGTCATCAAATTGATTATAAAGTCTCTTCCACTAAAGGGACAGTCTTTGCAAGCAAGATAACATCATGGTTCCAGCTCAAATAATGTTTTTAGCATAAAATCGCACAGACATTAGGTAGTACATCACCTACATTTACAACATGAAAAAACATTTAGTGTCAAGAATAAAACGAAGGACCACCCAGATGGTGATAAATTAAAAATGCAATATTGTATTTTTACAACATATTCAATAATGCATCAGCTATACCTGTAATGGCTGTCAGAATACAAAAAGCAAAGTTAACATAATGGTAAATCATTCAAGAGTTATAGGTCTGATTGAAGAACAGTTCACTTTATTTCAATGTATTTTGTACTCTACATAAATAAGGACAGGAAAAAAAGCTCATGAAATCAGAGAGACAGATATCATTTTTAAGTAACAAGGTACTATATTTACTTCATCTATATGCATTTACAGTAGCTTTATGCATTTTTTCATATATGCATTTCACCTATCTGTTCCATGTTCTGTTTGTCACACATTCATAACAAGTAACTAAAGCAGTAGAAACAAGAGATGATTATTCTAGCTTCGACACTTTCCACACATTCACCTGAATCTAGTTTCCCCATGTAACAGGCAGGCAGACAGGGGTGCAATTTGCATACAAAGCAACAGAGATTCAGAGAAAAGCTTGCTTAAGATTGCTTTTGTGCTTAAGAGACATTAATGTTAATGTTATGGGTTGATTCCTACCACAAGTTATATAACATACATTAGTCTCCATTTCCAGAAACTTTTCATCATACTGATATGAATTGAAACATCTTGAAATATATATATACTGTATATATATAAATACAATTAGGAAATCTCATCTCATCATATTCAACTTGCACAGACACACCAACACTATACATGAACATGGAAACTACACTCAGATTGGAATTTGAACCTGGATCCCAGCACTGAGAGAGGGACGTGACAACCGCAATACCACTGTTGGTAATGGAACAATTTAACTGGATCTTATTCACTTATATTGTGTTGCAACCAACATACCTTACACACACATTAAAAATCTACTTTAAAGCTGATGACTTATAGGTAGAACAGAACCCAGAGCCAGCAAAAAACTTTGTATAAAAAGATCAGTTTATATTAAAAACATAATAATATAATAAATATAATAATAATAATATACATACATACACACCTTATTTATTGGTAAAAATAGCAGTATTTAAAAAGAACTGAAACATCAGTGGCAAACTAAAACTTGTTCACTGAGAGCACCTGAACTCATTTTATATTAATGAGCAAATGAGGTTGTTCAAGATACTTAATTATCTTGTGAAAAACCTTCCCAGGAAAGTGGAGGTTGTTATACATGCAAAATGAGATGACCATCCATGGGTTGGAATAAGATATCAACAGTTTTATGTAGAAGTAATTGAATTTGTGTAATTAAAAAAATGATGATATATTTGTAGTATACAAACAATTTTTTAACTCCATTCACCATTTTTTATTACTGTGGAGAAGCAAATCATTATTTGGCAGAATAACTGAGCCTCTGGCGAGTCTAAATTGAGGTGAGAGGTTTAAAATGATGAAGCAGGTAAAGACCATTTACATTAAAAGCAGAGCATACAGTGAACTGGAAGCTTGGCTTCCTTTATCTGTTTGTCTTAGTAGTCTTGGAGACAATCATCGAGCTAATTATGGAGCTCTGGTTCTCTCTATCCATGATCAAATTAGCGGCTTTCTCTCCAGCCAGATATGTTGGGACGAGTCATGATAATTTGCTGTATGTCTTTTAGAAAGATGTTGACATCATGACCTATCAAAATTCAGTTCCATTATTGTGCCATTCTTCCCCACATCATGTATCAGCTGGCAGGAGTCTGGGTAGTCGGAAAGAGTCTAATCAAATCTGGGAGAAAAATAAAAGGCCTGATGGCGAGATAGCCAGTGACTGACGTACCGATATCTAAACTTGTTTCCATGGGAACACAAATGCCCTCAAAGTAGATCTGAAAAGGTTGGACGTTGCACCATACACATATGCAGAGACACAGAGAGAGAGTGTTTTGGATTGTCATCTTTGAAATTAATCAATGTTGCCTAAACTGCCAGTAATGAAGAGATCATCACTTCAAAGCAGTATGAATAATTCATCAGTAATTACTCGCACAAAGCAGGCATCAGAAATTTAATCAAGCAGAATACACACCTGCTGTTTATTCCCTGTCTCTTGCGCTCACCTACACATACCATCCGCAAATATAACATATACAGCCACCGCTCTCTGCACAACTAGTGAGCAGTCAAATGCTATAGATTTAGAACTTGCTCCTGCTCTTGCATGATAAGGCTGATCCAGGGCTCATCAGCACAAACCAATCAGCATGAGAATTAAACCAAGCATCTTCAGACTGCTGCCAGTGAAAAGCATTTAACATGGCAAAAACCCCAGTGCTGGGAGGAAAAAAAAAGAAAGAAAAACACCTACAGTCCTCAAATAAAGCCAGCTGGACGCCGATGGAACAAATTGTTCATTTAACACTCTAGGTGTTAAGATACAGAAGATTTTGCACACCTACATATCCCCGTCCTCTCCAAGATCTGCATCACAATGTCATGTGTTTACCGGGAACAATAAAAACCAGCAACTTTTTTTCCATAAACATTTGACCAGAGGAGTAAAAATAGTTTCATTGAGCTGCACTATTAAAAAGTAAAGTAATGTATGAGGTTTCATGCCACAGCAAGAAGGGTAGGGTTTTCCTTTTGTCTCTGTGGGTTTCTCCCAAAATATAACAAAACCAGGTAAAGAGGAAATAGATAATTGCCTCTACATGTAAATGTGTAAGTAAATATCCTTGTGTATTTGTCCTGTAATAAACTGGAGATCTGTCAATGGTGTATTCCCACCTTTCTCCTTATTTGCCATTGTATATATATACATACACACACACATTGACTACAGCAACAATATCAGTGTTCCTCAGAACTTAAAATCTGTATACTATATTTAAAAAGTTAAGTTAATAAGTTAAGATAAGATAGCCTTTACTGGTCCCACAATAGGGACATTCCCATTCTCAGCAGCGATTCTCAGACAGTAATTGGGAAAATTAAGACACATGTGACATATCTATTAAGAAAAGTAATTAAAAAAGAAAATATATAATAGAAATCAGTATATACAATATAACACTTACAATTTTTTACATAACACAACAGTTAACAGCAACCAAGAAATAAATAGTACAACAAAGCAATAAATACATAATGTAATAATGTATAAATACTGTTGCCATACTGCAGTTGTGACAAGTTTCCTCTAACGTATGTAAAGCATTTTTATGTTGGCAGCATGATGGCCAGAGGTTTATGCTCTCACCTCACAGCAGGAAAGTCCTGAGCAGGGCAGATAAGGTTTAGTTCAATTTAAATGTGTCACCCTAAGGCAGCTTTATAAAACTCCAATGTCAAAATTTCCAAGAGACAAGCCAAAGCAAAAGAGACAAGGGAAAAACTACATTATGTTAAAGACAAATACTGTGATATGAAAACTTATAAAAAAACTGTGATAAAGACAAAAACAGAAGATAAGATTCAGTGAAAGACAAATCCTGTTTGGACAGCCTAGTATTGATGACAAGTAGTAAACAATGACACTTCTTATTTAGTTTGGAGTTTTGCTAGTGTCCTTGCCACTACTGGAAGCACGAGTTTGTAACTGAAGCCGATCTATGATGACATCCTTATGCGCTGTTACAAGCAGGTTTGCTGTGTCTATCAGCACAGTCTTAAGATAACGGAGGAGATACCAGGACACAGACTATTATTTGAGGAGAGCAGAACAGGGCGGTAAAAAGGCATCACACCAGCAGCAGGACTGGGATCTGATCCTTTTTAGGATGAAAACTGCCAGAGCCCTACGTAGTGACCTACAGTGGGCTACTAGTGTACCATTAAAAAAAAAAAAATTAAACCACTTATTTAAAGCAAATTTATGAGAATGCCATTAGAGCCTGATGTTCTTTAGTGGAACCTGTACTCACAGCCCAGCACTATGCAGCTCACTGACCCACTGAACAAGTCATCAAGTTAATTTAAGCTGTAACTGGAAATGTTTCAATAAACCGATGAATATAAAGACTAAGCACTAATTAATTTATAATATTTGTATTTAGATCAATTAAGTTATTCTCTTCTATAAGCTAGTATTAATAGCTGGAGTTACTTTAAGGCGTCAGCTGTTTTTATTTAGATGCGAGCCTGACATCTACTGGTCAAAACTAAACATGACAACTTAAACTAAACTCTCAATATATGTTCAATATATGTTTTTCTATGATCATAAAGACTATGTTCAGTGGGTACATCACCCCATAATGACAAAGAAATATTCAGATCCTATATAAGTTTAGAAACACAAAGTATGATGTGGAGAAACACAGTTGGTGTTTGTCCATACCAACACTAGTCCCTAAAACCATGTGGGGATTATAGGTGTCAATTTTAAAAAGAAATGTTGGTTTCCTTAAAGGAAATTATTTATTTTTATGTGTAAAAAGCACATTTGAATATATTAAAGGAAATGTTAAAAGTAATGAATGTGTTACACAGTAAACATTACAATGCATAATCTATGGTACCTTTCGTAATTCCACTGTAAAGAAGACCTTGTTTTGCTTTGCTAAAAAGCAGTTTTATATGATGTAACATGTTCAAAATAAATTCCATTTGAGATAAATGTGTGTAAGAGTGGAGTGGGAATAAGTAAAAAATATTTACACTTTGAGGTAATGGAAACACAGACCATCTCATCTTTTACTTGTGTAAGTTAGTTGGGATAATGTTATTTTCAAGATTTTATAACTTAATATTAAAAAAATTGAATAAAAAGTAGCAAAAAAATTATTTTATTAAACAGATAATTTTTAAAATGTACATATAAGAACAGAAAATAAGAAGAACATTCTGTAAAAACATGTAAATTATGATCTTACAATCTGTACAATTACAAAAGAACACAAAAATGGTTGGAATTTGCACTGGCTTAATTCCTCTTATTCAAAACACTTCATTCTTTCTTGAACAGATTGTCGTTTAGATTCTGAGAAGAAAAAAAAGTATGATGAAACCATGAAAAAGGAATATGCACATGATGCTAGTGCAACACGAATGATGCCCACATCAGGGCGCCTTATATTAATTATATGTTTGTTAATATGCAGTATGTGCATTATGTACATGTAATAAACATTATTTTGATGCTTCTGAGAAATGCAAACCCTCACTGGCATTTTCTTACCTTGCTACATAAAACATCTACCAAAACAATGCAGCAAGAATGTTGAGAAAAGGAAACAGGGTTAAAAGAAAACGTCGGAGCCATTCACTGCCTTAAGTCACATCACTGTTCCCATTGCAGGTGAAAAACATACAGACAAAAGTAAAGGTTTAATGGCTAGTTTTTCTCAAACAAGTTCCTGCTCTTTTTGAAAATGCCTAATGTGTTTAAAGAATAAGTGGCTACGATCACCCTGTGGACAGTAAAGGTTCAGCAGAAGGCCATTTTAGGATTTTAATTAATTTAAAGAAAACATGCTACTACTACTACTAATAATAATAATACAATCGCACAAACATTTGAAAAAAGAAATGTTGGAATACTTTGTCAAAATAAATTAAATAAAACAAGAATCTGAGAACAAAACAAGAATCTACTGTCCTGAAACAATAACCAAAAATACACCTTTAAAGTTATCAGGGAGTGCTTTTTGTTAATTTCATTTAATGTTAACTTTTTTTGTTAATGTTACTTTAATTGAAATGTAATGCCTGAAACATACGAGTTTTACTTAATCATAGACACTATATCTAGCCACATTGTTGATACATTTGTGGGTTGATTCTACAGTTGACTTTAAATTTTGTAAATAGTAGATGATAACAGAAATTCTTTTTAGTAATCTCGAACTAAAATGTTATTTCTGTTATTTATTCTCACAAACTTTGTGAAAGACAGTGTTTTTGTCTAAAAGAATGTGACAATCATTATCATTCTGTTCCTAGCAATCTGTAGCACAAGCCACTGAATTGTGGTATCAATAGTTTCTGGGCATAAATATTTTAATTATTCCAATGACAAAAACAGTTAAAAGCCTAAAGTTCACTAGTACAGTAGTCATTTCATTTGAAACTATACCCTAAAAAAATCCAATGCTTTAGATTGATTTGTCAGGAAGCATGGACTGCTTCTTGACTTAATTATATCTATAACAAACATTATTAATATATGTATCATTCAGAGTGGTGTACATTATAATATTGGATTTACTCACCATATCTGTCCGTATAATGTTTGTTATTAGAAGATGTATATTTGGTTAAAAGACTCAACTCAGTCAGAAGCTCTTTGGAATGCTGTAAGTGAATCGAACACATACACAGAAAACTTTAACTTAGGGTACATTTCAGCCAGTTTAATGAAATTAGGAATTTTCTTTAGGAAAAATGTAAAGGATAATACTCTATTTGCAGCCTGCAGTTCCTCCTTTAATGAGCTGATCTCTTGCGTTAGACACTGAATTTCTAATTCTTTCATTCTTAGCAACACCTATGTAGAACAACAAAAACAAAATTGCAGTCACAGAGTTGCCTATAAACCCTTGTGTACCAATGTATTGAAACATCAAATGTGAGTCCAGCAGCTTTAGCTTGGCTGAAACTGGGTAACGTAAGAGAGTAAATGTCTTGAAGCACACCATTAAATCTAAAGGGGGGAAAAAAAAAAAAAAAAAAAATGCAGTTGCAATGACAGATAAAGACTACACATTACTACAATTAAAATGCTGCTAGAGCTGTATATAAACAAATACCAACAAACCTCAATAAACTAATGTTGTAAATAAAAGTGGGCCAAATTTCCAGAAAATTATTAAGTGGTTGCTGTGAAGTTTCATAAGACATTAACTATAGTTAATTCACTGTTGTTTGGTATGCCAGGTCAGTGGGGGAGCCATACTTTTTGAGCAACTACAACATTTTAATAAGTTAAAACCAGTAGTTAGATGTGGAGTGCTGTTACCTCCTGCTGAAAAATGTCTTTGACCTGAGAGTGTTCTGGTTTCTCCACATCCCCATTCACACAAGGCTGCTTAAGAGAGAGCTCATTCACCAAACGCTTACTTAACTCCTACAGTGCACATCACAGAATGAGAAACGATGTCTAATAGGCCATCCACCTAACACTACAAACAGTTCATTAGACCTATAACACTTTGGAAATGTATAGTGAATACTTGCATGATGCATTTGAGCTATGTGCAGTGTATGTAGAAACGCTGTTGCTTTACGCTTGCACTGTATTCTCACACTTTATAAAATTGGTCGGTCTGACAGCTATTCTGCAGTGTGGGTGCTTATGTGAAATATAGCCCATACAGGTCTTTAACAGTATTTACAAAGTGGTGCATTTGTACTTATATGGTGTATATGCTGAACTGATTACTTATGTGTAAAGTCATAAGTTTTAATACACAAGGAGAGAACTCATTAAAACTCAATTATTCCTTCCACAGCGCCATGAGGACAGGGATTTAGGTCCGTTTAGTTTGTATGGATGTGAAACTTACTTGATTACGTGCTTGGAGTTCCTGGTTTTCTCTCTCTTTAAAGCCCAAAGCCTGTTGTTCTGTCTCCAAAGTTTGATTAAGGTGGGAATTTTCCAGACATTTCTGTGAATACTGCTCAGATAACACCTCCAGTTCTCTATGCAGAGACTCTATCTCATGACTAGCAAACACACATCAGACAATTGCATACATTGTCTTGAATAGGCAATTAAAAAAAAAACTTCAAATTAACTGTATCATTAAATTTAACACATGGTATAAAGCTTTTTCAAATGTACCCAAACTAACAAAACGCATTTGGGTAATACAAACTTTTGTTCACCTAAACATTGAATGGTTTGATTAAAAATATGGCTTTCTATGTTATTAGACTAATATATATATATATATATTATAAATAAACAAACAAACTTTTGAATAAGAAATTCAAATGGTTTAGTTAAAACTAAATGACACTACAAATACACTTCATTTAAGACACTTACTGTATTGCAACACACTATTTGGATGTAAAATATTTGTGTTTTAATATTTTGTATTTGCAGCATCACTGTTGCATCTCATCCATTCACACCTTTAACATTTTAGTAGCATTTCAGACACTTTCTGTATTAAAACCTTATAAATACGAGGGTTTAATGTTTAGAGAACTTTAAGAACTACAAACAATGACAACAACTGTGAACTTACTTAAACTGGGCACGTAGTTTCCTGACGTCCAAATTGGTCCCATTCTCCTGAGCCATTTGACATTTCTCCAGCTCTTCTTTATGAGCATTGTGTATGGCTTCAATGGCTGCACACATGTAACTTTCAGAAATAAATCTTATAATGAAAACACTAATTATATTGTGTTTTACACACAAAAATATTCCCTGTCAAAATAATAATGGTTTAGGAATGTTTTCAAAGAGCAAAACAAAATGTTTATTGTTTTGACATGGCCTCCAAATTTAAAAATCTCAAATCAATCAATCATCTGTACTGGACATTCATTCAGTATCTTCCGCTTTATCCTATATTAGGGTCGCAGGGGGGTTCCCCATACCCATCCAGGGGAGAACGTTTCGGGCACTGGGCAGATACACCCAGGACAAGGTGCCAATCCAGCGCTGGGCACACACTCACTCAAACAGGCACACTCTATATGGGACAATTTGGAGAACTCAAGTGATTTGATCCATGTTTTTGGACTGTGGGAGTAAACCGGAGAACCCGGAGGAAACCCACGCGGACACGGGGAGAACATGGAAACTCCACCCAGATGGGGATTCGAACCGGGAATCCCTAGTGCTGAGAGGCCACCGTGCTGCCCTATCTGTACTGGACAAACTAGTTCAATCACACATCCACCAATGATTTCATCCACTTTCTATATTTTAAAAATTGGTTTACAAATTTTACAAACAAGCACATTTTTTGGGGATGTTCCATGAAGTCCTACTAGTACAGTAAAAGACTGGTACCTGCAATGGTTGCATTAGTCTCCTCCCGGAGTACTCTCTCTTTTTCATCTTTTAGTCGTTTTACCTCTATCTGGTGCTGCCGTTGCATCTCTTCAATTACCCTCTGATGGCTATGCTCCATACTGCTAAATCCAAGTTCACAAGTAGCCTAATACAAATTAAAGAACACAAATATATATACCCAACAAAATTAATTATTAAATAAAACCTTAACTTAAGTAAAATATTGAATTGTCTTACCTTCAGAGTTTCTAGTTCCTGTTCATAGGCCTGCCTCACAGTGTTAATATCTCCATTAAAAATCTCCTTTTTCAAGCACAAAATTTGCACCTCCATCTCCTTAATCCTCTCTTTTAAAGTATTAACAGATAGTGTATCCTCTTCATCACTGGATTCCGTGGGGCTTACAGAGTCAGACTGCGTATAGTACTCGATGAGACGATTCATCTCCTCTTCATGAATTTGCTGACGCTCCTCAAGCTTTTTCTCAAACTCCATTTTTAATTGTTGCACTTCCTGTCCTTTCACCTGAGCACTGGTCTCTGCAGATTCCCGTGCCAGCTCAGCCATTTCTATGACCACACGATCCTCACGCAGTTTTTCCTTAAACTGAACATCCTGTTCATGTAACAAGGCCTCTTTCCTGAGGCACTTTTGCAAGGCCTTATTTAATTTTTCTTGAAGGATCTGCATTTTTTTTTGCCCTGCCTGGTTTACTCGACATGCAACATAAGCCAATGTTGCCTGAAAAAGGACATTCCATTGAATATCCCAAGGCAGCTCATCAAGACGGACATTTGCATCTTCATGATTAAGTTGCAGTTGCATAGATAGGGCCTTACGGGACTGAGCTTGTTCCCACAGCTCTGTAGCAACACTCTCAATCACTTCACATTGAGGTTTGTTGTCTGTTGGATAGTGCTCCTTTTCAGTATCTTGAACAAGTTCAGACAGGTTGGACTCAGAATCACATTGTTCTTTGGTACCGAGTGGCGTATCCTCAGAGCCGTACATATTGGTGTATGTAAGGTATGCAAGTTCTGCATGTATACACAGATTATAAATCTCACTTTCACACAATGAAGATCCTGCTTCAATCACATTTCGAATGCAGGTGGGTAATGTAGAGTAGTTCTTGCTCACGTTCTTTTGAAGATTCCTGTTTTGAGCTCCCCTGAAAGCTGTAAATGAGCCTTGAACATCCGAGAGACTCTGAAGGAGCTCTTTGCTTGGATGCTTAAGGGCAAAGGCCATCTTCTGAATAACAAGTGCTTCTAATGACAGTGTTTTGCCAACAACCCCTAAAGGAAAGTCACAGTTAAGGCTTTTATTGTCTTGAAAAGTTTCCAGAAGATTGAAGTCAATCACTGCATTATTAATTACATTGATATTGGAAGTACTAGGTTGCTCTAGAATGGACCTTTGTGTGCAGTACAAAGGGTGCCCATGTTGCTTTGCATTCTGGTCATTCTCAGTGTCTTTGGGTTTTACAGAGTCTGTCGGTGTCCAGGTAGGTTCATCACTTCTAAAAGCATTGATTTCAGCACCAACTTTCTGCTGCTGCCGTAAATGGTTTGTGATCTTCTGAAGTCTCTCCTCAGTGTTACATAACTTATTTTCCAGTGCTTCTATCACAGAGATGACTTGGTTTGGTTCATGTGTTTCTGAGGTGTTTTTAACCTTTTGCCCAATAACAGTGCTATCAAGTTTACTTTGTAAATTAATAAATCCATCAGCAGTAATACTGAGATCATTTAGATACAATGAATTGGTCATATCAAGAGTATTTTGCAACAATGGCAGCCCCTTCTCATTAAGATCTTTTTGTTGCTGTTCAAGCTGGACCGTAAAGCGCTCCTTATACATTCTCTCACTTTTTTGTAAGGCTCCCCGCACAAACTCCAACTCCTCACACACTCTCTCATAACTATGCTCCATATCATAATACAGTGTTTCCTCATTTCGAAGCCGTGTTTGCAACAGACAGATTTCTTTGTCTGATTCTTCCAGTTGATTCTGCATCTCCTGGTACCTCTTTTCAAACTCCTCCACGATACCTTCAGTAGACAACTTTTGCAATTCCGACTCAGCCTTCTTGAGCTGCTGCTCCAGATCTTTTCCATGCCTCTCTGCATTTTCTAGACTATCTTTAAGACTCCTCCTTTCCCTCTCCTGACTCTCCTGCAAAAGGCACAAGTGTCTCTTAAGGTGGGAATCTTTAAGGATCTGTTCTTCCTCTGTAGCTTTCAGACGGCCATCCATTTCTTCCAAACAGCTACGCAATTCCATGAGTTCCTTCTCCTGTTTCGCTAAGGCAGCTTCTGCGGTGTGCAATTTCACTTGTGTTTCCTGGAGGCAGTCCTGACTGCTACTTAATTTGGCCTGAAATTGAGCTTCAGAGAGCTTATATTCTCTCGTCTTCCTTTCATGTTTTTCATGCTCTATCTGTAGTTTACCATGAAGAGCCTGGATTTCCAACTCCCACTGAAACTCTGTCTGCACAAAGGATGAAGATGTGGCTGGGGATGGTACAGTTGAAAAATGTGTCTGTTGATGTAGTGTAACATAAAAAAAAAAAAGTCATTTAAACTGAAGACAACATACGCCAATGTGCTTACAAAGTAGTCAAAACATCTTAAAACTATTAAAAAACATAGATGTTAATGCAGTACAGATTTAGATCTCTGTTATTTAGAGCCATTATAACTATTCTGTTATGAATAATACAGCAAGAATTATTTTGTTTATTTATTATAGTATTTGTTCTGTCCTAGCGATTAATTTTGTGTACTTGCGTTATTTGAGCAGTCTTTGTGGTTTACTCATATTAGTATTGTTTTTGTCTAAGGTTTTATTAAGTATGTTCCTGACAAAGAAGGACAAAGTATGATTTGCCACTTGTCTCCATGGTTGTGTGGTTATCTATGGTTATGGTTGTAAATTTCTCTTTCTGCATATAAGCAACCTGGCAGTTTGAACTGACTTATTTTTGGCTTAAAACATACAATCTACTATAAAAACTAAACAAAACAAAACACCACACATCGCAATAGTGACAAAGCAGCAAACAAGAAAATCTTTGGTAAGTCTGCAAACACTGACATTTGCATAAAAAAATCTCCTTATAAAGCAAGCTCCTATATAAGTGCAAAAATTGAAGGCTCTATATAAAACATATCTGGATGTTGATTAATTATTCAGTAGGTGTACAAATAGGAATGTTTGGCAAGCTAAGTTACTTTATTTGGTTAATTCTTAAAAAATTTGACATAATTTACTATAAGGATAATTAAGTGATTCATGCCATCTCGTAGTGTACCATGTGACTATGCGAGAAAAAAGCGTGTTTGAGTTTTTGTGCGGTGGAAGCGGTTGGTTGGACGTATTGGACAGAGAGTGAATAAAAGGGATATCTTTGGTTAAACTAAGATGTTTTGTCATTTGATCAACACTTCATATGGATTCATATGTAAATCAGAGTTTGACATATTTTGGATTAAAATTCTAATTTATATATTGTGCGAAGGCACGGTGGCTTGGTGGTTAGCACATTCGCCTCTCAGCGCTAGGGAGTCCCGGTTCGAATCCCTATCTGGGTGGAGTTTCCATGTTCTCCCTGTGTCTGCGTGGGTTTCCACCGGGTTCTCCGGTTTCCTCCCACAGTCCAAAAACATGGATCAAGTCAATTGAATTCTCAAAAATTGCCCCATATAGAGTGTGTCTGTGTGTGTGAGTGTGTGCCCAGCGATGGATTGGCGCCCTGTCCTGGGTCTATCTGCCCAGCGCCCGAGACGTTCTCCCCTGGATGGGCATGGGGAACCCCACCGCGACCCTAGTAGAGGATAAAGCGGGAGATAATGAATGAATGAATATTGTGTGAAATAATATTTTATTTCATAAGTTGAAGTTTAAAGACTCAGTTTTAACTTTTGTTCAAATTACTGAATAACGTAACCAAAAATGGGAGTAAAACTGCCAAAAAAAGATAACAACCACAGTAATATTAACAATGTCACATTGTTACATCTTTTTAATAAGACAAAGCAGTACCTCCTTTTCTTCTAGTTTAGCGCTCACATGTGTTTTTGAAGTCTTGAAATCATCCACCTTATCCACAAAACTTCCTTCACCCACGCTTACTGTAGTTAGAGAGGTCACTCTTGTTGGGGATGAGTCAGACGTTGTAATTTGTGGGTCTCTACAATAAGGTCAACTATCTGCAACTCTTTCTTTGAATTTCTCTCCTCTTCTGCAACTGATTTAACGATGGGTGCTTCAGGAGTCGAGGCAGGTGCAGGAGGCACAGAGTCATCAAAAAGAAGCTCAGAATCATTTAAGTCTCTGACAAACTCTGCACTTTTCTGCCGTCTGTGACTGAATTCTGCCCAATCAAAGGTTTTGTAACGACCTTCTTTGCGTCTGTGATTGATACGATTTCTTCTCTCCTCTGTTGTACAGGATTTTGAGGCTGTGGCATCTTTGTGTCCAAATGGCAAACTCGCTGGCATATTTTGAGAAACAGAACTGGGATAACAAATATCATTTCTCAGATTTTTAAAGCATTCTACATGAAGTACACATACACACATTAGACCAGTGTGTATAATAACTACATATTTAATATTTTGCATTATACTGCTAATTAATTGTCATTTAAAAGTAAAAAATGCTCAAAAAATATTATATATAGTTACTATTTGTACTTTTATAAGTGAAATAAAAGACTTTAGTGAGATAAAATTGATGGAGGGTGTTACCTTGGGACTCCAGAAGAAACAACTGAGTGAACATTCTGTATAAGTGCCTGAATCCAGTTGTGACGAATCCCAGATGTCATGGCGCATAGTGTGAAAACTCCATCATTAGTCTGTAAATATTAAAATAAATATTATTTACACACATTAATTTATATTAAGTTAGATGTATAGTAGTAATTACACACAAAAATACATACGGCCAAAGTATGTAGACTTAAGATGAAATTTATAATTTAATATCCATAATATGGAATAAGATGTAATGCCAATATATGCTTTTTGGTATATGTAGTGGTTTTTATTTTTAGATTATCTCTAGAATATGACATTTAAGGTAGAGATTTGACTTTAGATACATGAATATGAGAAGCATATACACACATACTCACATGAATTTGAAAACCATAGTTTCTGTGTATAGGGAAATCTGTTATATTATAACAGGTAGACAGGTTTATCTTGCCATCCAGATCAGCAGCCTGAGAAACAAAGCCTGTAAATGTCAGCACCGGTGGACATGCCAAAGTAAGCAGAGAATGCAGTGATGCTTAATTGTTCAGCATGCAATGTACCTCCTCAGCAACAGAGTCCCTGTAGAATCTCAGAGTCTGGTTATTTAGGACAAACCAATGTTTCCTCCACTGGAATGCAAACAAAATGTTCTAACCATTATAAACCTGAGGCATTTTCCCAAAGACAAAATCAAGTTATACAAAAATATTTAACCTTTCCATCTTCTCCTAATCTCGTCAGCCAGCCCTTCTTAAAACTTAGATCAGGCTAAAAAAAGAACAAACATTTATAATCCTCACTATATTCTGGGAAGTGTTGTTAGTTTGAACCATTATATACGTACTGAGGTGGCACTTTGGACCATATTACGCTCCAGTGATCTAGAACGTTGTCTTGTGAAGACGCCAGATGTGTCACGATCATAGGAATAGTCCTGCAAACACCATACAACCATAAAATAAGTTTTGTCCAATACTGAAATCAAGCTTTTCGAGCCTTGATGGTTGCTGTTGTTCAGTCTCCTTCCGATAATACACCACACGTGAGCTCTGATGCATCTGTACACAGTTGGTTTTCTATCCTTTTTCTAGTGTTCTTTAATCTTT
Organism: Corydoras sp. C115; assembly: GCA_019802505.1. NCBI lineage: Eukaryota > Metazoa > Chordata > Actinopteri > Siluriformes > Callichthyidae > Corydoras > Corydoras sp. C115. The sequence goes on along the minus strand of JAFMOC010000085.1, from coordinate 604,566 downwards.
GGTCCAAAGAAACCAACATTCCTTCCCCCAAAACCAAGCCATAAATGTGGATTTGTATAACCACAAAACTTATATCCACATATATCCTTATAACTTATATCCGTCTACCCACTAGTGAAGTGAATCACAGACCTCTTTGTGATGAGACAACAGCACTACACCATGAGGCCACAACATAGCAACCAAATTTACACACATTTTTACCTGAACTGTGCTGTAGTCTGCTCTTCCATCACAATTAAATTGTGACATAGAAGAGTTGCAATTAGAACCTGACATGGAACAAGCATCACCGGCATGAGAACAAGTTCCATTTTCTTTTTCAAATTGACCAATCACCAGCGATCTTCTGAAAACATAAAGGAACATGCAAAATAGTACAAAAACATAACATTGATATCCTATGCAAACTTGCAAAATACCTTAACAACATAAAACAAAAATAATATTAAATGCAGAAAATAGAGTTGTTTAAGATCCACAGAAAAAAAAAGTTGTGGACATGAAAGGAGCTTGCATCTAAATGTTTAATCATCTAGATGTTTTTAACTTTAACTAAATTTAACATTACATGTAAAACTGTACTTTATGTGAACATGAGGCAGAATGTCAAATGTCTTCAGAATAATAAAAACACAACACTTAATTAATAGAAAAAGAAATCTCACAAACAAGACTGTTTAATAAACCGGAACAACATTTGCCTTTCTTATCTGACTGTTTCAAAAGTGTAAATTGTTTTAATTAAGCAGTTCAAAATGATCATTTAAAATCATATCTTAACAAGCAACATGGCAGCCTTTCTAGCCCATTAGTTTTAGTAACAGTAGATTACATCGGGTTTAATGTTAGCTAAAAATAGTTACAGCAAGGCATAGGCTCCAGAAAAAGATGTTTGCAGTCATCATAATTTCATGTGGTATATAAATAATATACCACAAGTACTTTTCTATTAGTTTATGGCTAATAATTCATAGTTTTTTCATATTTTTAAAAAATATACAATATACAAGTATACAACAAAAGTGTTCTGGGTTTTGAAATAGGTTGTGATAAATAGGCCTGCAAATACTTTAGCAATCCAATTTATAGACTTATACTAATGTATAATGTACAAGTGTGTAGGTGTAAACTCATTTCTTAAACATTCATCTATTATTTACAAAAACTGTCTTACCTGCGTTGTTTTCCAAATAGGCGATAGACTTCTTCCCTTCCAGGGCTGTGTGTTCTATGTGTTTCATCTCTTCCCCGCCTGATCACGTGAGGTTTTGAGATTACCTGTTGTTGTTCCTTTCCTTCCATTACACTACCTGCCATGCTCAGGATCCTGTCTACACTTTCAAATCCACCCCTTTAAGGTTCTATAGATTTATACTTCCTTGGTAATCCAGGGAGTTTTAAGAATCATAGATTGTGGAAGCCGAACCTGTAGATCTAGGAGTGAGTTTTGCACACCTTTGGTCAGAGGTAAATCCTGTTTGTACGTCCTCAGCAGCGGCACTCATCTTTTTCAAAGGAGAACAGCTCTCTGTACCTTCCTGCCTTTCATTATCTATAAAATGAGAAATGAAGCCTGTATTTTAGCCAAGGGCATAATGTTTAGTCACATCATCAGGTACATCTGACTCATCATGAAAACAAATAATTGAAAAGAAACAGCATTAGTATGAATTGGAAATGTTGTAACAAAAGTCAGCATAAAGAAGGGTTAAAACCAAGTTCCTTCTGTTTTACACATCTGTGTAAAAACAGATAAACAGCTTATTGATTTTTGTTTATAATTTATAGAAGGCCAACAGAAAACAATAGTCACATTGTAGTATTCCAATCTCATATCAAAAATAAAAGAGAAAGAATATATATAACTAAGGTTAGTTAGAACACCATCATTTAAATTTTTTCCATATTTTAATCCATATATATATATATATATATATATATATATATATATATATATATATATATATATATATATATATATATATATATCCATATATCCATATATATATATCCACTAATACTTTTACTACACAGGCTCGTGGGGTTAAATCTGGGAGATGTTCATGATTTCAGTAAGACATATTTTAGATTGCTTGACTCATTTTCTTTTTGTAGAACAAAAAAAAAAACATTATTAAAAAATGTACCAGTGTTTTAGATGACTAATGGGTCTCTGTACCCTAACAATATTTCTAGGACATTTAGAGGAATGAAACAACCCCACAACCTCAAAACAAGACTAAATTGACAATTCAGACAAACATCACAGCAAATTCACACCAAATTCAGAAAATGTAATACTTAAAATAATAATAATAATTAAAAAAAAAACAAGTGTTACAACTCAGACTCCACAGGCCTCAGTTAGCAATTTCATCCCAGTAAAATCACTAAAAGGCTGGATAAGTATAGTTTATTAGAGATATAGCACAGTATAGTTAGGCAGTAGTATGTTGTAGTTAGGCAGGCAAGATTAAGATGGCTTGGGCATGTCCACCATGCAGGAGGAGGTTAACGCATGCAGTGAGGGAGGACATGCAGGTGTCTAAGGAGGATGCTAAGAAGAGACGCTAAAGGAAGAATGCTTATAAATAATTCTTTGAAGAACATGTGGCATGGCTCAAGTTAGTACATTTCTTGTGTTGATCTTCAAAATCAGAATACTTTATTAATCCCCGGGGGAAAATTGCAGGATAATTAAAAACACAACACCAAACTGGATTTATTTAACCAAATGCACTATGCCACATTTGACAAAAACCAAACACAGCATATTGGAAAAACACACCATGTATTGCAATTCAAAATTTACTTGCTTTATATTCAATATACTTGCTTTTTGCCCTGGATTTGTACACACAAACACACCAACATTTACATTTAGCAATCCCTTCAATCCAAAGTGACAAATGAGAACGCCACAAGTCAGTATTTATGAAACCAGCTACACTGTATAACCAAAAAAACAACTTATACTTACTCATTGTTCTTGAAGTGCAGGATAACTGACTTGGTGCTGTGGAGAGACTGGAACTAACCTGGGAGATGCTCGGGGAGTGAGGGCAAATGATGTTTCTGCATTGGACTCCTCCTTTTTCACTAAGCTCCACCCTGTTGGAGTTGGGGGGCAGGGAACTAACACCTACCACATGGTTTACAGGGCTCTTGTTTCTTTTATTACTACAGCATTGACAAAAACTGCCAATTTGAAGAGCAGTACTACTTTTAATATCTTGATTATGTAGAATATTGTCACTTTTATTGCTATAGCTAATACCAGTTTTACTAATGCTCTTATTTCTGCTACAGCCAGCAGTGATGCAACTGTTTTCAATGCCAGGTTTGCTGGTGCTGATGCTGACACTTTGACTCCTGTTCTGAGCGGTCATGAGAACACCGGAATTTTCAACATTGCCAGGATAGGTATAGCTTTTCTTAAATGTATTGGGCTTGTTCAGGACATACTGAGGGAAAAAAGGAAGCGGAAGAAAGACAAACGAATGGTATAAATTAGAATACAGAGGATATCTGATTTATACTAGTTAACATTAGAAGCATATCAAGTCTGGCTACAATTTAATCAGAAATGAAATGAAACCAAATAAAAGTGTATCCTATTTAACTCACAAAACAGAAATACAGCACTATACTGCAACTCTCATCCATCTACTCTCACAGATACAAACAAAATGGTCCACTGTCAGCAAATAGCGTGGCAGAAGACTGTGAAACTTTAGTAAATCAAGTAGACAGAAACACTTGCACAGCAGTTAAGGCTGCAATACAGAAAGCACGCAGAACATGGTAATGGCCCTTTAAAGGAACAGTATTTAAAAACTATTGGGGTGTTTAACTATTTTTTTTTCTGTTGTATACTGCTAATAATTTAAAGAGAACGTGACCTACAATTATTCTACAGTTAATTTCCATAATAATTGTTATAGAGTATACTATATTGTCATTAGAAAGAAGTACAATACAAAATTAATATTAAGTTCTCTGTGTGCAAAATATTTTTGACATTTTTTGGAAGATAAAACAAAACCAAATACAGGAAAAAGCACATACCTGTAAAAGTGTGGTCTCTTTGCTTATCTTCTGATTGGTTTTTGCAGTATTTGTAAGACTCAAACAGTCTTGCCACCTAATAAATCATTTAGTTACAATTCATTACAAAACAAAATTTGACTTTTTATAAAAAAAAATAAATAAATAAAAAAAAAAACTCTACAGGAATTTGACTTGGTTAAATGACAAGAAATGATGTGTTAAACTAATAATATGAGACAAACTAATTTTTAAGCAACATAATCAATAATATAATTTTAAAAAGGCTAATAAAACAAGGGCGCAACATTATAACTTAAATAAATAATAATAATACACCTCAGTAATCCTGGAAGATATGGAGCTGTAACTATATTCTGACCACAGAGGGTCACCAAACTTTTAATTTAAGAACATTTTTTTTAACTGTTAGAGCAAATTATGTGCAGAATAATAAATGAATATGGAGGGGGTAAAAAAAGTCATACCCAACAATGCTTTCTGCATTCTCTGTCCTTATGTAGTAATCACGTTCTTTGAAGCAGAGTCGAAGACTTTCCTGGAAGCTGGTCTCAGTCCAGGCATTCATCACAGCTGAGCATTCACTCATCTTTGCACTGCCTTGAGGTAATGTACCCGGCTTTTTTTTAATTACATGTACAAAAAAATACATTAAAATGTCTTTAAAACAGATATGTAGACGTGAAATGAACAATTTGTTACACAAAATCTATGAAGTATACAGTAACTTTACGAGTACCATCTCATCCACAGCATAGCAGAGCAGCCCATGCTCATACAATATGAAATACCGTCGATGCCATTTCTGAAAAGAAAAAAAAATTGAATAAAATAAGGTTAATGTTAATTCTGATGTTTAATGGAAAGTAAATAAAAGTAATACTCAATTAATTAGTACTTAAAGAGTCAGTTTTAAATGTAAACACTGTACACACAGTTTTAACTGCTATGTTGGGTTGTTTTTTTTTAACTGCAAGTTCTTTTTTTCATATGGAACATGTGAAACTATGAACTATGAATAATTTTTGATAATAAATTGTTTGGCCTGCTAAGGTAAAATTGCTTCAAATTTCGATCTGAGTGGAGTTCTCACCATGTCCGCATTGGTTTCCTCCCATAGTCCAAAAACATGGAATCAAGGTACACCGGCAGTTCCAAATTGAACCTACATAGTGCCTGTGTGAGTGGTACCCTGTCTTGGATTTTTGTATTGCCCAGCGCCCAAACTGTTCTCCCCTGGATGGGCATGTGGAACCCCCCTAGCATAGGATTAAGTGGAAGATAATAGATGGATGAGATATACATACACACACACACTTTATATGACTTTTAAGATGTTAAATTTAGTTTGATTATGGTGGTCACAAACTAAAATTTATCCTTTATGTAGGCTGCCACTACATTGATCAATGCTTGCAAATATGCCATTAAGACATTCATAGCATGTACTAAGTGTGCTGCCAAAGTTTTATCAAGATATTATTATTATTTGCTGTTTAAACAGGAAAATTAAAACACTAATGGCCATCTTCAGCACAGATAATGGCATCTGTATCCTGTATTTTTATTTGTTTAATATAAATACATTCATGACCATGGTGATGACAGTAATCAGAACTATAATCGTACCATTCTCTTGTGGGCAGGATGTCCAAAGTCGTAGCCTACTGATGCAAGAAGCAGCCAGCCTGTCTTAACTGTTTCGGCCTTTAACAGAAATGATTGATTAGTTGAATAAACGAATGAATGAATGAACGTTTTCATTCAATTAATGAACTTTTTTTTTTAATAAACCATTTAAGAATGAAATAAAAAATAGGGAATTTAAATGTGTCTTACCTCGTGAAGATCAGATTCACTGAGTGTGTGTGAATCGACGGTTTTAAAGCAATTCTGACACTTGCGTTTATTAAAAATATTGGCTTGAAAACGCCGACAGCGATTTTTTGCTGAACCTTGTAAGATGAGGAGTCTGGGACTTCTGACCATCTATAACCGACAGCAAAACGACCAAAACACGGAGAATACACACGAAAGAGGTAAATCCCACTGAATACTGCACGCCAGGTATTACAGATCAAACACTAAAATCCTCTGACAGCTGGAGGCAGTAACATAATCCACATATTATCACCTCACTCAACACCAAACGTTTAATAACATTAATCAGTATAAACTGACAGGTACATACAACACACCATTAATTAAAAGGGCTCATAATGGATGATGAACTACAATTCATTTAAAAGAATATACCCAGTCAATTGAAGTACATTACTTTAATTATATATATATATATATATATATATATATATATATATATATATATATATATATATATATATATATATATATATATATATGGCACATTTGTTATTGAACTGCTTTTTAAACTTTTATAAATATTACCTCGACTCGTTGCTGGACTTTATTTGGCGTGTGACGTCAGACAGGCTTTCTTCTCATTTGAACACAGCTGAAGCAAATTAAAAGCCTCGTTTAGCAAACTGCTGCATTAAAAACCGCCACATTTCTTCGTGACAATTTTAACAAAGTATGATACGATATATAGAACTTAAATTCAAAATATATGTCGGCGTCTCCATCCGAGTTTTAGTGCTACGAATGTAGGTTATCGGCAGTCACGTGATCTCAATCGTTGCCCTTTTATCGTCATGCTGCCGCTTTATTTCATTTGTGTTCAATCTGTGCAGTATTTTAACAATGTCCGTGATTACGTGCGAGCTACCTGCAAATACATTTCGTTTCGTATTAGGAAGGACAATAAAAGCTTATATCTATCAATCTTATCTTTTCTTTTGTTGTACTCCTCATTTTAGCTTGATTTTCAATAGCAAAAATTTATGGTTTCCAAAAATGTCGTTCTCTAGTTTTTTTTTTTTTTTTGTTTTGTATCGACTTTCTGCCATTGAATTAAAAATTAAGCTGATGTTTTCCATTAAAATTATTCATTCATTCATTATCTCACGCTTTATCCTCTATTAGGGTCGCGATAGGGTTCCCCATGCCCATCCAGGGGAGAACGTCTCGGGCGCTGGGCAGATACACCCAGGACAGGGCGCCAATCCATCGCTGGGCACACACTCACTCACACAGACACACTCTATATGGGGCAATTTTGAGAATTCTATTGACTTGATCCATGTTTTTGGACTGTCGGAGGAAACCGGAGAACCCGGAGGAAACCCACGCAGACACGGGGAGAACATGGAAACTCCACCCAGATGGGAATTCGAACCGGGAATCCCTAGCACTGAGAGGCGAACGTGCTAACCACTAAGCCACCGTGCCACCCCCATTAAAATTATTCACATTTAATTTCGCAGACACTTTTATCCAAGCTGACAGTCACATATTCCAACTTGATGTATGAGGTCAGAACATAATGTTTGCTAGGAGCAATGAGGATTAATGGACTTGTTCAAGTGCTATATAAATAAAATCAAACTTTTTTTAAAGTACCTTCATAAAATAGTAAATACTCATTTCAAACACTTGGTGGAAATATTTATTAAATATCATTGCAATTGTTATTGTATTTGATATATATATATATATATATATATATATATATATATATATATATATATATATATATATATATATATATATACTGTTTATTATAAGACATAAGATAACATCCTTGTGCACAGATCTGGCAAACTGGTTAATAAAACAAACATTACAGTATAACATTTTTTATTAGAACAAAAAGAACACAAATAATTCATTTTTGCATACACTCTAACAACCTTAGAATACATTCTTGACTGTAGTTCTTTTAGCTCTCAAAAAGTTACAAAAATTACATAGACTTAATTTTATCTTGCTGACATACATGGTAGGTACATGTAATCAAATTACCCAGTGTAAACAGAAACGTAAACAGGCAGAATGCACCTGACACCACACTGCTGTTAAGTGAAGCAAGAATTAAGCAGTGGTTCTACAGTACCACCGAAAACAGAACATGCAGAAAACATGAATTGTGCTTTAGAGTTTGGATCTGTGCCAATTAAGTATTTATTAGCATTTAGCATTCTTGCTCCATTAGCTTAAGTGACTGATGTTAGATAAGTTCACACAAATGAGCGCGTAAAACTGGCCACAATACATTAAGCATAGTGAAAATTAGATCTGGAAAAGTGACAGAAAATGGTCAAAATTAAACATCTTATCCCTGCGTGGGATCCACCTTCATTTTTTGTTTCTGCATAATAGCCTCTAGTTCTGTAGCTTTTTTTTCAGTCTGAAAGTAGAAATTACAACAAACATTTAGTAAACCAGCACAACACACTACATTTAGGAATATGGAATAGTGCAGATATGAACTGTACAAAAGTTTAAGAAGAAAATACCTTAAGCCGGGCCTTTTGCACCAAGATCTGGCTAAACACTCTGGCCCCATCTTCAGGAGAAACCTTACAAAGCTCGTCCTTTGTTAGCGAGAAGAGCTGAGCTCCTGTCAGTATCCCAAGGGTGGTTACAGTGCTAAAACATATTATTCAAAATTTATGTTCAAATACAATATGCAATAACCTATTTGATTTTATTACAAACTTATTAATAATAATAATAATAATAATAATATATAAAATAATCTATTTTTGCACAATATAGTTATTTTATTTATTGATTTATTTATTTGTGCTATTTCAGTTTTCCCAGGACATAAAAAAAGAAAAGACCCCCTACTGATTACTGATCCTTTCAAAGTTTTTTTTTTTATTGTTAGAAGGTATTTCCTTTCCAGGCTCAAGGTCAACTTGCTCATTAGGGGTTCTAGACCCAGAGCTCAGTAAACCTGCTTGATGTAGACTTGTATTGTGACTAACATTATATAAATAAACTTGAATGTAACTGACTGTAATAATAATAAAAACAAACAGAAATATCTCTGCATCTGCTACATGATCATAGTGTGATCAAGAATGTGACTGTTATTTTCTCAGAGGAATTTTTATTTTCACCAAGGATCAGAGATAATTTAATGATTTAACCTAATGAAATGATCTAACACACTTCTGATCTAATGATGACAAGGACCTTAATTTCTGTTGGACTAATTGCTCTGCAAACCCACCAGGACTTTTGAAGTAAAGACTTTTAAAATGTCGCTATATCTTTAGACTCCATACACTTTACTAACACTAATGTAGAAATAAACATTTAAAATAAATTAATATTAATTATTGTAGTTTATGTTTATAATGCTCTTTGTCTAAAAATCCCATGTATAATGCTGTTTGCAAAACTATTTTGGTTGCACAAGGCTTTAGGATTTTGGAAACAGTAAAATTCTGACCTAATGGTATGAAGTCCATTTCAGACATGAAAAAAGGCAAAAATAATTAGAATTAAAAATTTAAAAGTTTTAATATAGTGACAGAAATGGGCTTTCATGCTAATGACTAACTAAATTATATTGAAAACTTGACCAGATTGACTTTACGATTTAAAATTTAAAGTTGTTTTAATTATAAATTTGAAGGAAAGTTGAACATAGAGATTATGTAGCTAATTTGTGAAACATATTTAAACTGTAGATTTTTATTGCTAGTCCAAATACTATTCTGATTTTGAATTGGAGGAAACCAAAGCTCTTAGAGAAAAGACTTTAAAATGTATTAACTTGGGTAAATACTTTTTCACTGTATTGCAAGTACTAAAGGCATTTATGTAATTACTTAAAATACTAATAGAAACAATGTATGTTAAAAGATGCAATGTTAATTTATTTGAAAGAGATATTTATTCATAAGTTGCAAACTACATTGCATTTACATAAATGTTGAATATGTCTGTGATAAAGACTTACTAATCACTGAAGCCTTTTGCTTTAAGCCACTCTGTCACCTGGTCTGGAGATGAGCTGTAATTGACACGGACAGCTTCATCAGTTTTATTGTTACCCAGAGGCCGAACTGAACCTGGTCTCCCATTGGCTAGTCGTTGTGCAAGTTCATTGTTCATAAGTTGTACTAAAAATGAAAAAAAAAAACAACAACACATGAACTATTAAGTGCACAAATGTAACAGTAATGGAGATCATTTTGTTTTCAAGCTTAGATTCCAGTCTATTGAAATCATATATATGCTTGTATTCTGACTTTACCAAATGCATTTTAAAAGATTTAATCATACAAAAAATATACAATGATTATATATATGCAGGTGTCAAAATGTTTATAGAGGTCAGTGGTTTTTATTATTTTTAAATCTTTAAATGTACATTTTAAACTGCAAATTGTTGAAAATAATGTAAGTAGCATTTGTTAACTTAAAAAAATTCAAGGCCCTTGGTTTATTCCAAAAGTATGTCAAATATTAGAATACAAATTTTCAGCTATGTTACCTTTTTCACCATCACCTCCAATTGGTGGCATACTAAATGGCCGGGATTCTGCATGATTTGTGCTTTCCCCTGAGGGACTGTTTGGCACATATGAAAAGCGTCCTGCTCCAGATGGTGTCAATGGAACTTTCTGTGAAAACATAAAGATAAAGTGTATTAAGTAATTGCAAAAAGAGTGTATTGAAGTATACGGCATACCTTACCATGGATGGTTTGCGCAAAACCACTATTGAGTCTTGTTCCGTGAGGTTGGCAGGCTCCAGAATAGTAGATGGAACAAAACCAATCTGCTCATAATTGTTTCTACACTTCCACCAGCGTTTAGATGTATCTAATACCTAGAATAGAATGAGTTACAGTATTACATTTGATCATTTAGCAAATGATTTCATCCAAAAACACTTGCTCTTTGGTAACTTCAGTGAACCTGGGATTTAAACCAACAACCTTCTGATCAATAGCCCAGTACCCTAACCACTGAGCTACCACCACGTGGTGCTCAGCACAGCATAAATTATTGCTGTACAATTTGCTTTTGCTTCTTTTGTAATTTGCTTTACATCAAGGTTCAATATTTATATCCCAATTTAAATCCTCCTCCATTAGTGTATTGGAGTCACTTCTGAGCTGTTTAAAATCAAATTACAGCCCATTACTTAAAGCCTTATACATTCAGGAATTTATTTTTTATTTTTAAGTTTTAATTTTAATACTGAAATACTTACCTTTTACCAGCCTTCATTACCTGTAACATCTGAATTGCTAAATTGTTGTTTGTGTATAATTTTATTATAAAAATTAAAGAAGCATGATAAAAAATCTTTATACAATTAAGAGATTTAAATACTTTTTACATAAACCTTACACTCCCCATTTTATCTTGTACTTTGGATATTTTCATGCCTGTTACCATCCAGTTGTATTTGTAATTTTCATATGTAATGATACAAAAACACAAATATTCTAATAATAATAATAATAATAATAATAATAATAATAATAATATTTATATATATATATATATATATAATATACCTGGAGAATTTCGCCATGCAACACTGAAAGCTCACTGCTGTTTCTGGCCACAAAATCATAACTGCAGCGGTACAGTTGCTCTGGACTTACTTCTTCTTGTTCTTCCAGGACACTTAAAAAAGCACATAAAAGTAAGTTTTATTGAAGATTCAATAGCCCTTGTATTAATGCCTAAAATGTCTGCACCTCTACCTCTCTTCTGTGTCTTGTGTTGGTAACGAGGCCTGGCTAGGTGCTGTCTGAGACTATAAGGAAAATAAGTTACTCAATTTGAAAATTGAACATTCAAATGTATGTGTATGTGTATGTTCACCACCTGTTGGCTTTCTAATAGGGCTTCATGTCTGTTTTGTGATTGGACTGGGTCTTCTAAGGCCTTCCCATTTTCGTCACTGTGTTTAGGATTCCAACCGTTCGAAAACACAGGGCTGTAGGAGGGCACTGAATTATCCTGTTGGGAACTGGGACACCCATACATGTATACAATATTTTAAAACCTATTAGTGTAACAGAAAAAGCATATTCCCAATACAATTTCCAAAGTCCAAATAATAATAATGCATTGATCAGACCATTAGCAAGAACGAAAAAAATTACTAAGACATGTGCCACCCTGATTGATTACTGCTTATTGTGAATAAAATGAAGCTGTGTTAACATGTCCTAATGTCAGAGCTTTATAACAATAAGTATTTCCTTACTCAGAATAGTTAGATTAAAATTCACATGTCTATTATATTTTAATTATTGTGTGTACTACTATAGCTGCATTTGGTTTAAGGTATTAACACAAAGAAAAGTACATCTTTACAGAATATGTTTAGTAACTATGTTTAGAGCTAGCTTTTTTTGTTTTGTGAAAATATGCTTTAAACCTGTAATACAGACAATGGCTGCATCCAGTTTGGGCCAAGAGAGCTCCATAGCTGTTTCTCCACCGGAGTGAGATTCTGTTGCAGTAGAGAAATGGCTCCTTTGGTCAAGGCTGGACTGGACACACTTGCTGCCAATGCAGTGTTTCCTGTAGTTTTTACCATCTGGTGTATCCGCACACAAACATAAAGAACACAATGTATGAGGACACTTTATTGACCTTTACAAAAAATCACATACACAGACTGGGATAAATGTTTGGTACAGTGCATGCATTTTATGTGCAGACTCTTTATTATAACTGCTGTTATATTTATAATATATACACATTCCTAACCCTAGATTTGGTATTTACCAGACTGTGCAAATTTTCATGGCTGCTCTTTAACCCCCTCCAAGCTGTGTTGTTTGTTATTAAGGATATACAAGCAATAAAAAAAAAATATTTTTTTTTTTTTGTTGCTAAAATTGGCTATATTGCATTTTAAATGTACCTGCTTTCTTGAAACTTATGCAACCTACAGCCCTAAAAATAAGAGACCTGTAGTAGACCTGCGTTTAACCTGTGTTTAACTTTGTTCCTTATTTTATGTTATATATTTTTTCCTGGTATTTTTATATTAATTTATCAAACATCAATTAATTTTGTTATTCACATTTATTTTCAATGACCATATTTAAAAACTTTATTTTTATCCAGAATTCCTGACCACTTTTGTCCCCATCTCTCCCTCGTGATTAGTTTAGGGTCTTACCTGCATGTCGAACCAGTCAGTTAACTGATGCACACTACATCTTGCCATTTTCAGTAAGCTCAAATTAATTTACATTTATTCTGAGGTATTTATGAAGCAAGGTTCAGTAATCAAGATATATTTCTTTTGAGGTTTATTTAAGTATAGCATTGCTCACACTAACCAGGTCCAGTGGAACAAACAGATGATGCAGCAATTTCACTGAGTCTGGATCCATTCCCTCAGTTTTCAAACGGTCCTGCAATTCAAAGCGATTGTTTTGGCTGTACAAAATAACAATGGCATGGGTAAAAAGAGTACAGATCCTAATGAGCATACATTTAAGGTGGAATGTAATAAAGGATCACATTACCAGCAGACAAAATGAGTATTTAAATTTCTGGAAGATGTCCACAAACTCTCTTTCTGATGGAAGATTTGCTCCATCTGTTATGTCATCTGTATGACATATAGAACAGGAGGTTATGATTTATAGAATACTAAATTTAAATAAAAATTTTAACAATCAAATGCCCAACTTACATTGCTGTTTATTCTTCTTGCTGCTTCTTTTACTCTTCTTATTTTTTGTGCTCTGCGCTCGAGTCCGCTGAATGTCAGCTGCATTCTGCAGCCTGCCCATAAAGTGCTCCACATCAGAAATGCAGTGGTTCAGCAACTTCTAAAAATATCCATGTAATTTTACATTAACTTTAGTTATATATTTTATAAGAATATATTTTGTTACTTAACCCTATTTGATTTCAGTACCCACACTGCTGTCTAATGTACCTGTACCAATGCAACAAAGTGTCACTGCAGTACTGAAAATCAACTAACCCAAATAATACATGCTCATTGGTTGTCCTAAATTATAGAAACAACCAACCTACAATCTAAAAATGAAATAAAATTAGGTGAACCTAACAAATTAGCCAGACAATGTTCAGATTTTAAGCATCATTAGAGACTTTTGCAAACTGTTAAGCAAAACAGTTTAAGCAATTCAATTGGAATTGAGTTTTTACCCAGCTTTCATTTCTATTTACATCATTCCTCAGAAATGCTTTTACAGCCTTCAACCATTATGTTGCAGTTTTTAACCAAGTTTTGGGACGTTCTTCACTATATTTTATAATCTAATTGATTAAAACTAGATGAAGGTAAGACAAAATAAAGCTAACTAAAATGATATCCAAAAAGCAATGGCCGCTACATCTTTTTTCCCACTGTGCAAGTTGAAAATGTGTTCCTAGTTTATACATCATATAAGGATTTATACATACCACTTCATGCTCAGGATGTATGGTATGTGCCATTGTTACGTTTCCATTCACTGTAATGCAAAAATACAGAAATATTATACCATCACAAACTCAAAATAAATATGTATAGCTATTTCATAATTTTACATGAGTATTTCATTTTGATGAAAACATCAAACGTTATTAGTTTACAGGAAATACTTATTTTACAAATTGGAATTTTAATTTTTATTGTTCTGAATAAACCAAATTATACAGTTTGTGCAAAAGGCCTGAAAATCTAAGTATCTGGGAAAGGTCACATTAAACTGTGTTTTCTGAGAACAATTTTGGGGACTACCCTCTGATTGTCACAGGTGCTTGTTGCACCTGTCCCGAAATTGTTTCATTGGGTGATTGGTTTGTTTTGTTCACGTGTTTAATTTATTCTGAGTTTTCCTTCCCTTTGGTGCACGTCTTATATACTGTTATGTTGTTTGTTTGATTTTTGAACAATTTTGGGTGAACTACCTTCCGCGTTAAACCATGTTACGGCGCTACACATCTTCTCCGTGTAGGTCGTAATTCCGTGGGAGCGTTCCTCGGACCCACGCACGCATTCCTCCCCGCGTGGTCGGTACCCGGGAGCGCTCACTAGGCGCGAGCGGCTGAACGCAGCAACTCCGCGTTAGCCGCCCTCCTCCCGGGGAAAAACGGACAAAGCTAACACTGATTCAGGGACTGAGTCCTTTGCAATTTGTTTATACACTAAGTATTATCCCTTATTGTCTAAAATATTTTTATTTATTTTACTTTAAACATTGTGCACTTCATTTCAGCAAAAATTAGGTTGTGAGAATTCTGTCTTAGTGTTCACTGGATAAAGTAAACACTTTTAACAGGTCTACCTTAGGACAGAGACAGAGACCTGTGGCAACTTACATAAGAACTTCAATTCCTTTACATAAAACACTTTAATGTCTTGAAACCGTTGGGGGAAAAACAAAGCCTCAGGAGGAAAGCCACACAATCACTGAAAGATCATGCAAACTCAGATCAGATGACACACAGATGATCCAGGTTACCAGCCCTGAAAACAGAACTTAGGACTGTCTTGTACTTTCTTAAAAGCACTACTCCCTGCACTATTGAGGTTTTTATTTCATCCAAATACCTGTGAGAACCCATATCATGAAATGAAATCTGCTTAATCAGTTGCACACCTTTATTCACACAGCAATCATTGGGCGTAAATTTCACTGTGTGTTCTAAAGACAAAAGACAAAACTGAAAGCTCTGACTAAAAGAAAGACCTTGCAAATACATAGGTGTGACCCACATGTGGGTCATTTTTTATCTGAATAGGATTTGGAGTAAAGGAATTTGCACACCCATATAGCACAGGTTTAAACATAGATTACCTTTTAATCTCCACTGATGTTTAATTTAAGTAGATGATGAAACATATTGTTATAGATTATGATGTATGGTGTTTGATGTTATTCATTTTACTTAAGTGCTGAATTGGGCTCACATGACTAATTAAGAAGAGAAGCATTGAATGTGCATGTTGGTAAATAATAAATTGTAGGTTTGGCAATAGGATAAATGAACCAGTTTCTTATCTCATGTCATCTCATTATCTTCTGTTTAATCCTCCACTAAGGTCACAGGGGTTTTTCCATGCTCATCCAGGGGAGAACATTTTTGGCATTTGGCAGATACACACAGGACAGCATGCCAATCAATTGATTGGCACATACTCACTCACTCACACAAACACACACACACACACACACACACACACACACACACACACACACACACACACACACACACACACACACACACACTCCATATAGGAAGAATTTAGATAGGGGAAATTCAGAGTTTTTGGACTAATAAAACTGAAGAACACAGAGAAAACCAACACAGCTTGATTTAGGGAGTTTTTTTGCTACCGTGATTCATGGGTGTGTTTGGGCATAATATGCAATAAACCAGTCTGTCACTTGCTATTTATTTCCTTTATGAGATTGCTGCAGTATGACATTTGTGGTTTTTCTATTTCAACATTGCAGTGAGACCAATTATATGAATCATTACCATTCACACCATTTGAAAGTAACTTCATTACAAGCCTGGGGAAAGTGACTACTTAATGTTAAGACTCCACATCAAAGAACTTTTGTTCTTTACAATTCAAATACACACATAGTGCATTTGTTTTAGAATTTACTGTAATTTAAGGTAAGGAAAGCAGATAAGTTGCCAGGGCTTAGAGAGGTATGGCTGTCCTATTAGTTTAATCGTGCCTTCTAAGGCAGAAAAAAAACATAACACTGCACAGTGCATCTGCAAACTGCACTAAAATGTTCCCAAGGGCCCTGACTCAACTAAGTCTTTATTCATGAGGGGCCACAAAATTTGTGTATTCAATATTGCACCCAATTAATCACATTAACTATTCGACAAGGCTTGCAATGAATACAGCACAACAAACATTCCGGACTTTTTTAATGCCCCTGGATCAGTTTAATTTAAAAGTGTTCAAATTTATTGTTATTTTAGATGCAATTTTTTAAATTTTGTGAACTATATATTTAGATGATCACAAAATAAAAAGTAATAAATAAATCTTTCAGTGATTTCACAATTAGAAATGAAAGGTCGCAGTGCACAAAATCATGGCTTATTATATAGTTAAGGTTTAATTTTATGAATTGACTGTTTGGTCAGTATTTTTATTTCAGCTTTTTGAATTGACACGTAATATTTGACATTTTATATCAGAAAGTACAATTTTACAGAACATTAGCTGGAATTTCTGTAGTGCCAGCATAAGCTACAAAACCATGTTACATTTTTAAACACTAGCTGTAAGTCTTCCAATTTAAAAACTTTTACTAATTCACACTAAATGCCAGCTTGTGTTTTGTTTTTGTTTCCGCCCGATTTAAAGTGTCTATTTACATTGTATTTGATTAAGAAATATTTAAACCATGTTTAATTAGCAGTGGTCATTGCTGTTAAATTTAACTACAAAGTATAAAAAAAGATATTACCTATATTTATAAAAAAAACATATTACCCTGTAGGATATCTTGTCATGTCATGCAAGCTTGTAATGTTATTGTTATTAAACAATAATAGATATTATATGATATTATTATATTGTATTTATATAGTGATTAGTTACACGGTATAAAGAAATGTCTCTTACCTTGTCTGGATGTATGCGTCACACTCACATTCTCTGTTTACACCTTGTAGAGCTATGTCGAAACCAGAAAAACAAGAAAACCTGTCAGCACTCAGCCAACCTTCCTTTCTCACTCCTTCACTGTCTTAATGTCTCTCTTTCTCTTTCTCTATCTGTATTTTGTCCCACTGCCTGTTCAGTATTTTCCAGTCATGAAAACACAAAGTAAGCAAAAATTTTACCAACGTTCAGATATTATTTCAAAGATTTAACATAATACACCCCTTTTATCAACACACACACACACACACACACGGATACAGTAACTACGTATGTCTGCCAAGGACACTGTCATTCTGCTGTTTCAGGTCAGTTTTTCACCCAAGCCTGTCTAACCTGCTTTGTCTCTTAAAGGTATTGAAGGAATGCCTTTACTTTAGCGCCAGCAAGTGTATTTGTGGGGAAAAAAAATCTTAGAAATATCCACATTTCAAAAGTGGAAGGATTACAATGCTGAATGGATGATGGGGCTTGTCTTTGCTCAGTGAATCCAATATTTAAAATGTAAACTTAGTGGTATTAAAACTACATGTGTTTCAATATAAACAAAGCATTATTTACCAAAGGCAGTTTTGTCTGCACAGATTTTGTTTGTTTATAGTTATAATAGAGGGTTTTATTTTATTCATTAAATATTAATTGATAAGACATTCAAGAAAAATGCAAAACAACTAATTATTAATGATATTCAGTAATTAATAAGCACTAAAATAAAAAAACTAATAAAATAAAAAAAAAGCATTTCATATACACTGAAAACATTGTGTTAATGATTGTTTAGGTAAAAATAAAAAACCTCACATACCACACAACAAAAACATTTCTGCACAATTAATTTTTAGGAAAGATTTGCAAAATGTAATTTGTAAATGTCTTTCCTATAGACATCAAAAACTCTATAAGACAAATATTTTTTAATGCAAAGGAATCAGAGACTAAGTTCCTCAAAACATTGGTCAAAAAGTCAGTAAGCTCCCTCTAGTGATTCGCCTGAGAATAACATACAGAGACAGAACGCAGCTGCCACGTGCCAAATGAATGGAACTGAATTAATTATTTCTATATTTTCAGTGGCGGCACGGTGGCTTAGTGGTTAGCACGTTCGCCTCTCAGCACTAGGGATTCCCAGTTCGAATCCCCATCTGGGTGGAGTTTCCATGTTCTCCCCGTGTCTGCGTGGGTTTCCTCCGGGTTCTCCGGTTTCCTCCCACAGTCCAAAAACATGGATCAAGTCAATTGAATTCTCCAAATTGCCCCATATAGAGTGTGTCTGTGTGAGTGAGTGTGTGCCCAGCGATAGATTGGCGCCCTGTCCTGGGTCTATCTGCCCAGCGCCCGAGACGTTCTCCTCTGGATGGACATGGGGAACCCCACCGTGACCCTAATAGAGGATAAAGCGGGAGATAATGAATGAATGTGTTCATTATCTTCAGTTACCTGGCCACCAAATGTTTTCTGGTTCGTAGTATAACGTAGTTAATCTGGTAGATAAACTACGTTATATCTGGAATTTATTTTTTATCCATTTATTTCAAACATGACTATGACTTAAAATAATTAAAACAGCAAGCAAACATTAAGGGGGTTCGCTAATTACATACAACAAAGTTTCGGACGTTTAAAAATGTTTGTTTTTTAGTTTTATACAAAACAACTAATAAATTCGATCAATAAGCATCAATGTGGTGTTAATTAATTATTTTTATTACATTTTGAGGAGTGCATTGGCATGGCCTTTTGTGGTCCTCACATTTAAATGAGTTTGGTTAGGTAAAGTCGGTTGTTAAAAGTACAAATTACCCTTAAAATAACTAGTCTATGGCGGCAAGGTGGCTTAGTGGTTAGCACGTTCGCCTCTCAGCACTAGGGATTCCTGGTTCGAATCTGGGTGGAGTTTCCATGTTCTCCCCATGGGTTTCCTCCGGGTTCTCTGGTTAGCACGTTCGCCTCTCAGCGCTAGGGATTCCCGGTTTGAATCCCCATCTGGGTGGAGTTTCCATGTTCTCCCCGTGTCTGCGTGGGTTTCCTCCGGGTTCTCCGGTTTCCTCCCACAGTCCAAAAAACATGGATCAAGTCAATTGATTTCTCCAAATTGCCCCATATAGAGTGTGTCTGTGTGAGTGAGTGTGTGCCCAGCGATAGATTGGTTTCCTGTCCTGGGTGTATCTGCCCAGCGCCCGAAACGTTCTCCCCTGGAAGGGCATGGGACCCCCCCCCCCCCCCCCCGCGGCCTTAATACCCTAATATAGGATAAAAGCGGAAGATAATGAATGAATGAATGAATGAAATAACTAGTCTATATATTGTGGAAAAGCAAATTCTGCTTATAGAATTAATTAAAAATCAATCTGCATCTTGGCGGCACGGTGGCTTAGTGGTTAGCACGTTCGCCTCTCAGCGCTAGGGATTCCTGGTTCGAATCCCCATCTGGGTGGAGTTTTCATGTTCTCCCCGTGTCTGCGTGGGTTTCCTCCGGGTTCTCCGGTTTCCTCCCACAGTCCAAAAACATGGATCAAGTCAATAGAATTCTCCCCATATAGAGTGTGTCTGTGTTAGTCAGTGTGTGCCCAGCGATGGATTGGCGCCCTGTCCTGGGTCTATCTGCCCAGCGCCCGAGATGTTCTCCCCTAGATGGGCATGGGGAACCCCACCGCGACCCTAATAGAGGATAAAGCGGGAGATAATGAATGAATGAATGAATGAATCTGCATCTTAATACAAAACGTAACGTTTTCAAAGCAAACTTTCGGTTCCCGTGTGTGAATCGACTCTTTCTGTCACTGTTCCCAAGTGACTATTGAGAAGAGTCGCTTTCTCAAACGAAGAATCAAATCTTTTAGGAACCACTCGCACTCTTGTCATACGAGCCGAATCCAAGCTGTGACTTTAATACAATCGAGGCTTTATTTTATAAGTAGGTTAATTGGAAAGAACAATATAACAGTTATATGCACGGAATCATTTAGCCTAAACTGTTATCGCCTGTGTAAAAACGTTTTATAGGTTAACACTGAATGTCGTGTGTGTGTGTGTGTGTGTGTGTGTGTGTGTGTGTGTTGGGGAGGAGCAAAGCGAGCACATGGAGTTCGTCCCGTTATTGCAGCTCCAATGAGCGCGGACTCAAAAAGACTGGGTTTTAAGTTTCGCTGCAGTTCGAGTTTTTAGTTAAAGTTCACATAAACGTGGCTGACGGGCTGCTTGGGTTTGGGCTGCCAGAGAACCAGCCCCGTACAGGCGACAAAGTCAAGCGGGCGAACCGAAAAGGTCGAGGACAATCACCAGTCCGAGGGACAACCCCAAAATAAACACAACACAGAGGTAACATTGTTCTTCTAACATGTTTTACAGACGTCGCTGTGGTTTTTAATACAAAGTAAGCGTTGACACAACGAATAGACTCTTCAAAATCCGTAGATCTAATGCAAATCAATCTGGTAGTTATCCGATCTCAGCTGCAGCCCTTTCCCCATTTTCTTATTTGCATTGGAGACATTGAGCTGTGTTTAAGTTTGTTTATGTTCATATGGTTTTTCACTTCATCTAGGACGAGGTTTTACGTAAAAAGGAGCTGAACTAGGTTTGGAAACGTGTGCATTTGCATTTTGAAATGTGGTAACTCAAGTTTTCTTTCATTCAAATACAACTACACAGTTCTGACAGCATTACAGTGACTTTGGATGATTTTTTTCTCCTTTATCAAAGAAATCATGATTAAAAAAACTTGCACATTATAGTTCTTCAAATATAGTGTAGTTCTATACACATTTTGCATTTTTTTTACTTATTGATCATGTTCAGCTCTTCAGTAGTGAGCTTTGTATGTGTTTTACACTGGTAATTGTAAATCCAACACAATGGGGCTTATAGACTTTTTGGATGTTTTCTCAAAATCAGCTCCTATTACATACTTCTGGGTGGATTTAAAGACAAAATGCATTTACACTGTTAAATCTTCTTGGTAAGATTCATATTACAAATCTCATTGCTCATTCTGATTTCCTGTTTAATTTAGATCTGCCCATATGGATAGTTGACATCAATTTACGCCAGCAACCTGTATCTGTATTTGATATCAGAGAAGGCACACATGGACACATTGTATTGTTTTGGAACAAGGCAATTTGTCACTCATCAGTATTTGTCATATTTGCGCATTGTTGATTAGCACATTAGAAGTTTGAGTACATATCAGCTTTTCTTTTATAGGTTGGAAAACAAATTAACAAATGGTCATAAATTTCAGTTTCACTATAGATGGACTTCGTAGTTCTACAATTCCAGACTGTAGTCCATCTGTTTGTGACCCTAACTCTGAACAAGAGCTGACATTAAACAATACACCACCCATATTAGACCTGTTCTGTAATGGTTCTAACCATTAGAGAACAGAGAACCAACATGGGACAAACAAAACAAAGAAAACAGATGTTCTACATTCTGTAGTTGTAAAACTCCATCTATATGTTAAGTGGAGGAAATAAGCGATGGAGCAAGAAGGTCTTGTGTCCAGGCTTTTGAAAGGTTCTGGACCTAATAAAGTGGCCAGTAAGTTACTTTCCTTTTAACAAATTTATTCATATTTTTTTTAACCTCAAGGGCTAAATGCATCTCAATGAAGCAGCTGGAGTTCTGACTGCTAGGAAGTTTGAGTATATCCGCTCATTTTCTATCAAACTTGCACTTGCTCCTGAATAACTTAAATGCAATATACTATATGATCGGGGACCAAAATATCTGAGTGAATTCAATCTGTTTTATATGTGAGTGCTGATCACAAATACAGGATTTCTGTAGGTCTCTAAAATGAACAAACACACCACCTGGAGGGAGGCTTAGCTTCCTGCCTTTGTTTGCAAATTAAAAACAATCCAGATCTGTACAATTACATTAAAAACTTATTTATTTGTTAAAATGCCTGTAGGCAGGGGTTCAGATCCTGAGGTTCTAGACTGTTGAAGTCCGGTGATCTGGGATAAATAATGCTGTCTTTTTCCTTTTTATACAGTATAGATCATGATCTACATTTTATGTTTGAAACACCAAACACACACAAACCATATCATTGAATTAACCCAGTGCTGAATTCAGTGTAATTATTTAATTTACAATAGTTTTAATATGTTTTGATTTGTCTCTTTGAGGTAATTCCATTCATTCAAACCCAGCTACAGTCTCCATTCTTGAAAAGTAATTAAAAGCTATTGAGCAATTAAACAAAATTTCAGTAGTTTTATGAAGATATGGACCATGTTACCTTCATTTCAAAATTCTTTATCATATGTGTGAAACAAGTATTAATATTGTAGCAGGTCTTGTGTGAGAAATTTCATAGAACTATTTCCCTTTTTATGATTTGTGTTGAATTGCTTATTCATGTGATGATACAGCAGGTGCTTGGTTAGCCAAGAGTTGTAAGTGTACAAATCATTCAGTCAGATGATGTGTGTAAATGTGTGACCATTATAGACCTCGGTCACTTGACCAGGCTTTAAACTCGTATTCAGAGGGAGAGTGTTGTGAAATTTGGTATTATGGGAAGCAAAAGATTTAAATGTTGCAAAAGTAATGATCTACCTTTGGTGCAACATTTACAATAATGCTAAAAATAACCTAAATATAGCCTCTGATGGGAGGGACCAGTTGTGTTCTGACCTTTTCGCTTTTTCGTTCAGATATTTTAGATTTTTGGTTCAGTCAGTTGCTAGTAAAGGCATGACCCTTCCCTGTTACATTCAACACATACACAACTAGGCAAACATTTTAGAATACCCTCATATTTTCACACATGCGTAGTTCAATGTCAAGAATTTTCAGGTTCTTAACAAAGCAAAAAATAAGATGACCGACAATCTTGAATATTTTGTTTAACAAAATAGGATTTTGCATTTAAAGTGCCACATTTTGCAGGTATAACAGATGTACACAGTAAAGGCTTTCTACAATGAACACTTTTTTTGTTTAAAAAATACAACATTGGTACAGAGCTTTCACAAACTTGCAGCACTTGTAGGATGCTTTGGGGGGTTCCCCTCTCTGTCCTGTTAAACTCAAACAAACTCAATGAGGTTCAAGTCTACAGGTTGATTCTCGAAAGCTTACTGCCTTGTTGTTTTCTTCTAAAGCACTTGTTACATAAACTAGAAGTATGTTTTGGGTTATTGTCTAGCAGTAATTGGAACCCTGACCATATAGACCAGAGGGCATTGTATGGAGCTTTAAACTGCTGTACTAATGCTTTTTGTTCAGCGTGCCTCAGACCTCCATGCTTCCCCTTCTGTCTTACAGTTGGTGTCACACACTTTGATATACTCGACGATGTACAAAACTCTGCATGATGTCCAAAATATTAAAAATTCTGATTCATCAGATCACTCTCTGTTTCTTTGTAGCATTTTAGGTTGTTTATTCAAAATGTTTAAATCTCGATATTAATTTTATATTGATGTGTTTGAAAACTTTTGACTGGTAATTTATTTATAGATTTATATTTCTATGTTTATTTTTACTTTTTGTTGAGCAGCTATGAATCATGGTGGATCTTTTTAACCAAATAATATTATAACCTCGATCTATGGGTTTTATTAATCAAGTTTTAGTAAAAAAGGACAATAGCTGTGTACTGTGCTAAAGTCAATAGCCTCTTTTAGTATAACATTCTATTAAAATCCAATTTAAATCTGCACTCCATTACGTCTGCTTTTTTTAACTCCACATTTCTGTTTGTTGGCCCTGTCTCCTTTTAGTTGCTGACGCAGTGTCACACCCCCTATACGCCTTTCACACTCCCTCCTTTCTTTCATTGCTCATGGTGCACTGTAATTTTCCATTTGTGCACACATACAAGAGTATGTGGTGTCAATGTGCATCTCTTTTACCTTGATGTATTACTCCGGGAGTTTAGAATACCATCATCATTCTGTGCAGCCCGATAGTACATATATGCAAAAGACCTCCATCTTATTTCATTATTAATATTAAAGTTATCTGGGGAGGACTTTACTACTGACTTGTGGTGTGGTCGCTTTGAATAAGTGTCTGCTAAATGACTAAATATAAATGTAAAGTAGAAGGGCAAAACCTATTTTCCTTCACCTAAAATCTTCATATCAGCACTACTGCAATACATCTATCTAGTCATTACCTATAAATTCAATTACTTATACTGGAATCGGATACATCTGAGCGTACTTGTCACAGCAACAAGCAGCTCTTACTGACACGATCTATGTGACTAGACCAATGCTAGCAAAAAAAGGGGTGCATTCTTAATGTTTTAATGTAATAAATTGTACTGTAATTAGTACTGTTCACTGTGCACAAATTCTGTACACTGTGCTTGTTTTAAGTAATGTCATATGATATTATATTTACTATTAAATATAAAATTATATTTACTAACCAAATGCACTGCTAAATACTGTCTGAGAATTCCAAGTATTGATATTGTGGATTTACTGCAATTTGGGTTATTTACTTATTTTTTTCTTCTAGATGGAAAAATCTCCCCTGCCAGATGATGAGGATGCTTCAGAGCTGGAGGACTCTCGCCTAGCCTTGACACTGGTGCCTGATGGGGAAGAGGCTGGTGATGGGGTTGGGCAAGGAGATGGGCGTCCTGCTTGGGACAGTAAGCTACAGTATGTCCTGGCGCAGGTGGGATTCAGTGTGGGTCTTGGCAATGTGTGGAGATTCCCCTACCTCTGTCATCAAAATGGAGGTGGTAAGTCTTCTTGTTAACCTAACTGACGATAACGATGACAGTGAGGAATAGGGAGACATCACGTTGGATGATGACCTTGTAAATAGATACATCCAGAAGTAGCATTAACATCAAGTGTGACATTTGACACTTTTTGAAATGGGTATTCTTTAGAACTATGACACAGTTATGATCTTGGACAAGTTAATGATCATGCATATATTATGCTAGTTAAAAATGTCAGCCCAAATCAAATCTGAACTTATTCAAATATTAATACATACTTGCATATATATTTTACATGTCAAAAACTCATTTGCTTTATTTCTTTCTATAGGGGCATTTCTTGTGCTGTATGTGATATTGCTGATAATGATTGGCATTCCTTTGTTCTTCATGGAGCTTGCTGCAGGTCAGAATATACGGCAGGGCAGCATTGGTGTTTGGAAACACATTTCACCACGCCTTGTAGGCATTGGCTACTCCAGCTGTGTGGTAATACATACATACACATATGCACACTCACACTCTCTACAGGTCAAAAGTTTTAGAACACTAATATTTTAGTTATTATTTAATGGAAACTACTTAGTTTAATGCCTCATTGCACTCTCACATGAGCAATTTGAGTTGAGATAAATGGAATCTCAATGTATTCTACACTTTAATATAAGTGTTCTCTTTTGGCAGATGTACATTTACATTTAGCATGTAAATTAAACATACTTGTTGCATTATTCTACAATAGAATAGAATGGAATAGAATCATATTTTCTTTCCAGATCTGTTGCAGAAGTTTCCATAAATGTGTGACCACTGTAGTTAGCTTTGCTTTCACTCTGCTATCCAGTTCATCCCAGCTTGAGGGGGCTTAGGTCTGGAGACTGTGCTGACCACTGCATGTTTTCAAGCTCACTATCTTGTTCCTTTTTTCCTGAGGTAGTTGTGTCATCGCCTTGGCTTATGTTTTGGGTCATTATCTTGTTGTAGGATGAACCCCTAACCAACTGGGTGCATACCAGAGGGTATTGCATGGCTCTGCAAAATGCTGTGGTAGCCGTTTTGGTTCAGGCTACCTCTCACATGGTACAAATCCGTCAATCCATCTCCATATTTGACATTTGATGTCACACACTGCGGTACCGTCCTTTTGCCTACTTGACAAAGTACAAAGATCCTGCGTGATGAACCAAAGATTTTATTTTAATTCCTTAGTCGATAATACTTTCTATCAGTCCATTTCAGGCTATTGATTGGAGTTCAAAGACTTGGATTGGTAAAAATAATTGGAAAATTGTAAATTCAAAAGATTGTTCTCTTTTTGTAATATACGTACATGCATATATACAAAAACCCATATATACATTCAAAAAGTTAAACCTAAAAAATAATCCTAAACCTACTGAGCATAACATTAGTCAGAACTAAACTAAAGGGACCCGTGAGACATCGTTTGCGTTTTCTGCACTGTGGTAGAGATAGCTTGGAAACGGGGATATTCACTTAAGTCTTAAGTCTTTTTTTTCTTTTGTCTTACATGGCATTTGCATTCTAGGCACCAAGTCTGAATTGTAATTTGGTTCTGCAGGCCCAGATTACATAAGTATAAGAGCTAGTAAGTTTTGGTCATTCTTCTCTATAGATATAAACATATAAACAAATTATATGTTTATATATTATATCCAAACACTAGGAATAAATTAAAAGATCTGATGTCTGAGTTGATGGAGTTCTGGTGGTAATGTAGTATTTGATGGTATTAAAGTAAATCTGGCCTGGTCAGACTTTTGACATTTTTATCCAAATTATCTGTTCTTAACATAAAACAGTGCACTGTCTTATACTGGATTAAAAACACCTAACACTAATTTCACTTTCAGATTATCTGCTTATCCCATTATGGTTACATGCTACTCACAGACATGTTATGCAGATTAATTTGACTTTATTTAATGAATAGATTATTGTCATATTTTTGTTTAGATATGTTGTGCACATACTGTTGACTATGTAATATTATTTGATTATACTCTGATTATTTGGATTAACTGGATTAAGTTCCAGACTTTAACTAAAATATCACCTGTAATAAGGTTTTGTAGTTTTCAAAGAGTTTTAAATAGTTTCAGATTTTTAATTAACTTGTATTTGTGTTTTAACTGGAGCATTAGCTTTAACTCTGAATCAGAAATCTGTCCAGCATCGCTTGCTAAATTTGGATGTGTTTGGTTTGTGAATTTTACTCTCCAGTAATTTGAGCACAGTGATTCCAATGTCGACGGCAACCCATGGATCTACATGTGCATGTATGAGTGGGGATGTTATTAAGGTGTCTCTTGTATTGAGTTTCTCACTCATACAACAAAAACTCACCCTGTCAACACCTAATAGTGATGTCATCTTTTGACCCATAGCTGCTCCCACTATCACCAGTCTCACCTTTCTTTATCTCTGTTTCTTTTCAGGTTTGTTTTTTTATGGCGCTGTACTATAATGTCATCATCGCCTGGGCTCTATTCTATTTGGGCAGCTCTTTTCAGTACCCACTACCATGGCAACAGTGTCCTATAGAACCTGGCAGTAACCAGACAGGTACACTCACAATAAAAGCTTTTTTAATTATTATTTTCTGTATTTTGTAAAAATATGACTGGCAACACAGAAGTAGCGCATAGTTTGAAGTGATGCATCTGCTTTATTTACTTATAACAATCTAGATTAGAGTTATGGAAGAAAAGTTGTACAGAAGAAAAGTTGATAGATTGGGCGCCAATCTTTCGCTGGTGACACACTCACACAGACACACACAAACGCACTATATATGGCGCAATTTGGAGAATTAAATTGACCTTGATTCATGTTTTTAGACTGTGGGAGGAAACCGGAGAACCCGGAGGAAACCCACACGGACACGGGGAGAACATGGAAACTCCACCCAGATTGGGATTCGACCCGGGAATCCCTAGTGCTGAGAGGCAAATGTGCTAACCACTAAGCCACCTGGCTTTAGTTTTTGCATCTGATAGCAACAACATAACCCGAATTATATTTCATTGGCATAAAAACTGCCGCAAGGCAAAATATTAAACTTTAAATTCTTAATGACGAATAATTAGAAAAATGCACTTGAGAGATCCTTCCTTGTCCATGAATGTGTCTTCAGTTCTGATACTCTTTAAACAGAAGGGCATTATTCTGACACCAGCACCAGAGCTCAGAACTATTCCCCTTGTTTGTCTGTTGTGTCTGTTTGCAGGTGGGTAGTGCATTTGCCACACGTGCAGGAATGATGCCAGGGTTGGCACAATTACAGAGCTAAAAACCTGGGCACATTTAAGCCCAATGTCTGGTGCTGGTGCTGGAAGTATTGTTCCTGCTCCCAGGTACACTATGGGCTGTCTCTGATTAAACTGGGAAATACAGGGTAAGAGTTTTAGGGGCTAAGCTTTTGTTGATTTAGACCGTTATTATACTATAAATTATTAAATATTGAATGAATCCAAGGACTGAAAAGAAGGAATGGAACAGAGTGATGGTTAATAAGGACTGTATTTATAGAGATATTCACAGATCCCCTGTTGTACATGTCACAATTCAGTTAAGGGGTAAAAAAGTATAGTCTGAAAGCTGCAGTTAGTTCCCATCTGACTGCGTTTAAGGTCCTTTTCTACACAAAATGCCAGCTGTCATATTGCTCATGTTCTATAACGCCTCACACAGCCATTCTCATTTAACACCCCCTTACCCCTTGTATGTGATATTAAGAATTCTCCACATAACACCCACTGATGATGTGACTGCTTTGTTTTACTCCTCTAGCTGACATTTAAAATTGTACTACTAAATTTTAAAAACACTCAGCAAAACTTCACACACACTGAAATTCAAACCAAAAAATTGAAATTCAAACACATTTGCCCCAGGCCCTTGATTTTACAGAAGGGGTATTTAGCTAAAGGATTTTGCAATGCAAGGTAAAGTCTCCAAATTTCTTGCGACAAGGCAAAATCTGGTTCAGGTCCTAAGGGGAATTCCAACTATGAGGTAGACCAGGCACAGCACAGCAGGTACATCATGTGAACCTGTTAAAACTGTGAGGTCGTACCTGTGGCAGTAATTGATGAAGTAGCTGCAACCAGATGGGACAATAAAACTAACGACCACATCCACCTGAAAAAGTAGAGACTGCAGTTTTTAAAAATGCTAAACAGGAACAATTTAAATAAGAAGCTGTCTGTGGCCTTTTGCCGTTTTATAATAGACAACATATGGTCATCACTGTGTGGTACGCTGGGTGTTCAGCAGCTGATAAGAGATCGTTTCTAAAGATCAACCACTCTCTGGAGGAGATCTCAGGGTTTTGTGCTTGGGCTATCGAAAATTTAAACTCCACAATAATGCACCTGTAAAGTCTGTAATTATTATTTTTATCACAAAAGGTAACTAAAGAATTATACTTTTTAAATCCTTAATAATAATTAAAGCAAAGCAAACATTTTTAATGATTTCATATACATGTTTTTAAATGTCTAAATGTGTTGTATTTTGTATATGTATTATTTTAAGTTGCATAGTCTTTAAATTTTTACATGTCAGATTTCAGATAGAGTTGCACTGAATTGTTTTTGTATTGTACGATAACAATTATGCCTGAATTAATTTCTCGCTTGCTTCCACACTTATTTCCCTGAACATTGCTTTGTGGTTCACATTGCAATCTCATTGTGGTAGCTCTGTAATGTATTCTTTGCCAAGCAGGCCGAGCAGGTCCATATAGAGCAAAAAATAATAGATGATTTTTACAAATCTTTGGGTTCTATGATACCGACAAAGTTAAATAGTTTGTAATTTGTAATAGTTTGTATTGTTTTCCTGTGTATGACATGACATCTCCTGTGGCACTTATTTACTCTCTCTCTCTCTCTCTCGCTCTCTCTCTCTCTCTCTCTCTCTCTCTCTCTCTCTCTCTCTCTCTCTCTCTCTCTCTCTCTCTAGTTAAGGAGTGTGCTGCTAGTTCACCCACTTCGTACTTTTGGTTCCGTAAGGCTCTAGATATATCTGATTCGATTGACCATTCTGGAGATTTTAACCTCATCATAACTGGATGCCTTTTTTCCGCCTGGGCTATCGTCTGTCTTGCCATGATCAAGGGCATCAAGTCATCAGCCAAGGTACTACAGAATATCCACACCCAGTCACACTGTGTTTGTAGTTATCACATGTATATTCCTACATCTCCAAGACTATGCCCTTGAGATATCTTGTGTCAATATTCCTAAAGAAGTATAGCCAGTAGAAAACTATGGTAACATTAAGAAAAGTGAGACCCTTAGCTCTGTGTCTTAGTTGCTAAACAAACAATTGTCAACTCACATACAATTTTTAAAAAGCCTATTCCCATTTTTTTGTTTTGTTTTTACAGGTTATGTACTTCTCCTCTATTTTTCCCTATTTAGTACTTTTTTGTTTTCTTATCCGAGGACTGATGTTGGATGGAGCTTTTGAGGGACTTGCCTACATGTTCTTCCCAAAAGTGAGTGTGAGAGAATTTAAATACAAGAAAAGCATTTTCTAAAACAAGTGTGAAACATATTTGTGTATTAAACCTGTCATGACTAATTCTCCTTGCTTTTTTTAGTTAGAGCTCTGGGGGGAGATTCAGGTATGGCGACAGGCCGCCACTCAGGTGTTTTTTGCACTTGGTTTGGGCTATGGCTCTGTTATTGCTTATTCATCGTACAACCCAATCAACAATAACTGTCACCGTGATGCCCTCATGGTCTCTATAATCAACTTCATGACCTCAATTCTGGCCTCGCTGGTTGTGTTTGCAGTTCTTGGCTTTCGTGCCAAGAATATTGCTCTGGATTGTGTAGTGAGGTATGTGTGTATACATATTAATTCTCTTGTTGAAACTCATGTTTCCTGAATTCTTCACTCTGCGCTGCCTTTAGCTTTTGACAGATGACATTTTTGTTGCAGAAATGTGGACAAAATGGCAGCTACAGCCTCAGCTGAACCTTGGTGGCAATTGTTTAATGTGTCTGACCCCAGATCTATTGACCTAAATGATTACAGGAAGTGGTACAGCCATTATGGGCGCTTTCTAGGGTCAAACATAACTGACTGTGACCTCGAAAGAGAAATGAACCAGGTAGGGTATTTGTGTGAATTTTTAAGCTGCTGCATAATTGTGTAACCTTAAATTTTCCATTGATTTTGTTCCACTGATGTTTGTCATCACTAGGGCTGCACCTAACGATTCATTTTCTATGGATTAGTTGAATAATCTAAAAACTATTACTCTAATGTGTTTGTGTTGGTAATTAACCTCTCCAAAATAATGAAAAATAAAAACCTGTTAATGTTTAAAGAAAATATTTCATCAGACACAGTGCTCTTAAGGGCTCTAACACAAAAATGTTTTAGCATTAACAGCTTTAAAAGATCAATTCTCAGCCACAAGATTATCAATAATTCAAGTATAATATAAAACACATTAGAATGATGGTGGAATATTTCAAAATTAGTCTTTTACTGTTACTGAAATGTTTTATCAAAAATAACAGATGTGAAAAGCTTTTATAAAATACTTAAATTATTAAATCACCAGGTAACGAATGGGTTCATGGTGGAAAAAAAATACTGTACAGACTGTACTTTGAGGCGCCTATGATATGACACGACACATCATGGACAATAAATTCACTTTTGTTAAGCGCTAATCAGATGCTTGTCCACTTTAATGCTGTCTTGCTTTTAACAATGGTAAATTTAAAAACCTCAATTTAGTTTTCATCTTATTTAGTTATAGTATTTTTATTCCAATGCACATATTAACTATTTGCTTAAAATAGGTAACTGTATTTTATCAGAATAACTTTATGCCAGTATTCTTTATACAAGTTTACATCTAACACCTGCCAGTATTACAATATTTGTAAACCCTATTTGAATATATATATATTTTTATATTAAAAACAAATTTGCAGTTAGTTACTTTACCTAATTTACAAATGAAATAAACAATCACTGCAACACATTAAAAAAAAAAAAAAAAAGCTGGAACACATGTTTACTCACACTCATTCAACTTTACTATTAAAATTGACGTGGTTTCTTGGAAAAGACATTATTTTGACAACTTTTCTTGTCAAAAATACCAATATGAACTGCTGCATCAATGGTATGTTCATGTTGAATGCAGATTACCAATGCCATGGACACTAATGCACTAATTTCAAGCATGAATATATTTACAGTTGTATTATTAACTTATTTTTTAGAAGCGTGTTTGAAATGTCTTTAGTTGCATGTAATGTTGATTCTGGTATTATATTTGTTTCCTAATTAAAATGGTGCATCTAATTGTATTTCTTAAATTAACCTATTTTAATAGAAACATCTTAAATACTTGGTATAAAATGCCTATGCTGGTGATATTAACATTATCAAACTGTATGTAAAAGTGACCCAAATTCCAATCTCAGACAAAATATATGTTCAAAGACCCAAGAAGTTCATTTATTTGTCTAGTGCTTTTACAATAGTGCATTGTCTCCAAGCAGCTTTACAATTTTCTAAACCTAAATCGTTCTGTTATTTTAGAAAGAAAACTTGTAAGGATCAGGGCTCAGTGGGGTACTCATTCTTTTTTAGTGGCCAGGCAGATGTGGTGTAAAACAATAGTAATGTATAGTGTGTGTGTGTTGACGTGTTCACTCCCAAAGGAACCAGTGTATTAAATCAGCAGTAGATCAAGTGATTTATTTGTTCAATTCTGTGAAAATCCTTCTGATCCTCTGAATATGTTCCAAAGGTCTTCACTGGATTACCCTGACATAATTGCCAACCAGTTATTGCACAAGAAATTTAAGTTCTGTCCATTTACAACCAAGTGTTTTAGATAAACGATAGTTTGATTTGATTTGATTTTATTAACTTGGTAAATTATACAGCAACATAAGAGTTCTGCCATACAAAGATTTAAAAACCTAAATACTCATGCAACCTATGACTCTGTTAAATATGTATGTAAACCATTATCCACTCTATTTATACCTTGTTTATTTTTCAATTTAGGAAAGATGTTTTTTAAGAGTCCTTCTTTTTTTTTGTACAGGGTGTGGAAGGGACAGGTTTGGCATTCATAGCCTTTACTGAGGCCATGGCACTTTTCCCTGCCAGCCCTTTCTGGTCAGCTCTGTTCTTTCTAATGCTGCTAAATTTGGGTCTTTCCACCATGTTTGGCACCATGCAAGGCATTTTGACTCCACTAATGGACAACTTTAAACTGCTGAGTCGCCATAAAACCATTCTAACAGGTATGTCCTTTATGCAGCTGCTGTCTAGTGATAAAATAATTTTATAATTTATCCCCCACATTTAACCAATCAATGCAGTAAAACACACACTTATACACACACTGAGTGAAATGAGCACACACGCCTGGAGTGATGGGCAGCCTTATATATGGCACCTGAACAAATGGGGTTAGGGTGTGGTAGCTCAGTGTTTAGGGTGTTGGGCTATTAATCTGAAGGTTGTGGGTTCAAATCCCAGGTCCACTGAAGTTACCAATGTGAGTCTGTGAGCAAGGCCCTTAACTCCAATTGCTCCAGGGGGCTGTTTCCACCCTGTGCTTGCTTTATAAGTCACTTTGGATAAAATTAATTCATTCATTCCTGCCGCTTTATCCTCTAT
This sequence comes from Corydoras sp. C115, assembly GCA_019802505.1. Lineage (NCBI taxonomy): Eukaryota > Metazoa > Chordata > Actinopteri > Siluriformes > Callichthyidae > Corydoras > Corydoras sp. C115. The sequence continues at coordinate 570,569 of JAFMOC010000085.1, read as the reverse complement.
TAGGGTCGCGGTGCGGTTCCCCATGCCCATCCAGGGGAGAACGTCTCGTAGATAGACCCAGGACAGGGCGCCAATCCATCGCTGGGCATACACTCACTCACACAGACACACTCTATATGGGGCAATTTGGAAAACTCAATTGATTTGATGCATGTTTTTGGACTGTGGAAGGAAACCGGAGAACCCGGAGGGAACCCACGCAGACACGGGGAGAACATGGAAACTCCACCGGAACCGGGAATCCCTAGCGCTGAGAGGCGAACGTGCTAACCACTAAGCCACCGTGCCACTTTGGATAAAAGTGTCTGCTAAATGACCAAATGTAAATGTAGGGGCCTTAACCAAGGGCACTTCAGCCATGGTACTTGGAAATTGGGAATCAAACCAGGGACCTTCAGGTTCCTTAACCACAAGCCTTTGACCACTCCAGTGATATAATGATGGTATAAATGAAAGTAATGGTTGTGTGCTCATTGTAAAGGTATTTCACTTTAAGTACAAGGGGAGTGTATAGAATGTAAAAACTGCATAAGCATTATTATTGTTTTAATGCATTGAATTTCTGTATTCCAGTGGTAAGCTCTGTGCTTGGCTTCTTAATTGGGCTGCTGTTCACTCAGCGCAGTGGCAACTATTTTGTGACAATGTTTGATGACTATTCTGCCACATTGCCGCTGATGATCGTCGTGGTTTTTGAGACTATTAGTGTGGCATGGGTCTACGGTGCTGATCGGTAGTAGAACCTTTTACTTGCCAAATTCATATTTGGCTAACTCTGTTTGTGCTACAGAGTTTTTATTTTATGTGCATCCATGTTGTGCATTCCAGATTTTTAGATGACATGGAGGTGATGTTAAAATGGCGACCTCCAGCGATCTATAAGTACATGTGGAAGTATGTCTGTCTGCTGGCTTTGGTGGGTCTTCTGGCTGCCAGCCTGCTGCGCATGTTCTTCAAGTCCCCCACTTACAAGGCATGGAACCAAACAACGGTAATGCGCACACTATGAATGGAAATTGTATGAATGTTAACATGATTTACAAATCTTGCTAAAATATATGAGGTCATTATTTAAAGCAGAAACAAAACGGGTCTTGATGGCTGAATAAATGTAATAAATTAATAAACGTATTAGCTAAACTTCTGAACATCTATTACTGTGCATAAGTAATTAATAAATTAATTCATTATGGATGTGATGAAAAAAATCCTAATTAGAGTGGTGCTGTACCATGTCCCAGTGCTCATATAATAAAACACAGGAAACACTCAACCGTTCCATCTGACACAGATAGATATACATGTTTACATCTGAGGTAATTTGATGTAGTACCATGTTGTTGATCTGTGGGTGGAAACTAAAGCTCTTAAAGAAATCTCATTCAGACATGGGACAAATATGCACATTTCTGTAAATATTATTGTAATGTAAACTGTTTGGCTGTGACTAAAATTTTGTACCAAAATTTGACATGAAAATGCACCTCCTTAGATCTTCATCAATATTAATAATTCTTTTGAAATGTCATTAAATTAAAAAGAATATTTTTACACTGTAAACTTTATTAAAATAAGCTAACTTTTTTTTTTTATCTCTATCTCTTTTTAATTTCTCCTAAGGGAACTGAAAGCAGTCTGGAGTACCCTGGTTGGGCACTGGTGATGCTCTCTATACTGATCATTGCTGCTTCTCTCCCAGTGCCTGTTGGCTATGTGCACTCTCTTCTAACCCATAAGCAAGACCCGCCAGAGGCAGGTGGTGGGACAGAGCATCAGAGATACTCCAAGTGCAGTTCCACTGAGCCGGAACCCAGCATCCCTCAATCCACTCTGCTTGAGGAAAACATTCGACCCCGATCTAGTATCCTACATGTTGCATCAGACCACTACAGACTCCTCCCACAACAGGAGGATGGAGAGGATGAAGAGGATGATACAGAGCTGTAGCTAACCGTTTAGAAGCAGGTTTTATTGCCTTGTGTAAAACTAGACCTCAACACAATGTATGTAAGGAGGGATTCAGCTGTATTTCGTAGAGGGTTTAGTGCATCAAGCTGGAGCTGAAAGTAGTAGCAATCTCTCCATTTTTTAAAATTCCATGTTCTACTGCTCTCAGTCAGCAGTGACGGGTAGTAAATTGAGCTTTAGCTTTGCACTCCCCAAAGTTTTGACTATTTTCATGTTCTAACTAGTGGGATCAGACCTCAGGCTATAATCCATCAAACATTCACTCATGGAATTTTGCTGCAGTGCCCTTACTGGCTTTGCAGATATTTTTGTGCACAACTTAAAAATATATATATATATATATACACATATAGTTTTATCTTTGGAGTTACATGTATTGGCGTCATATGAATATGCATCATTTGACTATGAGGGTTGGTGCACTTTAACACATTTTAACACCATAGCTTTCAAATGTACTAACGTTAACAAAACATTTATTATATTTTCATTAAGGACTGTTTTTACCTTCAGGTAACACAAATGTATTCAGTTTTACTTGGTAGTGCAGTATTCAGTAATGGATTGACTTTCAAAGTAACAGTTAGCGTTACTTCTAAAATGCCTTCTCTACTATTAGTCACATATTTATTATTTGTTTTCTTAATTGAAATGCAACAACATCATAGTATTCTGCAGTGTTAATCAGAAAGATCAAGCAATTGGGTTGATGGCAGTAAATCTGATCAAAAAAGTTAATTGTCTTTTAGAATTTTGAGGTTTTTGATCTGCGGTGGCATTAGTGGTAAAGCTATAACCTGTTGAATGAACTGGATATTCTATTCATGGATTATATATCTTCCTAAAAGCAACAAACATGTTGCATTATTAAAAATTAAGCATTTTTACACAGGATTTTAAGCCTTTAGAATGTATTTGATATTGACTGGAGCAAATGTTAAACTTTAGTCATCCATACAAGTCAATAGTCTTGCATATGAAGTTACTGTGGACAGATATAAATGTTGAAACATTGCATTAAGTTGTTAATACAATATCAAAAATGGTGGTGTAAACATAACTTATAGTTGTTTAATAAAATACCAGAGTATTTTATTAAATACCTGTTTGTTGTGAGGTTGTAGTTAGAGAGAGTATAAATAAGTGTATGTATAATGCCTGGCCACAATGGGGGTTCATAGACAGAATTTGCCAGACCCAAATATATAGATCTTAGACCCACAGTTCGTTATTATATTCTGGAATGTAGACTCGTTAGACGCACTGACACACTCTCTCCCTCTTTTTCTATCTGAGAGTGCTTTTTTTTTCTTAACCAACCAATATCAGGTTATTAACAGAAGACCCTTCAGGTGACTAAATCACCTTCCTCGGCACCACCACACGTTCACATTCTAGTGTCCGGTCAACAACACCGCTGTCACAGTATCAGAGCTCAAAAGTTGTTGGCCCACAACATTAACCGTTATTGTTTGTTAGTTTACGTTTGTCTACATGAAGTAAGTTGTAGTAGAGTTCAGTCAGTCTGTTAGCAAAGTTTAGCATGGGCTTAGCAAAGCATTGTGATGGTACTGGCCCTGAGTTTTCTTGGAGTCAAAGTATTGGTAATGATAAGACCTGTCTCTGTCAGAATATTCATGATTCAAGATTGTAGCATCGACTACTTCTACCGTACTTAAGTGCCTAAAAACTGTTGTGACAACTCCTACTGTTTTTTTTTTTTTTTTTTTTTTTAACTTTTTTTTTTTTGTTTTGTTTGTTAAAAAAAATCAAATACTCTTTATATTTCTTTTTGGTGGCATTTGTCTGCCACAAACGCCAGCATTAAGATAATTTTGTTATTCATTATGTTACAGAAACTGTTTTAACATTTAATCTGTTTTCAGACATGACAAATGTTCATATCATTAATACTGTGATCACATATCACTGTGCTCACTTGCTGCTTTCAGATTCTATCCAATAAGAATTATTGCAAGTTGTCCTTGTGACATTTTACACAAATATTAATAAATCACAGGTTTATGTTCCACAATTTAAGGCATTCTACAAACATTATGATGCTCCTACCTCAGGTTCACTGTGAGCATGGTATTCTTGGGATCAAAACTTGGTCATTATTTAAATTTCAATTTGTTGTCCATTCATTTTGCTTTTAATATTGAGTCATGACTATTAAACATTGAAATCACACTATATCAAATAAATGTATGGACTGTTAATGAGCCAACTTTCTAAATCAAGTGTGCTGGGAACTTGAAATACATGTAGAATGGTGAGCTGCCAGGAACTACCTGAAAATCATTAAGTTTTCGGATTTCAGACCTCAGAAGGATATGGCTGTATATCTTGGTTAATCTTCTGTTGTGCTTCATAGCAAGTCATAAACTAGCCCATTCAGACAATTATAATTGGGCTAGATAATTATCAAAGGTTTGTAAATCATATCTCAAAATCAATACTTCTATGGAATTGGGAATGAAGCAGTTTCTTCAGCTTTAATCAAATGTAAGCAATGCATGCCTAAGCCTGCCAGACAAGATAAGACGTATATTGTTGATGTATACAGACATTTTAAAAAATCTAAAAATTTACATCATGTGACGGGAGTGTTTTGACATCGTTTTTTATTTATTTATTTTTTAATCTGAAAGTGTTCAAGAAACATTAATATTTTTATATATATTATTATTATTCATTATTTCCTTGTCTAGGACATTATTTTTTTTAAACCTTTAACATCAAACTTTTATTCACATGCAGCACAAATCAATACAAATTTTATTTACTATGTTATAAAGTATAGACAGTATTAATAGAGTTTTTTTTTTTTTTTTTTTGAATACTCAGCACTGCTCTTTATTGTTTTTCACTCATTTAATTATTTTCTAATCCTAATTATGCCCATGGGGAGGGGCGGGTGCTGGAATCTATGCCAGTACTGGGCACACAATAACAAATACTCTGGACATTAGATACCAGTGCAACATAGTAAAGATATGCATACAAATACATTTATTATATGCAATTTATTATCCCCGATACACATGTATTACGTGAGTCACTGTGCTTTTTTTAGTTCTATTTAGCTGATATTTGCAATTTTGTGTTTTGTGATTTTATGGTCAAATAACATCATGGCTGAGATGACGGGTATATTTGGGGATTCAAGTTTGAGATGATCTATAACCAAATCACAGCCATGGATTTATTTGACCAAAATAAAGCACACTCTTTGGCTTATATACTTGCTAGTAGCTGTAATATTGCCATTGTGACGTAACACTTTTAGTATGACAGATATCTGTATCACTAAACCTTTTTAGATGCTATATGCTTTAGTTGGAATTATGAAGGCTATTTTCTTTATGCTTTCTTTTTCTTAAATTCTTCCCATAAATAAACTATAAATAATATAAACATAATTCGGTTTTACTGCATGAGGATCAGTGTTGGTGGCACTAGATGGCAGCAGTGTTTCATTTCACTTTATATTATTTCCGTTTAAGAATTCACTCCCCCCACCCACCCGTCATGTCTCTTATTTTAAGATTTTGTATATATATATATATATATATATATATATATATATATATATATATATATATATATATATATATATTTTGACAAAGAAACTGTTTAAGAAGTTATTTTCTGATAATAATGAAAAAAATGTTATACAAATATTATGTTTATTAAATAAATTTTAATGTTCATTCAGCATCTTTTGCTTAATCCTCTACTAGTGTCGTGGGGGTTCCCCATGCCCATCCTGGGGGAGAACGTTTCAGGTGCTGAGCAGATGCACCCAGGACAGGGTACCAAACTATCGCAGGGCACACAGACACACACAAAAACACCCCATATGGGCAATTTAGAACATTCAATTTATCTTGAATTCATATTTTTGGACTGTGGAATAAAACCGGAGAATCCGGAGGAAACCTACATAGATATGGGGCGAACATGGAAACTCCACCCAGATTGAGATTCGAACCGGGTATCCGTAGTGCTGAGAGGAGAACATACTAACCAATAAGCCACCTTATTTGCTCTCTTATTTGTTGTTAAATATATAATTGCATATAACACGGAAACTCCACCCAGATTAGGATTCAAACTGGGATCTCCAATGTCTGGACAGCTCACAATTCTTTTCCCCAGCAGGACTGCTTAGTTAACACAGTCATGTGGGGTTCAGATGCACCAGGTTACACGTCAAGGAATTTAGCATCTGCAGTTGACATGCAGACTCTATGAAAGCTCCAACTACTGTGACAAACCCCGCAGTGCGGTTTAAGCCAATTCAATTCAAATTTACTTACATATTACTCACAAATTTACTTACATATCCTGTCTTTTTGTCAACCCATGTAGGACAATCGTCATACCACATGCATCGAAAAAACAAATCCATTTATATGATTCAGTTTTATTCTTTATTTTTATATACTGGGAAATGCTAAGGCAGTTTTTTCAGTCCTGGGTAAAATGCAAGCAATTTAAAAGACATCTTTTAATCAGTAAATTACAAGGTCCGAACAAAATTCTAGCATTTACCAGTTGAGTACTATCCAAAAACAAGAAATGCTGAAAAGAAAACAAAGAATCAAGAAGTGTACACGGTAGAAAACCAAAAGGTTACAATTACAACTCAATTATCAGTTACAATAAAACCTGACCTCTATTATTTTACCTTGTGGAACACTAAAAAGGCCTGGTTGTTCCTCTGGGTCATATGACTCATATAAACTGTGCACTGTCTCAAACCAGCTTTAAAAGTCCCTATGCTTGTACCTCAAAAAAAAAAAAAAAAAAGTTTAAACAACAGTAACCTAAAAATACATTCATTCATTATCTTCCGCTACTAGGCTTGGGGGGGTGGGGGTTTCCCCTATGCCCATCCATGGGAGAACGTCTCGGGTCGCTGGGCAGATACACCCACGGCTGGGCACACACAGACACACACACTCTATATGGGGCAATTTAGAGCATTCAATTTACCTTGAATCCATGTTTTAAAAATACATTTATTTGTATATTATTAATCGGACAACACGGTGGCGTAGTGGTTAACTCGTTCACCTCTCAGTGCTGACTTGAACCCTGATTTGGGTGTTACTGCTTTGAATTGTTTGTTGTAAATTGTTAGCATAGTGTGTGTGAGCGTGTGAAAATGATGGTGATGGATTTGCGCACTTTCCTGGGTGTATTTGCCCAGCCCCCCGAAACATTCTCCTCTGGATGTGCATGGCGAAATACCTCTCACCCCCAATTGAAGGTAATGAGATGAGATATTACTAATTGTATTTGTTTGTCATAATAAACCATAATATTTACTAATATATAAATTATTAGGTAGTTCTTATTGCATAGTTGAGGCAAACAAAATGGTATGGCTTTTTTTTATTGTTGACCCTTCAAAACAAGTGATCCTAATTCATTACCAAGGTGTTCCATCAAAAATGAGTTCGCGTGACTTGAGGCCCTGAGGGCTCATTGTCAAGCTTTATCTCTGATAGTTGTGCAAGCAATAGGTTTGTCAGAGGAGCTTTGCTGATAAACAACGAGAAAACATACCGGAGAGTCTGAGTTGTTTTGACACCTTGTTGCTCATTAAGGCAATGTGCTAGTGGCAGGAGACACCCCTCAAAATAGCATGCAAGTTCTCCTTCTTTCACAAGTTCTCAGAAGTTGCTAATTTGCTCTCCCCTTCTGTTTTGTAGAGACAAACAGGAATCATCAACAAAATAATTTACCTGAAACTCTTATAATATGGTACGTAAATACATTTTGCATTAACGTCAAGCAAACTAACGTGATTCCAAGCCTCTTGAACCATATTCATAAAATATCTGATGTTTACCATGTAAGTCTCAAATTCCACATGCTTACCGAAAAATGTTTGTTGACTAATGATACAGGTGGCTTAGTGGTTAGCATGTTCTCCTCTCAGCACTAGGGATTCCCGGTTCGAATCCCAATCTGGGTGGAGTTTCCATGTTCTCCCCGTGTCCTCGTGGGTTTCCTCCGGGTTCTCCGGTTTCCTCCCACAGTCCAAAAATATGGGTCAAGGTCAATTGAGTTCTACAAATTGCCCCATGTAGAGTGTGTTTGTGTGTGTGAGTGTGTGCCCAGCGATAGATTGGCGCCCTGTCCTGGGTGTATCTGCCCAGCGACTGAGACATTCTCCCCTGGATGGGCATTGGAAACCACCCCCTCCCACGACCCTAATAGAGAATACAGCGGAAGATAATGGATGGATGGACTAATGAAACAAAGATTCTTTTTTTTCTTTTTTATGATTGTTTGTAATACAGTAATATGTTCGTGTCAAGGATCACAAGGACAGACAGGGAACTATGTACTGACATTTGTGTATCTTGATAAAGCTTCTCACTCCGTGTTGTGTATGTGTGCACATGGCACATCACTGTTTGCTGGCTGTCTATACAAATCCACTCACTTAACACAACATTTGTCAGCTTCTTTTTGAGAACCTGTATACCACCATAAAGCGACTCAAGATGTCTCACCAACTCTATGTGGATTGAGCAGCAACACCAGCGATTGGTGGTCACAAGTGGTGAGTGCTTTTACGGGCAGGGAAAGCTATTTTTACATGATGTGAAAGGTATTTTACTTGATGCTTTTTATCATTTTTCTTCAAGTTAGGTAAATGAAGTTTCATTTTCAAAAAAATTGAACGACACCAGGGATGAGAAGTGGTTTAATAAATCCCAGTGCATGGCATTAAAATCAAGGTAAGTAATAACACTTACTTTCAGTAGTGTGTCTTTTGAGTATGACTAGATGATGTGCACTCAGACATTTTTTTTTTCTGTTCCTTTTTATCATTTGTACATTTATATTCACTTCCACATCCACCATTAGGGTCATTTTGATGTGTTTTCCCCCTGGCATGGTTTGGACCCCTTCCTTCTGTGTTAGCCCATTAGCCTACAGTTAACCTCTGGTTTTCCTTTTATAGACTGCTTTTCTCCTTAGTCCATCTTCCTTAGGCAGTGTGCATAATGTCCGTCAGGCTCTGGTGTTGAACATCAAAGCATTGTTTTGTCAGTATCATTTTCCAAATAATAAATAAAGGACTTCATTTTTGCCAGTAATAAAACTTTCTAGTCTCTTGATGTGATTACAGCTCATCCCGCTGCAAGTGAGAAAATGACAAAGAGGCTTCATCTGTCTCATACACTTTATGTCTCATCAAAATTTGTGCAAATCTGATGCAGACCGTTAAGACTCCACAGGAAGCTGCCAGTGCATCTGTCACTATAGCACTTACACAAATGTGAGCTTTCACTTTTTATACATCATCTGCATTATATGCAGTGTACAGACTAGAACTGTAGACTAAATTTATATATATAAAAAATCCATTGTGAATTATTCATTCTTATCTTTTCTTATTATTACTTTTAATATAATAATAAAATGACCCAAATATAAAATTTATACATCTAAGAAATTTCAGTGTCACTGTAATTTTTTTTATAATGTTCTTTTTTAACCATTAAAATTAAATTAAAAAGTTAAATTAATAAAACAATAAAACAATTAAAAAAGACTTAAATTTCCTCACCCTAACATATAGTACCTTCGATGTATTTAAATAGCAAGTTCATTATATTTGTTTTATCTTTTTATAAATGCACTTTAGATTTTAGATCCAAGAATGAAAAAAGGGACAAATTCCTCTGTGTGTACACACGGTGAGCAAATCACTTTAGAAAAAAATTGCAGAGCATTCATAAGTTTCACAGTCCGAACTGATTATTTTGCATAATTAATGTATATACAGTGTGTACAGCTCATTTTTATATTACTGTGAATTACTACATTTAAATCTAAAAAGCACTGAATCCATAATTTTAGATTTTAAAGAGAAATAGTTGTTTATTTCATTCTCTACAAGCAGTGCAATTCCTAATGACCTCTGACATTACTGAACATTACGAGCTCCATGTTCTGTATCCAGAGGCTAGATCAACATGGATTAAAGCAAAATGCCTGAGTCACATATTAGCACTTGGAAAAAAATACTCGCGACGCTGCGACTAACTAAAAAGCACTTGTTTTGGAAAGGCAGTAAAAAACCTGAAGCACCAGAGGCAAGTTTTGTCACAACTTAAATAAGACAGAACATGTCAGGCACTTTGACTAACATTTCACTAATAGCTTTTATAAGAAACATCTCAAAGGACAAATGTGGTGGCAGCAAACACACTTGTCACCTGTTTGTAAATTCTATGGGATACATGTTCATCTGCTTTTACATGTAACCATTGGGGAAACGCATAATTTAGTCCAGTCACAGAATTGTGATAGATACAGAACTGATAATGGTTGACCCACTGATAATTTTGTCTTAGGCTCTTCAGTAACTCAAATGTATGGCATTATTAACTTAGTTAAATCTGGAAAAAAAAAAAAAAAAAAAAAAAAAAAAAAAAAATATATATATATATATATATATATATATATATATATAGGGCAGCACGGTGGCTTAGTGGTTAGCACGTTTGCCTCTCAGCGCTTGGGATTCCCGGTTCGAATCCCCATCTGAATGGAGTTTCCATGTTCTCCCCGTGTCCGCGTGGGTTTCCTCCGGGTTCTCCGGTTTCCTCCCACAATCCAAAAACATGGATCAAGTCAATTGAATTCTCCAAATTGCCCCATATAGAGTGTGTCTGTGTGAGTGAGTGTGTGCCCGGCGATGGATTGGCGCCCTGTCCTGGGTCTATCTGCCCAGCGCCCGAGACGTTCTCCCCTGGATGGGCATGGGGAACCCCACCGCGACCCTAGTAGAGGATGAAGCGGGGAGATAATGAATGAATATATATATATATATATATATGTATATATACTGTATATATATATATATATATATATATATATATATATATATATATATATATATATGTATATATACTGTATATATACTGTATATATATATATATATATATATATATATATATATATATATATATATATATATATATATATATACTGTGTATATATATACTGTGTATATATATACTGTGTATATATATATATATATATATATATATATATGTGTGTGTGTGTGTGTGTAAACAGATTATATTAGATTATATGACACAGATGGCTATGTAAAGTTTTTAATGGAGTTTTCTTTGCTAAGAAGTTCAAATTAAAGAAAATAATAAAAATTATGATATTTATAGTAGTTATATGGGAGTTAAAAATCAAACATTTCTGTTAAGACCTTTCATTCAGTCTATTCCAACTGACATTTACTGTTATTGATGAGACAAAGCATTAATGTAAAGGGTGGAGTGACGCAAGTAGCTTAGTGTTTGACATTTACTTTTATTTTTATCAAGTAAGCATAGGAACCCTGTAGTGAGTCTGAAAAAGGTTTGTTTTTATTTATTTTTAGGCTGTGATCCAGTTTCCATCATGGGCTACTGACACTGACCCCAGTGTTTAAAGATGCTGTGATGGCTGTATAGTGAGATTACACTTCGTTTAGTGAGATTAAGATATTATTAAGGTGGGCATAAAAATAGTAAACAATTTTGAAGAAAAAGTGAGCTGTGCTGACTGATGAACAATTAATGATTTTGGTGTTTGAAATAAATGTAATATTTAAAAAATTCTTACAAGAATCAGATCATGACTTTTGTATTCCTAGATGCAGTTACTCCAAAAAGTCACATACATTATTTTAATTGTGTTACTGGCTAGAAGAATACCAGGTGTTCGGTTCGCATTTTAAGTTCTGTATTTTAAAGTTTAAATCAAGCATTTAGCAGTTTTAAATGAATATTAGTCAAAACATTCGTACTATCATACAGTAAAGTATGTCTGTCAACTTGTACCAACCCCCTAAAAATATTGAGTACTACAAAAAGATTCTATAATTATATAATTGCCCACTAGGTAGAAGTCCTGTTCTGCATAAATGGTATGCCACCAACTGTCAGCGTTGATGGGCTTTTAGTCATATCATAAGACTGGCACATTTAATAATTTATTGTATATAACTTTGTTACGTTATATGAAACAATCAGATGACATGCGTAGAATAGAAGAAGATAAAAAACGTGGAGAGGTGTAGCTCGATGAGTGCACTCCCTTATGGCCAATAATAGATAAGATAACAGCAAGGATAAAAAGCTGGGACAGGACCAACAGTCTAGCAGCAAAGTATATATACCTCCCAGGACAAATTACAACAGCTGGAATGCAGAATGACTAATTCTGTGAAGTCGCAGCCAAGCTCAGAGCAAGTCGGGCTGGGAGCCAGGTCCGCCTGCACAGAGTGCATCTGTTAATCTGACGGAAAGATTATATCCAGAGCTGCCTATACAACTGTAACAGTTGAAAAAACAATGAATGCAAGAGAAGGATTATATGTAGCTCTGACTTTTATAGCCCTAGGTGCAAAGACCATCCAGCTATGCCCACTAAATTTAGCTGAACTAAAAAGCTTTTTAATTCATTACCTACCATAAATTAAATTTGTTTGTTTAGAATGGTATTGGAAAGACTTCACTTTGGGATAATTAATCACATTGGGACAATGCTTTGCTTCAGGCAGGAATATCAACCTAAAGTACTGACAATGATGACAGCACAGAAAATTCAGGAACTTTCCAGAAACATTTTTGGTGGGATATTGAAAATGTGGATGCATTTTGCAAACTACACATTTTTTTAGTTAAACACTGGATCAAGTAAACAGGATCTTGTCCGTTGCAGGAACCTACATCCATCCATCCATCCATTATCTTCCGCTTTTTCCTCTATTAGGCTCACGGGGGGGTTTCCCATGCCCATCCAGGGGAGACCGTTTCGGGCGCTGGGCAGATACACCCAGGACAGTGTGCCAATCTATCGCTGGGCACACACTCACTCACTCACACAGACACGCACATGAACACACTCTATATGGGGCAATTTGGAGAATTCAATTGACTTGATCCAAGTTTTTAAACTGTGGAAGGAAACCGGAGAACCCGGAGAAAACCCACGCAGACACGGGGAGAACATGGAAACTCCACCCAGATTGGGATTTGAACCGGGAATCCCTAGCGCTGAGAGGAGAACATGCTAACCACTAAGCCACCGTGCCGCCCGCAGGAACCTACATCTAATATTAATCATCAAGGTGAGGATTTAACATGATGGCCTATAAATGATAATTGAATTGGGCTTTGTTCAAATATTATTATGCACAGGTTGTACATACAATCACAGGATTCATACATGAATCACCCGATCAATTGGCAATAATCCTTTGTTAATCAGAGGCAGAGCGTCGTATTATGGGACATGAGTGTGGTCGAATATTTTCAGCAACTTTAATTATTGCCATGAGCTTGCGCAGAAACTGGTAGAAAGCTGCAAGCTGGAAGAAAAGCAGAGATTTGAGGTAAGGAGGAAAATGGGATTAAGTTCTCAAATGATGGATTAAGGCTTCAGTGCTGCTTGCTAAAAGAATCTCAGTGCAGATGGGCTTAGTCAAACATTTTTGAATGCTATTCTTTCACATGGATGTAATTAACTACCCTTATTTTTTGTAAATGTCAATAGCTGTATTATTTATTAATGTATGATTGCTCAAGTATCTTACAAGTTTAAATATTTAATTCATTCATTCATTCATTATCACCCGCTTTATCCTATATTAGGGTCGCGGGGGGGTTCCCCATGCCCATCCAGGGGAAAACGTCTCGGGTGCTGGGCAGATACACCCAGGACAGGGCGCCAATCCATCGCTGGGCACACACTCACTCACACAGACACACTCTATATGGGGCAATTTGGAGAACTCAATTAACTTTATCCATGTTTTTGGACTGTGGGAGGAAACCAGAGAACCCGGAGGAAACCCACGTGGACACGGGGAGAACATGGAAACTTCACCCAGATTGGGATTCGAACCGGGAATCCCTAGCGCTGAGAGGCGAACATGCTAACCACTATGCCACCGTGCCGCCCAGTTTAAATATTTCTTATATATTAAAATATATATATTCTTATAAATATTTCTTATTTCATTATCTTCTGCTTAATCCTGTACTAGGTGTAAGGGTCATGGGAAGGTTCCCCATGCCCACCCAGGGCAGAAAGTTTTGGGTGCTGGGCAGATACACCCAGGAAAGGGTGATAATCCATCAATTAGGCTCGTAATCACACAGACACACACACTATATAGGGGCAATTTAAAGCTGCCAATTTCCCTAAAATCCATTTTTTAGACCATAAGAGGAAACCAAAGAACCTGGGGGTTATTCACTCTGTGACTCTACTTATGACCGGAAGCAATAATAAAAAAAAAAAGCTTCCTCATACAGTCCAAGACTGTTCCCTACATTTGAAAAGTTCTTGCAGCAAAGATAAACCTAATGCTTCTGCACTGAGTGTACCGAACTGTAATCTGCCATTTCACATTTTGTCTCTGAAACAGGCAAATTTACTGCAGGGGTTTCGAATCAGGACCATGCAGAAGGTTAGTGTCTCATTGCGTATTGGTCAAAATATTTCATTTATCTGTCTGCATACTGTGGCAGCCGCTGCTTTGATGGTAACCGATGCAGAAAATTAGTGCTGTCACACCCACTGATTTTGCATATATCACTACAAGTGGTTACAATTCATAATAATATTCAAACATAGCACATGAGTGCACTATGGCTTTTAAGTTGCAAGACCACTTTATGTGCAACTGAGAATTTAAGTTTTAAACCACTGACATCTGTCTGTTCAATATGGGGGAACATCCTTTACTGTAGAAGCATGGCTGATTTGTCATGATGCATAAAAAAATCAAGTAGAAGAGCACCTGTCATCTACACTGTTGGAACTAGTGTTTCTTATTCATGTTAATGGATTCTAATCTAAGGCAAATGATTCCATTATCCATTGTCGCTATTCTGCAGTGTCATTACCTCAAGAGGTTTATGAGGTGCATTCATTTCCAATCAAATTTGTTTAAGCTGCTTAAGATTTTACCTTAGTGCAGGCATGCCTCTTGGGTGTAAACCAAGCAACATGACAATTACCTGCTTTTTTGTGCAAAGAGCCCTACAAAGTGACATCTAGTGAGCTACTTGTGTACATGTTTTCGTGCAAGCTGTCAAAAAACTGACTCTATAAGGGTAGCATGATAGCCTGACTTCCTCTAGTGGAACCTGTTCTCACTACAAGATTGGTGCTTAAATTGGCAGCTCTAGTTGCACCCAGAAGCTGGACATTCCATTGAGCATGCTGACTTGGCATACATCCAGTTCAGTGAGAGTCAAAGATTAGTCATCTATAATGTGTTCACCAGAGAAACCCTGCAATTGCAATTTTGTCTCTTAAGAATTTATAATCTTGTAAAATGCCCCCTCCTTTTGGTTTCATCACTGTGTTTTATTTAATGTAAAACATGGCTGATGTAATTATATGAAATAGTTAATGTGAAAGATAGCTGAGTGAACGACTGAGCCCTATGCAGTGCTGCATGGCTAAATTAAATCTTTTTGTCCTGTGAGATTAGTACTGTAAACAATTATAGTTCAACAATTATTAGGGACTTGTTATTATCCCATTTAAGAAACAAAAAAGGTACTTGCTTTTTTTTCACAAAATGGAATGCTAAAAGAGCGGCATGGTAGTTTAGTGGTTAGCATGTACTAGGGATTCCCGGTTCGAATCCCAATCTGGGTGGAGTTTCCATGTTCTCCCCATGTCTGCGTGGGTTTTCTCCGGGTTCTCCGGTTTCCTCCCACAGTCCAAAAACATGGATCAAGGTCAATTGAATTCTCCAAATTCTCCACATATAGAGTGTGTCTGTGTGAGTGAGTGTGTGCCCAGCGATAGATTGGCGTCCTGTCCTGGGTATGGGGCATGGGGAACCCCCCCGCGACCCTAATAGAGGATAAAGTGGAAGATAATGGATGAATTGATGGATGGAATGCTAAAAGAGATGTTAATTGTTTGTAAGGTATTCCATCCATCCATTATATTCTGCTTTATTCTCTATTAGGGTCACGGTGGGGTTCCCCAAGCCCATCCAGGGGCGAACGTCTCGGGCGCTGGGCAGATACACCCAGGACAGGGCACCAGCCTATCGCTGGGCATGTTTGTTAGGTATTCATTGTTTATTTTATTATGTTATTTTAATTAACGTTTTCTATTTTCTACAATCTACACAGAATACACAAAATGCAGAGTCCGAAATGCCACATTCTCAACTTCGGGTTTTGCTTGGTTCCTGCTAAATCTTCTAGAAAAAGCGAATAACACAACAGTTGCATCACGGCTTAATATATGATCCAGAATAATGCACTGAAACTATACTAAATTACAGTTAAATGTCACTACTTATTTCACCACTTAATCGCTGACCTTTTTCTGCCCTGTTGAGATAGATGGTGTTATCAGCAGTAGGTTGTGGTGATGGCTATGGCCTTTTCTTTTTTGACTTGAAAACTGCCGTTTTAATCTTTTCTGGAAAATCGGCTAAGATATTCGTTCCAACTAGCTTTGTGCATGAACACATGGTTAATTTACAGGTAAGATTATGTTTATATGTATTAAAACTGGTAATTAACACATCTCACAGAAGTAGTTCACAATTTACATTTAATAATGAATATAGTAATTTATGAAACCTAAACTTATTTTAATTAAATTTCAGTGTGTTAAAGCATTTTTTTATAGCAAAATATACCACGTTAAAAATACGCATAGGACATTACATTAAGCAGATGCCTTAAACTGCAAAATGGTGGAACGATCTACCCAACTCTGTCTGTAAGGGAATCGAATACTGATCAGGTTTTGATAATTCTACAGTGGTTGATGGTAGATGGTTTCTCCTTAAATACTGACTTGTGTTCTCTCTTTTGTAAGTCACTTTGGATAAAAGTGTCTGCTAAATGACTAAGTGTAAAAACATGATACGGACAAGAAGAAATGTTTTTTAATTATTGAATTTAGTTGTTTCAAATGGTGCCAAACAGTGTATTTGTTTGTAAATACCACCATTTACACACATAAGTGTGTAATTTACCACTTATGCATGTTGAAAAAATAATATGCTTTCAGCCGTTTGAGAACCGTACTGGGAAAGCCCATTGCTTTAGTGCAAAAATCATGTTTCATTAGGGTATAATTGGGTGTGTTTGTATTGAAAGAACTAGACTAGCTTGCACAGAGCTCTGACCTCAACCCCTTTGAAATAAAAATGGTGAAGCCAGGCCCTCTCCTTTAACATTATTGTCTGACCTCATAAATGCTTTTCTATTTGAATTGGCAAAAACTCACTGGCTTTGTATACATAGCATTTTCTAAAATAACATTATGGCCTTAAATAGTCTACCATCCCCTGATGTGTTAAAGTGCCTTTATGAATTAAATGTAGCTGCATAATTTATTATGAAAAGTCAGACAGCTCAGCACAGTGACTGACTTGTATCATTATTTTTATGACAAGTTCTTAACTCTCACCTGTGTACATTATAATGAAAGATGAATAAATTCGATGAACATGAGGTCATTCTTGCCCTTTCAGTTGAAGCATATCTGAATAGCCAGTAATCTGTTGAATGTCTTAATAAAATAAAAAAAGAAGAAATTTATCTCTAACATTAGTTAGTAACACAAATGCACTCTGGATCTGGAACAGAGCATGAAGAATATGCATGAATATGCAAGAATATGTTTCGAATTACACTGTGACTTTCATCGTAAATCTGTTATACACACATTTCTTTTCATTTACTTTTTAAGCTCTTGGGAGAGCAAAAGCCAAGTCATGCCATTTAGTTTTGCCAACAATTAGTAATCGAAAACATATGTTATCATAAGGCAAGCCCTTCTTTTTATGTGGAAAATTGAATTTTTTTGAGTGCCAAATTTGATTAAATTACATATTTGATCAGTTATGTCCCAGTTTCTCAACACAAACATTACTAAAACTCGAGAGAGTGGTAAGGTCTGTGAAAACTGTATGTAATATAATCCATATAATCCTACATAACACATAGTATACTAGATAGAGAGATGATATAATATTGAATTTACCCTCATTTCCCATTCTTACCACCATTTTGGTGTTAAACCATTATAATTTAGCAAAATTTCAGGCTGATTTTTTAAAAACTGGTACCAATTTAGCAAGTGTGAGGTAAAGCCCTTCAAATTCATAATGCACACTTTCTGCTTACATTACCTCCAGATATATGCATTAATTTTATAATGGGTGGGTGGCTATGTTTGTTTATTTATTTGTTTACTATCAAAAGGTTTGAGAACAAAGATTATTTGTGAATGTTAACAAACTAGTGATCATGCATACAAGCTCTAAAACAGTCTGGGGGCAGAGAATCTCTAACTAGGCTGGACGGTAAGAAAGCTAACTTCTGCCTGGATGGTTAGAGGGCGCTCAGGAGGTGTTGTGTCCAAAGGGATGTTTAAAAGCATAATACTATCAGGAGTTCACGCTCTCAGAGCCGGTGGTGATGCAGTGAGACACGTCCTTCAGTCCTCCGGCAGGGCGCCGCCTGGAAAACTTGCAAGAATGTCCCTGCCATCAGGTATGGGCCTTAAAAATAACACCAAGAGAACACAATCATCATCAAGAGAACACAATCATCACTTTTAGGGAAACTAGGGTTTAGATCCTAGAAGAAAGGGAACCTGTAAAGGTTGATCAGAATAGCCAGGAATGTGCTTGGACAGGCTCCCGTTCTAAGGGGTGGGGTGGGGGGCTTAGGATGCACTTCAATAACATGGGGGGACACATGCTGAGGTAAACCACAGCTTCATACATGCTAGGAGAAGACATAGCTTCACACATGTCAGGGAAAACAAAGATTCACACACAACTTAGCACACTCTGGGCACTCTGCATACACACCAATAGAGACACCACCCACACTGCAGGAAAGAGGGTGAGACTGGTGCTTGGGATAGGAAAAAAAGATTACAAAAGGAGAGAGCTTCTAGCTAGAAAAGAAAACCGGGTATATGAAGAATCAAAAGGGCAACCTGAACAAATGTTATCTGAAACAAACAAAGTATAAAAAAAAAAAAAAGTATACACAGCCAAAACCTGGTCTAAAAAAAGAATCAATTCGCTCTTCCAAACAGAAAAACTTGTACCAGCTTCTCCATATATTGCCGTAGAAGCTATGACAATCTAAAGTGACACAAAAACCAATCAATCCCTACCAATTAACAGAGTGGGAGGAGCAGAGAAAAACAAAGAACAGGAAGACAACACGCTATCTGCTGAATGCTGCTTGGAAAGCAGACAAGGCTAAATTACAGCTAATCTGCCACAACAGAGATGCGCACATTGGCTGTCTGGAAGAGTACAAAGGACGACTAACACTAAACTAACCAGGAACACAGACATGCACATTCTATCTGGGATGATGAAATATAGAAGTGCAAGGGGTCTTCTAGAAGATAAAGGCTAAGCTACAATTTACCAGATCTGCTACTGGCCTTGCATGAGCATAAGGTGGTACTGTGGTACGCTGAGTCCAGGTAAGTGAAGTGCAAAACCACTAGGTGCGGTTTTATAAATTACAATGTGATTTATTCAAATGGGAAGCAATAAATCTGCTAAGAGTGAACAACATAAACAAACTGACTATCTCTCAAATAACTAATAATAAAAACTGGGCTTATAAAACTAGAGACATATTTGCCATTGTCACATCGTTTTTGATTTAGTGGCATTACATATTATCTACAAAGGTGGCGTTGTTACTGTTACAGCTGCCTGGGGCACCTGTCCCTCATTTGGGTGATTCACAGATTCTGTTGGGTGATTGGTTTATTTTGTGCACGTGACTGGGTGTGTTTTGTATTTTAGTTCCGTATTCCCTAAATTCTGTGCACGTCTTTGTTTGTGGTATCTACCCAATGTTAGTTTGTTCCGTTCGTTCCCCCCTTTCTGTTGGTGTTCCTACACCATTTTTAATAATATAATACCCGTTTATTTAATAATATACCCGTTTTGTTTTTATACCCGGTGTTCTCTGGACTCTCCTTCCGCGCTTCAACCACGGTACAACACTGCACATTTCTCCCACGCAGGTTATATTCGTGGGAGCGTTGCATCCAGCAGACCGGCGTACGCATCCTTTCTCCGCGTAGCCGATCTAACGGGAAACTCTCACAAGGCGCAAGCGGTGTACGCAGTTTCCTCGCATAGCCGATCTTTCCCGGGGAAGAACGGATCTCTAACAGTTACATTGTCAGCTAACTTTCTCAAATGTTCAATTCTAGATCTGCTTTGATTAAGCTATTATATCAGAGCTTTATTTTGTTTAATTCTGGTATATTGTCATGTTTTACAATTTAATACAGTAATAGTGACTATAAATGCAGACTTACTGCCTACTGGCCTCATTATCGGCACTGAGAATGCTACAGCTGTCATTAGCCTTGCCAAACCTGTCAGTCAAGCACCTTCCGGGATTGTCGAGCATGCCATTGTGCCATTTACACTTGGACAGATAAATCTAGAAATCTTTCAATTTTTTCCTGTGCTGCACAGTACACTTATTATGAGGCCTGCCAAAGTCTTCTTGTCAGTAGTACCATGGACAGTTCTTTTACACTTTAAAAATTATTTACTTTTCTGTAAAACTTTAGTAAACCCTCATGCTTATCTGTTTATGTTTATAAATCATGCCGATGTCTCTGACCCATTGCTATGTTAACTCACAGTAGTGAACCTACCAAACAATCACGATCAGGGGCCTATAGGAAAGTCCTTTCTGGCCATTTATGCACACTGTGGATGTAATGCTTCCATAAGCTTTTGTGTTTGCCTTGTATCCCATCATCCAAGTAGTCAGCTTAGCTCTATTGTCAGTCATTTTATAAAAATTATTAATTTGTTTTTCCATCATTCTTTATAATTTCTACCCTTTTTTATGTTGTTTAATATGTAAAAATAATGCTCAGTATAAAACATATATGAAATGTATTAATGATGCACCAGTTTATCTGCAGTACTATTCCACAAATCATCATTGCACAATAATTTTTACAGCAAGTTTTTAATATAATTATCTCTAACACTGATACACTGAAACATGTGAAGGTTTTGACACATTTCATTAAAGTTTTTGCATATACAAACACAAGTTTAAATATTTAACATTTTAAATGTCTGCGCTTTTGTAGGGCGGCACGGTGGTTTAGTGGTCAGCACGTTCGCCTCTCAGCGCTGGAGATTCCCGGTTTGAATCCCCATCTGGGTGGAGTTTCCATGTTCTCCCCGTGTCTGCGTGGGTTTCCTCCGGGTTCTCCGGTTTCCTCCCACAGTCCAAAAACATGGATCAAGTCAATTGAATTCTCAAAATTGCCCCATATAGAGTGTGTGTGAGTGAGTGAGAATCCAGCGATGGATTGGCGCCCTGTCCTGGGTCTATCTGCCCAGCGCCCGAGATGTTCTCCCCTGGATGGGCATGGGGAACCCCACCGCGGCCCTAATAGAGGATAAAGCAGGAGATAATGAATGAATGAATGAATGAATGAATGTGCTTTTGTAATGCGTTACCAAATGCAAAATGCAAAAGTTTGTACACGCCGAGAGAATTTTGCTCTTAATTACTAAAACTGATCTAAGTAAGAATATAAACTTCAGAGGTCATAAGATTAAAAAAAAACGTTTTTATCATCAGATTCATTGTCAGGAATATCAAGGCATGTGAAATAAAAAGGTTGTAATTGAAATATGTGACTGAAATAAATAATTGTAGGGGCACAATCCATGTACAGAAAACCTTGAATTATTAAGCATAGTGGTGTATGAACCATGAATTTAGCTTCACAGCATGACACACTGGGAAGAGGCAAACAATTGATATATTAAAATTTCTAAATAAAACTTTCTAGATAAAACAGTAATACCACATTATACAGTTCATCTAGAATTCATGGTTATTTATTAACAAATATGAATTTTCTATATATTTATATATATTTCTTAACTAATGGCTATTTAACAGATTCTTTTTCACATTGTAGCGTAGTTCACATTTTGTATTTGCAAAACTGTTATTTTTCAAGATTATATTGATGATGTTACAGTTTAAACATTTAAAAAACATTATAGACTTTATTTAATAAAAGAAACATGCAAAGACTTAACACATCCAGTTTGCCAAAAGGGCTCTGCAGGATTAGTAGTACACTTGAGAGAGTCAGTTATTGTTTTTTATTCTCTTACAGAGCCGCAAAGCTCCTCTGTACTATTTTTGACACTGTTGAAGTCTCAGCTGACTGTAAGTGGGTTGAATTTCAATTCAGCACACTTTGTGACCTGCACCAAGGTTATGAGCAGTGAATGGAAATCAATCTTCCCACCTTTGTTATGTACCCAGCATGTCAGGGCAGGAGTTAATAAAGGCATACTAGATGTGCTAGCTATTAATGCTTCACCTGTTTTAGTTAGGTCAGGGGAATCCTGAAATAGCTGAGGCACATTTGACCTTTAGATTCTATTTTTACTTTAAATAACTGTATCTGGCAACACATGTGATGTGGTATATTAGCTAGTGACACTTAAGTGACACTTAATGTGTAATGAGAGTATGAGGTTAAAATTTTATTAAATATAAATTACAGAGATCACAGAGGCCACATTCTCTACAAGTTACAGCAGCATGGCTTTATAGACGTTAAGTGTGTGTGTATCTTTTTTAGTGGTCTGTCTGCGTTCCAGATTTGTCTCCTATTGAAAATATATTAAAGATTATGGCGAGAAGCACGATGGACCATTGAGCGGTAAAAGATACACAGGACAAGTGTACAATGATTCAAAAGTATAAGAAAAGGGTGATCAAGTGTTAAAAATACTTCTAATTTCTAATTTAGCTGAATTAGAATTTCATTTAACTTGATTTAACCTGACGTTTCCCATTAAGGCTGGCACAGTTTTAATGTTCTTCCCGTGTCTGCATGAGTTTTCTCCGTAACCTTTAATTGTCAAACGAGGATTCAAGGAAAATTAGCTGCTCTAAATTGCCCTTATCTAAATTGAACCTATATAGTATGTTTGTCTGCATGAGTGAGTGTGTGCCCACTAATGGATTGGTGCCCTGTCCTGGGTATATCTGCCCAACGCCCAAAGCATTTGCATGGGGAACACCCCCCCCCCCCCATGACCTCAGTATTGAATAAAAATTTTGAGATGAGTTTGTTATTAAAAACTTTAAAAATTTGCTCTTCTTGTTTGTTTCTTCTCGGATGTTATGAACCACAGTGTAAGAAAAATGATTACCATTCCTGCATACATTTGAAATTCTTTAAAAGAACCGGTGAGAATTTGCTTTGTTTCTTTTTGTACAATTTCTTTTTTTAATCTTTTTATACTCAAAGAAAGATCAAGTGATGCCAAACTCAATCACAATTGTGGTCAAACGTCTTCATTCTGGCTCTATCATTTTCAGTGTACTGAACAATCAAACCATTATGTCACTGCTGCTTCTCCTCAGGATTTGATGGGCTTTAGTCTAGAAAATTAGTGCTTTACTGTCACTACAGAAACAGGTATTGTTGGAAGGATTTGAAGTGTATCTTAATGAAAGCAACTGTCCTAAACAGTAAAAGCTGAATCCCTGCTGTAGTGTTAGGAGCTGCATTGTTGGAGCTGACACTCTCTGCTTTTAGGATTGAAGTGGTGAGGTTTCCTGTACGTCAAAATCTTTCATTAAGGTGGTTAATAATATTAATACATATAATAAGACTAATATTAAGGCATAAAACACTTTGACTTTCAGAAAACCTCTCATCCTCACACCCGCATTCATAGTAGTGTTTTGCTTTTTTTGGTCATCTCAAACATGCTTTGTACTACCAATTTAACTGCAATTTTTTTTACCACCATTTGACGAGGCATTAGCTTTCTTGTTAAGCAAACTGTCTGACTGGAAATTCACTTGTAAAAACCTGTTTAAAGGACAAAAAAAGCTAAAACTTCCCCCCCCCCTTTTTTCCTCAAGGCTGTTTGTTTGCCTGTCCATTTTAGTTAAAGTTTTAAATGTCTGAATAACTTGAGGCCAAGTGTGTGGAGCACAATCTTAAACAATAACTTGTTTAATGTTTTAAGTATTTTAACAAAATTACAGAATTTAGCATTTGTCCATCTTTTTATAGTATGACAACCAAAAGAATAGATTACCTCTATAGTGTTATAAAGTTCAATGATGTGTTATATTTGAACAGAATTATTCTATATCATTTTAAGATTATGTGCTGCACAGTGCACATAAATGCTATTGATTTTGTTTCTGGCATTTCTAGCCAGTACACTTGAATATTCTCCATGCACGCTGACTGTGCCATTATGACCTTTTGAAAATGGACATTGTTCTTATTACTCGCAGGTATTTTCTGTTACTGTTCATATGTGGGTTGACCATTCGGTAGGCTGAGTACGATGTAGTTAAAGAACTCAAAAACCCAGTCTCCTAAACTTACAAAAGAATCACATCAAATCACAAATGACAGAATGGAAAGATCAGCACAGTAGCATTGTGTCATTTGCCGCATTTTATATATAAGCATTCCTGAGTGTAATGTTCTTTTTTTAATTGACTGATGTCATATAAATGGTTCAGTTTCTATTTAAATGAATAATCATTGCTTAGTGATGTATTAGGCAGGAAAGCAGCGTTGTTTCATGTCAGATAATTGTGTTGAACTTTTTAAAATAATGTGCTGACGCATGGCATAACATTTGAAAAGCTGTAGAAATATGATGAAATAGATGTTGAAATAATAAGCTTTTATTACTGTCTTGTAGTCATCAGTGATTTTTTTAATGTCAAATCCATGTTAAGTTTCTAATATAATGTTATGGTGATTTTTAGTTAAGATGTTTAAATAGTTAAGGGGCATCAAGCTAATACAATGTAAAGCACAAACAGTGTGTCAAATGTATAAATTTGTTTTTATTATATTTTTTTCTAGTATGGAAAGCCTTTTAAAGTGATCATTATGTGTATTTACATAAATAGTTTTTTACTCAAGCTTTATTTGTAACTAACCTGATGAAGAACAGAACAAAATATAAACTTGTACATATGATCATTTTTATGCACTTACAAATGTCTGATGTTCAGCCATTAATAGCCATTCTGTGAAAAAAGGTTCCAATTAAATGTGTAATTCAATGAATGCAAAAGAAAAGCATACCAGATGCTATTCAATTCAAACAACATCACTCAGTAATACCAGATCAAACACATATTACATTCTTTAGAACATTATAAACCTTTTTCCAGAAAATAATTTGTAGACAAAGGAAATCAACTTTCACAAAAAAGACAAATAACTTATACTTGGCCATTTGTTTATAATGAAAAATATTACATATCCGTAAGTGACAAATGAGTCATTTGTATTTGGGAGACTGGTTTTACTCTGTCCTGCCCCACAATAAAATTTGATAAACAATACATAGATTTACAAATGGCATGAAAAAAAACCCTAATCTTAGATTTTCACTTAGCATTGTAAGAAGTAAGATTGGACATACAAACGTGTATATAGGCAGTCATAGGCTTGGGGTTAAAGAACCAGCCTTGCAAGGGCCCTGGTTTGATTCCCGGTGGACAAGGCACCTAGCCCCAATTGCTCCCTGTTTGCTGTGTACATGGCTGGCCACCGCTCAGTGCAAGTTGTACTTATGTTTCACTACACAGATATATTAAATGTGGAATTTGTCTATGTGTAAGCACAATAGGCCAAACGGATTACTTTCTCTGTCTTTGCTAAATGCAGATTGATTTATAAAGCTATAAATGTATAAAGAACTAAATGCTAAATTGTTAGAAATTGGAATTAAGATGGATGGACTAGCTGCATTTTGTTAACAGCCTGAACATAGGAGTGGCCTTTACTGTATTTTGCTACAGAAGACTGTTAGATGCACTCTTCACTCGTTCATCCTGCTCATCGTAGAGCGCTGTGCCACACACTGCATTCTCTAAGCAACCAGTGCTGTGGATGATCCTACACATCTTACACACACACACACACACACACACACACACACACACACACAAACACACATTTTTCTCCCTCTTTTACTACCATCTGGAAAAAAGGTACCGAAGCATTCAGGCCCTAACATCCAGACTGTGCAACAGCATCTTCTCCAAAGCCACCCATTTATTCAGTGGTCAGGTCTGAATGAACGTGAATACACACAACACATACTGGAACGCTGAACTCTTGTCATTTCATTCTCTTCATTTATGTTTGCGGCTAAAACATTTGATTTGTTTTGATCATTTTATAATTTCTATATGTGCTGCTAACCATCAACTGCAAAATTGTCCATTCATTTATCCTAAACTGCTTTACGGCACACTCACTCACACATACACACACTATATGGAGCAATTTAGAGTATTCAACTTACCTTGAATTCATGTTTTTGAACTGTGGGAAGAAAACCAGAGGAAACCCACACAGACACGGAAAGAACATGGAAACTCCATCCAGATTGGGATTCGAACCTGGATCCCCAGTGCTGAGAGGTTAATGTGCCAACCACTAAGCCACCGTGCCACCCACTGCTAATATATTCATTATCTTCCACTTTATCCTCTATTAGGGTCGCGGTGTGGAACGTCTCGGGCGCTGGGCAGATACACCCAGGACAGGGCGCCAATCCATCGCTGGGCACACACTCACTCACACAGACACACTCTATATGGGGCCATTTAGAGAACTCAATTAACTTGATCCATGTTTTTGGACTGTGGGAGGAAACCGGAGAACCCGGAGGAAACCCACGCGAACACGGGGAGAACATGGAAACTCCACCCAGATGGGGATTCGAACCGGGAATCCCCAGCACTGAGAGGTGAACGTGCCAACCACTAAGCCACCGTGCCACCCACTGCTAATATAGTGCCTGCTAAATTGCACTATATTTACATTTGGCAGTATCAGAATTAACAGCTTCAGTGTAGTAAACTGCATAGTGTATTCACTTATATGGTCCTTTGTAGTCTGTTGTATTATGTAGCACCTTAGTCCTGAAGGGATGTTGTTTCGTTTGTCTACACTGTGTACTTTACCCAGTGTATATGCTTGAAATCACAATAAAAATTCACTTGACCTGACTTGACATAAACAATCCAAAAGATATTTAATGGATGGATGAGGCACAACTTTGAGTTAAATGAAAAGTGAAAAAGAAAAACACTGCTTTTCTACATATGAACCTTAAGCCATCTGTAAAATATACAGATGATATTGTCAAAGTGACAAAAGCGCTGCCATCAAGGCATCGTTTTTATTTAGTTAAACAGATTGTGTGCTTTTCTGACCTGAATATAGTCTGGATCTTCCTGTTATTAAAATTAAGTAGCGAATCAAGCATACATCTGTATTATTAATATTTAAATATGCAAGTGTTTAAAAAACTAGACAGACACACCGTGTAGAACCAACTTCATTGTAAATACAATCCTATTCAAGGTGACATACTTAAAATAAGTTCAACATTTAAAATACTCATTTAAATGTAAACAGGTTAAAAAATAAAGAGTAACTCATTACGTCTCAAACTAAGACTGAACTATGCATTTCTACCAAACAATAAATCAAGATAAAGTGCACTCTGGTGCGATTTCTGTCTGTGGACTGTAAGACCTAATTTATTATTTAACTTGTTTTATTATTTAATTGTTAAATAGTGTTATATTTATATACATTTTGCTGATATATTTACATAAATATTTTCTATGCACATGTTCACATTATTGACAATACAAAGGAGAAAATAAAACACCGTTGGACACTATGAATATGAGAATGAAACTTGCATCTAGTAAAGGCACAAGATGTACTGAAAAACCAAACAAAAAAAGGGACAAAATAAATAAAATATACAACACTGTGTGTTGTGACATGCACTTTGTAAAACATTGACGAGCATGACATGAAAACAAAACAATAAACAAAAAATTTAACTGTAATAAAGACTACAGCCAACAAATCTGACAAGATCCTTTGATAAATATGATTTCTACAAAACTACAGAAAATATATCATTTTAATTTGTTGAATTTGAAGTTAATAATGTAATTCTGGGTTGAATTGTGTTGCTATTAATTAGTCATCAGTACATATAAAAGATTTGAGACTACTTAAAAATTGACACCAACTGTACTTAACAGCCAGACATTAATTTAATTATAAATTGTGAGAGAAAGTGAGGCAGGGAGAGAGAGATTAGATGTGTCTTTAAAAGCTGCTTAACCTACAGTTTACAAGTGACCTTAAACGCAACAACATCGTACATTAATCTGTGTTACTTATTTTTTGCTTTAGCTTAGCTATATATATATATATATATATATATATATATATATATATATATATATATATATATATATATATATATATATATATATATATATATATATATATATATATATATATATATATATATATAAAACTTTCTTTGGGAAATCGAAAATATCCTTTAGCAAAAATTACTTGGCTTGTTTTAAAATATAAATAACTTGTTTTATAATCTCTATAGACGACAAACAAAATACACTGTGGTATATAAGAATCATAATTTTATTTTTAATATAGGGCGACGATGTGGCTTAGTGCTTTGCACGTTCGACTCTCAGCACTGGGCATCCAGGTTCGAATCCCAATCTGGGTGGAGTTTTCATGATCTTGTGAGCGTGGGAGTGCATCTGTGTGAGTGAGTGTGCCCTGATGTGCACTCACCCTGGTGTGATTGGCACCCTGTGCTAGATTTATCTGCCCAGGGCCTGAAACGTTCTCACCTGGATGGGCATTGGGAACCCCCCTGCGACCCTAGGATAGGATTTGGTAGAAGATAATGGATAGATTTGTAGCAATTATTGCGACCTAAATAATATTTAATTTGAAGAATTTATTATTTAAAAAAGGAGATATTCAATTTTTACCAGTCTAATTTGTTTGATGTAGTTTTCTTTGTCTTGTTTTTTTGGATGCACTGGAGGTCTGATTCATTTCTTGGTTAAAAATATTCTAAATATAATGCAATAAATGGTCCTCACAAGCTAATCCATTATGAAGGCAAAACATAAGTACAAAACAACCAAATAAAGAAGTCAACATAACAAAAGATAATGCGTGCCTACAGAATTTAGAATGACCTCTTATAATTTTGTAAAGGATTTTTTTTTTTTAGGATTTATTTAGTTCTACATCTCAAAAGCCATTTTGATTTCAACTGCTTCCATTGTCAACATACCACACTTTATCCCAGTAGAGCGATATATTCGTATAATTTGTGACAAAGCTATTTATATCTTCGCAAGAAAACATATGAAAGCCAGCAAAACTGGGATAGAACAGATGAAAAAATGACTAAAACTGCTTTTTATGTCACTCCCAACTTGAGACCCAGTTTGCTTATAGTTTTGTAATTTGAACAGTTAATATCACTATCTAAACCAAAAAGTAACTAAGAAACAGTAATTGGCAAATACTAAGAGTATGTAACTAGAAGTATCCTGTATGATATATCATACGTAATTTTTTATGCGCACCCATGTGGTAGCTGTTAAAATGACCAATATCTGTTCAAATAAAGGTAGGTAGGTAGGTGTGTGTATGTGTGTGTGTGTGTGTATATATATATATATATATATATATATATATATATATATATATATATATATATATATATATATATATATATATATATATATATATATATATATATATGTATAGACAGGAATAACCAACAAATTTATTTGAACAATGTGCCCACTGGCATAAGCCTTATTATTCACTACTAATATTGTGTGAAATAAGAAAGAAAAAAAAAGATGGCCAGAAGGAAACTAAAACAATATATATTGTCAGAATAACATATCATACTTTCTTTGAAATTAAAAATAGAAAAGGTGAGAATCACCAAAATTTTTTATGATGGCCTCCTACATTTTTGAAAACAGTACAGTACATTCCAGTGTTTAGGTTTTAGTACATACTGGTAGGTTCTTAAATCTGCTACAGATTAGGTGTAAAATAAGATGTATATACAGCCCCTGAATAATCCTCCCACACCTCCCTGCATGTTATGAGTGATTTATTTTAGAGAATTCTCTTCCTCGGGTTCAGACAAAAGCTTTGGATTGTACAGACTTAATCTGGGTTTTAGTGCTGCTAGTTCTTTTGTGAACATTTTATACGCCTGCTGAGGTTCTTCGTAAAGGAATGGCTTCCAAACATAAATGTGTAGGTTAACTTGCTACATTCATTAATTAAAGTGATATTGAAATATATTTATGGCAGAAATATTTAATTTTTCTTTTACTGTGTGCAACATAGGGAACTATGCCTATTAACACAATTAGGATTCCAAATTTCATTTATTAAGTTTTATCACCAAGTGCCAGTGAGTTGCCTATAATGCCTGTAACACAGATACCTTTGGTACACACTACCTTCTTGCTTTATAGTCTATTTTCATCACCTACAATATAGATGGACATTATAGGTTTACAAGTACAGAGAATTGTCTGTTGGTTCTCAGTTCTGCATTGTTCAGAACCATCACGGAACAGGCATAGTTTGGGCTTATTGTTAATGCTGGGATAGAAAGAAATCTATCACCAACCAATAGTACCTGCTTTGTGGTGCTATTGGAGTCCAGTCCATATTAGAACAGATTAAAGGGAACTGACACAGTAAGTACTGTAATCCACAGTTTTGTAAAACAAAAAATTCAATGTCATAATCAACGACAATGATTGGAGCATAAATGAGTTGTGTCCAAACTTTTGACTAGTTCTGTATAAGGATATCGCTTAAGTTAGAGGTATTAATATATGTAATTCCTTTCCAAAATGAGTAACCAGTAACAATTATTCAAACATTTTTAAAGGGACTTTTACCTATTTTTCTTATTTGTAAGAATGTTCTAAATATGTGATCATCTGGAACAGTACATACAGTTTTTCCAGTCTATTTCTTTAAATGGAATCTTAACTAGGGGCAAATAAAAAATAATGAGCCCACATACTAATATTTTGTATTTGAAAAATGAAATTTTTATTTTTTTAAACAAATTTACAAAATTTAGAAGGTGTTATTCTGAGCAAATTCTAAATATTACAAATAATAAACTAGGATCAAAAACCTTGTTTAACATCTTAACAAAATCAACTTGGTAGTTAATAATTGATAAAAGTTTGGACACACCATGTTCTTGCTTCATTGTTTTTTCCTTCCACTTAACATGGAGGAGTTAAAGTAACAAAATAGTCAGTAAGTGGAGCAAAAAGTAGGTATGTCTAAACTTTTAACCAGTACTGTATATTTATTTATTTTTAATAAAGTATTAATCTGGTTACCCTTTAAAACCTATTTATACAGAAGATGTGTACCAAAATGTTTGGTAATTTGCATATAGGCAAGAAGTTTGTACTCTGATCACCCAACATTGTGATATTATTATGAAACATATTGTGCAAAACCTTGGCAGCCCTGGTCAATCTTAATGTCATTTTGATTTCTTAATGTTTAGTGTCTAGAATATTCCTTTTCAGGAACAAAATGCAGTTGCTCATGCAGTGAATATTTACGTACTACATTAAAAAAGGTTTGCCTGTACAAAAAAATGTTAATGTCTTTCATCTTTTAGATAAAGTTGAACAAGATAAAATCTTGTTAAAAAAAAAAAAAAGAAAATGTCATATATGTAATTTTGTTCCTTATAAAAGTTGGGTTATTGAAAATATGTAATTGCATCAGGAATGTCCAAATTTTTGCATAAGACACATCATATTTCTTCTTTTTGCCCTGTTGTCAAAAAAAATTCTTTAACAAAATCAAAATCACTGCAGCTCAATGGTGTCAGAATATGGCCTCATGCATGTACATGTACTATGAAGGGGATTGTTTCAAATTCTTTTTATTGATAATTTTTATTATTATTTCTTTATGGTGCAATCAATGTCTTTATTATTTACTTATTTTCTTTTTCCTTTCATCACTTGCGCCTTGATCCATTACTTGCTCCTGGAAATCTGGCAGACACAGGAAAAAGACAAATGCTTTTTTCAGCTAAGTATGACCTATTTGTAATTCTAAAGCATTGCCCCTCACCAAGAATTGGATCTTACATAAAGGTGATGCATATACGCCACAACAATTTGTCTGATGATGATGCATTTTATCACCATTATATTTATTGAACAGTTCTGCCAGTCTTTTAATCTGCAGAGCTTGACTAATTATAAAATCCAATTTCTTTTTTAACCAGAAGCTTTGCCCCCAAATCCCTCTTTATCTTTATTTTTATTTTTTAGCTTGGGTAGTTTTAACACCCTAGTTTTGGCCTTTTCCATTCAGAGCCAAAGGATCTCATACCCTCTTTGGACCTCAACTATTTTCTTGGTTTGTGTAGGAAAGTTATTCGAACAGCACTGCCCCAAATGTAAAGAAAAATGCCCCAAATGTAAGAATATGACCTTATGTAGGTACATGTATTATGATTGTGTTTATTTTACAGTAAAAAAAAAATTCAGATTTCTCTATGGGGCAGATGATTTCTTTATATGTACAGTAGTGTATTCACTCTTTCCTTCGCTTTGTCACGTGATCAATAACTTGTTCCAGAACATATGACAGGGACAGGAAAAAAAACATGCTGTAATCAGATAAGTGTTACATATTTGTATTTCTAAAGCATTAGCACTCACTATGAATTTTGTACATGGTGATGCATATACAGGGAAGCAATTTGGTTACTGTAGCCTTATCGAATGATTTCACTGCATTAATGTGTGGCCCGGTTTATATTAATATGAGCAGATGATAGTCAGTAAAAGGCTTTAGTGTTGTGGCTGATAAAAAAAATCAGATTTTTTTAACTGTTACCTGTATTTAGAGATAATCAGTAATTCTGTATCTGTTGTTTTTGGTACGATCCGATTCTAAGACTACGAGAAGGCAGAGATTTTTGCTGTTATATTACAGCTGACTCTACAGAAAGACATGACATGACAGTCTGTGATTGATTTCCAGATGGCCTAAAGACTGTGGAGTGAAAAACCAAGTGGTCATTTAATTAAAGCGGCACAGTGACGTCATATTTAATTGAAATTTGATTAGTGACTATTATGCACATGCTACATGACTATCTTAAGTCAATTAGGAAAGTACAATGTAATAATAATCATATGAGGAAGTAGAGTATGAAAAAGAATTAAAGGATGGAGATTATTCGCTGCCTACCTGTAAAACTATGGTTATTCTAAAACTTCAAGTAAATCTCTTGATTTTTTTCCTTGGTCCTTATAATTGAACATGCAATAATAAGGAAATTTATAAATAATTCAACAGCTTCTGCTGAAGTTATGGCTAACCGTTTACCTGCCTATAATTTACCTACCTACATACCTAAGTGACCTACCTTTATGCCTAACAAAATGGAATGGCAATGTTATGCTAGACATGAGAACTGGCTATATAGTAACTAAGGTATGTAACAAAGTCCTGCTGCTTTTCTTAATATTTAAACCAAGGATTCTTTTTTATATGATTAAATTTGTTTTCATGTAAAAGGGTGACATAAAGCAAGAACTTCTCCATATTCTATCTCTCGAACATACCAATTGCTCATATAATATCCTTTATTGCCTGAGGCAAACCTCATCCTTCAACCTAAATCAGAGTTGGCTTCTGATAGTCACATGGACAAGTTTCCACCAATATAGTTTACTAAATACTTTTTAAAATTTAACCTGCAGTAATTTACACACACATTACACATACGATGCTTCACATCATGACATTTTTGTGATTCACCAGTGAAACAGAAACAACAGTGAGATCTTCCACTGAGGAAACACTACACTTACAAGGACTTAGCTATAAAATAGGACCTCTCTGTTCATTTCACTTGATGCACTTCATCGTTGTTTTGTTTCCTGAATAGTCCTCTCAGTCCTTTAATCTGCAGAGCATGGCCGATTCTCATAACCAGAGTATTATTGATTCCATCTCCTCAAAGGTCTCATACCCTGTTTGGACCGAAACTGTTTCCTTCGTTTGTGCAGGAAATCCTGGATAGGGGAAATGTTTTAAAGGGAAAGTATTGTTGGTTAAGTCTCTGTCCAGATCAGACAGCAGAAGACTGTTTGATGCTGTGAAAGCTGACCCGGGTAGGGGAGGTAGGAATGGACATTGCACGTGCTACCCGTGCCCGTATTGAATGCTTGTCTTGCCAACGGTGCCAGCGTTTCCGAACTGCTGAACGTACCTGGAAAGAGATAGAAACATGTGTCACAAGTTATGTGGAACTGTAATATTCATATTCTTAGATATTAAATTCTAATTATAAATGAGTGCAGTAAGTAAGGAAACAAGAAGGGGCAGATAAAGTGGCTCATGGGTGTAAGTATTCCAAACATAATACAGAATAAGCCGAGCTGAAATAACAATTTTCTGAGGTTAGCCAATTCTACTGAATGGAAAGACCTGACAATCAGTGTTCCATTGTATCCAATAGGTATAGATAAGGTTAAGGTCAGAGCTCTGTACAGTTCACTGGATCTTCTCCACTATAAAATTATGAACTCTTCAAAGTTCAATTCAAACTTCAGTGAATATCGAGGTAAACTGTTTTTAAAAATATGCTCAAATTCAATTCTGTAAAATCTCTTTGGCTTATAGTAGCAAAGCCTTTATGCTGTAATTCAAACCAAATCCTTGACAATCCAAACATCAAAATGATTTTGCATTGGTTGCTTAAACAGCTTAGTGAAGATATTATGCTAAAAACTATACACAATACGTAAATAAATACAATGCATTTACAGCTTGAGGCTCAGGTTTGCATCATCATAATTAAAAGTTAAGGTTAAATTTTAAGATCCCGTGTTCAATTACTTTAACCTAAAAGTATTTAACCTGTTTTTTAAGAATCTTTGGAATAACTTATACATTTATAGATCAGTGTACTTATAGAGGAAAATAGTATAATATATAATTATATATAATTTAAATTAATAACCTTTTTGTTATGATTCATGTTATATATTTTGTTATGATTTTAATTTCCATTTAATCTTTGTGCTACTGCAATTTAGTAAACAAAAAATATATATATAAAAAAGGTTTTCTATTAAATTGCTTCTATTTTAAATGAATGTTTTTCTCATAAATTTAATTAAGGATCAAATTAATAATTAAGGACACTCTTACTTAGCTAGAATAATAAATATATTTATTAAAGTAAGGGTAGAATATTATATATTGGCATCAATATACAACATATTATAAGCTCTTGATTCTGAATTGATCTCCTGCCACAGGGCAGTTTGGTGGGTGGTGTATCACTAAAAGGTCACATGCCTGTCTCCAGCCATGAACAATGTTTAAACAAACAACGCAAACTATTACCGTAAATATGTAGTGCAGTGTCATGATTGTCATATTACTGGGTAGGTAATAGAAAACATAATTTGCTTTCATTGTGTTGGGTAGTGTATAAATCTTAGTAAAGACTAAGGACAGGTATGATTTGAACTTTAAATGGCTTTGTTTGCTTTAATAAGTAGCAGGCTTTTCAGCCTTAAACTTGAGATGATGGTCTCTCCCTCTCACACACACAAGCACAGACTAAAGCAGATGAACTTGTTAGTCTTAGGGACCAAAACCACTTTCTTTTTTACTTACTGTGGGACCCCTCGATTACCCCCATGTCAAGCCGAGATGCAATTTCAATCAAACTTTTTTCTTATGCTTGTGTAAACTACAGACCCCAGGGGCATGTCACTGTGGTATTTTAGGAGGTTGATATAACCAGGCAAGAAAACCCCGCTTGCACATGTGCAACATCAGCCGCATGGGACGGAATACGGTGCGAGCCATATGGCACCCGGGTAGGAATTTTAGCTGATTTGTAATTCACCTCTTGTCCTAGACACTTCCTCTATGGAACTACTGTTGCCAAACCAATCAGCCTTTTCCAAGCAGTAAACAACTGCTGTGCCAATAGTTATTTGCATTAAAGTTGGTTTTATGTCAGTAACATTTTCTTTTCTTTTAATGAAAATACGTTTTTTTTTTTGTGCTAAAACTTGTTTGACAATGCCAGAATCTAACCTTGGTGTGATAAACACATAATTTTGGACTGTGATAGTATTCTATCATGTGGCTATCTGGCCATAAAAAAAAACTAATCAATTCATTAGCCACATTAATATTAAACTAGTATTAGTATTAGTAAACTAATAGCAGTTTATAATTGATTAAATTGATTATAGCTGCAAATTTATGCACAGCATATACTGTATAATCAACATTTTAACACCTAGTGCTTCTTCTAGACACTTGTTAACAATAACATCTGTTATAACATATCTGTCCAGAAAAGGTAGGGCTATTGTTGAGGAGGTGACAGCAGATGACAAGCCCATTTGTGTAACATAAATCAGAGTGATTTCCATAGGGATGAATATTTTATGAGAGTACCGTTATCTCTACTAAATATTCCCTACTATAGAGTTTTCATGCGGGGCATGAAGGGGATCTCAAAGTGACTGCATTGATTGGGCAGGTCAGACGGAGGGAATCTGGCCAATTTACTTGCTTACACTGCACTTCAGAAATTTAACACTCTTGACATGGGAAGCATTTTTAGCACTGTTCTCTCCAGAGGAAGCTTGAGAATATTCTACTGCTGGCTTGCTAGCGATTGGACAGTAAAATAAAGCAGGCCATAAGAGATCACTTACCTCACTGTTCAGAAAGCAATAAAACACAGAGACGAAAAATCCCTGGGGAAAAAAAAAGTGGATAGACATTTATTGTTATCTTAAAATGCAGCTCATGTGCAATAAGTCAAAAGAGCTAATGTTTCTGTAAAATTGTTTCTTTCATAAAAATAAATTACACACATTTTTTGCCCTGTGATTAGAAAAGTATGAGTTCAAAGAACTTAAGTTAATTTAATAGGCCACAGTACGTTTGCTTTAGTGAATTTTGTGCATTAATGCTGTGATATAGTATTTGTTGGTTTGATAAATGACTTTTCAATAATTGCACAAAGATTAGAGTTTTTGAGTACGTTACATTTTTTTCTTAAGGTAAAAGTATTACAAAATATTGTTCTGGACTATTAATTTGAATATTTAGCTCTGACAAACTTGACACACTGGGTGGCTTAGATTATGTGATCTTTTTTTATATTTTCTGGCTAAAAGCACAAGTTAATTACTCAATGTAAATGTGCAATGTCACTACATATAAGTAATATTTCCTACATGGGGTTTGGGATCATTGACATGCATGAAGGTCTATGGCATTCAGCTCTGTTTAATCATCTTTGGTCTTTAAGCATTTGTTTCTAAGAAAAACTTTTTTTCCCTCAATTTTACTTACTTCATTTAAATATGGAACAAACTCCAGTAATATGGACCCATGCACTGATTTTTCAAAAATGGCTTAAAACAGTATAATCTTTCTGGCTGGCAGACAGTTAGCTCCACCCTGTCAGCCAAAAAAGTGAAAATAACATCATGGTTTTGCAAATGTAAGTTACACTTACTGAGCACTTTGTTAGGTATACCTTTGTGTTTTAATAGTTATTGTTATTGGCAGCACTGCAGTGAAATAGTGGCGTTATGTTTGTGTGTGTCGTATTGATATGAGTGGATCAGATGCAGCAGTGCTGTTGGAATTTTTAGACACTTCAGTGGTGGCATTGCTGGACAGAAAATAACCCACCAATCAAAAATGTCTAGAAAACAAAATCCTGTAGGCAATCTTCTTTAAGCAATTGAAAAATGAGATGCACAACCTTCATAAATAAACCTGAGCTTTTGTCTTTGCTTGTACATCTACAAGGTAAAACAATATTGTAAATGTGTCTAATGCATGGGAAGTGGACAGCTTTGTTGTGATTGATCCACTTTTTTCTAGTAAATTTCATTCTAAATTATATAAAAAAGGTTTATATTAAATTTCCTCATTACACTATTGTAAAATATTTTTACAGGATGGTGCTTACCTGAAACGACTCAAGAAATGAGTTGAAATAGATAAAGACAAATTGTGAAATTTCATCCTCTCCAGGGTTGACAAAAAAGAGCATGTAGGTAATACCAAGGAGTGGCAGCAGGACTAGAGTTGCCTTGACAGCTTTCCTGCAAAAGGAAATTTTTTTATTGAATTAGTTTTTAGATATTCTTTGAAAATAAAGCTTAAATTAAGTTCTCCTGCCAAAGGGAATTTCACTTTATACAATATATTTTTGCTTTTGCACAACTGAACTGGACTGGCTGGAAAAACCAATATCCTGTTTTTTTGCATTCTATATTTTTACTCTATATTTTTATTTTATCCTTTTAAATCTTACATTTTTTTGATATTTAGTTTTTATATTTCAATTTTAAGTTGGGGGCGACACGGTGGCTTAGTGGTTAGCACGTGCGCCTCTCAGCACTAGGGATTCCCGGTTCGAATTCCCATCTTGGTGGAGTTTCCATGTTCTCCCTGTGTCTGCGTGGGTTTCCTCTGGGTTCTCCGGTTTCCTCCCACAGTCTGAAAACATGGATCAAGTCAATTGAGTTCTCCAAATTGCCCCATGTAGAGTGTGTTTGTGTGCATGTCTGTGTGTATGAGTGTGTGCCTAGCGATAGATTGGCGCCCTGTCCTGGTTGTATCTGCCCAGCGCCCGAAACGTTCTCCCCTGGATGGGCATGGGGAACCCCCCCGTGACCCTAATATAAGATAAAGCAGAAGATAATGAATGAATGAATGAATGAATGAATTTTAAGTTGTGCTGGTTGCCCTAAATTTTCCTTTGGGATCAATAAACTAATTAACTATCTGTCTGACTATTTATCCCTCTTTCTATCTATCAATCCATCAATCACATACTTTTTCTGAGATCCAACTGATGCTCATTTCTGACTTCTATATCACCTAAATGCTAAGTTGCTTCTTGATTATGTAGATGTTTATTTAAATCAAAGCATTACATTTATTTTAATAAAATATCCTACACAGGTTCCCAGCCAGCAGCAGAGCAGACACAGACAAATACATTCACACCTGGGGCAATTTTGTATCTTCGGAGCACCTACTGAGAGAAAAACCGCAGAGATATGGAGAGATCATAATGGACCTTACCAAGAATCAAACCGAGGATCTTTTAACTGTGAGATGAAAGTGTCTTTCACTACAACTACTGCACACTAATGAAAATTTTAGCACTTCATTACATTGTCGTGTATGGCAACATGCAAAATGGACTTCTATTCTGTATCTCTCATAGGTTGTTGTGCACTGTACCTAAAAATTAGTAAGTAGTGCCTTGAGTTAAACAATGAAGTGATGTTATGTGATGGACCTTTGTCAGAGTAATGTAATTGTAAGTGTAAGTGAGAAATTAATAAATTACAAGTTGGTGGTGAAGTATCATGGTGGTTTACACATCCTCCTCTTAGTGCAGGGTATCCAGGTTTGGATTCTGATTCAGATGGAGTGTCTATGTTCTTGCCGTGTCCATGTGGGTATTTTCCGGGTTCTGTGGTTTACTTCCACAGTCCAAAAACGTGGATTCAAGGTGAATTAGATGCTCTAATTATTAGGGTGTATATGGACATTTGAGGTATGCCACATGCGAATTGAAGTGGTCATGTGTTGTAAAGGTCAGTTGTAGGCTTGTGGTTATAGAACCAGGTCTCCACAGGTGATTTGACTGAAGTGGCTTTGGGCAAGGCAGCTAACCCCAATTGTTACCTGGGTGCCGTATACAAGGCTGCCCACAGCTCCAAATGGGTTAAATGCTCCACAGAGGACCGATTCCTCTGTGTGTAAGCGGAGTTGGCAAAATAGATCACTCACTTACTTACTTGCGTACATGCTTCCCACAAGGCACTGTGGGGTGCATGTGTTTGGAAAAATCAACATGCACAGGTTGAGTGATTTAATCCACTGCTTGTGCATGTAGAACACAATCATTGCAGTTATGAAACGTTAGCGAATAAAGTAAAATTGTTCTAAATTATTTGAACTGTAAAAGCATTTGATGCTGATAATTGACACTGACACTGACTTAAATTTAGTTCAAACCCCATGAATCCTTTTGCTACAGGCCATAAAATATGTATCTGTCAAGAGCATCTATCATAACTCCAGGAACTCATGTTCATCAAAGAAAAATGACAGCCTGACTGACAGACATGGAGAATGCAGTCACTTGGTGCATGGCTTTCTATTACCGCATCAATTTCCTCTATTCAGTACACACTTCAAGACTTTACAATACTAAAGCGGTTGAGTGATCTTAAATTTGAGGAATAGAATTATACATCTATTATGCTTTAGCAAAGGCACATCTGAGCTGTTCAATAAAAGCCCAAAAGCCTTCTCTATGTAAATAAAAACCAAACGCGTGTTCTATAAATAAAAATAACATACTACATGATGTTAAAAAGTATACATGTATACTTTCCTATTTAAACATGCTGGTGTGTATGCTCTACAGAAACTTTTTCAAAAATACTTAGTCTCTGTCATCATAAAAGCTCATGCCTACTTTTTCAGCAAACTTTGTTCATATGAGTTAAATTTACATCTGTGAACAAATCGGCAAATAGTTTAAATATAGTCATTCACCAAAGGTTTTCATCCAAAGCGACTTACAAGTGAGTGAAAGTAAAAAAGCATATTTCTATTCTAGCTTTACTGCGGGTACAATTGAATTACACTTCAACATCTCCCATCATTTCACGAAACACCACCTTCTTAGCTTTGGCCATGTCACCACAACTGTCACAACCAAGAGCAATATTCTAAATATATCTTTAGGTAATTTGCAGTAAATTCATTTTATTTTTCCATTTTTAATCCTGTTAGACATAATGATCTTTCAGGCATCAACTCTTTTTCCTCATTTCCTTTAAACTGTTCATTCTTAATTACATTAGGAACCAAGGTAATGTCTTCATTTAAGCACTTGCTATCTTATAACCTTCTCCTGCTTTGTAGAAATCAATTGCTTTAATTTTAAAAGTGCTCAGCAGCTACACAAAGAGGCACTTTTTCTATTAATGTTTGAGAAAAGGTTAAAGGAGTCACAATATTTATTAAACTTTTAAACTTACATCGCCTGGCCTTTTCTAAGAATAAGTTAATTTCATAAGTTTAAAGCAAAGCTAAAATATTACCCCTATAAAGTATTTTCTGTTCTCAGTAGAATCATGTTCCATTAGTTTCTAAATTAAGAATAAATACATTTGCACCCCACTGAGACTGACCTGTACTGAATTGTTTCTGATGTTGTGGAGGCCCTCAGCTTGGTCATCAGAATCCGTACGATGTTGAAGAGGAAAATAAAGTTTATCTGTATAGAGTAAATGAAAATAAATCACAATGGTAAATAGATCATAAACAAAGAAGGTCTTACGGTTGATAGTATATGATTCAAAATTAAATATATTATGTCCTTTGTGCGAGCGGCACGGTGGCTTAGTGGTTAGCACGTTCGCCTCTCAGCACTGGGGATTCCAGATTCGAATCCCAATCTGGGTGGAGTATCCATGTTCTCCCTGTGTCTGCGTGGGCTTCCTCTGTGTTCTCCGGTTTTCTCCCACAGTCCAAAAACATGGAATCAAGGTACTTTGTAAATTGAATGCTCTACATTGCCTCATATAGTGTGTGTCTGTATGAGTGAGTGTGTGCCTAGTGATAGATTAACTCCCTGTACTGGGTGTATCTGCCCAGTGCCCCAAACCTTCTCCCCTGGATGGGCATGTGGAACCCCATCCCCCCCCCGTGACCCCAGTAGAGCATTAAGTGGAAGATAATGGATGGATAGATGGATAGATTTTGTGCAGCTAAATTACTTTATAATACTTTAGTCTAAAAAGGTTGAATTTGATTTAAATAAAAAGTCAAAATTCATGAACAATTTGCATGTATGGCTTTTGTTTTTATATATTAAAAAAAATTAAAATGCACCCCACTGAGACAATCTTACCAGAAGAACAAGGATCATGGGGCCCTGGTAGATGTAGTCAGTATAAACACCAGCTCGCTTACCAAACCAGCACCTACATTCACACAGAACAGGACAAAATGTAAAGATTACCATTCATTTAGCAGCTACAGCAATCTGATCTGTCAAATCGCAAGCAGTAATTTATTTATTTAGTTTATGTATTTTATCACCTTTCATTTCTTAAATGCTTTAATTTAAGAATGCCCAAAATACCTGATTTTTTTTTCAGGTAGCAGATAATAATGTGATCTTTTTTTCTGTTTTTTGTTAAAATTGTTTTTTTGTTTGTTTGCCATTCAGCACTGGGAATCCCAATCTAGGTGTTTATTTAAGTTAAATTGAATACTGCCTCACTATTGCCTCAAAAAGTGTGTGTTTGTGTGTGTGTGTGTGTGTGTGTTTGTGTGTGTGAGAGAGTGTGCTCAGCAATAGATTGGCGCCCTGTCCAGGATGTATCTGCCCAGTGCCCGTTCTTCTCTGAATGGGCATGGGGAACCCACCCTCACGCAATCCTAGTAGAAGATTAAGTGGAAGATAATAAGATGAGAAATGTTTTTAGCGATGCTTAAACTGGGTTTAAACTGGGTTATAAGCTGTGTAGTATCGTAGTCATTATTGCTAATACATGACTCCACCACATAACAATGGCATTTAAATCAAAATGCAGCTTTGACTTTGAAATTGTGTAATCCTATAGCAGTCTGCACAGAAGCTCACTAAGCTCACTACTAACAGTTTTCTTTCAACTGGAAACATGTCATGCTTTAAATAGCCAGTGAATAAAATTGCTAAATTGTTTAGCTTGTGTATGCATGAAAACATTAAAGCACATTGAACAAAGTGTTTGTTTGTATTTACAATCTTGGATCAGATAGCAGATTCACAGATTTAGGTGATAAATGCCTCCTCCATGCACACGTTTGCCATTTGTGGATATGTGTATTGTAAATCCTGCACACGGTGCAGATAAAACAATTGCCTGGCAGCAAAAGCTAAAAAAAAGAGTGGCTTTAAATGCTTTGAGTCATGATGATGATGCATGCATTGACTCTATCCTTTGTAGGCCATACGATCTTAAAGGCTAAAATAAAACTTGGTCTTGCATGGTATGGTATACATAATTTGCATCTTGATTAGGTATTAATATTAGATAAATATTAGAAGTTGATTGTCAGTGCAGAAATTTAGTCATAATGTCTTTTAAACAGCTGGTCTGTAAATAATCAAGAATCATGAAAATGAAAACATTTTGAGACTAAAATGTTGATCTATTTTTTTTTTTCACTGACTGAATAACAAAATGTAACTTTATTAAAGACAGCTATACAAAATGTCAACATGAATCAACTTTATCCCAATAATAAATGACATTTTGTTTTTACTTAGCAAACCAGTTGTTTATGTATGACCGTGTGGTATCTCTGTGTGTCAGTTTTTCACAAATTACACTACACAATAGCTTTGAAGGACATACTGTAAGTCTTTTGTTTTATTTGTTCTTTAATGGCTTAAATTGGTTACTTAGAAACAAGAAACAATATCCAGCTTTTAAAGATTTGTATTGTATTGTGCAAAGTAGATGAAATAATGTTATTTTGAGAGGCGAGTTTTCAAGGCCCAAAATCTTATGAGATGTCATCTGCAAGACATTGTTAATGTAATCTGTGTTCTAAGAAATGCACATTTCAAGTCTTTTTTTTTTTTTTTTTTTTTTTTTTTTGGGCGGTGGGTGGGTGACATTGTATTCCATAAACCAAACAGAAAACACTAGGAACACTGTGTACTGTCCGATGCCTCGGTGTTGTAATTGGAGAAACCATGGTGCTGAGACAAGTGGAGAAAAGAAGTGAGGGAGCAGAGGAAAGGAATGTCTGTGCGTGGAAGCACTGACAGTTTTGTTCCCCTGCAGCTTAGCCAATGAATCCTTATTGCAGGTTTGCCCATTGCATGCAATTGCTCTGGCCCACCCTCTCAGTTAATCTACGTTAGAGGAATTAGCAGGATGGTGCACAGCTAAGCCATAATGCTCACCACCTACCTGAGTGTTGGAGCACCTGCTGCTCCCATGTGCCCATTTTAAGGGACCTAGGAGGATGGATTGATGGATGTAAAATATTTGTTCCAGCAACAAAACTATGGATCAGCCTACACTGGTCATTTAGACCAATTGGTTTTGAAAAAAATTCACTTTCACTGGTAAGGATTCTGGTTAGCCTGTAATTTACAATCGTGATGATTATGTCCTGTTTAATATTTTTGTTTTTTTTTTGTTTTATATATTAATACATTACATTAATTAATACATACATTAATGTACACTATAATTACATTTCTTACTTACTTACTAAAACCTATGCCCCTAAGTGTCCATTGTCATTTCTGGAAGGCTAAAGCAAATTGTTCTTAGGATTAGAGGATGGAACCAAGTGAAATTTTACTATGCATACAGAAGGCAAACATGCACACTAATAAATCATCAACATCATAAATATACATCACTATACATCATAAATATCCTTTAGTAATGGCAAAGTGAAAGTAAAATTTTTGGATCTGCATTCCAATCCCACATTCCAATCTACATACATCCTTCAAGTTTGGGTCTTCTGATGTTAATCTGGACATAACAGCATTATCTGGAAAAATAGTTTCATGCTTGAACATTGGAACCATAAAAAAAACAAAAACTTAAAGGGTTAAATATTGACTGCGGCCTTTAAGGGAACACGATGCTGGCTATATGCTCTATTGGTCAGGCAAACAAAATAAGTATTTATTATTTTGTTTTTCTTTTTGGGTGATATATGATCAAACTCACTTGAAACCTTGATGTATGATTGGTACATTCTGTATAGAGTGCTGTTTTGTTCATACTATATTTATACTTTTGGTTTGAATTTAGGTCATTGGACA
Source organism: Corydoras sp. C115 (assembly GCA_019802505.1). NCBI lineage: Eukaryota > Metazoa > Chordata > Actinopteri > Siluriformes > Callichthyidae > Corydoras > Corydoras sp. C115. Next base: position 525,613 of record JAFMOC010000085.1, on the reverse strand, counting down.
TTAAAATCCCTAATATATTTCTGTCGATTATATATTTTATCACAAAAAAACATGTAAGCTATGCCTTATGAAATAATGATGCCTTGCTTGAAATATAATTGAGTTTTTTTAAATTGTAGTACCTCTTTTTACATTAAAATGCAAAGGTGCTTCTTCCAATAATCAAGCCTTTTTGCCAGTGGGTACAACGGACATGCACAGACAACACTTTTCCTGAGTCAGAGCTTAAAAAGGCTTCCCACTTACCATATATTTTGTACTGTCTTTGGCCATTGCTTATCACTGTACTCACTGTCAGTCACAAATCTTTTCACACTACTGGAATTAGAACTGGCAACAGATCCAGATATTTAATCTGCTACATATTTCTCCGTGTGTCTGCAATGCACTGATGAGAGCGTGTTCATGTATTTGAACAGATTACAAATAACAAATGAGCCAGAGCCCAGTCAACACTGACATTTTCATGTACCACATAATTTACTCTCACTACAAAAAAAAATCCCTTTTATAAATATAGATTCCATTTTTAGTGTGGATCAAGACTCTGATGCCTGAAAAAGGTTCATTTAGCAACGCAGTGTGGTGAACTGCAATTTTGTACCATCTACATTTTTATCCTAACTATCCTAAATAAAGAAATGGCAGACATGCAAAAAAGGAATATATATATATATCACAGAGGAAATGGTACTTTTTTTGCAGAGGACTTCAGCTAAGAATTATTGCATGGTGATTGGGCAATATTATTGATGTGATGAGATGTGATGTGTGTGTGTGTGCACAGAGAGAGAATGAATAAGACAGATAGAAAGAGAAACTGATGTGGAAGGACAGTAATATCTTAGGGTACTTACTTTTCATTGTCATAGTACAGTTTTCCAATGGCCCACGCGACAATAATAGGAAAAGGAATGCCTAAAAGGAAAGATATAAACAATAAAACCAAAACACAAAATGGCTGTAAAAATATAACTGTCAACATTTAAACTAAATCCCTGTTAATCAGTGAGCGATTCAATTAAGTTTCAATGTAATGACACCTAATTATATTGTAAATATCTACACTATACAGAAAGACCAGTGGTGCAAATTTACCTATATGTTTTCATTTTACATCCATTTTATATTTTTGTTTTTTGATTATCATAATATATTTTGGAGGCCACCATCTTTTGCCCCAGGACAGGTTTGGCAGGTTGCCCTACCAGTAAATAAGGGTTATCAATAAGGGTTAGTTTGGGGTGGGGATAAAAGGGGGGATGCGGTTGCGTTCATGTGTTAAAGTGTTTTGGGGGAATTATTTTGTGTGTGTGCTCAATAAATAAGAGTTCTTCATGAAATAGAACCCCAGCTGCATCCCAGTTATTCGCCAAAGCCACAAAATTATCATAATTCATAATGAATTTAATTCTTTTAATCTTTAGTATAAACTATACTACTAGTACTACAAGCACTACTACTTCTAATAACAATAATGTTAATTAACATAAACATATCAGAATATAATGTTTTAGATTATCATAATGCCTAAAGGTCTTAAAGATAAATTATTAAAATGCAAAGCTTATTAAAATTACTCACACCAGCCAATGCAGATGAACATCCACTTTCTAAGTTTATCGGTGGAGTAGGTCAGCACTATGGCTGTATGCAGATAGCAGCCTTCACCAAACATCCAAAAAAAGTTGGTTACATGAAAATAATTATATGCTGCTGTGACCAGTCTGCACCAGATCTGCGGGCAAGTCAAAGAAAGGCAAAAGATTATACAAAAGGGAAGCTTATACACATCTTTGTCTTTTGCACATCTTAATGAGTATGTATGTATTTCTTTTATTTATTTTAAATGAAAAACATTTTTTAAAGTACTTGCCATCTGTTTATAAAATTAATATTGACGTCTAAATTTTGCAGTAGCCTAACAATGCATTTTTACACCCTCCCCTCAAAAAAACAAAGATGTCCTGACAAATCTAATCATTAACTTCTTTAACAAATCAAATATAATGTTAGAAAAGTCATTTTTTAAATGTCTAGGTGTAAAGACACAACCCAATTTCATAACTTATAAAAGTTTTAGAAAGCAGAAAGTGTATAAATAACTTAAGTCTAGAGCTAGAGCACTAGGAGAATGCATTAAGTTTATTCGTTTGCCCTTTCATTTTCAAAAATGTGGACCTTTTTTGGGAAATTCCTTCCTGATCTTGATGTTTAGACACCGCATTGACCTTGTTTTCTTTCTCTTCTTTCTTTCTTGCTATAGTTATTGACACCATAAATAACTGGTTGGCCTAAACCTCTTCTTTCCTGGTATTACCGGTAATTTAAAAATGCCACTTACAAGATCAATTTCCCACTCTCTTTTAAGCTTGTCTCTTTGAATGATAAGGAGAAAAAAAAAATTCACATGGAATTTTCTAACACACTCTTTTTTTGAGCAAATCTAAAACTTTATATACAACATAATTGGGATTCCTGTTTCTGTGTTACTCAGCATTGCAGTAAAAATGCCAAGAGCACTTCAACAAAAAGAGAGCGTAATTAAATGTTTTTAATCTTAAAGCCCACAACGAGCTTATCTTTTGCAAAATTAAACATTTAACACTAAAAAGAAGGGAAATACTGGTATGCCTTATGATGTACATTTACTAAGGGGAGAGACAGATAAGTCTAGGAAAAAAAATCTAACCTATCTACTTGTGGGAAGAGTGTTGTGTTAGTCTATACTAATTTAAAGACATGAAACTGTGTGGCAAGGTAAACAAAGTTCGGTTGAAGAATGAGGTTTCCTCTGGGTCATTTATTGACAGGGAATTATGGTAATTAATTTTCATTATTTTGATGAGTTCATTAAAGGAGTTTACTGGAGTAGGGGGTAATTGACTAGCCAGGAGGCGCATTCTCCTGACAGCTACTCAGAGCTCAAGCTGTTTACTCAGGCACATCTGGATAAGCAAGTCCTCTAAACCTCGCCAGATTTCTTCCACACAATCCACTTGGCTTGCTGACTCTGATATAAAAGTACACTTGTAATCTTGTTTGCATTACATGGCAACTCCAAACCACAGAGGGGTTGAATAGTGGCATACGCATGCATGCAATCCAATTAGTACAGAGACAGGTGGAGACGAAGGCCATGAGAATATGTGTAGGAGAGTGCGGTGTGCATTGGGAAGGTGGGAGTAGGTGAATAATTGCAGAAGCACAATGGCAAAGAACTATGTGTGTGGGATTCAACTGTGTAGATAAAGTACATTGCAGGTCAAAACAATTCTTTAACTGTCTTTTGCGCATGGTTAAAAATCATGGGTGTATACACTTATAGGCTTAATTGTGTGTGGAGGCGGGTCTGTTCACTCACCACATTGCTCTCATGCACCTCTGGGTTCATAGTAAGCTGCACTACAAACCAAGTGGCATTGCGCAGTATAAAAGCTGTAATCAGATTCCAGTGAATGATGTTCCTCAGGCAACGGATGCTCCTGTAAACAAGAAAAGAGATGCAAATTTGAACCGTTTACCTTAAAATGTATTTATATAGATTCTGATGTGGATGCACATGATTAGATCTGTAGACATTACCATTTTTCCCCGTTAATTGAGTTAAAGTGAATTTCTCCATGGTGAGACAATAATTCTATCCTATTCTATCTAACCTAATAAAAATGACGTGTGCCTATTGAAGCATTTACTAGTTTGGGGGTTACTAAGGTAGAAAAACACCTTGAACAAGACACCAGTTCATTGTTTTACAACAAGATAATTCATTCATTCATTCATTCATCTCCCGCTTTATCCTCTATTAGGGTCGCAGTGGGGTTCCCATGCCCATCCAGGGGAGAACGTCTCGGGCGCTGGGCAGATACACCCAGGACAGGATGCCAATCCATCGCTGGGCACACACTCACTCATACAGACACACTCTATATGGGGCAATTTGGAGAATTCAATTGACTTGATCCATGTTTTTGGACTGTGGGAGGAAACCGGACAACCCAGAGGAAACCCACGCAGACACGGGGAGAACATGGAAACTCCACCTAGATGGGGATTCAAACCGGGAATCCCTAGCGCTGAGAGGCGAACGTGCTAACCACTAAGCCACGGTGCCGCCACAACCAGATAATTTAGTTCATTAAGTTTCTCCACAGGTCGGCACGGTGGCTTATTGCTTATCACGTTAGCTTCTTACTGCTGGACATTCAGGTTCGAATTCCAATCTGGGTGGAGTTTCCATGTCCTCCCCATGTCCGTGTGGGTTTCCTCTGGTTTCCTCCCCAGTTTAAAAACATGAATTTAAGGTAAATTGCATGTCCCATATAGTGTGTGTTTGTGTATGTGTGTGTCTGAGTGTGCCCAGCAATAGATCGGCAGCCTGTCTTTTTTGTATTTGCCCAGCACCCATGCTCTCCCCAGCAGAAGATAATGATGAAAGAAGTTCCCCCAGAACAGTGGAAACCCACACATACTCGATTACATTTATTAATTATAATCAACATATCATTATTCATATAATAATGGATTTACTTTCACAATCATTACACAGACTCTTATGTATAACCATAATTATAAACAATGCTTATTTGCGTCAGATTATTGAAAACTCATATCATGTTGTATGGTACTCTGCAAGATCCAGTACTATAAATGATGGACAAACAACTATTGCTTTCTAATAAAAAACTGCAATTTTTAAGTTGCAAATTCACTTGAAACATTAAGCTCCTTTTAAAATATCATTGAAAAGTTACAAATCTATTTCCCCACGTTCTTTCTAAATTCCTCAAATTATTAATACTCACCTGCTGACCTTTTGACCAAACCATGCAACAAGACTCATATAACATAATTACACATAAATCTGCAGCTGATGCAAACAGCTGTAAATTTAATAGGCACTCTACCTAACCATGTTGGTGCTTTATGTGTTTAAAGTAAACAATCCAGCTCTGTTTCATTGGATTAATTGGATTATAAGATACAATACAGCCTAAATTTAGGTCACAGATTTTCTTGCATCATTTACTCATATTCCCCTGGAAAAATACTCATATTAAAACTGATCGCTAAGCTCTTCATATTGAAAAGAAGATAAGCCTACAGTTCTACAAAGGGAATAGGGAATACAGGCAGATAAGAGTATAAACACACACATACACTTACACGCATAAATGCGCACAAGAGCACATAACACATAAGTGCTTTAAATCTCAATAGATGTCATTTTAACTCCCACATCCTATTAAAAACATATAACACTTTTAAAGATGTTGTAACAGTCAAGGTGTTGTTTGGTCAGAAAAAGTCCTCTCCTGCTTAATACAGACTACAACTGATGCATTACACAGCCAAAAACAATGTCCAATCATTCAGAAACTATACCACTGCTTTCAATACCTTGCTTTGATGTCAGTAGTTTGTCTGTTCAAAATCTGGGCAGTCACATCCAGGACAGGGTGCTAATCTGTCACTGGGCACAATTTAGAGCATATAATTTACCTTGAATCCATGTTTTTGGACTGTGGTCGGAAACCGGAGAATGGACACAGGGAGAACATGGAAACTTCCAGATTGAGATTTGAATCTGAATCCCCAGGGCTGAGAGGTGAACGTGCTAACCACCAAGCCACTATGCTCCCCTTTGATCAATTAATGAATGAAAATATAGCTTATAAATATAAATATATCTCATATGATGTCCAGGCCTTCATGTTTGATTATTTTCTCCAGCACTACAGAACTAAACCATGTATCCTCCAGTCAACTCTGAAGTATTTGTGCCCATTCTCTTTCACATCCCATCATAAGTGTAAAAGAAAAAAAGGGAATGAACTGCCAGAGGCTGTGTAACCCAAATGTTAAATACAAAAGGTAATTGTGAGTAAAGTATGACTAATCTCAAGATGGCAAATTAATCTCTTGAGATCTCAAACATCCTGTACTTAATATGCACAATATAATTAAGGTGTTAACAGTCCATGGCACTGTAACCAATCTCCCTTGATGTTAACTGAAGATAAAAACTAAAGGAGAATTGCAATAAAGAATTGTTTGGATAGTGATAAATAAAAGCTTCTTTATGAACAATTTCAAGCTGACCTGAAACCACAATGCACAAATGTGTCAGTTTGCAATATTTATCACTATATGAATTAAATTGGATAATATGGTAGGAGAGCCAGGTCAGAGGTCTGTGGTCAGAGTGTCAAATTTTAAATTTCCAAATATTTTTGTCTGTTGATCACACAGTTAATTTCCCTTTTACGAACTTATTATCTAACATATGTACAAATACAAACGTGTTGTCACCAAGATCACTGTGCTTGATGAGAATTCCTTGTCTTTTTCAAAACATCAGTTTAGGCAATTTAGTTAATTATTTTGCACATTTCAAACAGCACTCACATCAAAGCAGTAAGGTTAAAAACTTAAAAGACAAATTAACTGCATCTGTGACATCTTTGTCCCACATGGTTTGTTTTCCATTATTAAGTGATGCATAATTTTGAATTCCCTGCAATATTGTTAATATATGTTAATATTTAATATTGTTGGAACAGAACATTTTTATTTTAGAATAATTTGGTTTGACCATGTTCCTGTGCTCAAGTTGTTGAGTTTTTACTACTGGGATACTTTAAAGCTAAATATAATGTAACTCTTGCAAATGGCTGAAATCACAAAAGCATACAGCAGATGTCTGAGTGCTGACATGCACAATGAGTCTGGATTGTCCTTGCTTGGGTTAGGCTCTTGTTCTAAGTGTATCATGCCATTTTCTGATGGCTTCTGCGTGCTCTCATTCACAGCGGCATAATACAGCCACACTGCCAAGCTTTGTCAACATAACAGCTTTGGCCTGTTTTCCTACATTATTTCAATACTGACATAAATGATAAAAAAATATGTTCCGGTTGGAGGTGAAGTTGTTTCTAGGTGGATTATAAACACTGGGTCTGGGTCTGCTGGTCTGGGTCAAATATACTCCCAAATATAATTCAAATATGTACACGTGTTAAAAATACTTATGTTTCAAATATTCATTCATTCATTCATTATCTTCCGCTTTGTCCTATATTAGGGTCACTGGGGGGTTCCCCATGCCCATCCAGGGGAGAACGTTTCAGGTGCTGGGCAGACACACCCAGGACAGGGCGCCAATCTATCGCTGGGCACACACTCACACAGACACGCACACATACACACACTATATGGGGCAATTTGGGGAACTCAATTGACTTGATCCATGTTTTTGGACTGTGGGAGGAAACCGGAGAACCCGGAGGAAACCCACGCGGACCCGGGGAGAACATGGAAACTCCACCCAGATGGGGATTCGAACCGGGAATCCTTAGTGCTGCCTTGTTTCAAATATATTTATATAAAATAAGCCTTAATATTACAGTTGTTATGATTGACTGTGCAGTAGGTCCAGTATAGGTATAATCAGGTTAAAAAGTTTTTTGACAGCAACCTGTTGTTAAACCACAATGCAAAACTTTCCAGCACAACTCAAAGATCATCAACATAGAGGTACCATATAGCAGTGAGCATTTGGGGGTGGGGGGTTATCCTGCGGGGTGAATTCAGACTGTAATTAGCCTGTAATCCAGCAAAACCTGATTCAAAACCTGGCAAAGGATGGTAAAAAAAACATATGGTGCAATTTAGTGTTGAGAAACCAGATCTGAGGCAGTTAGTTCCTGTTTCTTTTATGTGCTGATTTTGGGAACAAATTGGCCAGTTTTTTTTTTTCTACTGGCATTTTCTGAATGCATATGAAGCTTGCAATACAGTGAGCAAGACATGCACTGCAGTGGATTAGAAAGCTGTTCCTGGTTTATCCACATTAGGACAAATGGGGGGGGGCAGCCCATCATCTTTGTTGGAGAAGATGAGAAATGAAATTGCTTTGATCAAGAGCAAGGGATTGATGGTTAAAGAGCAATGCAGGAAATTTACACAAAATATACCATTACAATTATATCCACCAGGATGTTTTTTAAATAAAACTCACAGTAATCCATGGCATGGCATTTGAAGTAGGAGAAAAAACTCAACTGTCTCATGGCCAACATTTAATGGCAAAGCATTTTTTTCCAGTTCCATTCCAGTTTGTGAATCCATTAGCCTTCTGCAAAAGTGAAATTCCAGCCACTTTTATTGATCAAGGTACCATTTAATAGAATCAGGGCCATCGGAACAGTCAGCATGGGGATACCACTTTTGTGTTAGTTCTGGTGAATTATGCAGTATAATATCCCGAAGCAGTACAGCTGTGCAACATCTCAGCATGTAGTGTTGTGGAGGCATGCTTCAAAATTGTCTCCCATGTTAGAATCCCAAAAGAGATTTTAACATATTTTATGTTACAAACACTACCCAAACTGGATGAATAATTGATGTTAGCTAAATTAAATAACTTTGTAGCTGAACTTATCAGATTCAGGTTCAAAAAGATAAGATAAGATAAGATAAGTTTTTATTGTCATTGTACACAACGAAACATTATTCGGTAGCTCTCAGTGAGACCAGCAGCAAAAATATTAAAACATATTAAAAAGTACAAAGAAAGAAATAACAATATATAAAAGATACAGCTATAGTGAGGAACAATTAAAAAATTCTCTAAAGAATAGAAACTTATTATTGCGCACATGCATGTAGAGTGGTAGTTAAATAGATAAATAAAAAGTGATCTATGCATTAAATAACAAATTTTAATAGCAGTTATGGGTTTGTGTTTATCTGGGGTGTAGTGGAGGCTATTGCTCTGAGGAAGAAGCTGTTCCTCAGTCTGTTTGTGCAAGTCCTGATTGTCCTGTATTTTTTTTCTGTTGGAAGGGGGATAAGCAGTGTGTGGCCTGGGTGGGATAAGACATTGGCAATATTTCTAGCCCTACTTTGCAAGCGGCTAGTATACACTATATCCAGTTTTGGGAGATTGGTGCCTACAATCCTCTAAGCTGTACAAACCATATGGCTCGAGTCCCTCTTTTTCTAAGCTAATGAAAACACATATCTAAAACAATAATTTGCAAGTTAATGCATGTTAAAACTAGTAAACTAGTGTTTTCATCTGGTTGGATCCTGTGTTTTCTGTAGTACAAGAAGTCTTGCAAGATACCATTAGGAGTGGAAAGAAGAGGAGAGATATTGGAGGGTGTATAGGCCATTGAAGTCATTAGACTCATAATTAAACTTACACAGTAAGGGCAAAATTTGCTCCAAGCCTCAGCACAGACGCAGCTGCTCAGTGCATTTACAAATCATTTGATGAAGTTGTTCAATTAGGAGCATCAGAGCAGAGCATGAGGAAAGCTAATATTGGCATATCCACGTCCTGCTCTCTATTATATTTAAAGGAAAATGATCGCCTCAGCATCACATGGTAATATTTATTTCCAAATGTTATTTATTTCCAGTATTGTTTGACTGTGTAGAGTTAAGGTAGTAAATCCTGTTAGCTGGACAGTTTCCCTAACATTAACAGCATAGAAGTTTGTTTAATTACAGCTAAAGAAATATGCCATTTTATTTGATTTATTTATTTTATTTATTTGAAATATAAAAAAATATAATGTTTACTATTATAGTGTTGTTAAAGAATTTAAATCATCAGATGCTTTACCTGTGCAAATTTATGATTCTTTCTTGTTTAAAATACAGGTAGTACCAAAATTGCTCAAAGGAAAGTTTGTCCAGGCACTGATATTTATATACCAAATGGTTAAAGTTAAGCAGCTCATAAAAAAAAATAAAATAAATAAAAAAATAAAATTATAAAATTAATTGAAGTGATAGTTGAAGTATACACACACACACACACACATACACACACACACACACACACACACACACATATATATATATATATATATATATATATATATATATATATATATATATATAAACTAAAAAAATCTCTTCTTTTGTTGGCCTTTCCTGAAAACATACAAAAAATAATGCCTGGTTTCAGCCATTACTTTAACATAAAAGTGCATTAAACGCTCCCTGAGAATGATGTTATGCATGGCATGGTATGTAAATGGACAAAATCAAATTACAGATGAAAAATCAAATCAACGTTAAAATCAGGTTAGAATGAAAAATGGAATTTAACAACCTATAAATTTGGTTAGAAGGAAAAATGGTATTTAATGCCACTTTTCCAGACTTCAAACTTGGTTTGTTGCTTTTCACAGTGGAAGTATGTCAGCTTGATGCTTTTTTAAGTGCCTCCCTTCACAGTATGTTTCCAAAACAATGACACTCAGTGAATCTGTCTTTCCAGCACACAAATTTTATTACAGTCACTTGCAGTTTCCATTATTTTCTTACCAGCAGTTCTATTCCAAATGCATTAGACATTCTGAGTAAGTATTGCTGTGTTTCGAAATGTTAAACATGTATACAGTATTCCACCCCGCCATGCAATGTTTTGCTGTAAAATTAGTTTCACATATGGCCTTTAACACTCTTATTGTTGTTTCATCATTCCTCAGCTTTATTAGTCAGGACCATCACAGAGCAGGTATATTTTGGGTGGTGTGTTGTTTATGTCAAGTTCTGCAATGACACTGATGTGGTGAGGGGGTTTTAGTGCAGCAGTAGTTTCATTATATTGACTGCTTAATCCTCTACTAGGGTCCAGGGGAGAAAATTTCGGGCGCTGAGCATTTACATCCAGGACAGGGTGTGTATCTATCACTGTGCACACACTCACTCACACAGACACACAGTATATAAGGGAAATTAAGATAGGGGCAATTTAGTGCAGCCAATTCAACTTGAATCCATGTTTTTGGACTGTGAAAGGAAAACGTTTAACCCGGAGAAATCCTATGCAGACACAGAGAGAACATGGAAACATGGAAAATTGCATTATAGACTACAGTATTGATTGGCACAGGTAAAGTCCGAGTTCTACTAATTTATGGGTCACCAAAATCATAGGCATATGAAACTAACCTTAAATATGGCACCTGTTTCCTGTTACTGTCAGTTGAAGTTGGTAAGCAGGTAATTGTCACTGTTTAACTGAGCAGTGCTAGCCACTGGTTTTGTAGCTGACTATTTAGTAAATGCAGTAACCCAAAATATATAAAAAAGGCATGAGGAAACGTAAATAGCTCAGTTGTCTTATCAATGTCGTGCACACAGTGTAGTGTCCTCATGTGCCAACACCTCAAACGGTAAGTGAATATATTGGTAGCACTTTATCCTGTTTTTTTTATTGGAGATGGTGGCCTGTGTCCATTTGGTGCACTGCAGGAGACTGGCAAAGAGCCAGCTTCTCTCACAGTGCCCATGTGCTATGAGGTCTGCTTTCTCTCACTCTGTTACCCTTTCATACGTCAGCCAGACCACAAATAGCTGGACAGAGGTCCTCCTTGTACCAGCACCAGAAACTGACTGAAAAAACATGTCCTTTATATTCTCATGATATAACTTTGCTTTTTTAAACATCTTAAACCATCCCTAGATCTATAAACACATTATTTATACATTACATCCTGAAGTAAGGACCGGAGGTGAAGTCACCTAAAACTCAACTAAAAAGCAATAAAAGACTATCAAAATCACAGAATATGCAACCAGATATGAAGTGTTGCTTACATCATGTTGTTTATTCATTTGTTATCTTCATTTCATTTGTTATCCATCACTTAATCCTCTACTAGGGTAGGGGTTTCCCCATGCCCATCCAGGTGAGAACGCTAGGCAGATACATCTATCGCTGGGCACACACTTACTCACACAGACACACACAAACCCACGCCATATGGGGTGATTTAGAACATTAATTTTTACCTTAAATCTATGTTTTTGTACTGTGGGAGGAACCTGGATTCCCAGCACCGACAGGCAAATGTACTAACCACTAAGCCACCAAGCTGCCACATTATGTGTTTTATGTTGAAATAGTTTTTCTTGCCTAAAATTGGATTATCAGAAAATGTACAGGTACAAACTAAATGAAAGATAATAAAGCGGAAATATTTAATGTGCTTATATCTTTTCAAATTGTTACTATGTACAGAAATTAAACAAGTCATATGAAAGTGCACAAAGGAGTAATGGTGTGTACAAGAGGATGTAGTTAATTCCCTCTCATCTATTCACTGATTTGGGGTAAAACTAAACAAGGCTTTTTGCTTCTATTTACCTTATTAAGCTTGGATATGTCCCAAATAAAGAGGGGAAGACAGGTGTTGTGCTAAATAAGAAGATGGTCCATGTATGTCAGCTCTGTGTTACAAAGAAACAGAAAAGACAACCACGCTCCTGCAGAGATTCATCACTGAGACCTTTTCTATCCAGATCCTTAAACCTTGCCAATATCATGCATCAATAGACTTGCAGCACTTCCATGTTCACAAAGTGTTTGAGGAACTTCGATAATTAAAATCAATTTAATAAACATTTGTTCATTTAAAACACCTGTTTCTGATAAACAGAACCATTGATTTCTCTTGGACTAACAGATAACAAGACATCTGAGCATCAAAAACAATGTTACAATAACTAATCTGAATCAACTGACTGTCTGACATAAATGATTTTTGCTGGAAGCAACACTTGAATATATATATATATTTTATATGTATATCTGTTTATTATTATTGTTTTACACTATTAACACTGGAGTTTAATGGGAAGGTTTTCTTGCCACGGTCACTGATACTTGCACTTTAGTTGTAAAAAGTTTAAAACAAGGCACTGTTATGAAATCTGAAAACTATCTGAATACATTACAACTTAAAACTTAAGTTTTTTTATAAATAAATAAATAAATGCTACTTTGTATTCAGTTTGCTCCTTTACTACCTACAGACGTATGTCAGAATTAATGCAGTTCATACTCTGCATTCTTACTCTGAACCGAGCTACTTGTCAGAATATATATCAAAATCATGGGCATATGAAACTAACCTTAAATATGGCACATGTTTCCTGTTCCATTCTTACTTTGAACTGAGCTACTTGTCAGAATATAGAATAAAAAACAGTGGATATGGATAGTGGCTTGTCACTGTGGTTCTGACCCAAGGCTCTATGAGGTTAGCTCTCACCGTGTCACCCACTGAGCCATTTCCAATTTTTAACAACTGAGTGGCTGAGCAAGAGACAAAATATTGTCATTTACTCAACACCATTTGCCCGTGCTTTATGCCCGGTGAAATGGCTCACACTCTTTCAGTTGGCACATTTCTGTCTCAGCACTCTCTCATTTTCCTGCTATAGTCATTAAGTATGTAACGATATTTCAAAGCTTGTTTAATCATTCTACATGTAATATTTAGTTTAGCTCTTCAGATCTGATTCTGTGGGAATATGAATATTCATAACATAAACAACCCAGTACAATGCAATCAAAAACTACATTATAACACAAAAATGACACATATTTGTAGGTATATTTTCATACCTTCAACCATATCGCCTTAAATGTATAGTTTATAAACAATTATAATAATCCATAATATATATATATATATATATATATATATATATATATATATATATATATATATATATATATATATATATGGTCCAATACTTCATGTAAGATATGTTAGTGTTATATGGAAACATTGCATTAATATCTGAAAAAGAAAAAGTTCTAGTGACAAATGTAAACAAATATGGCAAAGACAATCAAATTACTGAACCTCTGCCTGAGAATAAAAATCCATCATAATCCATCATTCATGTAATCAAAGTTAAAGCTTTTAGACTGGAAATAGTTAAAATTAAAATAAATAAATAAATAAATGAAAAAATTCATAATTCATTATTCTACAAGATGTTAAATAGTGATTTGTGGTAAACTTTTATTATACTTATATATGTAGTTGGTAACACAAAATCTGTAATGTGGCATGGATTATAGGAACAGGTGAAGACATCTTTAAACATTTCTGTATGTAAGCTCCAATAACCAACAACAAGATAAGTTAAATTCTGCCCTCACATCCCACAAAACACAAGTTTGACTCTGAAAACATGGTGGTTGGCACCTTGTACATATGTCTCCGATGTTCATTTTATTACATGTCTGCTGGCAGGAAATGGGAATTTTTATGACCCCGTTATTCATTTTTTGTACTCAAGGTCAGTTCGTTTACAATCCAGTGCTTTAAGAGAACAGATAGTAGAGTAGAGGTTAATCTGAATGGTGACAGATGTAAATGTACCCATCATATTCTCTGCAAATAATAATAAGGAGGGTGAATGAAATGCACTGATTAGGAATTTCAGAGTATCATGACAGTCTAATCCAGAAATAAATTGTCCTGGAAAGCTTGAATTAGCATTAATCCTCTTAAAACTCAACACACTGACATAAGACTTCTCTACCATTCATCATTAGTAGCAGTCATATAAAACCTAATGTGGAGCCTGTTTATACACTAGACTAGGAATATTACAGTCTAATGATTAGTTTAAAAAGTAAAAACTTTCTTCTCATTATTATATGGTGTAAAATTATTTGGATTTTACATTTTAGTACTAATGCACATACATTTGGATATCCAGGGTGCCTTTCATCCTGCCAACATTAAATGCAAGTCAGTAGTGTTAATTAAATAGGCTGCCTAAAGCTTTAATCATATGATAAAACGCATCGGTCAGAGTTTGTGCAATTTTTCACATCAAAAGCCAAAGCCACTGACGTTGCACCGCCATTTATCAGGAAAATTGTCAACCCAAGGCTTTAAAACTAAATACTAAACATAAAAGACCCAATTGCCAAACATTAATCAAACATGCATTGCACCAGCTACAGCTAATAGACAAAACACTTGTTTTGTCCTTGGTAAAACTGGCCAGTGGCCAACTTGTGAATGGAGGCTTGGATACATTTGGACACTCCCCCACATGTTTTGCACACATGGACTTGCAGAAGTGCAAAAACTCGTAGCCTGTGTCATTTGGCAACCATGCAAACTTTAATAACAAATTCAATATAAAATCATATCACTATATTCTACATCAATAGAAAATTCTGTCATATCAATTTCATGTAGTTGAAGTAGCAATCTGGAAAGTCAGACTGCACCAGGCTCTTAAAAGAAATGGCAAGTAACGAAATAATTGGTTTATTAAACACCTAAATAAATAAAAATAATTAGTAGCTGACTTTTTGCCACACTGTGTAACACCCACTTTTTTTTGGCCTCATGATAGCAAAAATATGCACACCCTAAAGCTATATGGTGTGCAGTTGACGGCTCACTAAAACAGTTTCCAAAGTCTTACTTGAAAATACCATTTCTCATTTTGATTGTAAAATTTTAATTTAAAAACCCCAGGCCAACTAACATTTAACTAAGTTACATAGTGTGTGCATAGTGAACAAAATTCAGAGGAAGAAAAATTAGACAAGAATATGAATGCCTTAATATCTAATTAGCAAAGGTATAGGTATAGCCTCTAGTATCATGCAACGTGGACAAAAAGATCAAAAACTCTTTCTAAAACTGTGAGTAAGCTTCATATCCTGCCTCATTATACAGTATTCCATAATTAACTATAAATAGCCAACATAAATTATTTTATGAATCCATGATTGTGCTGCTTTAATTATTAAATGTGATAACTGAAAGAATGGCAGGGTCAAAATATAAAAATAGAAATTGTGTTACTAGTGTTCAAAACTTAGGGAAAAAAATAGCAGTTGGTCTGGTTTGGGTTATGAGAAAAAGTAACAACGGCACCAGAATTTTCTTATTTCTTTGTGTTATGTTTTGCGGGTCTGTGCAATTTCAAATAAATATTCATGCAGGTCTCTTTTTTCAAAACACAGCACAAATAAACAGTAATTAAGTTTTGGTGGCTAAATTGCTAAATGTCGTTGTTGGGCTTAGATAAAAACATTGACTTTATGGAAAACTGTATAAAAGACAAGCCTGGCCTTTTCAAATGAGAAGGAATCCACACCTCGCATGGGTCCTTGTTCTTGTTCATGTAACATAATACAGCAAACAGTTTTTTTTTCTGTCTAGATAGAAATAGAAGTTGACTATCCAGTGCCAAGGCCAGATAGTAGACAAAATAGTCTAACCAACTGTCTGGAAAATGTTGTGAGACTTCACTTATAATAATTAGGCTTTCCACATGCATTGATATGACCTTATACGGTAATACAAAATTGTATTTGAGGTCATTTTAAGTACAAGAGTAGTCAAAAGAGTAAAATGGGTAATATTTGTAAATAACTTGATGATACCAATGAAAGTAGCTATAATTTACAAGTAAAATGACGAATGTAAATGTGTGAAATTAAGTAAAAATATTACTAATCATTTTTTTCATGCAGTAGAAGCTAATCAACATTTTACTTACCTTAGCCTCATGAAGAGAATGAAGGCAACCAGTAGTGCTCCAAGAGAAATGCAGTGGCCAAGGTAGTTTATAATCACTGCAATGTGGTAGTGCAACTTGCTCTTTTTCTGGGGGGAAAAAAAACATATTGCAGTAATGCAGAATATGCAGCATACCCATCAGCATGTTTAGAATGTTTGGAATACCAGCTTTCACCTCTATAAACTATCCAATAGCAGTAATATGACATGGTTTTGCTTAATTAGTGTATTGTTTAAGTTCGGAAAAGGATGGAGGTGTATTTATGTAACGGGAATATTAAGTTAAATATCATTCCACACTTATAAAAAAACAAATTGTGTAACTTGAATGACCAAATTTCAGCTGGATCCAGATTATTTGACAAGCCTTTTGTCAGTGTACTAATGATGTGGGAAAGATTAGAGTTTCAATAAAATTACATATTTATATGTAATAAAAAAGGAAATTGTTGGTGATATATGGTCCATTTGGGAACTTAACTCCCTTGACACCAGCTCTGTGATAATGACGTTCTAAGGAGCATATGCCGATCACATAATTATCAAGTTCGTGCGTATGTGAGTGTGTATAGCCGGGATCATGTGCTCAATGATCAGAAGGGCCAGATTCCTCTCCATGCACCTTTAGGCTGTACACTCCTGCTGTACAAATCTGTCACTTGTTTCCTGTGGTTCTCAAAGAGTAGATGCATGAGGTCTCCCCTGTTGGTGTTTCTGGGGTTTAAAGGGCATGCCAGAGCATTTGTTCCTGTGAGCTATGACTCCAGCAAGCTATAGAATCTGTGTGAACTATCACTTGAAAATTGCCAACTGTCAAAATGGCAGTAAGTCAAATACCCCCAAAATGCTTTCTTTAATCCTAAAGACAATTGCCTAAAAGCTGAATCTGAATAATAAACTAAACCAAAAAGAGCTATTGTTTTGTATGATTATTATTATTATTATTATTATTATTATTATTATTATTATTATTATTAGGATAAAGCAGAGGATAATGAATGAATGAATGAATGAATTAATTATTATTATTATTATTATTATTATTATGTAAGAGATGATGTAAGAGATAATATTATAAATGCATTTATTGTTGCGTATCTATCTAGGAAGTATTTTTTAGAGTTTTCTGGCCATAATACACTAGATAATAAGGTCAAAGACAACATATAAACATATGATACCAACTGTCAAGTATAGTGGAAGTGGGGTAATTTAGGTCTGTTTTGCAGACACAGGACCTGGGAACTTGCAGTCATTGAAATAACTACGCACCAATGTGTACCAAAGTATTCTAGGTGTGGTAGCTCAGCGGTTCCGGTGATGGTCTATCAATTTGAAGGTTGTGGGTTCAAATCCCAGGTACACTGCACCCTGTGCTCAAATTGTAAGTCGCTTTGGATAAAAGCGTCTGCAAAATGACCAAATATAAATATAAATATATATTCTAGATTGTCAGGTTTTGCTGCTTATTTGCTTACAAGCTACTGGTTCATAGAGTGTACCTATTTTTCCAAAGCTTCTTTGCCAACTATTTTTGTTAAATGTATAACAACCCTGTGCAATTTGTGTTTTTTTTCATCTGAGGTTGAATTAATCTCATTTAGGACATTTTAAGATGTCACTCCTGATGGTTTTCCAGTATTTACATTTAAATGGTTGAGTCGAGTACACAATTAGCTTTTCCTCTAAAGTAGTTTTCAATATACAAAAATAAAACTCTAAGAAACATCCCAAGTACAATGTACTCCGGAATTATGATTATCCCCTATAATCACATAGACAGTGGCTTGAGGCCAAGCTTTAGCAAGTAGCTGAGTCATAGTCTAAGAATGATTCTTTTATGCAGAGTGAGAGAACTAAAATTTGTCACTCTAATGAAGAGTATCTCATTTCCTTAGAATTCCAAGGTCAAAAACACAAATTGCATTTGGTAGCAACGTTTGCTCCAAACTTTTAAAGATATTACAGTATATATTATATATAGAAGTTATATTTTATAACAAAGTAGAACCCATAATGACCGGGGTGGGGATTCTCCAAAACTTAGGAACAAGCTTCATTAACATCCGTCCATCCATTATCTTTCGCTTTATCCTCTATTAGGGTCGCTGGAGGGTTCCCCATGCCCATCCAGGGGAAAACGTTTCGGGTGCTGGGCAGATAAACCCAGGACAGGGCGCCAATCTTTCGCTGGGCACACACTCACTCTATATGGGGCAATTTTGGAGAATTCAATTGACTTCCATGTTTTTGGACTGTGGGAGGAAACCGGATAACCCGGAGGAAAACCAGGCGGACACTGGGAGAACATGGAAACTCCACCCAGATTGGGATTTGAACCCCAAATTCCTAACGCTGAGAGGCGAACATGCTAACCACTAAGCCACCACTTCATTAACATAGTATTTAAGAAAAAATGTTGGCTGGTGTAATTTCCATGGCCTCACAGTCTTATCAGTTCATGAGATGTTCCAGCTTTCATAGTTGGGGCTGCGGCAGTTGCGTTAATTACCTCTAATTTAAGTCCATTGCCTACGATTCCACCTCCCGCCCTGCTGCACTTCTGTCACATTTTTATTATATAAGGTAGGTTTTCCGAATTAAGAAGTTCATAGCTTTTGTTTCTCTATTACAAGGCCACAAACACTGACTGATATCACATCGTTACTTTAAATTGATAGCAGAACACTAAAGTTAACTGCAGTGCAGCAAAATGAATAAAATGAGAAACTGTATGTACAATATTTTTTTTTATTTATATTTTTTATCTGTCTGTTCTTATTTCTCATCTTTGCTAATCTAGTCCAGCCTGTCTGCAGTTAACCTGGCTTACGCTTTGTGGTACGCTTGATTTGTGGTTTTCCCTCAGTAAACAAATGCTTGCTGATCTAATGCACATGTTCTAATTTGATCCAAAATCCTGTCTTTAGAATGTTAGAGTACTATCTCTGATGCCAGATGTTGGGGAACTGGTTCAAATTTCTACTAAAGTTATATTAATTTGGCAAAATTTAGTTTGTCTGTTTGAATTTAACCTTCTTATTATGGGTCATTTCTACATATGAGGTGCAGATATTTACCTATGTTTGTAGACTAAAACTAACATGGAAAAACAAATAGTGCCACCTTGTTTTTTTTTGTATTACAGTGAAAATGATCTAATCTAGATTTTATTGCAATACAGGAAGTTAATATTAAAGTAATTTCATTTTGGCAGTAATAAAAGTAGGAGCTATCAATAAGAAACTTTTTGCATTACATAATCCACATCATGATGTGAAATGATAATCACATTCTCAAATAATGATTTTAATTTTTAAACATCTCATCTCATTATCTTCCACTTAAACCTATATTTAGAATCACAAGGGGAGGGATGTTCCCCATACCCGTCCAGAGACATTTTGGGGCTGGGAAAATACACCCAGGACAGGGCGCCTGTGACACACACACACACACACACACACTTAATTTACACACACTGCAATTTAGAGCAGCCAATTTATCATGAATACATGTTTTTAAACTGTGGGTGGAAATTAAAAAACCCAGAGAACTTGAAAACTCCACGCATGTGCTAATTGCTACGCCACCATGTTGCCCCATTTTTGAACATGATGTCTATATTGCCATCACCAGTTACTTTTCACTCATCATAAAATGGTGCCAAACATTTTATCCAGTCTATTTCTAGAATAATTACATTTTTGACTTTCTTCTTGACTTTCTTCTAATTTTTTTGTGAAAAATATTTGAGTTGTTTCTATTGTAACTACAAGGACACTAATGAATACAATTTGTTTTGTGTTCTTATTTCATACATCTATCTGGTGGAAAAAAAAAAAGAAAATGTATTTTTGTTTAAGAAGAATTTTTTAAAGGCATCAAGCATATGGAGTCAGGGTTATGTCCTTCAAAATCCCAAGTCTCTTGGTACAAATGGAGAATATGTCTTTTGGCTTTTATCATATTTACAAGCCTTTAAGGTTAGCTAGGGTAACTCGTACTTCAGTGTTGCATTAGCACCAAACCACTCCAGACTCTTTCGGGAATGACTAAACTCCGTTGACTGCATTGTCATGGCTTGTACTTTAACTCTTTTCCTTGAGAGTGTAAAATGTGTAGCATTTTTGTGAGTGCTTTTTTGTGTTTGGTTAGCTCATGGGATTGGTAAAACCAAGCTCATGTCTACATGGCTTAAAGTTGAGAAAAGACTAAAAATGTATTACGTGCAATAAGGCTGTGAAGTGATTTGTTTTGTTATCACACCATCAGCTCCATCACACAACAGACACCTGTATAACTCCACAAAGCCCCAAACTAAAATATAGGTTTAATAACAATGACAGAATTTTAAAGTAACTTCAATTGTATATTTTAGTTACTGTAAAATGTTAAAACAATTAAATGTTTATATAACTGTAATTATATGTAATATTATTAAATATTTTGAGCATCAGAGTGCAGGTATTGTGCCTCTGTCCGTATTTAGATTTTGGGTTTGGTCTTGTCCGGACTGTGAAGGTTATCCGTCCCAAAATCTTTGTCACTTGTTTGTCTTTATATGTGTGTTTGTGTTTGTGTGTGTGTGTGTGTGTGTGATTCCACTGTGTTTTCTGCATTAAATAACCTCTCTTCAGAATTCTAGATTGTTTATGTACCGCTCAGGTGGCAGGATCATAACATTTTCACTATGCCTTTTCTCACTTAGCTATGTGCTAATAGTGCTAAAATAGGGCTACTATCGCATTTGTTGACCATATTCTGTTTTATACCGTGACATAAGTATGGATCAGTAAATGTTTTATTTTTATTTTAACCCATTAAGCATCTTTCGTTCAATTGATGTTGTGAGTTAAAATCTTTGCGCTTAGAAATAATTAATTCTGTCAATGCTACAGTTGTGTCTCATATAGCTCCATGTGCAATTTTAGGATTTTACAAAGTTGGGATCTCTATGCTTAAAGAGAGTCTTCAGTTCCATCGACTCTTGGAATGTGGGAGAAAACCCACGCTAGCACATTGGGAACATGCAGACTCCACATAGGTCGGCCCTTAGTTCTCCCCAAGTGTGCATCAAACCCACACTACCTTTTGCTTTGAAGTGGAAATGCTAACCATTGTGCCACCATTGCTGCCTAATAAACATAAAATATATATATTTGTAAAATCCAGTATGATTTTTTTTTTTTTTACAATATGTAGATGTGCCAACACCTAATCGTAATCTTTTGCCATTTTGAAAAATAAAATTTATATAATCTGATAAATAATGAACATAAAATCAATAGAATATATAATTTATGCATGGCAAGTTTTGTATTTAATTCTAAAGTTTTGTTTAGGTATTATATTAATGGAAATGCATTTAATAATATAGTAAACAATGAGATTATATTGAGAATAAAGGACAGCATTGTTCAGCTTTTCACTTTGTGGGGTTAGGAAACAAACATAAACATGGTTTTGCTATTTACATTCAGCAACATAACTTTTTAACATATTTTTTTTACCTTAACAAGCCACTGCTATTAAATCAGCTCACTGATCTGAGTAAGGGGAATATTTGTTTTACTCAATTTCAGTCTGGTGAAGCGACTAATTACAAAACATGAAATGTCTCATGCTGCTGTTGTCATTCCTCAGATGAGCTGTGTGCAACCAGCCAGATTTCACTTATCATTTCCTCATGATTTTAGATGAATCCAGATTTCAATGCACAATTGTCACTAAGTGAAATATGTCCGGTTAAATTACAAAGGCGTATTGTGGAGCTTATAAAAAAGCAGATTGGGTGGATGCTCTTTTTAGAGCAATAGAGTAAAAAAAAAGCAATTCTAAAGATTATTAATGAGCTTGTGAATTTACTCTCTTAAAGCTATCTTTTTTGTTTAAATGTTCAGTTAGGATATGATATTATAGAAATAAAAAAGAAGTTCAACTTCATAGAATTGTTTATACCTTTGTATGGTTCATTTCATTCATTCATTCATTCATTCATTCATTCATTATCTTCCACATAATCCTCTACTAGGGTCAGGTGGGTTCTCCATGCCCCCAGGGGAGAATTTTTCAGGCACTGGCAGCTACACCCAGGATAGGGTGCTTATGCTTATGATAATTTGTATGGTAAAGCAGTGTGATAATTAAAGCATTTAGGTGTCACATGGGTTAAGGTAAGGATAAGACAAGGTTAAGAAGCTCAAAAACATTAAAACTGCCACTGCTACACCATAGACAAAAGCCCTTAACTCTTTATCATGAGAAAGTAGATAGGGAACATGATATTGCTTCAGCATCCTAGAAATATCCTTAACCTTCTAGTAACATAGAGAGCTGAATACTGTCTTGGTATCTATGAAAACGAGCCGTGCAATAAGAGTACAACAAAAGTGTAAGATTTGTAATCTGAAACAGAGTGGAAAATGTATGCTGATAAATAATAAATTACAGTTTCTTTTTTCTTGTATCCACTCACTGTAAAATGAGAACTAAAGTGGGCAAAGCAAGAGTCTGTCCACTGGAGGTTTTAAAAACATGCTTTTTACCCTCGAAGCAATTAAGCTGCTACAAAAGCAGGCCAGTTGTGTAAGCTTTAATAATGCATACACAGACAGTTATCTTGCAGGAAGGTGGCTATAACAGTTATCAATTTACTATTGCAGGCCACTGTACTGAGGTATCAGTTTGTAAAAAAATATTGAAGGCTGTTGTACAAAATCAGTGAAGCTGGGTATTTTTAGGAACATATCTCTATTAGAAAATAAAATCCTGTAGAGCTTATGTTACTTTAAATAGCTGAGATTTTCCGAATACTACTACATGACACAATGTGATGGCTTATATTGCAGATGCCTGCCAAGATTTCGTAGAAGCATGAAACAGTAGCAATTCATAGAAATTCATGTAACTAATCCTTACCATTGAAGTAGAGAAAATGAATATGCTTCTGATGCTATGTAGTATTGTACAGTACATTTTTTTTATGTTGTGTCTTGCAATTTTTGGTATTTTAATTCTTCTGTGTGACATATGGCCGAGCAACATTTGTGGAAACTTTGATTTTCAAAAATAGACATGTCAGCAGAATAGTCTTTTGCAGGGACACTATACTTCTGTGTAAACATTGCTGAACTGAGTTGATTAAAAAACCCACAGCGAGACACTTTTATCCCTCTTTTTTTAAGTATGACATATTGCCAAAAAAGGAAGATACCTGCATTGTCATCATTTATTCATTCATTATCTCCTGCTTTATCCTTTATTAGGGTCGCGGTGGGGTTCCCCATGCCCATCCAGGGGAGAACGTCTCGGGCGCTGGGCAGATAGACCATTGTCATCATAATAAATATATTTTATTTAAAGGATAAAAGTTACTTATAAATGTTATAAATTACTTATTTCTAATAATAATAATAATAATAATAATTCCAAATTGCCCCATATAGAGTGTGTATGCGTGAGTGTGTGCCCAGCGATAGATTGGCACCCTGTCCTGGGTGTATCTGCCCAGCGCCCGAAACGTTCTCCCCTGGATGGGCATGGGGAACCCCACCGCAACCCTAATATAGGATAAAGCGGAAGATAATGAATGAATGAATAATAATAATAATAATAATACATCTTATTTATAGAGCACTTTTCTGTGACTTTAAAGATGCTTTACAAAGAATCAAAAATTAATTAATTAAATAGTAGAAAACACAAAACATAAAAAAAATGTGAAAACAAGTAAATCAAAGATAATAACAATAATGCAGTTTCTAAGATAAAATGAAAAGCAAAATTAAAATGCAGCATTAGAAATAAAAATAATAAAAACATAATTAAACATTTATGTGTCACAATAATATTCTTTTACTTTTTACTTTTAAATGTTACTTCTTTTTTGAGGCCATATTGCTTCAGATGTTTTTGATGAAAACTCTTTGCTAATTTTGACATGTGCTTATGTTTTTAAATGTATGACCATGTGTTTGCATAACCTTTCTGTTTATGTACTGACCCATACAAGGGACCCTGATGATGACTAATAGTTTAGTCCAAGCAAAACTTGGGCTGTTTTTGCATGAGGTTCCTGATTTTCATTACATGTTTAAATCAATCACAAAAAAAAACAAGTGGTAAACTCAGCTCCTTTATTCTAAAGCAACTTTCGATGTCTAACTGATGTCATTATTGCAACAGTCATAAATGAAGCAAGAAATTTTATTCCTACCTCTTCACTGAGGATTTCCTGACATTGCGAATAATTTCCTTTTCTTGCCCATGTCCCATTGGCAAGACACTCCCTGTAGACATTATCTGAAAAAAAAACCACAATAACAATAATTTAAGATGTTCGCCAATGCCCAAGACTAAATAATATATACATTATCCTCTACATATAAAGTGTGTACAATCCGACTGTATGATTATATGATTGTAAAGATTATTCAGTGGTTTATTCAGTGGTTACCATTTTTCATTGTTGACATGGCACATTTAATAAAAAATAAAATAAATAAATAAAACTGCACATTGTCATTCCAAATAATACACCCAGAGCTGTTACATTTGGTCATTTAGCAGACGCTGTTATCCAAAACCACTTATAAAGTGAGCACAGAGTTAACCACAGCATCCTGGAGCAGTGAGGGTTAAGGATCTTGCTGAATGACCCACATTTGTGACTTCAGTGGCCCTGGGATTTAAACGCACAACCTTCAGATTGATAGGCCAACACCCTTGTCCCTCTCAAACACTGTGTGCAATTTGCTGCATGTAATCTATTCTTTAAAATAATTTAAGTTACTTTTAACTGCATATCTGGCAACCCATGACACAATGTTGGAAAAACAGGCTTCAAAGTTTATCCACACTTCAAAGCAAGGATGAAAGGTTTATGACTATTCACTGCTCTGGTAAACATTCCTCAAGGGACATGATCGATATGTGACCTCTTGAACTCAATCTGGTTAACATCAATGTTTGACCCTAGGTCCTTTAATGTTAAGAACAGTGCTGAACAAAGCTGTAATTCTTTGTGCCAGTTAGACATATTACACAGATATTATGCAGTGAGACAGATTTTGATGATGCTCATCAAGCATATATTCAAGATTGAGGATGTGTTGTCTTCCATTCCTGCTACATGCGTATGCATTAGTTTCCATGGAGACTTTTAAGATTGTGTGGGTGGGAAAGCAATGAACTGTGAACCACTGTGCCACTGATTCGAACCTAGAAAGTCACAACATCTGAAACACATCCATTTGTATAAAAGCATGATGGAGCTTGCTTATTGTTAAGCAATTGCACTGATCTTTGAGAAGTCAGCTTGGCTTTGTAGCGAATGCAATCTGATTTTGATATGAGAATAAAATTATACATGCATGGAAATATTTGGGAAAAATAGCAAAACAAATACATAACCTTCTGGTGTCACTGAACTGAAATATGGTTAAATCACTACTGTTTATAGACATCACAGCATAAAAATAATGTAACGTTAAATATTATGAGAACATTTTGTCTAAAGTGCAAAGCATTTTGTTTTAATATCATGCTCACCTGCTTAGAGAGGTGAACTGAGCTGTGATATTAAAACATTAAAGCAGAGAATAGTGGTAGGAGTAAAACTGACAAAACATTGCTATGCCAAACATTATTTATTGTGATATATAAAAGCTTAATGAAAAGTATTGAAAAAACAATCATTACAACAGCGGAGTACAAGAGGTTAAAAAGCCAAGGTAAGCTTGAACAGTAGGTGTGAACTGCTGTAGCTAAATGTCATGCCAGCTTAGTAAAAAGCATGCAATAGCAGAGGCAGATGCTGAGCTTAGTTTCCCAGGCAGTCAGAAGGGCTTGCCATTAAACTGTCTAGATGAGTTCTGAGCAAACCAGATGTAATAAAAGAAAGCACAGTAGTCTATGTTCTGAGATGTTTATCATAAAATATAAGTTTTTAAAGTATATTAGCCTAAACAGGTAGCACAGTAGCTTAGTGGTCGGCATGTTTGCCTCGCAGCGCTGAGTGGAGGTACCATGTTCTCCCTGTGGCCGTGTGGGTTAGAGCATAAATTGCTCCCATATAGTATGTGTTTGTGTCTGTGTAAATGAGTATAAATGAGTGAGAGTCTCAGCGATAGATTGGCACACTGTCATGGGTGCATCTGTCCAGTATCCAAAACGTTCCACAAAGGACGCTCTTGGAGACTCCACCCCCCCCCCCCCCCCCGACCCTACAAGTGGAATAAGTAAAAGCTAGAATGGATAAATTATCCTGAACATCCTTCAGAAGATTTCCATACCTTGGAACATACCTTGGTCATACCTTGGAATAACCCCTGCCTCTCTGATAGGTTTGTGCCAGAACGGACATCAAATTGCTGATTAACACAAAAAAGGGCTATGAACTATGAAAAACCAGTCCAACAAAAACCAGAAACAGCAGCACACCTGGCAAGCTAACTACTTTTGATGAATATGTACAGTAAGTAATCAGTTTCATTATTATGACAGTTCTGATCCCAAACAGTTAAAGGCCAAATTCTTTAAAAATCCAAATGAATCTGTGAAAAATAAGTGTGAATCATGATGTCGTGATTGTGTGGCCCACAATAATCAGAATGTTTTCAGTGAGTAATTACACTGTGTGAGCGCAAATATTAGCTACTGATTAAAATGATACATGAACCGCTATGCAGTCATCAGAAGTGGCTCAATCTGCGCTCAGCCAGTTTTGCCCTCCCACACAACATTCACTCTTCTCACACAATCCACACACGGTGAGTAAACTTCTACAGAGAATAGATTGCAGTAGGCACAACTCCATGAAAGATTTATGTAGGATGTTCATTCATTTATTTTGACTTGATTTTCTGTAAGACTAAATGATTTTCAGGTGAAAATGTTTAGGTGGTAAGATCAATCAGGCTTCAGCTTTACTAATTAATACTATATTTATAAGTGTGTGTGTTTAATTTTCTGTGCTCTATATATTATGCATCTTTTGTGTCCATACTATGAGGTGTGTTTCGAACAAGAAAGCTGAATTGGAACTTAAACAAGAAAACAGCTATATTTCATAGTGCATCCAATTGCCCCATAGGCCCTTGTCTAAATTCAATTACATTTGCCCTTTAATATATTCTTGGCTCCCAGGCCTAATATATTTCCCCATAAACAATACTGATGGAATCTGACTAAATTCTTACAGTTTTCTGACAGAAGGAAGGAGACTCATGTTCTCAGCTTTCACTTGTCTATTGTTTATACATAACACAAGTGAAATCCAGGCTGCTTCAAACCAGATTTTTTCTCCAGTCAGTTCATTCCAAGCAGAATCTGTTTTAATGTTGCCAGTTTCATATACCACATTTGTATAACTGTGCCTACATCAATTTTGCGCAAAATTAAATCTTTTGAAAAAACTATTATAATATATTATACAAAGTAATTAACAAATATTTAACTCAATCTTGGTAAAGTCTAAATATGACTTAGGATCACTAAGCATTTTTAAGAAACAATTCAAAATACATCTCCTCTACAAATATTCAATTTGATATAAAAATTAAAATAAATAAATAATAATAATTTAAAGCAGGATGTTAGAGATGTCGTTCTTCCCTGGAAGAGGGCGGCTACGCGGGAAACGGCGTACACCGCTCGCGCCTAGTGAGTGCTTCCCGGGCACCGACTACACGAGGAATAAAGCGTACGTCAGTCCACGGAAACGCTCCCACGAGTATGACCTGCGCGGAGAAAGTGCGCAGCGCCGCACCGTGGTTGAATGCGGAGAGAGAGTCGGGATAAAATCCAAAACCGAATTTATAAAAAACTGGTGACGGAACACCAACAGAAAGGGGGAACAAAACGAACAAACTAA
Organism: Corydoras sp. C115; assembly: GCA_019802505.1. NCBI lineage: Eukaryota > Metazoa > Chordata > Actinopteri > Siluriformes > Callichthyidae > Corydoras > Corydoras sp. C115. Next base: position 497,362 of record JAFMOC010000085.1, on the reverse strand, counting down.
CATCGGGGTATAAAACCGCAAAACAAAGACGTGCACCGAAATGCTGGAAAACGGAAACTAAATAACAAACCAACTAATCACGTGCACAAAACAAACCAATCACCCAGCTGAGATAATAAAGAACACAAACGAGGGACAGGTGCCCCAGGCACCTGTAACACAGGATCAGATAATGATTGAGTTTTGATAATTCTTCAGTGTAGTTGTTTTTTCCGTAACCACGGACCTGTGGTGTTCTCTCATTTGTAAGTCACTTTGGATAAAAGTGTCTGCTAAATGTAAAAGTAAATGACATGTATTCAGTTACTAGAGTCGGAGAGAATGTATTGTCCTTTCAGAAACATAAATGTACATATTGAAATGAGACAATAATCCTCCGGCAACCGCAATGCAACATACAACATACTGCAATACATACAAAATACATTTCTAAACTAAACAAGTAATAAAAAAAGAAATACTAAAGACAAGTGTTGATTAGTACAAGGTACTGAGTAAATAGTACATGAGTTATATGAGAAATATATTCTATTATACAGTCAGCAGCATAGCAACAGTCAGTTTTCATAGCAGCACTGATGTAAACAAATTACAGTGCAAAATGCAAAAACTTGAATGTTCAAGGATGCAGGCAGTACAGTCACAATGATACAGAAACAGAGGAACTTGTGCAAATTGCAGTGTTGTGCAAAGTAGTACAGTTCTAAAGTACAACACAGTAGTTATGTGTTTTTAAGTTGTGACCAAAGTGGGCCCTCCAATATATATATACTCACGTCTATTCAATATGCATCACCTCTAGAGCAATGGGGGCTGAGGGCCATACTGAAGGGCCAGTTGGTGTAATAATGTTGGGCGAGGTAGCTGAATGTTAAAGCGTTGGGCTATTAATCTAAAGGTTGGGGGGTTCAAATCCCAAATCTGCTCAAAGTTACCAAAGTGGGCACTCCATTACTCACATCTATTTAGTATGCATCACCTCTAGAGCAATGGAGGCTGAGGGCCATACTGAAGGCGTGAGTATATATTGGCCCTTCAGTATGGCCCTCAGCCCTCATTGCTCTAGAGGTGATGCATACCAATATATACTCATGTCTATTCAGTATGCATCACCTCTAGAGCAATGAGGGCCATACTGAATGGACGTGAGTGTATATTGGTATGCATCACCTATAGAGCAATGGAGCCTGAGGGCCATATTGAAGGTGTGAGTATATATTGGCCCTTCAGTATGGCCTTCAGCCCTCATTGCTCTAGAGGTGATGCATACCAATATATACTCACCTCTATTCAGTATGCATCACCTCTAGAGCAATGAGGGCCATACTGAATGGACGTGAGTGTATATTGGTATGTAAACGTGACGTCAACACAGTCAATAGTAAAGTGTCCAGTTGATCTTGGATTCTTCCTTTTGCCCCACATACTTGTGACGCTGGCCGCTCGCCCAACATCAGCTGATTTAGTTTGTTCACAATTTCAAAGAGGTGAAACAATGAAAACCAATAGAAACTAAAGTGTGAATGACTATTCTTCTAAACTTATTTAAATTACTTTTATATAAATTTGCTGCGTACAACATTCTCCAAAAATGTAGGGGGAAAGCTAGACCTGTTTAATACTTTTTTATTAATTACATTTTTTAAACAAGGAATACTAATTTGTAAGTGCAATATTTATATTTGTCAATCTTAAAAAGATTATCTTATAAAGATTAAGCTACACGGCAGTCAGTTGCCATAGTTGTATTGGTCTTTATATTGAACGTATATTTTCTGCATTTCCAAAGCCACCATGTTTGTATCATTTGCAGTGATGTGTCTAGATATAAACATTTTGATGAAAAAAAATTAGTGAGCCACGATTCATCTTTGTTTAGAAAGCTGATTAATGTAAACATAACAGCATAATTTTAAGCACTGAACCGTTGCACATGACTGCCTAATTGGATAAATACTAAAAAATGCACGAGTGTGAGTGTAAAGAAGGACCTTTTTGTTTGAACTTCATTTATCTCCCAAGATCTATTTCTCATGTTGCTTTAAACTAGTCTTTACATTATTCATTTGTCATTTTTGCAGTTTAACTAAGACTTTTATATTAAAGTTAAGTCATCCTGAATTCCCTTACTAAATAGTTTGATTTTATATCACACACAACATAAATACAGTATAATCCGATTGATCCTCCACCTACCAGAACAAAAGATTTTGTGTTATTTTATTTCATTTTTTCCCTTTACACCTTGCAAACTATGTCTCAAGTCATACGCTGCCCTGGAGCTTACAACAAAGAAAAAAGCATCAAAACTCTCAGCATAAAGCAGCAGTCTAAGCACACTGCCACAGGATTTAAAAATTATCATAATTTGAAGTTAGAGCTAAGCTTGTGACTGTGGAAAACCCACAGGCTTGAAAAGACACAGAATAGAAAATGTGTTATGTATGAGGCTACAGTAAACTAATTTTTAATCTAATATACTTTACCTTAAAGACTATAATTGTCTTTATATCTGTCACTTGCATAATAGTACTGACCAGCAATGGATATTTAATGTCCTTTTTCATTTTAAAGAGACATTTATTTGATTCCCTCCTACACAAACACACGCATACAAAAACCAGGGTCTCATTAGTCAGATCAAACAAGCAGTTTACATCCTTATCTAGCCATGTCAGGAACAAAAACTGCCATAATTTTTTTTTTTTTTTTTTTTAACAGCACCGAGGCTGCACAGAGCAACAACTCTGTTTGTGTTTGTTTGTTTTTTTTGTTTGATTGGTTAACCATTAAGCCACCATAGTGCTATTATTATTATTATTATTATTATTATTATTATTATTATTATTATTTGGCGGCACGGTAGCTTAGTGGTTAGCACGTTCGCCTCTCTGCACTAGGGATTCCCGGTTCGAATCCCCATCTGGGTGGAGTTTCCATGTTCCCTGTGTCCGTGTGGGTTTCCTCCGGGTTCTCCGGTTTCCTCCCACAGTCCAAAAACATAGATCAAGTCAATTGAATTCTCAAAATTGCCCCATATAGAGTGTGTCTGTGTGAGTGAGTGTGTGTCCAGCGATAGATTGGCGCCCTGTCCTGGGTTTATCTGCCCAGCGCCCGAAACCTTCTCCCCAGGATGGGCATGGGGAAACCCCCGTGACCCTAATATATGGTAAAGCGGAAAATAATGAATGAATGAATTGTTATTATTATTATTATTATTATTATTATTATTAATAATAATAATAATAATAATAATAATAATAATAATAATAACAATAATAGCTATACTTACTTGTGGTGTTGTAGCGAACGCCCAGGAATGTCTCGGGGCACGGGCGCACAACTATTTCACCTGCAATGCTCCTGGGCCAACACGTCCCAATGCCATCTATGGAAATATTGCAGAATAACCCTGGGAGAAAAACAGATGCAATTATAACATAAATTATTAACATTTATAAGATACTTTTCTTATTTTCTTATAAGAGATACACACAACTATGCATACATACTAGGCAATGCAAATTATGTAAATACATTTTTATTCCATTTAGACGAATAACACAAGGAGACATAAATCACAATTCACACACACACACACACACCATTTTTTGTTGAATAAGTAGTCATTTACAGGTCCAATCTGTTCTAGAACTACATAGCAGATGGAAAAAGAACTGCATTGCAAAGAATTGTGATGCTTTTAGCCAGTTTTTAACACCAGATGCAAACATGATACATGAGTAAATCCAACACCTCTAAATGGGATGTGTAACTGTGATGCACTTAAAATGTGATATTGATTGATTTTTAAAAAATCTGTTAAACCCAAGCAGGATGCAGGGCAACCTGGTTCAAACGGCAGGACCTTGCTTGATGCAAATCTCTCAAGGCTTATTTCTCAAGGCTTATGTTTATATCATGGAATTTTGAGCATATGCTCTTATGATGGTTTTTCAGCAGGAGCTCTCATGCCGAATTCTACTTGAGTTAGCTCCACAAAAACTTAATCTACACTGGTGGCTTTTTAAACATGCCACTGTTATTATTTAATGTCTTGTCAATCCAAAATATGTTTATAGTTAGCAAATAGTTTTAACCACCACTGGTTTTAAACTCTACTATTATTAAAATAGTAGTGCTGTCGATAAAAGGTTTTAGTAAAAACCTGGAAAAAAGATTTGTAATTTTACAATAGTGCTTATTTTGGGCAACCAAAACTTGGAAATTCCCATCCATGGATTTTTTTGTTTGTTTGTTTTTTTTTGTTTTTTTTTGCAAAATATAAATGATTAAATCAGTAAAAACAATGGTATGATCTTACCTGATACATTACTTGAGCTTGATATGTGGTATGTTTGATTCCACAGTATTAAAGTGCGAGCTGAAAAAGAAGTGAGAAATGGTAAATGAAGTGAATTAAGGTAGTATTTGCGTAAGTTATTCAAAAATGAGTTGTATTGAGACTATGCGATATATAAATGAATACATTTTAACCTGACACAGACCGTTAAAATGAAAAATTGATGAGCCATGATTCATCTTTGTTTAGAAAGATGATTAATGTAAACATAACAGCATAATTTTATGCACTGAACCGTTTCACACGACTGCCTTATTGGATAAATGAAAACATGAAAACTTCACCCAGATCGGGATTCAAACCTGGATCCCCAGTGCTGAGAGGCAACCGTGCTAACCACTGTCACTGTGCAGTCACTGTGCAGGCATGCTGCATTATGTTAATTTAATATGAAATTATACAGAAATTATTTAGAAGATTTTGGTTTTATTTTAGCAGTTCATATTGATTCTCCTTGATTCTGCATTTTAATAATAGGTACAGTATATATACTGGAACCATCATGGTCACAATAGTTTCTTCATTATGAAATGTTGAAATAGAGAAAGCATTATTATTTGCATTATCATTTCAGGCCTCCGGGGGGGCTATAAATCCTACATATTCCTGAAGACAGGATATAGGAAGTGGGTGAGAGGTGTTTGGACAGCATGCTTTCTCTCCTGGGCCTATCTTTCTCTTTTCCAGGAAGCATTTAGTTTCTAATGCCACTGTGAGTAGCTTTTGTGTATTGACATATAAATATGACAATAAGTTTGTTGTGATATGTATTGTTAGGTCAGTGGCCAGCATGTTATGCTGGTAACTTATTGTGCTAGATTCAAGTTCAAGTGGTTTTATTTGTTATTCTAACAATATAAAGTGATGTTCAGTATACAGTGGAATGAAACAAGGTTCTCCAGGCACATGGTGCTACACAGAACAGCAACTACACATCCCAACAAAAAGTGCATGTGTGCAAAAGAAGAATTACAATAAAACAAGTCAATATACAGGACAATAAACATTAACATTAAACATTTAAGTAAATCATTTATGCAGTACATTAAATATTTATTTATGGTTGGAGTTTGCTCAGCTAAATTGACTGTTTTTATTTAAAGCATATATTCTATTTAATTGTACTTTTTAACCCACCTGATTGTTTATGAGCCTTTTAGCTCCAGGTGTAAAAGAATAACACATTTAGTGACCCAGTATTGCATTCCATGCACAGATCTACCCAGGGATTATTACACCAACTGGAAAGAGTGTTCCTTTTGTTTTTGGAGCTTGAGCACATGGACTCTTTACATGCTAATATTACAAGTGTTGTATTCAAATGTTTATGACTGTAGTTTGAGGGCGGCACGGTGGCTTAGTGGTCAGCACGTTCGCCTCTTAGCGCTAGGGATTCCCGGTTCGAATCCCCATCTGGGTGGAGTTTCCATGTTCTCCCCATGTCTGTGTGGGTTTCCTGCAGGTTCTCCGGTTTCCTCCCACAGTCCAAAAACATGGATCAAGTCAATTGAGTTCTCCAAGTTCTCTCACACCCTTGTAGAGTGTGTGAGTAAGTGTGTGCCCAGCGATAGGTTGGCGCCCTGTCCTGGGTGTGTCTGCCCAGCGCCCGAAACATTCTCCCATGGGGAACTCAACCACGACCCTAATAGAGGATAAAGCGGAAGATAATGAATATATATATTTGGGGTGAGCTGCAATATTCGCTGATTCGACGATTCGATTCGGAGAACCGTAGTCGACTATGAACCTCATTGAACCATTTTGACCACATGGGGGTGCCCATGGCTGCTGCTAAGCATTAGTTTGTACATGAAATGTCTTTGTTTTCGTTATATATATAGCCTTTTGTCAAATAAAATCATCCTAATTTCTGTTAATAGTTTTTTTTAAATGATGTGTGCACTTTAACAATAGGCTACACATTAATAAAGCTCCCCCTGCAGTTAGTTGCACATTCCAAATGAGCAGAAAAACAAGTGAAATATTTAAAAAAATCTTTTTTAAAAACCACGCTTATATATATAATGTTCGCTTCTGATGCAGTAAATTAAGCTGTTTATTCAACTCATGAGTATTAGTAAACAAACTAATATTTTAATTAATCTGCAGTTCATATAGCAGATATAATTCATTAGGTGGGACTCAAATGACAAACAATGCTAAATGATGTGCTTAATATAGTCTTTAAAAAGTAGAGGTAAGAAAATTTAACACGCTAATCTAGAAAATGCAGTTAAATTTGCCTTAATGATAACTTCGAATAAAAATAAAGCTCTTATTGCCACTGTTTATTCCAATGAACCTGACCTAAATTACTGAACTAACACTACAGTGGTAATTTTCTTATTATATGTAATTGTGTAAAACTGCCAATTACCTGCTACAATTAAACACATCATGCTAGAATGGCATCAATACACGAAGCAAAGACAATAACTGTACATGCATAAAACCATGAAAGAAATATTTACACAGGAGAACACAAGAACAGTCCTAACCTACCTCGCAATTATCAAAATAAAGATGGAAATAGAAAATAAATCAAAGCATAAGAAAGAATAAACAGACTGAAATATAAAGCCAGAAACTGTCATGATAAAAAGAACATTAATGTCCAAAATGGCGTAAACCCTCAAATAAATAAATATTTAATTGTATTATATTATTTTCATTAATAGTCACAAATGAAAAACCTTAACTGAAATCTGCACATGATTATTTTATTCGCTTTACCCACACTACCAAAGTAAGGTAAATGGGAATGTAATGCAGCTTCCTTAACTTCATCTCCACCCTTCATCAATGCTCAGTCATCTACATTATCACCATCTGTTCCTGCAGTCAACTTTGAATCCACAATATCAGCGTGTAAATACAGACTCTTGAATAGATGTTTAAAATGCATTTATAATGTAAAAAACAAAACATTTAAAGTATGTTGTTTAAGGTCCTTGATCATGTTTCGTTAGACTTTTACAAATCACTTGAATGATATTTGTATTCATCATCTATTTATTGCTTGAATATGTGTGTATCCTAACACACTTGAAATCAGGTGTATGTTGTTAATCATATAAAATTATCAGATAAAAGATTTCTACTTTTTGTTTAAGCATCTGTGTGCTTTACCCTAAAATGATTTTAAAATGTGTATGGTGTTATTTGCTACTCATGTGTGTGTGTGGGGGGGGGAGGGTGCTTTGTTAATTAAGGTTTATCCATAATTGATTTATATAAACATTTATATTAAATAGAACACATCCCTATGCAAAGAGTCTCAAATATTGCAAATACAGCAACTTTGGTTTAATAAACTTTGGTTTAATAACATTCCCATATAAGCCTGGTAGAAACTGCCAAACATATGGGCTAAAGTGAAGTCTGTTCAGCCAAATGCTTGGCCATAGAGCTTTTCTGGACAACTGCACATGGGTCAGAGAAAAACTGATCCTGAAACAGACAGTAAGCCATGCTGACAGACTAGACCATGATCTTTTCCCAATGTCCAACAAAGCAAACAAGACCCAAGGGAGCCATCTCATAAACCCTGTGAGAGTCATGTTCTTTTTCAATTTAACAGCCATAAAGTTCTAAAGAAAACATGACCACGTCCACATGTAACAAATATACACTAACCAAAATAATAAAGTTTTAGCGAATGTAAAATAAAAACTGAGTAATAATTTAAATATACGTAAGCAGATAATATGTAACTTTATTTTACACAAAGTAAATCTCTGTAATTACAACCAGCACCACGTATTTGAGAGTTTATTGTTGCATGAACATTAGCTACTTGATTGACTGGTTGATTAAAGCGTCGCTGGCTTATGTGCCAGTGGACTTTATTAAGCATTTTCAAAAGTTAAATAGTTAAAGAAAATAAATGTTATTTCAGCTCTTGGCGAGTCACCAACAATCTGTGAGTTTGACCTTTATACAAACTCAATGTAGAAATGTCCTGTCTGTTAGTGCAAGCAGTAGATTGTATTATTTATAAGATGGTTCAGGTCCATGTCCACTAAATATGAAGTAAATTAATGTAATTAATTAAGAAAAACTTTTCTTTGCCCTTTCCCTTTAGGAATGCTGAAATGCTTATTAAAATCATTTTGTTTATTTAATTTTACTTAACTACAATTTACCATATTAAAACTATGTAACTTCATTTCATGCAACCTTTACCACTTTCATTGTCTCTAACAAAGAAATGACAGAGAGCTATTTTGGCTCCTTATAAACACAGGTGACAACAGACCAAGGAATCTCTTTCTATTAGCAGCTGCATAGAGTATAGCAGTTATATTAGAAAAAAAACAAAGTACAAATTTCAAAATCTTTCACGAGATTTTTTTCCTGCTTTCGTCTGTCGAGATTAGTCTGATTTAGTTTTCCTTATAATTATTATTTTCCTTGAACATGTTTTCGGTTTATGTCATAGTTGTGTTTTTTTATTCTCATTTAAGTGTGTTCCTCAAAGGCCCACAGAGTTTATACTTTATTAGTTTTGTAAGTCTTGATCATGCTGATTTCATCAACTCTGCAGTGCAGTGATTGCAAGTGCACAGACTGTTGTGCTTCACAGCTGTGTTAAGTCGCTGTGCTGCACATGATTGTGCAAGAATTTAAACAGCAGAAGATCTAAGATCTAAATCACTAAGAAAAGGTTTACACTGCAGCACACACACAATATTGCTTGTAAATCTTTATGGTGTTAAGCATCAGTCCTTTTAGTTTTTGAGTTTTTATTTAATCAGCCATCAATTATCATCAATATTAAAGATTTTAAAGTAGCTTCAAATAGAATTATTGTTGCATTATTGCCACTGTACATTATGCAGATTTAAAATTAATTATGAGGAAAATCTCTTTCACAATATTGAAATCAGCATGAGATCCATATTTGCTTTTAATAGTGTGTTGTGCTCTATGGACAGATTGCACTCATTAGATTCCAGATTAAAAGCATTTGCATTGCTGTTGCAACTGTCAAACTTGTGTGACTAATAATAACACTTTCATTTATGTGAGGGAATGTGGACCCTGCATCTGCTCCTTGCATGTATAACATTACCTCTGTTAATAAAAAAGTGGTCAGTGTTTTTGTAACACCCCAGACCTAGGTCTTTACTGTCAACGATAGGAACATACAAAAACCTGTAGTTTAGGAAGTGCAGTGGCATGAAACTACATTATACCAGGGTTCCATTTGAGTTCAGCTGATGGCCCAGTGGCTATTTATAGCTTCAGTGGTGGATCTTTGCATTTCTATGCCTTTCAGTGCATTGCTGAAGGAAGCTAAAGTGCACATGCACAGTTTGTTTTCTTAAAATTATGTACTCCCTCACTTGTCTTAACACACTTTACTCAGTGTGTGTAGATTTTCATTGCATAATGCAGGTGGTAACGTATTCAGGGTTTGCGAATTGGCCCGGGAGTTTACATTAAGCTTAAACTTGTTGCTTTTATTGTTTGTTTTGCTTGCGTTTGCTTTTATTTGGTGCCATTTCAGACCGAGGTAACAGTAGTGTATGCTGGTGTATGTCTGTTATGGGTTATTTTGGGTTTTTCACAGTGTGTTCTTGAGGTGAAAAGCTCAGTGCTTGATGTGGGGATTTCATCAGTGGTATTTTTTTATCTATTTTTTATTTAGTTTTTTTTTTGTGTTTTTTCTTAGTCAACATTTCTCCAACGATAGTCTTACCCCCACCTCCACCTGTGTTTTTGATCTCACAGTTAACACAAGAATCAGTTCACTCATTGCCATGTAGCTCTGTAGCTTGAATGGCTAAGATAGTATGCTGCATCTCTGCTTACATTGGTTTAAATCTTGTGTGGGTTGATTTTTTTATTTTTATTTACTCAAAAAACCTTTCCCTCAATACTCCTACCTTTTTGCAGTGAAACCTTTCGTCCATTCCCTGTTGTCATGTTTCACATTAAATTTTGATGTGAGACTGATGAATGAGAATTTAACATATATATTTTTTGTTTCTCCTTTTCAAGCAAATGTGATGTATAAACTATAAAATTGGTCTATTATCCAGGCTTACTTTCAAAGGATGTTTGCAGGAAAGCTTGTATCTCTGTGTTCTGTATTTCAGCAATTAACTCCAGATTAGTCCATCCATCTGGAGTAGTTAAGCAGTGATCAAAGCAATGCAATTATTTTTTTCAAATTTGTTTCAGTAGCATAGTTCGGTCACTGGTAGAATTCTTTTATGATGTCAGTTAATTGAAGATTTTTTTATTTGCACATCAGAGATAACTCTACTATTATCTTAGTAAAATAAATCCTTATAGTTGTAATGAGATATTATTTACCAGTACTTTAATAAACAAAAGGTATAGCCTAAATAAGAATAGTGATGCCACTTAGAAATTAATCTGGTATCATAAGTTATTGGTTTGTAGATTTGTTGTGCATAAAAATTATTTTGCAAATTATTAATGGCAAAATGTGTAGCTGCATTATGTTTGACAAGAAATGCTACATGATCAGTGTTCTGTACATGCAGCAGCAGCATCATGGCTCTGGAAATGTCAGGAAAAAGAAACAACTCTTTAAGCCCCGACCTGTTCAGTACTGCAGACTGTTCTGACTCAGTGACTGAAATGTAAATTCCCACTTGTTTCAGTTCATTTTAAATGTGTCTCTTCAGTGCCAAGGAGAGTAGACATAAGGCTTTAATGAACCCGGACTAAGTGAAGTCTGTGATGCATCAATGGCTGGTTCAAGGCTGGGCTGTGGGGTGAGCGACATGATGGGATAGAGAAGGGTATGTGTTTCACGATGACACACTGTACGCGTTTGTGCTCATCACCATCAAACACAAAGGGGCCCTACCCATAAAACCCCAGGCCCATTCCTTCGGCCCTTTGTGGCTCAGCAATCATTTGATAAACTCAAGCACTAGCTGACATCCCCTATGATCCTTTATCTTCCTGATAGCTTAAAGATCTTTATAGGTATATGGTTCCAAGATCAGAATAGGGGAAATCCTTTCCACTTCTTCAACTGCCTAACTCTCACGGAATGCAATTACACTATTGGAGACTGGGAGCAAATTTGGCACTAGAGAAACGTCAGTACCGGTTGGATGGGGTACATAGCATAGTCTTTTTCGTAAACTATTACTAAAACTATTATTAGCTAAAGTTGCATTTTATGTTCAAAATGGACAAAAAATTACTTATTATTTTTTATTATCTTATAAACTTAAGGCGACTCAAAGAGTATATAATGGTTAATTATTGTATGGTATTGTCCCAAACATTAATTTGGTTATTTATTCCTGTTTGATACACTTTAAATGAGGATATAAAATACACAGACTCACCTGTTAGATTATTAGAGAGCAGGAGCAGTGTATCACATGTTAGCTCAGCTGTAACCCCGGAGATTAATATAATCCAGATGGGAAAAACCTGCAAGCAAGCAAGCAAAAAAAGTGTTTTAACTTTTTGTTAAAGGAAATCATAAAAAAAAAAAATAATAATAATAATATATATATATATATATATATATATATATATATATATATATATATATATATATATATATATATATATATATATATATATATATATATGTGTGTGTGTATATATATGTGTATATATATATATATATATATATATATATATATATATATATATATATATGTATGTGTGTGTGTGTGTATGTAATCTCATCTGATTGAAATGTGGAAACCTAACATCCCACTGGCAAAGTGAGGCAGCCGGAGAAAGCAAAAACAAGGGAAGTGTGAGCTACATTGCATGGTCAAGGTGGCTGAACAGATCAGGACTGACATCCCACACCTTGACAGTGTTTATGCCAACTGATCAAAGAAGAAGGCTGGAGCATTGGCAGGAACACAACATAGCCTTGACTACCTGTTTAACTCGCGACGAGCAGTACAGGACTATCCGCTCACACAGTCTGAACTATTCAGACCTCCAACACATCTCACTTAATGATTACCACTTCTTGTCAGTAACTGTCATGCCCCATTTTCCACACATATGCCGGTCACCTTGTGCATTAATTCTAAATTTTTACTGCAATTTAAATGATCACTTATCTTGTACTTGGTGCACATATTGCACACCTGCATAATGCCACTTTACGCACTCATAATGCCACATTACGCACTAATTATTTTTATATTACAAATTAAATAAGTTATAATAAATATTTTATTACTAAAAATATGTATATATATTTATACTTATACTGCCGGATTTATATTAAAATATTAATTTGACAATACATAAGCAAACCACTGCTCTTTATATTTTATTTATTTCTTAATATTTTAAGATTCTATTTAAATATTATCGAATATAAATATTTTTGCTTTATTTCACACATGTATTATTTGGTAATCTCTATTTGTTGTTGTAGTGTCATATGAAATTTAATTGTACACAGGTGTATATTCACAATATAAGTGATTTTATTTTATTCTGTTCCATTAATGGCTTACAAAAACACAGCCTTTCCTTAATCCCTGGGTATGACATTTTTTTAAAAAGAGAAGGATAGCCTGAAAAAAACTGAAAGAGAGAAAACGTGTTGTGGTTGGATGAGTACATGTTTCAGCTTGATTTTAAGAATATCTGACAAAGACAAAGAGAAACATCCATACTGTTAGAAAAGCTTCAAAAGCCAAGTGGTTGGGTGCATTGATGACTTGCATTTGTGTGAAGGTTTCATTGATGTGGTGGCATACTGAGATTTCATTGAAAGCTATGCTTCAATCAGTTAGAACTCTTTTCCCGGAATGTGCATTGTTAGGTCAGAACAATAATGCTGTGCTACAAAAATGTGTCTTTTAAACATTAAATGCAATGGTGCTGTTGTATAATTCTTGCCTATGCCATGTAGACAGACCAGTTATTATGTTGTGTATGCAGTATGAATTTTATGTTGTTAACTTTACAATTCAGTGTTGATTTGGCATCAACATTAGGATTAGCATACAATATTAGAAAGGTGGTCGTAATGTTATTCCTGTCCTGTGAATATTTTTGAACAAGAACAGATTGTAAATTTTTAGTGAAGAACAACGCAATGTAACAATGAAATAATGCTGTTGCATGTGTGAAATTTAGCAATATAACCTTGTATAGTGGTGGACCGTGGTACATATATTTCTGACATGCAATGCCTGCTTTTTGAAAGTGGTAAATCATGATTTATACATTCTTACAAAATCTGTACCTCTGGTGGGTGATTCTTTAATAATCAGCCATGATGCCTTAGTAGTACATAATATTGTACAATATTTAAATATGATGCAACTTGAATAATGTGCAAAATTATTACTTATAATAATTATTATTATTACTTATTACATATTCTTTATCCGTCTTAAATTTCTTTATATTTCATAAAAATAATAGTGGTGTAATATGTTCTTTTTACATCTTTTATTTATAGATAAACACTCTTAAATCTTTTTGCCTATATGGGCTACAAAATGATTAAAATGAGATATAAAATGATCATATAATATAAATTATCTATATCATTTCTCTGGCTCGACAGGTCCACAGCTCTGCACCTTAAACACAAAGAGTGTTTTTCTATTCCCATTCTGTTCCTTCATGCCAGATCCAACTAATCAGCCCTTTAATAGCCTTACATTAATGCTGATGTGTTAAAATTGGAAGAGCACTAAATTGTGCAACGCTGTGGGGCTTTACAACCGGTTTGAAGAAAACCTGTCCTATTTTACTTTTAATGTAATGCTTTATTATTATTTTTTTTTACTGTTGGATGGCCAACCGTCCTATCATCCGTTTATATATTTTATGCCAAAGGCTGGGCTTTTTTAAAATAGAAAAAAAAAACACAAAGAAACAAATCTTGTGGTAAATTCAAATCAGAGTGCATTAATACAAGTTCAGTCAGCAGTCAAGGAAAGAAAATGGTAAAAATTCAAATGATAAAAATGATAGGACATAATATTAAAAAACAATTAAAAAAAATTCTTGTACAGAAAAACTTTTTTTAAAAAGTACGAGCATGTGTGCTATATAGTGTGTAAAGAATGAAAAGTAGCTAGTGTAATATAGTATTTACAACCAAAAAGTAACCTAAAACATTTTTATTCTTAGTTTTTAAAATGTTATTTCATCTTTCAAACGAACAAATTAAGTGCTGCTACAGGCAGTGATTTTTGAAGGGGTGCATGTCCCTGGTATATCAGCATCTTAATAAATTAAAAGACACAATGGGTGTCTGACATGACCTGCCATGACAGTCTTAATGTAATATAGCTTTAGTATTAATGGTTATGTTACAAAGAAGAAAAATTAATGGTAAGGTCGTTAAATTTAATACAAAGCCAAGCAAGTACTTGAAGGATTTATTGTCAGTCAAAGAATAATATATGGCATGCAGTGCATTTATGATGAGAATCTTATGCTAATACCGTCTGTATGATTGATATTACATTTAGCAACTATTTATAACTTATTACTACTGTTTTCAATTTGAACTGTGTATGCAAATCACGTAGTTAAAGACACAGCGGTAATTTGTCTTTGCGTTAATGTCAGAAATGCAGTGCAAAACACAAAAAAATATTAGAATTGATTCTTTGTTTACATTGCAATTGCACATCACAATATTTAAATTAATGTAACAAATAACAGTGTAATTAGTTTTTTTACCTGCATATATTTTCACTATCTGTATTGTAATGGGTAGAAGACTAACATGTATCATAAAAAAGCCATATTAATGGTTAGTTATATTCATTATTCAAGCTGCTTATCCTAATCATGTGTCAGCGTATAGGAGCCCATAGCTCATACAGACAATTCACACACACATTCCTATCTAGTTTTCATCAAATTAAATTTATTTTAACTTAATTTGATTTGTGATTAGGTACATGTCCCGGTATGTCAGCATTTTAATAAAGTTAAGGACACTTTTATGAGTCCATCCAACAACCGAGATGGTAGTCTTAATGTGATCTAGCTTTCAGGAGCCTCTAGTCTTATAATTTGCTTTACAAGGGCAAACCTGGCATGATGTATTGGGCTATCAGTGCCTTCAAGGCTCCTAAGCAATCAAATGTCACCACAGAGCTTTGCTCTGTTGTCCTGCACTCCTTTAAACACCAGTGTATTGTCATTTTGATCCATATCCTAAGAATATAATAATATGCTAATGATATGTTAAACAAGCAGGTAATTTGAATATGTAGGATCTATCGCCATAATATAAGAAATGCTTATAAAAAAATCGAATAATATGCTACTTTTTTGTTCTGGTGTGGTATATTTTGAATGTTTGGGGGATTCTTTAAAATACTGAGGCCAAAACTTAAAATGTCATCTAAATTCAAGTCATAACTTAAAAAATAAGGTGTTTGCTGATATAGTTCTTTAGAAATATAGTTCATCTAGCTTAGTTGACTGGATGTGGCTGTCTATGACCATA
This sequence comes from Corydoras sp. C115, assembly GCA_019802505.1. Classification (NCBI taxonomy): domain Eukaryota; kingdom Metazoa; phylum Chordata; class Actinopteri; order Siluriformes; family Callichthyidae; genus Corydoras; species Corydoras sp. C115. Next base: position 481,538 of record JAFMOC010000085.1, on the reverse strand, counting down.
TATATAGATGAGGTATTCAATTAAAATCTATTTATTGCAGAATAATTTAAGGTAAACATGTAATTTCTGTGAATAAAAATGGGCATGTGTTATGTGGGAGTAATCCTGTTAGATTTTTGGTCCTGGTTTCTTGAAAAATGTGAATGAAAAAAAAGAAGATCAAAGATTTGTTATCATTTCCATGTTTTAAAACTATAAATAAAAAAGCATATTATAGCACAACCTTTTAATTTAACAACTTACAGAGAAATTGTGTTTATTTGTATGTCAATGTGTCTGCTTTTTTTTTGTTCAGTACAGTTAAACTACACAATTCTATTAATTATTAATGTGAAGATATTTGGTTGATATTTGATGATTGGAAACCATTTAATAATTTTTGCTACAATGATGGGGAATTCACCCCCCCCCCCCCCCCCCACCACACACACACACACACATGCGACCCTAGTACGGGATAAAAGTGGAAGATGGATGGATGTAGTCTAAATGTGATAATCAAATTTAGATATATTTAAATAAGCTAATTTAGGGCTTGTGGAACACAGTTTAGCTTGTGGCTAAATCACTTGTGGCACACAAACTTTATAAAACAATAAAAACCCGTGTTCATGTTTTTGGTAATTACTTAATTTTCTCCTTACTTAACTGTTCATAGTAACATACATTTTGATGTATTCACACCTAGTGGCAACACAATAATCACATGACTTGCATGTCTTTTGAATGTGAGAGGAAAGCAGGGCTTTTAGTGAATAAATGCACAGAAATGCAAATTTTCTGACTATCTAAATATTAAAACCAGTATAATTTCTACCCCTTAACTATTTTATTACATTCATGTGAAAAAACATGTTTTAGTAAGCACTCTTTTAGTTCTGTTACTTTTTCAGTATGTTAGGCCCGTGTTATATTTCTTTTGGTGATGTGTTTCAAATCTGAATGAGCAACTGCATTGTAATTTTTTTTAAACACTAGCAAACTGGTTTTGGGGAGTTATTAGTGACATCTTTGCCACAAACATTTTAATTAGCTATTGCCCCTGTGTATGGAGAGGGCTTTAATGTGATCATTAAAGTGCACTTCGTTTAGCCACAATAAAATTTTAAATAAAAGAAGTAAATGACAGGCTAAATAATACTCATTTGACAAAGGGGAAAAGTGAATGGTTTATTGCCGAGGCATTTGAATTTAATACTAGGCCAAGCAAGTACATGAAGGATTTATTGGAATTTGAAAAAAATAATATATGGCATACAATACATTTATGATGAGAATATTATGCTAATACAATTTATATGATTAATCCTACAGCCTGTAACAATTTATTACTCATCTGAACTGTTTTTTAATTTAAACTGTGTGGCAAGTCATAAAGTTAAAGCCAGAGAGGTAATTTGTCCTTGTATTAATGTCAGAAATGTAGTCCAAAACAAAATACAATAGTTTTATCTCCTTCAATAATAACATTCCAATTAATGAATTAATTGACTAAGTAACAGCATAGTTACATAATACAGCATATATATTTTTGAAATAAGTGATCGATGACTTATGGTGTTAAAAAAAAAGGATTTATTTAAATCACTCATTCTTTATAGGGGTAAGGGTGCTGGAGCCTAGCTCTGGTGTCATTGATTCAAATGGTGGAAAACAACCCCAGACAGGTCATCAGTCCATCGCAAGTCAGACATACAGATTATTTATTTGTACACATACACCGTGTGCACATTTATTAGGCAAATTGTATTTCTGAAGATATTTTTTATTATTTTAAGTAGGCATTCAGGTGATACAGTGGAGTTGGAAAATATGCATATAAATGATAAAATGGTCAAAATACTCACTTGCATAATAATTGTGTACGTATGTGTGTGTGTGTATATATATATATATATATATATATATATATATATATATATATATATATATATATATATGTATGTGTGTGTGTGTGTGTGTGTGTATGGATGGATGGATGTATGGATGGATGGATGGAGGCACGGCACGGCACGTTCACCTCTCAGCGCTAGGGATTCCCAGTTTGAATCCCCATCTGGGTGGAGTTTTCATGTTCTCCCCGTGTCCGCGTGGATTTCCTCCGGGTTCTCCGGTTTCCTCCCACAGTCCAAAAGCATGGATCAAGTCAATTGAGTTCTCCAAATTGCCCCATGTACAGTGTGTTTGTGTCTGTGTGTGTGAGTGTGTGCCCAGCGATAGATTGGCGCCCTGTCCTGGGTGTATCTGCCCAGCGCCCGAAACTTTCTCCCCTTTCTCTCTCCATAATGAATGAATGAAAGAATGCATGTATGTGTGTGTGTGTGTGTATGTATGTATGTATGTATGTATATATATATATATATATATATATATATATATATATATATATATATATATATATATATATATATATATATATATTTTAATATTTTGGTAGGAAACCACAGCTCCAACACTTTTTGACACAGCAAGGACAAAACACAAAACATAGGACAGGAAGAACAAGGAACTTCTGAACGTTAGGTGAGCGCACCAGGCCACCATGTTACCACCTCTATATCATAAAATCTAATTTTCCATATTTGTAACTTTGTCATTTGAGATCAGGTCATTTTCAGAAACATTCCACAAATCCATTACTGAGCACATATAAACCATGTCCTTTATCACCCTGGTGACATTCTGCTTTTGATAGCATGTCAGCGTGTCAACCACAAAACATTTCACTGTTGCTATTGCCAGGACTCATGCAGCTTGAGTTCTGATTGTAGTGGATTGGTGAAGAGCATCTCACAGGGACACTTGACTCTGGCTGGCCATCCTCTATTGAAAATAATGTGTGTCTCAAATGGAGCCGTGCTGCTTTAAATCAAAAGTAAGACACCTGAGATCTTTGCCCTTCTATCTGAAGGATTTTTTTTCCTAGTAGATGATGCTCATAGCCAGAGTGGCATCTCAGTATGGTCAGCATTAGTCTCGCCCTGTCAGTTCCAGTGGGTGCCCCCTTTATTTATATATAAAGTGCAGCAGCACAGCACAGCAGTGACACATTCTGAGGATTGTTTTTTATTGTAGTGTTCACATGCCTTCTGAAATATCATTTGTGTTGTGGTAGTCAGAATGACACATGGCCTGAGGTATTTATGAATATATCTTTATTAAATGTATTTAATATTATATAAATATATTCATATTTATATGAATTTATGTGGCTTAGTGATTAGCAATTTCACCTCTAAGCACAGGGATCTAGGTTCGAATCCCGATCTGGGTGGAGGTGTTCTTCCTGTGTTTACATGAATTTTCTCCATAGTCCAAAAACATGTATTCAAGGCTGCTCTCAATTGCTCTCAAAATATAGTGAGTGTCTGTGTGAGGGAGTGTGTGCCCAGTGATGGATTGGCGCCCAAAATGTTCTCCCCAGGTCCCCCCCGCAACCCTAATCCCTAGTATAGGATTAAGTGTAAGATAATGAGATGGGATTCATTTATGTTTATTTTAATTAACTTTATTATTAATTTTAGTCTTTTATAGTGTTCTGTTTTATGTGTTTTAATATATTCAAGAACAATTTATTTTGTATTGTATTATTTATTCATTATTTTTCTTATTTTTTTGGATGAAACTAAAACCAGTACAGGTTGGTCATTGTTCCCCCACCAATGTAAATATACTGTGATAAACTATATTCAGTTGTTAATAATTACAGTGTACGCACAATTGTCTGGTTAAAGTAGATAAATCACTTTTATTACTATACTAATAGTGTACATGATTGAATGCTCAGAGGCATTTTTTAATAAAGGTCATGCAGAGAGATTGATAAGCCAAGCAGCAGTCAAGCAGGTTGTAAAATACATAATCTTTATCTAACAATAGGCCCAGCATGCTCAGGCATCCACTCCTGCTGCTTGCTTGTGCCTATAAAAACATAAGGCACCAAAAAACATGACTGGCATGTGCCAGGGGCTCTTGGTCTCATGTAGTATCACATGAGAGTCATGTCTTTTCCTACCAAGTCAAACTAATGTGGAGCCTTCTGAAAAGGAACCTGGCATAAAACAGACAAACTTGCTTTGGGATTGATTCTTTTCGCTGGAAGGCCAAAAAGCTGTCGTGATCCCAGAGGGTCACCTGACAATCCCATTCATACTAGACGGTGATAGTCAGACAGTGAGGAAAATGCATAAATTAGCACTTGTTTCCATGGGCTCATAGTGCCTTTCACACTGCAGCTGTATACAGCCAGGGCGATTTGCCACAGCTCTCCTCCAGAGATCTACAACCATTTATTATGGTGAGGAAAAGCTTCTGCTGCAGACTGAAGGGATTTGAGGTCATAAATTATCCTCACCTCATTCTGGTGTAAAGGCCAATTCTGTTCTAATTTAGCTATTTGTGGGGTAAATTACATTCAGAAGGCTGATTCAGCTCATTATGTGGATGGAATTTATCCTAACTGTGTGCTTTGCCCGCTATTTGATGTTTATGGTGTGTTGTCAGTCCTGGAATGAGTGCTGAAAAAACCAGGCACAAGTGGGAACATTATTAGTTTAGAAAATATTGCTTCTAGAACTACTGAAGAAGGGAAGAATGGCCTGATTTTCATAAGCTCAGGAAATGTGGTAAGTGTTTATGGGCTATGGGTGGCTGCAAAACACCTCCTTTATGGTACATTATTTATTTATTTTTTTTACTTAAATTCTAAACAGGCCTTTAAAATGCTTTTTACTATTTATAGGACACAAGGTAAAAATTAATGCTCCAAATGTAAACACATCTCGGCAACACTATACCTATTCAACATGCATTATTAACACATTTATAAAGTACTCATGATGATTTATAATACTTGTCATAAGCTCTTGTCAATGACCATACATGTACATAACTACACTCATGTACATGTATGGACAAAATGTCATTACCACATGCCGTAAGGCTTTATAACAAAGTGGCATAATGCATTACAAGTTACATATCAACTTATTATATAAAGCCTTATAACATTTGTGTTTAACAAATGCTTTTCCTAAAAATTACTTTGTAATTTCTCATAACTGTTTATGCTTATAAGCTTATTAGATCTCTTTACAGGCATAAACTAAAGTGTTATCATTAATAACCTCTTTGAAAGAGACTTTTAAAAGACTATTAAAAGCTTCTAAATGGTTTTTACAGGTTTTTAATGATTTAAAGTATAATAATTTTGTTTTGAGAACATCTAAACATACAAATAAGTTTATATTATTTCTTATTATAATGCATTATATATTAGTGTTATAAAACGTTGTCCAATTGTTATAACAATTCATGATTATGATTTATAAAAATATATGTACCCTAACAAAGGTTTATGACAAATGTTCTAAAGCATTATGAATTTTTCATAAAGCTTTAAAAATGTACATACAATGCATTATGAATACTGGATTCATAGAAAGTGTTTCCCAAATCCCAAATTTTCATTAGTTTTTTGCCAGACACATTTAGGCCAACACCTGTTCACAACAACCACTGGCCAACCACTTCTCATGGCTTAAGACCCAAATGCTTATGCAAATAGCTTTATTCCACTTCATTACTTGGTCATTTCATTTAAAGCATCTTCAAGACTGTAAACATGCCAAATAAAAACATTTTATAATGGCTGTAAACTACCATCTGTAAATGGATTTGCTTACACTACCTTTGAAAAAAAACACACATTGTTCTCCAGGGAGCCCAACATATATATATATATATATATATATATATATATATATATATATATATATATATATATATATATATATATATATATATATATACACACACACAACTGTCAGTCCCATGAAGCACCTGCTACTATCTGCCTGACAGGAGCAGGCCAGTCGCACATCCCACACACAAGCATGCACTTCTCAGCAGCTTTGTGTCAGATGAAAGCATGAAACACAAAGACATAAGAGAAAGAAAGAAGAGGAATTAGAGGTCGTGCGAAAAAAAGGAGCGAGAAAATAGTTAAAACGTTAAATGCAGCCTTCAGATTTCAACAAGCTGTCTTTGGGAACCCAGTGGCATTATGATCTTAGATCGGCATGTTTGTTGAATGTCACTGTATACTTTAGAAATTAAAAAGTGTTTTCAATTTCAACATCAAATATGTTGGTAATTAGTCTGGCCATTGCTATACTTTATTTAAATAATGACATTATTAAGGATTCAAGGATTTGTATAATCACATCACTGGTGTACTGGTGAGTGAAAGGCTTAGGTCCAGGTACCCACTACTGTGCAAATGGCAATAGTTACAACAATAAAGAATATAGAATAAAAATCTTAAAAAGTATGGAATTAAATAAAATGAAAAATCGGTTATGGTAACGTTCAAGGATGTATGGAAAAGTCTGTGAGTGCCCGTGAACGTGAAGTTAAGTGAAAAAGTGTAAGGTCCAGAGTTTATGTAAGATGGCAGTGGGTTGAGTTGGGCAGTACACAGTTCAACTGGCCGTTCCACAGTCTGGTTGCCTGGAGGAAGAAGCTGTCTCTGAACCGGCTGGTTCTGGTCTTTAAGCTTCTGAGCCTTCTTCCACTCAGCAACTGTGAGAACAGGCAGTGGCTTGAGTGAGTGGGGTCCTTCATGAGGGTGAGTAGGATCCTTCATGACCCCCAGATTCATATCTGGCAGTTTTTATATTTTGAGACATTATTCTTTTGGCTTTTTTTTTCAGTTTTTCTTCAAAAAACAGAATGTCATGTCAACAACACTGTGTGACCACTAAAATTGTTGGAATGAAATTTCATTGATATATTTGTGTAGACACAACACATACTTCTTAGTGCTGTTGCTCTCTCCGTGCTGCAGCTCAGACTCTCTTTCTTTCCTCCAGCTTTTTCTTTTTTTCTGTTTTGCATATCTGTTACTGCTGAGTGAGCTTGTGAATTTTGCGTTGCTGGTGCTTCTAAATCTGTTTGTACCAAAAACATCTGAATCTGTTTGTTTTAAGAGTGCTTCTGAACTTGTTTCGGCTTAGAGTGCCTTTGCACCAGTTAACACTGCGAAAATGTCTTTATTTATATTCCGCATAAGACCACAGAATCAATTTGTGCTCTTATATGAATGTTTGTGATGTCAGCGTGTTTGAACCTATTGTATGTCTTGGTTGTGAGTCTGTCCATCTTATGAGTTTGTTTAAGTGTGCTTGGTAAGAGTCTTTCTAGAGTGCATGCTTAAAGGATTCGGTGCTGAGAGTTTGTCTGCGCTGCTTATGCAATGAATAAGTCTGCCCATCAGTGCAGTGAATGAGTCTGCCCATTTGATTGCAGTGAATGTGTAAATGTATTCAGTACTTTGTTTTGAGTCAGTAACGACTGTGCAAATGCTTGATGAAGATTGATAAGAAAACTGATGCATATAATTAAAGAATCCCAAGAAAGTGCAGGTGGTTTGGTTTCTGTTCCCATGGTTCTTTTGGAGCGCCAGTTCTCTTGTACAGTTTGCAAAAATGTATATCAGATAAATCAGAGTTTCTGAATTGCATCTTGTATGAATGTGTATATATTTTTTTGTCTGCCATGTGATGGTGTGCCCTGTCCATGGTGTTCGTTTACCTTACACCCAATGAGCTTTAGGATTGGCTTTAACAATTCCTAATAAGAAAAACAGATTAAATAATATATAAATTAAGTAATGATGATATATATAATGAATAAAGTAAGGATGAAAAAATAAAAGCATGACTTATAATTGAAGCAATTATTAAATTCCAATTGCCATTTTTATTTACTAGGTCACAAATTAGTAACAGTCCAAGACCGGTTTAATCAATGTGCTGTAGCAAAAAAATAATGGTAAGATTAAAGAGTGCAGTGTGTTGCATGTGTTTTTATATTAGCAAAATCAATGAGAAATATATATTCTATGTACAAAATATATGTTTTTATGTATTTATGTTTTAGATGCAATCTGGGTCTGTTTGCTGAGCTGCCCAATTGCCGAAGCAAAGACATGTGTAGTCATTGTAAAAGAAAGACAGTTTTTAGTATTTGTTTGAAATGTCCAGCAAAACTTAATATTTCGTAAAACACAGTTTTGGTGACAAATAAAACAGTCCAGGACCAGGCTGAAACAAGCACATGGTTTAAGCCCGCTCAGTTATCTGTGGAATACAGACTGAACAGGATTAATTGTTTGGACAGGGCAAGCAAAACCCATCACAGGTGTACTCAAGTGAAAAGTCAAAGGCATGTCGGTCAGTAAGTGTCTGACTCCCTTGTCTTTTGTTACATTTTTAGCACAAGGAAAAACTGTGGACACTTGCACTATATGGAAAAAAATATTAGGGCACGCCACTTTATTACAGTACTCTGGTGTTGTTTTAATCGCATTGCTACAGATTTTTAATTCAATGGTCATGTATTTTGGAAATCAGAAAGCTTCCAACATTGTGAAAATATAACAAATATGTTATATAATTCATATGAAATACATATTAATTACTTGTTTACTTACATTTCACAGTTTAGTTGCATAATAAAGCAATAAGGCACAAAAGGGTGTACATTATTGTGAATAAATTATGGGCAAGAGGTGTTGTTGATGCAAAGCGGTGTGCCATTACACCTCTTTCCTGTGATGTATTCATAATAAAGCACACTCTTATTGTTTTTATAAATCAGTTACAAACACATCATAATATAAAAACAAGGTTTGATTCTTCTGCGGCGTATTCTGATCCGCTAATCAATCAGTTTCGCAATAGGCTTAGTGCTCATCTGGATATGGCTCGATATTTATGTTCATCTGTAATAAAAATAGGAAGTGGTCAGAGGTGTGCATTATTTTTAACAAAGTGTTCAGCCAGTCAGATTTAAGGACTAGACATAACCATTATACAATGGCCATGCCCATCCAGGGGAGAACAGTTCAGGTGCTGGGCAGATACGGCCAGGACAGGGCGCCAATCTGTCGCTGGGCACACACTCACACACACACACACAAACACACTCTATACATGGGTGTAACCGTTGTGTGTGGGTGTTTTTGGTTTCTGTGTTTATGTTCCTGTGTTTTGTTAATTAGCTGTCTCGTGTGAGTATTTTGGGTTAATTAGCGTCACGGGTTCATTGGGTGGTTTTATGCATGTGGTGGGTATTTAGTTCCGGGGTTTTATGTCTTCCGTGCGCGTCTTGGTGTTTAATGTCTCTTTGTCCTTCGTACCTGCATGTTTGGTGTTTTAGCACCTTAATAAATCTTTTCCTTTGTTTGTACCACCTGCGTGCCTGGCTCCCTTCTGCGCGTTAGAGCGCCGCGGCTCTGCGCTATATTTGCGCAGCCGCGTTTAAATCCCAGGTGGGCAACGTGACAATAGGATAATTTGGAGAATTCAATTGACCTTGATCCATTTTTTGGACTGTGGGAGGAAACTGGAGAACCCGGAGGAAACCCACGCAGACACGGGGAGAACATGGAAACGCCACCCAAATTGGGATTTGAACCAGGAATCCCTAGCGCTGAGATGCGAACGTGCTAACCACTAAACCACTGTGCCGCCTGATATAAATTTTGTAAACTGTATTATTTGGGGACTCTTGTTTTTCTACACAAATAATTTTGACTCTTTGCCAAAGCTAACGTTAGAATTCGAGGAAACAACAATGAGCTTTTGAACATTAGCAGTTAAAGCATATTCATCCTCGGGGAGGTAAAAGCTTGCCTTCACAGCTCCCCATGGCCACTTTAATCAACCAAGCCAGACAAGAGCCCTCAAGCTGAAAATGCTCAGAAAGTAACACCTTTGTGTTCTTAGAGGTTTACATTATTTTACAAATTCACCTTCCTCCAAGTGACCGGAGTCACAACATTGTAAAGCTAAATATAAAAGGAACATTGTAAGATACAGGCAAAATAGTACAGCTACTACTAACAGTAATTAAATCTGACATTCGGCCTCCCGGCTTGATTTATTCTGGCCTTTACTGTAATGTACAAAGCACAGAGAAATCGTTAAAAGAGAATTAAGGAATAAGTGATGAGACATCATTTGTAACACAGTAATGAATGGTGTTTAGATCTCTACATTTCCATTTTCAAGCCTGCAGGTGTGTTCAAAAGCAGGCTGAGAGTAAGAGTGATTTGGTTTGCCTCTTGTGAGGTTTAGCATGCATGCTGGGAAACCATCTGGAGGATGTGTGCTCTATAAAAGTGCAAACAATGAATACTGTATATGTTGGTTGGTAGGCTTTTGCTGACTGCAAACATTTCCTATGGAATTCACATGTACAGTTCCTATAAAAAAACATACATTTTAATTTTTCTAATTTAAAAAAGAATAAAATCACTTTATATAACAGTGTTTTACACCAAGATTGTTTAAACCCTCCAATCTTAGATGTAATTGTAAAAACAAATTTGTTCTAAAAAGCCTAGCCCAGTGGTAAACAGGTGGGAAAACACCTTAATATCACCTATAATATGAACTGCAGCATAACTGTAACATTACCATGACTTGGACCTGAAGGTCCCTAGTTGAATTTCCAATCCCAATAAGTGCACCTGAAGTGCACATGGACAAGGTACCTAACGCCGCAGTTGCTTCCTGGTGCAGGTCCACTGCTCCACTCTTACATTCAAAGTATCTCAATAGATACATACATTCACAATCTCAATACATTCACAATCTCAATAGTTTGAAGCCCAATCTTTGTGGGTGACATCCTCCAGCAGTTAGCAGAAGCTGCTAGGCTGTGGCTTGAGATATTTAGATTAGATTCCTATCTAGCCTAAAAAAAACTTTGTTATATTTTGTAACACGAGCACAACACACTTTTATGAGTAGTGGATATTCAAAAGGTTAGATCTTATCAAAAGAGCAGGACAATAGAGTCAGTGTTGTTCTGACAGCTAGCAGTTTAGCGTAAATATAACCATGACCTACTGTAGGTTTTGCCACCCTGTCCGTTTGCTACATGACCAGATCTAACTGATCCACTGCATCGGATATTGTCACAGAAAGTGCACACATCTCTGTAACATTAGTCTCAGTAAGCTTTAATATTTTAAGGCAAACATCAAAATCTTTGTCTTGACGTAACGGACAAGAAATACATTTTGTAATACAATAATTCATTTATTCATTATCTTAATCTGCTTAATCCTCTACTAGAGTCAGAAGGAGGGCTTCCACATGCCATACAGGGGTCACCCAGGACCGGGCAGATACACCCAGGACAGGGCACCAATCTATCACTGGGCACACACTCATACACTATATGGAGCAATTTAGAGCTTTCAATTTCCTATAAGAGGAAATCGGAGAACCCAGAGGAAACCCACGCCGACACGGGGAGAACTCCACCCAGTTTGGGATTCAAACCTGGATTACCAGTGCTGAGAGGTGAATATGCTAACCACTAAGCCACGGAGCCGCATTAATGAATAATTGGTAATTGTAAATAAATGTGAAAGGAAGGGCTTAACTCAAAATTGAATGTAATAAATGCTGTTAAAAATGACAACATTATTTTTTTAATATAATGACAATAAGCAAGAATAAGAACAGATTTTTTTTTACAATCTTGCGTACTTAAATATGTGCACAGTCCCAGTACTACATTACAAATTAAGTAAATATTTAAAACTACAATGATGTTATACAATTGTTACCAGAGCTTATGCAATAGTTAATGAAGGTACATACTGTAGACAATGATCAAAATCAGTAATGACACAAGAGACATGGTTGCTGGGCAAGGCATTATATTTGTTGCCCTTTGCCCATGATTAGGGCAGTGCCTAAGGCTGGAGATACCCACTGCTTATCCAAAATGTTGAACTGTATCTGAACTTCAATATGTAGGAGTTGTTTGCTTTAAATCCAACTGGTTTAGTGCGGAAACCTGACCTTGAGTCAATGCTGCATGGTTACTTTTCATGTTGCGGTGTTGTTAATGGTGATGAATTAGGGGTGACATGGGCTGTTAGGAGATAGCAAAGAGAATCAATATCTTTTACCCATACGTTCTCCCTGAAAAGGTGCTAATTAATAAGGATTCTGAGTCATGGGAGACCTTTTTTTACCTCTACATCCATTTAGTACAGCTAATGCAGCAAAGCCATAGCATAATGTGGGCATAGGAATGTGTCAGTAGATTAATTGTGTCACTCTTTGTGAGGGAAGGAAATTATTCATTCGGTATTCAGTCCTGCTGCAGTGTAGGTGGTGTAATAAGTGCTAGGTTTGTATAGACGATCTTGTTTAATATGGAAATGTACATCAGCGATTAGAGTTGTTTCATTACGGCAGTAATTTACATAAATTAACAAAAAGGCTTGATGTGTTAATTACTCAACACCCGTTCACATAATATGAACCTAAGTATTGATAAGCGTCCGGAAGAAAATACAGTGCAGGATGGGCATTACTTAAAGATGGATAAGGCACAAAATTATCTGTCTTTTGAGTACAGTTCAGAAATCATATAGTAACCCAAGATTAGGGTTTAAAAGGGGTTAAAAGGGGCAAATTTACTGAGCGATATGGGATCTACAGAATCTACATACATTACATTACCAGTGAAAAGTTTAAACACCACCTTCTTGCTCCATTGTCTATTTTCTTAACATATAGATGGATTTTGTAGTTTTATAATTACAGACTAAGGTACATCTGTTTACTTTTTTTTATTAGTCCCCTGTCGGTTCTCTGCTGTGGTGGATAATTTATTGCTGCAATTGCTGTATATTCCTGCTGCAAACTTTTGTACTTTTACCCAAACCTAGATTTTTGTCAGTAATTAAAGTTACCCTGCATCTCAGCTTTCTATGTATTTTTATATGTATTTTTTTAATGATCTTTTAAGTTTGTCATTGCAAATTCAGTCCAAAATGTTTGCAGAGTCAGTTAAAATTCAAATAAAATAAAATTGGAAGACCCTCATAGTCTAATGTTAACCATAAGTCATTCATTATTTTTTCTCAGCTGTTTGTCTTGGATGGTAATAGATCCTGATGTAGTATTTACTAAGTAAACAGGAGGTAAATAAATAATTTTTCCAAATATAATGCACACGGGCGGCACGGTGGCTTAGTGGTTAGCACGTTCGCCTCTCAGCGCTAGGGATTCCCGGTTCGAATCCCCATCTGGGTGGAGTTTCCATGTTCTCCCTGTGTCCGCGTGGGTTTCCTCCGGGTTCTCCGGTTTCCTCCCACAGTCCAAAAACATGGATCAAGTTAATTGAGTTCTCTAAATTGCCCCATATAGAGCGTGTGTGAGTGTGTGCCCAGCGATGGATTGGCGCCCTGTCCTGGGTGTGTCTGCCCAGCGCCCGAGATGTTCACCCCTGGGTGGGCATGGGGAACCCCACCGCGACCCTAGTAGAGGATAAAGCGGGAGATAATGAATGAATGAATAATACACACATTTACACCTAGAGGTACTTTTGTATCTCCAATATACGTAACTAATATGAGAAGAAAGGACAGTGACCTTTCTGCTGTGAGACAATAGCCACTAACTGTATTAATGTCTCCATTGTTTTGTAATATGCAGTTTGCAGAATGCAAATACTACTAATACTAAAAATAACCACTACATATCCAGGAGGGTTGGGGCATTTAGACCTTTGTTCATGTAGCGTTCTAAAGCAAATACAATAATTCAGGTAAAACTCATATTTGTCTTATTCTGTAGCTTCTTATCCCAGAAATGCATCACGAGATGCTAAATTTCCTATCTTAAAAGATCAGGTTATACCTAAGGAACAAAAAAATTATGGTTGGATATAGTAAGCTTATTTTATTTTCTAGACATAATAATTGTTTTACAATTAATGCATTTAGCAAAGGATCCTATTCTACGGCAAGTAGAAAGACTTTAATCAAATCAGCATTTTAAATGTGTGGCATTGATTGATTCATTCTATTGGTCAGAGAAAGTTGAACCCAAGTATACCACATACAAAAACTTTTGGAGAAAGGCTCAGCTTAAGAGCAGAAAAACTGCTTTTGATGGGTTTGAAATAAACAGATTTAAGAAATTACAATTGGCCATGTTAAAAGATTTGATAATTGGCTTTAAAAAAAAATGACCCAAGCATGAATGTGTGAATGATTTATGTTTAGCTGTAAATCAGCTTCTGTTTAGCAGATTGTCCTGTGTGTTTCTTCACTTTAAACACTAAGAGCTCTGTCATACGTTTTAAAGTGTATGGTTAGAAAGGCCATGCTGAACAAGAAATTGGATAACACATTCAATCTCTGACCTTAGTCCAGATTAATGTGTTTGAGATGTAATGTAAGTGTATTGACTTTTAAATTAGAAATTCCATCAGGTACTTCTTAAAATTTAATTCAAATCTGTCTCTAAAGACATGTTTTAAAATAGGATGTCCAACTATCTAATAATGGAAAGCCAAATATTTCAATATTTTTATGAATACTCCAGTTAATGTATGTCAAAGAATTTTATTCTAGGTGAAGAACATCAAAGATGCATATATGTGGAATTAGAATTAATTCGAAACCACACATGACAGGACAATACTGACTGCTTGTAAACGCTTGACACCAAATACAGTTTGAAATTGCCATGAACCACTGTGGATGAGACTCATATTATCTCATCTCCCAGACAAGCAAAACAGAGTCAAGTGTCTCCAGTTGATTTCACCCTATTAGTACCACTTGTCTGACCAATGATGTAAAATAGACTCATATGCCACTGTTCTACAGTAGATATGCATTTCTCACAGAGCTAGTGGTTGTTAATGGTCTGGGCATTTAGCAGCAGACCACATGCCAGTTTTCTAAAATTGCTTTAGCTCCTGACTAATTCAGCACAACTATTCAATCTGGTTATGTTCACATTAAGCACTAATATGCAGAGAAATATAATGCACATCCCACACTCCAGCATCCAGAAATAGAATATTTCATAACAGCTGGTTGTATATTTATTTAAGTTTTGTTTACTCACTAAACAGGAGCAGTAGGTTGCTCTGTTACCTCACAGCAGGTGGCCAGTATTCCTTTAGTGTGAAATATGCATGTTTACCATATGACTGTGGCTTTCCAGCCAGATTCCAAGATTTAGAAAATAGGTGAATTGGAAATGCTAAATGTCTTCCTTTTGTACTTATTTAAGTGGAAATATTATGGTATTAGTAATATAGTGGTATTTTTTTGTTAATGTTAAAAAAACTAAACACAGAGACTGCTTTACTACTAATAGAGACAGATGTTATTTAACCAAGATAAAGATTTTGCAGTAATAATCATTTTTATGGATAGACTATATATATATATATATATATATATATATATATATATATATATATGTATGTATTCTTTAAAAGTAAAATTGATTAATGTATTAGAAATACATGTTTGTAAACTGTACATTTTCCACAAAGCTTACCAAAACACATGTTTATATGTGTGCCCTCCAAACAAAACAATGTACAGTGACAACTTAGTATGGCACCATTTCATCTTTAACTATCACAACTCTGTAATTTAGTTTTGTTAGTTTTACTGATTATTCACATCATTATCATTTTACTTTGAATTCACATGAACAACCTAATCGTTCAAGATAATATTCATGTACTCAATCAAATGATTAGTAAGATGATAATGATTTGCTTTGTAATGCGTGAGGATAAGAATACTCCCGAGTGCATTTCATATACTCAAAGGAATAAATGGCTACAGCTAGTAACCTGATCAGACAATAATTAGGAAGAAATGCCTTTTGGAAATCGTTATGTACTTTGATGAATAGATTTTTATTCGAAGCAGAGATCAGTTTGAGTCGGAGAGAATCAGCTGGTAAGAAACAGATAAATGCACATCTGCTTTCTCAAGCTCATCATATACCAGTTTCCACCTGGTTTGTATTTTGCAAAGTCCCATATTGAGTTTGAGCACACTGGTGCAGGGGGTAACATTCATCCAGGGTTGTGTTCTCAATTTCAAATTCTCAGCTCTAACCATTGTGTGGAGACATCATGTTCTCCCTATCTCCACATGCCTTTAATCTTTGTTCTCTGGTTTCTATCCATCTGACAATAACATGTTAGCAGGGGACTTGAACATCTGTGTGAATTAGATGTGTGTGTGTGTGTGTGTGTGTGTGTGTGTGTGTGTGTGTGTGTGTGTGTGTGTGTGTGTGTGTGTGTGTGTGTGAATATGCACACACACACACTCTTTGTGGGCAGCCAAAGTTGGGTCTAAGAGAAGTTGCAGGAACATTTATCACAAATAATTTGGCCAATGTAATTAAAATATATTCTGATGTGGCTTTTTGGATCAAGTGTAGATATTCTAAGTATAATATGATGATTTGTCTAATAATTTTCTTGCTATATCAGTTAAATTTATTCCAAGAGCACAGATGGTAAGACTGAAGTCTATTTCAGAAATGCTGCATGCAAGGTATGAAATAGTCTGGTTCAAAAAATATCACAAATCGGCCTTGTATCTGTGATGTCACATCATAATGTAAGGGCATGAACTTTATAGACATACATAGACTCCAGACCCAACAAATTGCCTCAAAGAAAACAAATGACACAGGGAAGTCAAGTAACATGGTTGTTTCATTTTAGAGAGCTCAGAATACCCAATCCTTGTCTATTCTAAAGACTAAACCAATGAAATGCTCCATATATACTCATCAAATCAACTCAGCAAAGGCCCATTCTTTATTCAATGTCCAAGACAGAGGCATATGCAGTTAGTCAACAAACATAACACCCTCAGAGTAGAATCTTGAGATAGGAGATCCTTTCAGAATGAATCAGAAGAGTTTACAAGCAACAAGAATGTCTTAAGGCTACAACACTAAACAACATTATTAAATCAAAATGAACTCTGTCCAGCTAAGTGTTTTAGAAATGACTATTAATGCTAAAATAATCATATGACCAATGCTAAAATAATCATATGACCAATTATGTACACTGTTAAACAGTCTAAATAGAGAACTAAATATCTACTAGTCGGTTGCTTAGTTACAAGAAATATGAGGAACAAATAAGAGAGGGATATATTAAAAGTGACAATGTCCCTAATATTACCCAACCAGGCAGCAAATAAGTCTGCATGTCTGTCATCTATCTTGGAAATCTGCATTTTTTTTCCTCATTAACATTCTAAATGGGGACTACACATTTTTATTCAAAAATTACACACCCACAATCATAACTGTTCTGTGATGGTCCTGAGCAATAGAGAACAGAGAGCCAACAGGAGACTCAAAAGAAAAACAGATTTTTTGTAATTATAAAACTACAAAGTCCAAGCGGAGGAAATGGACAATGGTACTGGAAGGTGGTGCGTCCATACTTTAGGTTTGGTTTAAGAAAAAGCTGTATACACATCCTGACTCTGAAACTCTTCCACTATATTTATAAATCTTTATTTGTAATATGAAATATAATTTACTGCTTTTCTACCAAAAAAGCTGAATATATATATATTCATTCATTCATTCATTATCTCCCGCTTTATCCTCTATTAGTGTCGCGGTGGGGTTCCCCATGCCCATCCAGGGGAGAGCGTCTCGGGCGCTGGGCAGACACACCCAGGACAGGGCGCCAATCCATCGCTGGGTACACACTCACACACTCAAACACACTCTATATGGGGCAATTTAGAGAACTCAATTAACTTGATCCATGTTTTTGGACTGTGGGAGGAAACCCACGCGGACACGGGGAGAACATGGAAACTCCACCCAGATGAGGATTCAAACCGGGAATCCCTAGCGCTGAGAGGCGAACGTGCTAACCACTAAGCCACCGTGCCGCTATATATATATATATATATATATATATATATATATATATATATATATATATATATATATATAAATAAGCTTGCGTCTGTACTGTGTGAATAAATCTCTTATTAGATTATCTTTCATTACATTACTTGCAGTCCTCCAGTAATTATTTACTTAAGGAGAAATAGCTATAAAGCAACTAACTATTTATTACTGCAGCCTCTGCAGACATGGTCATGTAGGGGTAAAAAAAAAAACAGACTTTCATTTTCACTTTATTTCATACCAGAACAATTCAGGAGAAGTCATGCATTTTAATTAGCCCATAAAATAAACACTGTCTTGACGCTTACTAATTATATCCCTAGAAAAAGAATTATTGTATTTTAATGATCATTTTCATTTATGCTGTTTAAACAAGTGCTTTAATTTTCTTTTTTTTCACTGGACTTCCAGCCATATTTAAATACACCTTTAATTAAACATTAGAAGATAATAAAATTCTGTTTTCTCCAAATCTACATCAATGATTTTAGATCAAAGCTGATGTGTGTGTGTGTGTGTGTGTGTGTGTGTCATGATTGTGGAAATAGTGGGTCCAGAGGGTTTTAATCTATGGGGCAAACAGAGCCAATAATGAGTATCTGGCCAGTTGATTCGACCATTCCACCCCCCACCCCCCACCCCATTACCTTGTTGAAGGTTCTGATTATTTCCTGGTTATTTATATAAACATTAGGAAATAAGAAAATTACTGTAACTAATCAACATGATAAATGTCCTACACTCGATGCACCAATCAATTATTGCACATGCCTATGTCATCAGACATGATAAAATACTTTTATAGTCCACACGCACATTATAAATAGTTTGAACTTTGCAATTTCCTGTCTCATTTTTATGTGCTTCTTTCTCAGACATTATTTGTTCTTGACCTATATGTCCTCTGTGTTTTCATCTTCTTCCTGCAGTGTTAAAGATATGCTCTAATACATCCATCCTCATACAGGATTATTAGAAAGACAAATGTTGTAATCAATCTTAGTAGCACATTCCACTTACTGCCTCTACGGGGAGGTGCAGAAAGCTAAATGTATCGGTGTGGAAATGCATACAGTGTGTTTTGATGTGACCAACATATGCAGCTTTAAATTAAAATTCAATTTACTATGCAAATGTGATTGGGATCATTTCCTAACTAAGCTGCAATAATAATAAGTTTTTCATACTAGCAATTTTTGCAAATCGAAGAATTTAAGACGATTGGTTAATAATGAGCCTTATATAATCACGACAAGAGCAATATGTTGCTGTCACTGGGAATGGCATGTATGTTAGATCTAACAGCAATATAATGTGTAGGGCTAGTCTATAAATATATAAGTATAGTATACTGTAACGGGGTCCGTTAGGGGGGCGGGCACCTTTTTCCCATAACTCTTTGCGTGTCATACTTAGTGTCTAAATGTAGTGTTATAACGTCTGTAAAATGTGTAAATTAAAATGTAATGTCATGAGCGTGTTCTGTGTAACGTCAACTTTCATTTGACGTGTGTATTAGTGTTCCTAAAGTTGTTTGTGAATTCACCATCCTCGTGTGTCTGTACCTGTATGATACCCCACACCCATGCACCGTAAGGAAAAGAAGTCTCTGTTCACGAGCGACACTGTGTTAATTAAAGAGCAATTCCTGTTAAAAGAGTGGTGAGTGACTCAATGGCTCGTTCTTTTCTCCACTCCTCCGGAGAACACGCCACATTGGTGTCAGAAGCGGCTCTGCAGATGGAGATCGATTTCCTGGCGGAGAGAATCGAACGGGGCAAGCGGAGGATGTCGAAGCAGATCAAAGGAACTCGGCTCGACTCACCAGATGGTTCCAGCCGGCTGATGGAAGATCCAGACCGGTATCATGAACCCAAAATCGAAAACCCCGCTCTGGAGGATGGTAAGAAGCCGCACTACGCGGGGAGGAGCTATGCCGACACCGCGCCGCCGCTCTGCGACTTGGGGGCGGGCCACGGCGAGTTGATTAACCGCCGCCCTGGGTACCATGGACTGCGAAACGGAGGCCCCGCTGATGACGTCACTGAGCGCCACCCCACACAATTTGGCGGGAACGCTCATCGGGCGCCTTCAGCGAGAGTTGGTCACGTGCTGCCACCACACGACGGCGCCGCTGTTTGGGCGAGCTCGAGGGGAGCTGATCACGTACTGCCAGCAATCAACAGCGCTGCTCACGGGGCGCCTTCAGGCAAAGCCATTCAAGTGTTACCTTCTTATGACGGTGCTCTCGACTGGGCGCTCTTCGAAGCACAACTTGAAATAGTTGTTCTGCACAACGGCTGGTCGGATGCCGAGACGGCGCTCCACTTGAGTCTCGCCCTGAAAGCTGACGCCCTACGAGTGCTGGCTGAGCTACCGCTGGAGGACAGACTGAAGCTCGACACGCTGGTCGGAGCCCTGAGGTGCCGTTTTAGCCGCCAACCATGCGGGTCGTCTGCTAAAACCACGCTGAGATATAGGAAGCGCAACAGAGGTGAACGCCTGGGAGTACTGGCAGCAGAAATAACCACGCTGGTGAGGAGAGCGTATCCGGCATTCAACGGGCAGATCCAAATACAACTTGCGCTCGACTTTTTCATCGATGCCCTCTTACCCGACGAACTGCAACTACAGGTGCGACTAGCTAACCCGCCATCGCTGGACGCGGCAATAACTGAGGCAGAGAGAATTGAACTTATACTCTCACAAGGACACGGTATATGGGGGGCAACTCGTTCAAGCCTACCCGACAACCAAAACCCAGAGAATGCGACGATTGTCTGCTGGCGCTGCGGGAGAAGAGGTCACAGATCTAATAAGTGCAGGATGTCGGAAAACGACAGGGGGACCGCCCAATAAGGGGCACGGCGGTCCCTACCTCTTCAACAACGCCCTATGAAAACGTGTTCCAGGTGGCGGGAAGTAGCGGCTGCTATGTCAAGTGTTGCTTCGGCGACGAACGTGTGTGGGCCCTGATCGACACGGGCTCGTCAGTCTCCCTGATCCACCCAGGCATCTCTACTGTAGTTCGCACTGCCAGCGCAAACCAAGACAACGCCGAACTCTTCACTGTATCTGGCGAACGCCTAAAACTGTTCGGCTCCTGCGACGTTCAAGTCGACTACGGTCAAGGGCCGAAAACACATCACTTTTGGGTGAGCAACATCAGAGAGCCATGTATCCTGGGAAAAGATTTTCTAGAAACCACCAAGGCCATTATCGACATGGAGCATGGCGCTGTATCTCTAAATGGGCTCCCCGTAGCAACCCGAGGCATCAAAGGGGTGAGTAACCATCTCATGTCATCGCATTGCGCAGCACCCAACACTGGCACACCCCAAATTAGTGAACGCAACCTCGTTCTCGAGATGTGCCTCCACAGCTGCGAGGGGCTATCAGCTGATGATGGCGATAAACTCCGTCGTCTTGTTGAACGCTTTTTCACATATTTTCGCGAACTCGGAAAACGAGTGCACGACGACTAGCTTGACCAAACATGCGATCGACACAGGCAACTCAAAACCGATTAGGATTCGCCCACACCGAATGCCCCATGCGAAGCGCGCGGCGGCCGAGAATCTGATCAAAGACATGGCTGAGGCAGGGGTGATTGAACCATCGAGTAGCCCCTGGTCCGCTCCGGTAGTCCTGGCAAAGAAAAAAGATGGCTCCTGGCGGTTCTGCGTCGATTACCGCAGGCTAAATTCTGTCACGAAACCGGACTCTTACCCGATTCCAAGAGTCGACGACACGTTAGACCAATTATCCGGTTCGCGTTGGTTTAGCTCGCTCGACCTACGTAGTGGTTACTGGCAGGTACCACTCGAGAACAAGGATAGGGAGAAGACTGCATTCTCCATCGGGAATAGACTGTGGCAGTTTAAGGTCCTCCCGTTCGGGCTGTGCAACTCACCGGCCACATTCGAACGCCTCATGGAGCGGGTGCTCTCTAAAATACCAAGATCAAAATGTGTGGTATACTTGGATGACGTGCTGGTCCACGCGCGCGATTTTGACGCAGCGATCGAAAACTTGGAGCTGGTATTTAAAAGAATTGAGGCCGCTAATCTAAAGTTAAACCCGGCAAAATGCAATCTCCTCCAGCGTCGGGTAAAATTTTTGGGACACATAGTTAGCGGGGACGGCGTGGAGACTGACCCCGAAAAAACCGGGGCGGTGAGAGACTGGCCCATCCCCAGGAATATAAAGCAGTTGCGGAGCTTCCTGGGATTCGCGTCATACTACAGACGCTTTATCCCCAAATTCGCTGACATCGCGGCGCCGTTGCACCAGTTGACTAAGGGGGGGGCCAAATTTTTATGGTCGTCCGCCGCGGATCAGGCGTTCGAGGGCTTGAAGCACAGCTTGTGTGACGCCCCCATCCTGGCATTCCCAGATTTTTCGACACCGTTTGTCGTGGATTCGGACGCGAGCGACCAGGGCATAGGCGGCGTGCTGTCACAACTGCACGACGGCTCGGAAAGAGTGGTGGCCTACTTTAGCAGGAGGCTTTCCAAAACGGAAAGAAACTACTGCGTGACGCGGCGCGAGCTCCTAGCGGTTGTTGAATCGTTGGAACACTTCCGGCCCTACGTCTACGGAGTACGCTTCGAGCTACGGTCAGATCACGCCTCGTTGCAATGGCTGATTAACTTTAAGGAACCCGAGGGCCAACTTGCACGCTGGTTAACACGGCTCCAAGAATTCGACTTCGCCATAAAACACCGGCCTGGTCGCGCGCATGGCAACGCGGATGCACTTTCCCGCAGACCGTGCGCTGAACGCGGCTGTAGGTATTGCGATAAGGCAGATGATAATGCTACTGTGATTCCGACGTGTGCCGCGGTGACTAACTCAGCCGGTACGGACGAGCGCATCGAAGTCCTCTCGACCGAACAAATCATGACGGCACAAAGGGGGGACCCGGAATTAAACTGGGCGGTACCGCTACTCGAAGCGGGCGAGTGCCCGAGCTGGGACGCCGTGGCGGGTCTGGGCACGGTGGCGAAAGCCTTACGCTCAAATTGGGAGAGCCTGCGCCTTCAGAACGGTGTTTTAAAGCGTGCGTGGTCGGAACCATCGAATGGACAGGAACTACACCAAATCATTGTCCCAGCGTCACTCAGACGGATGGTGCTACGGGGAGTCCATGGCACTCCGGGCGCGGGCCACTTTGGCGTGACCAAAACGCTGCGCAGACTCCGTCAGAGCTTTTACTGGCCTGGCTGCAACACGGATACTGAGCTCTTTGTGCACTGTTGCGATAGCTGCACCGCCAAGAAGGGGCCCCAAAGACGTCCTCGTGCACCGCTACAGCCCATGCCTTCAGGACGCCCTATGGAGAGGGTCGGGGTGGATGTGCTGGGACCATTCCCGACCTCGAACTCCGGGAATCGTTTCGTTCTGGTGGCTATGGACTATTTCACCAAATGGCCCGAAGCGTTTGCTGTGCCGGATCAGAGCGCGATTACGACCGCATCTACCCTGGTCGACGAATTTTTCTGTCGTTTCGGGGTGCCCGAATCACTTCATAGCGACCAAGGCCGGAACTTTGAATCGGAGGTAATGAAGGAGGTATGTCGGTTGCTGGGCATCAGTAAGACGCGTACTACGCCGCTCCACCCACAGTGCGATGGGCTTGTGGAACGCTTCAACCGTACTTTAGCGAGCCAGCTGGCGATTATTACTGACAAGCAACAGAAAGACTTTGCCGGTGATACTGCTAGCGTGCAGGTCAGCGGTGCAGGAATCATCAGGTTTCACACCCGCCATGCTGATGTTCGGACGAGAGCTCCGGACGCCAGTGAACTTGGCTTTTGGGGATCCCAATCCCGAGCACTCCCTCGAGAACTCGTTTCCACTATATGTTAGAGACTTGAGGCACTCCCTTGCATTGGTTCATGGTCTGACCCGTGTTAATCTTTCTTTTGCTTGCAGGAAACAGAAGAGGGCATATGACGAGAAATGTTTTGGTGATGTGTTCACGGTGGGCAGGGAGGTGTGGCTGTACAATCCGGCGAGAAAGAAGGGGCTATGTCCAAAGCTCCTGTCTGCCTGGGTGGGTCCGTGTACGGTTCTAACGAGGTTGGGTGAGGTGGTGTATCGGATTAGATGGAACAAGCGCAAGTTGGTAGTACACCGAGACCGTCTGGCGCCGTACAGGCCCAAACTGGGGAGTGGTATCTCGCAGGATGCCCCGGTGCTGCAGTCGCCTCTCCGTGCCACATCCTGTGTTGGTACTTATGACAATGTCCCAGTTACCGGTGCGGGTTCTACTGTTGAGGAGGTTTATCCTGATCTCTCATGTTCTAGTCACGCTAGCTGTTGGACGGTTCCGACATCTGTTACTACCGGTGATGTTCATACGCCTGTTTCTGTGTGCAATGACTCTCGGGTGCCTGAGGTTGCGTGCATTGATTTACCCACTGGCGGTCTTCCGGTGCTCAGACCCACTAGAAGTAGACGGCTGCCGGGTCACTTGAAGGACTTCGTGGTTCGGGGCTGGGGGGTCGCCGGGTCGTCTGACCCCTAAGGGGGGGGCTGTGTAACGGGGTCCGTTAGGGGGGCGGGCACCTTTTTCCCATAACTCTTTGCGTGTCATACTTAGTGTCTAAATGTAGTGTTATAACGTCTGTAAAATGTGTAAATTAAAATGTAATGTCATGAGCGTGTTCTGTGTAACGTCAACTTTCATTGACGTGTGTATTAGTGTTCCTAAAGTTGTTTGTGAATTCACCATCCTCGTGTGTCTGTACCTATATATAACTATAACATTTCACACTTTTTTTTTTCTTCTCTTCATCTATTTTACCAAAACAACTCTTCCTGTCTTTAAGACACTGGAGCCATAATAAGATTGCTAACTTCATAAAAATGGTAACTCATTTCATGGATTTAATTGATGACATTAATTAATAAAAATAGATGCCTAAACCCTTCTCGACCTGGCTTTGCAAGTGGTGTAAACATTAATTTACACAATATTTTTAAAGAAATAAAGAAACTTTATTTAATTTATTTAATTTAACAGAATAACTTTAATAGTAGGGGCGACACCGTGGCTTAGTGGTTAGCACGTTTGCCTCTCAGAGCTAGGGATTCCCGGTTCGAATCCCCATCTGGGTGGAGTTTCCATGTTCTCCCCGTGTCCACGTGGGTTTCCTCCCACAGTCCAAAAACATGGATCAAGTCAATTGAGTTCTCCAAATTGCCCCATATAGAGTGTGTGTCTGAGTGAGTGTGTGTCCAGCGATGGATTGGTGCCCTGTCCTCGGTGTATATGCCCAGCACCCGAAACGTTCTCCCCTGGATGTGCATGGGGAACCCCCCACGACCCTAATAGAGGATAAAGCAGAAGATAATGAATGAATGAACTTTAATGGTGTCGCTATCTTGTGGCGGTGAGACATCTGGAGCTGCTTCTTAGTGATTTGTAAAGAGTATTTAAACCTCCGCAGAGTCCCAAAGAAAAAGTATGTTAAGTGTGGTAATCGAAGCAACGGTTTAAATTTGTAAAGGGAACACACAGACAAAAAAATGCAGACTACCAACCGATGTAACAGCAATGAACAAAACTAAAGCATTATTTTCTTAAAAGGTATTCTATCAAGTATACAAAGTACTGAATAATCCATTCATTACCTTCCACTTAATCCTCTACTAGGGTCCTGGTCCATCCAGGGGAGAGCGTTTCGAGTGCCGGGCAGACACACCCAGGACAGGGCGTCAATCTATCACTGGACACGCATTCACTCACACAGACACACTCTATATAGGGCAATTTAAAGCATTCAATTTACAATGATCTATGTTTGTAAATGACCAGGAATCCCTAGTGCTGAGAGGCGAATGTGCTAACCACTAAGCCACCGTGCCGCCCAGTACTGAATAATATAAAAGTAAAATTCTTTAAGGCTGGATTACCACCACATTGTCTGTGTACATTTTAGTATTTAATATTTTAGTTTGTTTTTAGAACATTGAAAGAGCGTTAGAGAACTGTAAACATTAGCGACTTTGGAACAAGTCAAGAGGAAGTGATTTGAGACTAGGATGAGCATCAAGGACGTGGCTTGGCTCCAGAGGGTGTTCCAGAATTCATTTGACACATTATACTGTTTTCTAAAAATCATTACTCCATTCAGTCAGCTCCAGAACTATTGACACCGTTAGTAAACACTGCTATAAATGTAATGTTTTTGTGATTAATTACCTTAATCCTACAAGCTTACAGACTGTATATTTGCTACATACAGTACATCAATTGCACAAAAATGGCATAATTAATCTTGTGTATGTATGAAAAACATACTTATGATAAACAATGTTTAACGCATTTAAACATATTTTATTAAACTGCCAGACAGTATACTACCACACACACACTTAAAATAAGAGGTTTACATGTCAAATTATGCAAATGGTTACAAAACTTTTTTTTTTTTTTTTTTTAAATTGATGCATCAAACGTGTCTCACTACAATACCACGGCATTCTTTTCTCTTGTATTGCTAGGACACTACATGTCAGTAATAAAAGGTTTGGGATTTTTTAACTGGATTGTGAGCACTTCACATTTTGCTTAATGGTGCAAATATCACAAGATTTTTTTTTCTTTTTAAAATAACAAATCAATTTTCCTATAATTTTAATAAGGCAAATAAGTGTTATGTGAAATTGACATGTATAATGACTACAACTTGCATGTTATACACACTGTAATTGGGAACGGTCACATCGATCTGTACAAAACATAAAAAGAGACAGAAGTAAAATGTCATGTGATTATTGAATCTGGCAATTATACACAGAGACTTTGTATATTTAATATGATTCAATAACAAATGTTAGATATTTGGTCTTGAATGGAATTTAAGTAAATGTTTTTAAGCAGCTTAGTCAAAATTGGAACAGCTAAAATTTACTTTCAAAACATAAAAAGACAAAAAATTTGCACATTAGTTATAGGTCATTGTTTCTAAAATTATCGTCCAGTTTGTCAGATATCATAGATCTATAATTTGTAGTTGTACAAATACAGATTGTAATCCATGTATTTTTACTGCATACATTTTTGGTTCCCTTCACTCATTTGATCTAATGGTCACAATGTGTATGTGTGATTGGCACCATGTCCTGGGCTTATCTGCCCAGCACCCGAAACGTTCTTCCCTGGATGGGCACCCTGCGACCCTAGTATAGGATTCAGCGGAAGATAATGGGATGAGATAAAATTGACTTGACTTGCTCATCAGATGTCAGTTCATAATTTGTGTAAGAAGGAAAAGTTGATTACAATAAGCCAAGTAGTTAGCAGCTTCGTTACAGTGTGTGGAAAAACAATAATTCAACAAAACTATTTTATAATCTTTTTTTTGTTACTTAATTACTTTACTTAATTACTTTTGGCAGGCCTACACATCAAATATGAATTACTTAAAGCATATGCAGAACATTTACTGTCCACATTCTATATACTTGTGGGTGTGAATAGATATTGAAATGGACATCTGTCCACAAAACCAATATTTGGCCATCCTATTCTAAAACTAATAAAGCTTATAAAAGGCACCCTGCAACAACGATCTCCACACTTCTGGAAAGAAATAGACTAGAAAATGCTTGGTCTGCAGAATCTATTGACATGTAGAGGACCAAGAAGTTTAGAGTCACAGTAGTATAAGTAGAAACAGACTCACAATCTACAATTTGTGCCAGCCCACCATGCAAATGAGGGTCTGACACAGAGCTCTGAGTAACTGAGCATTTCAGATTTCTGATTAGCTAAGCAAAAGTTTAAAGCTTTGTGTTCTGCTAATTTTTAAGAATTTTAAGAATTTTAACTCGAAAAAGGCGAATGGTTTTCCTTCATGTGTTTATAAAGAGAGAGAGAGAGAAAGAGAGAGATAGAGAGAGATAGTGAGTGAAAGTCAAACTTTGGTTACCTAAATGTCAAGCTGGCTTTAAGAACCATTAAAAACATTGCCTATGTCACTTTAGTTTGCATCAAGGCATAATTTCATAATAAGACAAAATGGATTCAAATAAATAGTATTGTATGTGGTTTTCCAGATATGAAGAAAAATAATGCATAACTCTGGGACTATGTTTATTTACTTTTTATTTGTCAATCATAAAAAAGTTAAACATTTTCTGAGAGACTATATAGCTTTGAAGACTATATAGCTTTGCACTGTGCCACCTTCACTGGAGAAGTGTGTGGAATACTTTTTCAGCTTTTTTTAAATCTCACCAACTTCATGTCTGTTAGCTTTTCACTGGCATGGAGAAGATTGTGGGGGGAAAAAGACTGCTCTCCCGGAAGCTTCTGAATGGGAGTTGTGCACCGGAGGAGATAATGAGATACCTTTACCTATTGGTTTCATTGCTGGAGAGATAGCAAATAGAATGGCACTCAGGTTACGCCTGAAAATAAATATGACCTCTAGTCAGTGTCAGCATTGCTAACAAAGGGTACCACTGTCACTAAGCCACATGTCTAAAGCCTGACTGTAAAAATGATATTGCACTCCTGCTTCAGCAATAATGATCCTATTTTATTATGTTTATTATCTTTATGGGTGCCACTTATTTTTAGTATGTCTTTTCATCCTTAATTGCAGATACTGTATGTATGGAACACAAGAGATAACCTTTTGCACCCAGCTGGTGTGTGCTGGTTTCATTAAAGCGGTGCTCTGATCCTCTTTTTAATTACATTGGAGATGTCAGTGGATAAGCAGGTTGGTGATACTCCTTTCATCATACACATACGTATACATGATTCACAACGGCAGGATGGGGGTGGGTGGTAAGAACTATATAATTAGTTAGTGGATGTAAATATCAGTATGTGCACACACATATACACATATTACTTGGGGATATAACAGGATCTAACAAATATATCTGGTATTTAACCAACCGAATGCTGCCTAACTCCATTTCCCATCTTTTTCCATTAGTTCCAATATTTGTACACATCCAGTACAAGACTCTAACACAGGCCAGACACTGCCTTTAACTTTGACACTGTTAAATGGTGTACTCATTTCAAGAGCTCTGTTCATAATGCAGACATTCAGCATTTTTAGGAATCACCTGAACACATACCACTCTCACAAAAACATGCTTTAATCTTTTCATCTTGCTTCTCTTAAAAAGTATGTTGGAAGTGATTCTGGGTTGAGCGGTGGGGTGTGTCCAAATATTGGCAAAAGGCAGATTTTACAGAAGGTTAACTGGAATTGTGTTTCTCTCTTATGTGGAAGTCACCTTCATGATTTAAATTTTTTAAAATTAATTTCTATAAAATTCAATTTATCTAAATTTTTAATGAGCTGTTAACCATGCACTGTGCAGCTTGATTAAGGGTGTGTCAGTGAAAAAAAAATGCATTACATGACCTGAAACCTGCAAAAGGCACGTATTAATTCTCTTAATTCCAGGTGCTAGTTTGATGCATTGCTATTTTAACGGTGCAGCTACATGAATTCAATGCACTGGTCCATGTGGTATTCCGTTTTACTGAGAATAAAGAATACACATAATAATGTAGACTATGGGTATGCATTCTCTGCAGTGATATTTAATACCTTGTTGATGCCTCAACATGTTGATTTAGTGTTTATAAATAGTTTTCCTTTTTAATGATTATTTATTATGCACCATGCAAACAAATGCAAAACAGCAGCACAGTGTAATATTGTCCTCATCATCCGTCACAGCTGAGAGGATGTACAGGAAAAAAACCCATTCTTTACTGTCAAACATACAATTGTTATAGCAAAACGGCTCAATTTGTGATTTATCTCAACAGGGAACTGCTATGTCCAAATTTTGTCTGTCTTCATTCAAATACAACAATAAACACGAAGAAAAATAACCTAAATCCTAAGACCATCACCCAAACGCAATTTAAAACAGTACAGACACGTTTCCTCCAGCAGGCCAATGACCTGAAACAATTCTTCAGTCACTGTGACATACTAACTTGACAAAATTTTGAAGCAGTCAGGTCTGACCGGAATCCTTAAGGAGGCCAACAAACTTCACCAAGTTATACCTGTTCTTTTCCATAAATAAAAAAGAAGACTTTAATAATAAAATAATAAGCAAAAATCTAACTCAGGTTTCAAAAAGTAAAGCATTTCTTTCTTTCTTTCTTTCTTTCTTTCTTTCTTTAGTTATTTGTTTATTTTTAGATAAAAAACAATAAAGCTTCTCTTTAGAGTTAATGTAGGTGTCAGACACTCATATTTTACTTTACCTTATCTAATAAATAAAAAAAAATATATTAAATGTTTTACTTTTTGAAACCTGAATTAGATTAAAGTGCTATCTGAAACACAAAGTGCTTCATAAATGGCAGCATAACAAGCATTGACACACATTTATTTTAATTTATTTATCTTCTTACTTTACAGTAAAAGTGAAAAGTGTTTGATCTGATTGCATTTTTAGCAGTATATCATAACTATGAGTCAGTTGCCCTACAAACTACAGTGGTGTGATGATGCAAATCAAAATCAGTTTAGTTCCACTTACAAATTATGTCTGACCCTTCCAACACTGCAGGACAAAAAGCAATTACAATGCAGTGTCAATATTTCAAACACTGCCTGGAAAAAATTAAAGTTAAAACAAATGGATTTTACCATCAATTTCTTCCCGTTTCTTTATGCAAGCACATTAAAAGTAAAATTAACATGACATAAAATTTAACAATACAGATTTTGTATAACATTCATAAGCTTTGACTCTTTATTCATACCAAATATATTTTGTATTATTAAAAATGTCAGCATAATTATTACCCCAAGTCGCTGTTTCAATTGTCTAAAGTAAATGTCAAAAAGTTTCCCTTGTATTAATCTGTTAATTGCCATCAGTAGAGTACGGTCCACGTGCCTTTAATTCTGACTATTAAAAAAAAAGTTATTTAATTACTCTTTGCTTGAAAATGGGCCAAAAACAAAAAAAGGTCTTTACTGTTTATAAACCTATAGAACAACTATTCACATTAACAGCCTTCAAAACAGTTAATTGAAAAAAATATACAGCATTTAAATTCGTATTTAAATCAATGCTAATGTAAATATTGTTATCTTTTGGTACAATGTAGCTGGTATAATTATTATGAATAGTTATGAATGAGCAACATTTGTTAATATTGTAAAAAAAAAAAAAAAAAAAAAAAAGATGCACGTGAGCATCTCTGATTTATGGGCAGTGGGACCATGGCTTTAAAATGATCAGCTTCATAAAGAATTGAAATAAATATACAGAATTAAAAGTCTTATTAAAATCAGTGCTAATGTTAACCTTATTTTCTTATGATATATTTCGGTTTGTATAATATAAATATTCTGAATAATTATGAATGAGCAGCATTTGTTAATATTGTAAAAAAAAAAAAAAAAAAAAAAAAAAAACATGCACGTGAGCATCTCTGATTTATGGGCAGTGAGACCAGGGCATTAAAACGTGGTTTATCGTAGTCTTAAGCTAAAAATATTACAGAATATGATGAAGTTTATATGAAACTATACACAAAAACTCTGATATTTAATGCCATACCTAATATTGTGTTTTCTAATGAACAACACTTTTTAAACTTTTGCAATGTTAAAAAGGGCTTTGTATCTTACAAATGTCATCACTGGGTAATTGTTTAAGGACATGTTTTTAATCTGATGATCTATTAACCTGTCCATGCTCCGTTCTGGACGTGTGGCGCGCTGATGATGCATCCATCGCGTTTTGACGTTGGGAAAAGCATGCTGTTTAAGCAGATAACCAGAGAAAATGTGCTTTGAAGCACAGATGACCTACCTGAGGCTGCAGGATGAAACGCATGGCTGATGAAGTTGGTAAAAAAACGCTGCACTGATGCGAGATCACCCTTGGAGACGTCGGGACGAAGCGGGATAACGTGCGTAACCTGAAGAAACCAGCTCCTCCTGACCTTTTTTCTTCACATCTTGTATTTTAATCTGACTCTTACTATACCGATGCTTCAGAAATAGTCCATTCCACCAAGAAAATGTGTCGGAAAGCTACATTTCGTATCGATATAATAGGAAAAAAAGCTGTTTTGGAGATGATACGGATTCCTGCGCGCAGATTTTGCCCAAATCGTGGATTCCGGTTATAATCAGAACACTGATGTGTTCTCAACTCACTGGATGTGCTTTAGAAGCAGGTTTCGAACTTTCTTCTCTCCCAAACATCCAGGATCGCCTGCGTACAGTTCCTCCAGTCCCCCTGTATGGCGGTTCTCCGAGACTTGCAGGCGTGAGGAGCAGAACGCAATCTCAGCAGCACCGTGTGGATGCGAGCGATGATCCTGCATGAAGCGTGTGGAACGATCAGCCCAAAAATCCCATCCGATCTGTCTGCAGAACCCAGATGAAGCACAGAACCTGCCCTATTTCAATCTCAGACCGGTGTTTGGTGTCAGGATGGTGCGCTGTTCGCCTCACTCTCACTGTGAGGTTGGAGTGCTCGCGTTCTGCGTTCTGCGTTCTGTGTTCTGCTCTCTACTGGAGTTCAGCGCGCAGTCCCATTGCTCACAAGACTGTCAGCGATCTGTGCTTACGCAACGTGCACGACTTCTTTCACAACAGATGGGCCTCGAAAGCATATCTACATACTTCTTTTTTCACATTCTCAACCAGAGTTGGGAAGACTTATTCAGTTGTTAGTTTTTTCTTTCATTCATTATCACCCGCTTTATCCTCTATTAGGGTCGCGGTGGGGTTCCCCATGCCCATCCAGGGGAGAACCTCTCGGGCGCTGGGCAGATATACCCAGGACAGGGAGCCAATCCATCGCTGGGCACACACTCACTCACACAGACACACTATATGGGGCAATTTTGAGAATTCAATTGACTTGATCCATGTTTTTGGACTGTGGGAGGAAACCCACACGGACACGGGGAGAACATGGAAACTCCACCCAGATGGGGATTCGAACCGGGAATCCCTAGCGCTGAGAGGCGAACGTGCTAACCACTAAGCCATCATGCCGCCTGTTAGTTTTTCCATTTCTTAAATATAGTCAGGGTGGCACTGTGGCTTAGTGGTTAACACGTTCGCTTTTCAGCGCTAGGGATTCCAGGTTTGAATCACCATCTGGGTGGATCCCCATGTGGGTTTCCTCCGGGTTCTCCAGTTTCCTCCCACAGTGCAAAAACATGGATCAAGTCAATTGAGTTTACCAAATTGCCCCATATAGAGTGTATGTGTGAGTGTGTGCCCAGTGATAGATTGGCGCGCTGTGTATCTGCGCAGCGCCCGAAACATTCTCCCCTGGATGGGCATGGGGAACCCCCCCGTGACCCTAATAGAGGATAAAGCGGAAGATAATGAATGAATGAATAAATATAGTCAAACGATCTTGACACTATCTGTACATAGCAGTCCTACACTGTTGTTGCTGCCTGGCTGCTCAAGGAGGATGAGTCCCCCACTGAGTCTTGGTCCTCCCAAGGTTTCCTCTTTAAAATAACAACACAACATGGAGTTTTTTCTTGCCACTGTCACTTCGGCTTGCTCTTTGGGGGTTTAAAGGCTTTTCATTCTGTAAAGCTGCTTTGGGACAATGTACTGTTGTAAAAAGCGCTATATAAATAAATTCCTTGAACTTATGAATTGTACAGATGCTGGTCATAAAATTAGAATTTTATAAAAAGTTGGTTTCAGTTATTTCATTCAAAAACTTTGTATCCATGCATCCATCCATTATCTTCCGCTTTATCCTCTACTAGAAGAGGTGGGGGGGTTACTCATGCCCATCCATGGAAGAACGCAGATACACCCAGGACAGGGCGCCAATCTATCTCCAGGCACACACTCACTCACACAGACACATACACAAACTCTATATGGGGCAATTTGGAGAATGCAATCGACCTTGATCCATGTTTTTGGACTGTGGGAGGAAGAACTGGAGAACCAGGAGGAAACCCACGCGGAAGCGGGGAGAACATGGAAACTCCACCCAGATTGGGATTCGAACCGGGAATCCCTAGTGCTGAGAGGCGAACATGCTAACCACTAAACCACCGTGCTGCCAAAAGCTTGTATGTTATATTCATTTATTACACACAGACTGATTTTTCAAATATTTGTTTCTTTTAATTTTGATGATTATTAATAAGTGTGGCACGGTGGCTTAGTGGTTAGCATGTTCACCTCTCAGTGTTAGGGATTCAGGTTTGAATGCTAATCTGAGTGGAGTTTCCATGTTCCATGGGAGTCCTCAGGGTTCTTCGGTTTCCTCCCACAGTCCAAAAACATGGATTCAAGGTAAATTGAATGTTCTAAATTGCCCAAATAGTTTGTGTTTCTGAATGAGTGTGCCCAGCGATAGATTTGCTCCCTGTCCTGGATGTATCTGCCCAGCACACAAATCATTCTCCACTGGATTGGCATGGGCACCCACCTCCCCGACGACCCAATATTTTAATTTTATGACCAGCACCTGTATATATTTCATAACTTGATTGCATTATAACTATGAATAAACACCTAACCAGACCCCAAAAACCTGGCTGCACACAGCTATAAATAAAGTTAATAGTGAAAATACCAGCCTTATGTTTATTTAATTGGGTGCTGATGTATAAGAATAAAAGTTGGGACCAAGTAACCATAAAAATGGCAATGGGTAATATGACGTATCCCAAAATATACAACATTTGCTTAATATTGCATCTTAATAACCAGTACCAGTTAAAAGTTTGGACATGCCGCTTATTTGCCTATTTTCCATTCCACTATTTTCTCCACTTACGAGATGGACTTGGTAGTTTTAAATTTACAAACTCTAGTACATCTGTTTACTTTTTGTTGATAACCCACTGTTGGTTCTCTGTTCTCTAATGGTCAGGACCATCACAGAACAGGTATAATTTCGGTGGTGGATTGTTTGTTAGTTCTGCAGTGACACTGATTTTGTAGTGGCGGTGGTAGTTGGTGGTAATTGGTGGTAGTTCAGCAGTGCTGCTGTATTTTCAACTTTTGACTAATACAGTAGATTGTGATAAATGGTTAGATTGCAAAGGTAGTGCAGTAGATCGTGTAGATCGTAGGTAGATCGTGTAATTCAAAAATGTTTTAGATTTTCATTATGAATCCTCACTATGACATTTGACACAACTGATGTACAACAGATTGAATGAGATCTCCCTGTGCATGCAGCGTCAAACACGCAAACTGCTGCAAAACACTTGCGAGCTAATAGTCCATCCATCCATCCATTATCTTCCGCTTTATCCTCTACTAGGCTCACAGTGGGGTTCCCCATGCCCATCCAGGGGAGAACATTTCGGGCACTGGGCAGATACACCCAGAAAACACTCACTCACACAAACACACTCTATATGGGTCAATTTGGAGAATTCAATTTACCATCATCCATGTTTTTGCACTGTGGGAGGAAACCGGAGAACCTGGAGGAAACCCACGCGGACAGCCTAGTGCTGAGAGGCAAATGTGCTAACCACTAAGCCACCATGCCCCCCGAGCTAATAGTCAGTCCTCCAATTTATATTCTGTAAAGGGCAAGCATCAAAATGATTTGTAATGCTGCACCGCATCACTATGATTTGTGGACCCCCAGATTTTTACCTGAACACACCTCATTTTGAGACCACCACGCCCATCGGTGTAGATATATTCACAAGCACTGTTGCTATTTAAACAATGCAGATGAAAGGCATAACTGTTGGTGGGATGTAAGATAAGCATCGCAACGCTCCTTGTGCAGAGTGTAAGATGGGGCCCCAAGTGTTAAACGTTTTGCAATGAGTTTGCATCAATTTCTGTTTGAACTGAAAGCATGTGTGTTCTGGTTGGAATTGAGAATGAATGTGAATCTGTTCATGTTGGATGAATTTCTGAATCTATTCTATTCTCACATGTGAAACATGTTGCATCCATCTGTTTCGATTTGTGCTAGAAGCGCATGTGTTTTTGTTTACAGTGAGAACATGTAAATTAGCATTATTTCTGTGAATTAGTCTATGCAAACCATACTTTTAAACCTGTTCACTCAGAGAGCACAACCACACTTGCATGTCCTGGAAATATGTCTGAATGAATGAAACTTAATTAAACTAAACAAATACAAGGAAGGTTTTCTTTGCCACAGTTGCTTAGGCTTGATTCATTGTAAAACGTTCTGTATATGTTTACATTTAGTCATTTAACAGATGCATTTATCAGAGGCGCCTTTCAAATGAGAGAACAATAGAGGTCAGTAGGTAAGGAAAAAACAGCAACACTGTAGAATTATTTAACCTGATCATTATCTGATCCCACCTGTATAAATTGAATGATAAACTTGAACTTTCATTCATTCATTCATTCATTATCTCCCACTTTATCCTCTATTAGGGTCGCAGTGGGGTTCCC
Organism: Corydoras sp. C115; assembly: GCA_019802505.1. Classification (NCBI taxonomy): domain Eukaryota; kingdom Metazoa; phylum Chordata; class Actinopteri; order Siluriformes; family Callichthyidae; genus Corydoras; species Corydoras sp. C115. Next base: position 445,303 of record JAFMOC010000085.1, on the reverse strand, counting down.
CATGTCCATCCAGGGGAGAACGTTTCGGGCGCTGGGCAGATACACCCAGGACAGAGCGCCAATCTGTCACTGGACACACACTCACAAACACAAACACACTCTATATGGGGCAATTTGGAGAATTCAATTATTTTGATCCATGTTTTTGGACTGTGGGAGGAAACCGGAGAACCCGGATGAAACCCACGCAGACACGGGGAGAACATGGAAACTCCACCCAGATGGGGATTTGAACCGGGAATCCCTAGTGCTGAGAGGCGAATATGCTAACCACTAAGCCACCGTGCCAAACTTGAACTTAAATTTGTAAAATCATTGAGTTCAGTGGATGACTTTTCTGAATCATTTTTGAAAATCTTAAACATAAACCAAATAGAAATCATTAAAAGCTAATGCTATTTCCTTGACCTACCTGTTTTTTTTTCACCAAAAAATTGACCTAAAGTACTGTGTGATATTTTCTGTTACTTTTTCTTTTAATTGTTTAAAATCACCTGAGGGTGACTGTGAACATGTTGGTGTCAGTCACGATGAAGCTCAATTTGCCAAAGCATAGCTAACATTTTGCGTAGAGGTCAAAAATAGAAACACTATTTTGAGCTATTACTTTGCCCAGAGGTAGATGTACTAAAGCTTTAATTTTTTCAGACACAATCAGGTGCACACGGCATAAAATACCTGTATATGTATTTGTATGAGTCTAGAAACAACAGCAGCAATAATAATAATTTTCACCCTGTACATATAGTGTTCACCCTGTACATATGGTGTATACCAACTATAACATTTGTAGGCATATGCTCAAAAATTGTTTTTCTGTATATAATGCTCATAATTTGTAATTTTCTCCCACATTCATCAATTCACTTTATTAAATGTATATAATGATGGTAGTAACACTATATTTTTGCACTTTTGGTTAGATGCTAGCTGCATTTCATTGGAACTGTACCTGTACTCTCTATAATGACAAAGTTAAATCTAATATAATCTAATGCATAATGATGATGATAATAATAATAATTATAATAATAATATTAATGATTTTTCTTTCATTGAAATGACAGTTTCTAACTAGTGATTCTCACTTTTAAGCATTAATACTGCATAGTCCTCAGGGTTCACTGATGAAAAACTAAAATTGCAAGTCATGATTTACAAGTTTCATTCAGCTTGTGCATAACAAGATCCTATCAGCTGCTGCGTTCAAGTGTAGCAAATCAGTGCCAAAACCTAAAAGCTAGCTAAAAGTGGATAAGGAAAAGATTTTAAACTGTTGGATTATGTGTTTTGTGTTAGAATGCTAATACATTGCTTGGACAATGCGTTTATACATTGAAAATTATTTAATTACATTATAGTGCTATACAGAATTTAAAAGGAATTTAATTTTACAGAATTTAAAATTGTCACCAATGCATCATCTTCAATTTTTTACAGTTGAAACAAGACCAGCCTTCTTTTGCATTTTTCATTTGGATCCAGGCACACTAAAACAATATTAATGATGGTGGGGGGTTGTAACCTTGGGACACAGCAGTAGGCAGCCAAAACATTGCTCAGAAGCAGGTCAGACACAGGTTTAGAGGGCATAAGAGCCAGGAGACCACCCATCAGTCAATCTTTAACTACTGGTAATTCCAGCAAAAGTACCATTAAATCATCCCCAATTCCAAGAGGTATTCCAAGAGGTAAAGAAGGATGAAAACCCTGCCCTCAGGATCATCCTAGAAGGAAACCTCTAATCAGATTGTTCTTATACTCTGGCAGTGATGGAGACTGCTGTATTGGTTGTTCTTGAACCCTGGAGGTGAAGGAGGTAAACCATCAGGTCATCCCTGAACTCTAGTGGAAGAGGCAGAAGCAGGAAGAAGCTAGCATAGATAAAGGCTGGTTGATGGTGAACACTGTGACAAGTCAACTTAATATAAAGAAGAAACGGAATGTATATGGCAGGAGCGCTGTGGCTCTGAGGTGAAAGGCTGAGCTGTTGGTAATGGACTTTGGTTATGGTTAATTAATGCACCTACTCCGCCTAATAAACATGTGCTCGCTTTAAAACCAGGAACAGCACATATCAGGGGGGGGAAATGGATAGATTCCATTGACCTGACAAGACTGGAGAGATGATTGACATAGAGTGTTTGTGATATGCAATGCTGTAAAGCCTGGTGTTCTTGTACACGTAGATGTGTTTGGGTTGGCAAGAAAGCCCATTTTTGTGAGAAATACCATCTCCAGTCCTCATTCGGTTACCCCCCCCCAGTTACAACGTGACAACCAATAATGTCAGTAATGGTAAACAAAAATACATGAATAGAGTAAAAGGTCCTAACCCCTTATGTTACAACTTCAACTCTTTGTAGTGATATAGTGATAATCAACATATAAAATCATTGAAAATCATTATTATTGTCCTTTTATTGTAGATCTAAATATACATCTGCATCAGAAGAAAGATATTGGAGATATATAACATCATTGCATGGTAAAGTCTGAGTGCAAACATTGGTTGTGTTTTAGTACAAGTTGAATATCCCTTTTTAATTGAAAGATAATAGAAGCAAGGGCAAGACATGACGCGATGGAGTTAACTCTTTGAACAGGCGAATGGCAGCAGTATTTGGCTGTCAGATGGATTGGCGGATTTACTCGGCTCAGGATGAGGATTAATATTCTTTGGTCTGCAGGAAACACCAGCTGGTTTCTTCTTTATTCCACACCAAGAATAAAAAGCTTACATTTTTGTGTCAGCCAGCATTTAAATATGAAAAAAAAAACCATTCAAATACTTTTAAATATTATTAGCTCTGCCATGACACCGAGGAGGTGGTGGTGGGTTAGGTTGTTGTTCAGGAATGATTGGATAAAATAGAGCAGTGTTCATGGAGTTATACTCTGGGTCTACTCACTGTACAAAACTTATCTATTAAACACATCTTCCTTATTTTTACTCATCTTGTTATCTTGACATCTTAATCCGTTACTAAGGTCACAGTGGGGTGCCCATGGTGTGGGCAGATGCTGCCAGGAAAGTATATAGGGGCAATTTAGAGCAACCAATTCACATTGAATCCATGTTTTTGGAATGTGGAAGAAAATTTAACCATATGTTGACATAGGGGAGAAAATGGAAACTCAACCTTGAACAGGATTCAAACCTATATCCCCAGCTCTGTAAGGCTGTATTAATCACTCCGGCACTGTTTGTGTGAGATATATAGCACTTTACATTTTTGCTCCATTTGTTGTCAACTTTATTAGTTTTTCTATAAACAACCTTTGTTATACAATTCCAGACTATAGTCTATCTGTTTGTGGACTACAGTACATACTGTGCAAGTCCCCTGGTCAGGACCCTAATAGTACCACCATAGCACAGCAATTATTTGGTCTGTGCATTATTCCTATCCCAGCAGTGTCACTAATGATTAAATGACATATACATATGGCAATACAGCAGCACTGCTGCACTAAAACCCTCTCACCACATCAATGTCACTGCATAACTGACAAACAATCCACCCCCCAAATTATACCTGTTCTGTGATGATCCTGAGCAATAGAGAACAGAGAACCAAACAAAAACAGCAGTATACTACCTAAACTAATAACAGGAGACTAATAAAAACAAAGAGAACAGATTGTAAAAGTATTATAAAACTATATTTTATATGAAACGTATATTATAAAATTATAATTTTTTATTATAAAATTATAACAGATTATAAAACTACAAAGTTCATTCAAATGGTAAATGGAGCAAGAAGGCAGTGTTCCCCAAACCTTTCAAATAAATGACCAAGTCTAATTTTTTTTTGTCTAATTTGATTGATTTCGGATATCTTTATTTACTTTTATACCTTGTTTGAGTGTAGTTTTTGGTCAATGTTTTGCTGAAATATAGAACATTTTGTTCTGCTCTGTAATAAACATTTTACAGCCTTTTATTAGATGATTATAAAATGTATTACAGATATTTCATTGTGATTTCATAGCGATTTAAAGCATTGAGTGAAAACATGTACTGAAGAGCTTCTCAACCTTTCAAACAGAGACTAATGTACCTCCCACCTCAGAGTCCACGTCAAACACATCCATCATGTAAAACTATGACTGAGAAACCTTCACATTGAACATGCTGATGTGTGTGAATGTACACCATGTTTTAACATTCAAGTACTATACAAATTACTTAGCACATGTTTCTACAGCAGTAACCTTTTCGAGGCTTTTGTATTTTATAATTTTCAATAATCTGTTAACCTTCTTAATAAGCAGCTCTTGTGTGTGTGTGTGTGTGTATAGGAAATCACATAACTGAAATTAATACGTAGAGCAGTGAGTAGTACAAATATACATCACATAGGAAGGCCTTTGTTTGTCTTAACAGGATGGACAGTTTTACATAGCTTGAAAACAATTATTGAGCACAGGAACTGACTTTAATACTATAAATTCATGACATGAACTATGCTGGTGTACCTGCCATCACACCACGTTTCCATCACTGCGGTGAACACCTTCCATTATCACACACTTCTTATGTAGGCCTCACATCAACTACGAGCAGACTCGTTGCAGACGAGTTTCTTTAATTACTTTAATGACTGCATTGCTCTGGATTGCTCCCCCAAGTATCATCCATTTCTCTCCACCCATATCATGGATCTCAACTGCCAATTTATAATGACTGTTATAGTGAAACCGCATTCATGACAAACTATGTGATAGAATACACTGCTGAGTTTTTATAGATAGATAACTACTTTATTGATCCCAAAGGGAAATTCAGGAAATAATTATGGCAATAATACTTAGTGTCACTGTTATTAAGGTGGAGATTGCATTTTGAGAAGTAGTGCAAATCAAGCTAATTCAGTTTTCCAATCATTGTTTGTAGTGTTGGGTAAACTTAATGGCTTTGCAGAATTTTTCAGGCCCAATCTCTAATTGGTGTTAATCTCATTGTGTAAAAGGACCGATTAAAAGTGGCCCTCAAACATTGTTACATTTTATTTTTCACGTCAGGTCACTTTTGTCAAAAGTGTAGAATGCCTTGCTTGTTTTTTTTATTATTTAAACTCTCTAGTTTACACATTTGACAGTGAAACTATTTAGATATTTGGTACTTTATTTTATTTCATTTTTTACTTTTGTGTGTGTATATAGCAAACTGAGACAAGTGACCTAAATATAATAATTGCCATAGGTTTGATATTTCAGGTCAGGTCTTGTTGCCATCACAGGTGCTGCTATACACCCAGGACAGGACAGGACACTGGGCACACACTCACTCACACAGACACGCACACTCTGTATGGGGCAATTTGGAGAACTCAATTGACTTGATCCATGTTTTTGGACTGTGGGAGGAAACCAGAGAACCCGGAGGAAACCCACACGGACACGGGGAGAACATGGAAACTCCACCCAGATGGGGATTCGAACCGGGAATCCCTAGTGCTGAGAGGCGAACGTGCTTTTACACAAATTACTGGCCACTTAATAAAGTACACTGACTTGCTTCTGCGCTTATGTTCCATTTTGTCACCTCCACAGATCACGTATTATTAGGGTGATGGATCATTCTCAGCACTACAGTGACATTAAAACATTTTCATTCAAAAGAACTCTTAAAGTCCCAGGCTGAAGCAAGACAGGGATGTTTCTTCAAAATAGAAGGTATCAATTTACCCTCCATTAGCAATCTCTTCAGCAAAAATGTCTGTTTCTTGTGCATTCTACAGTGAAGCATGTGGCGCCAAACCAAAAGCATTGGGCAAATCCAGAGATACCACTTAGTGCACACGCTATTTGCTGTCTAAATGTAATGCCAAAGTTTGCCACTATGCTTTAGACAATGTTTGAATCTAGAGTTTTCTGCTTTTTACACTAAAGTATTAAATAGTTAGTTTGTTTGTTACTGCAAGTCAGTAAATGATGCATATCTGCAAAGACACACAATATGCAAACTATAGGTCTAAACTTTTCAATAGAGTCCTTGTTTGATATTAGAATACCTTCTGGTCTTCTCCACTCTTTATGGAAATTTATTTCAATCAACCTACAAAAAAAACATTTGCTTTTGTGTTCATTTGCATTATATTGCATTTAGTCATTAAGCAGAAACTTTTATCCAAAGCAACTTACAAATAAAAGAACAACACAAGAAGTTAAGGAAAAACCATGTACATTGTAGTATAATCAAACCTGATCATTACACAATGTCATTTTATTTTTTATCAAGTTTTTGTATAAGAGCTGTGTTTTGAGTTGTTTTTTGAAGATGCTATGTGACTCATCCTTACGGACAAAGTTCCACTATTTAGCAGTGGTGAGCGATACAGAGTGAAAGTTGCATGCTACAAGAATGCTACAGGAAGCCAATGGAGAGAGATGAGTAGTGGAGTGACATGAGTTCGCTTGAGTTGGTTGAACACAAGTCAGACTGCAGAATGTTCATGATATGGCACCCTAGTAAGCCCTGGTGACCAACCAGTGATGTGCACTACACCACATCTTGTACCAAACTTCACTCAGGAATTAAAATCCATCTTTGGCAAAATCCATTTGCCACTCTATTATACTCATCCACTGGTGGAATATCTCCAGGTAATTCTAGAGTAGTTTCCCTTTCATTATCTGAATGTACCCTATTAAAATGCTCATCCAAGTCAGTTTTATAACATTAAATCATCCTCACTTCATCACTTAATGTAGTCTGCAGGTAAATTATACGGAGAAAACAAGTGATGCTGCAACCCCCCATCTTCCGTGTCATTGAGCTTTAATTTTAAATATGATTTTCAATATAGCATTTAATTTGATCAGATCTCCATTTTTTGCATCAGAATGTAGATTACACATTTTAAATTCATTCAATCATCTTTTATTTATCATTATCATTATTTTACTAGGATGTACATTTTGCAGTCATGAGTGTTCAACAGAATTAATGTCAGATTAAATGGTTTCTTAATTTTTGATAAAGGCAGATATAGTACATATTTTTTCATATTTTCTTTACTCATGCCTTTAGTTATTATTACTTGTGTAGTGAGATGTCGTTTTTACTTCAACAGGGAAATGTATCATAGCATGGTGTAGTGTAGCCTGTATTACTGTTTGCTTAGATTTCCCATGGGTCTGCTTGATTTATCTCACCTGTCAAAAAAGTCTAAGAGTGTGACTTTAAACTGCTACAATTTTCTCAAGCATACCTTATGTTTTAATCAAATGCTTTTAACAGCACAAACAATATAGTAACATTGCTAAGAGTAAGCCTTAGCGGCTGAGTAGAAAGATATATTTTTAAGCCTGCTTCCCTATGGGTTCTTTTCATATAGCAGTTTATCAGGAGCACTATGCTTACGCTCAGTATCGCCCTTCCCTTCTTTCAAAGTAGACTGTTTTGTGTTGTGTTTTTTGAGGCTTTTTTCCACAAGTTAAACACAGTACACTGCATGATTGAACAAGGAGATGTATAGGTATTAAAATGTACTTTATAAATATTGTAGAAATTGAGTCACACTGGACATGGAAAAATGCTTATGGTCACAATTTATGAAGAAGGAATTTTTAAAAGCAGAGAAGTTACTCAGAACAAGGCAAGTGGAAATAATCTACACACTCGCTGTTAATGCTTTCCATTTACCACATGCACACACACACACACACAGAACTGTTATCACAATTATTTGGTTCATGATGGCTGAGTACAAAACTATGCCAACCAAATACAAATAAATAAGTGATTACTGAACCAAATCCTGGTAATTAAACCAATATATGGTTGGCCCTGATGCTAGTTCTGGTTGCTAAACTCAAATCAGCAATAAAGTCTTCAAACTAGCAGGGCCCTCAGTGCTGACATTGATTCTTATCTTTGTAATTAATTTACTTATAAGACTTTACATGACATTGCAGCACATTTCATCCCAGCTAAATAAGTCATTTTCAAGAGTGCAAAAATATTCAGTTTAACAGTAGGACATGTATTTTTAAAACACTTTCACATGAATGCAGGTCCCTCAGTCTGTTGGCATTGATGTGCTCATGCCATTAGCGATGTGTTGTTTTTTTTAATTAATTTTTTTTATTAATGATCTTTGGGATACACATTCAGGAGCAGTTTCTGCTATAACCCTTACGCAGATGATAAAAAAACACTATAAGAAATCTGATGCATCGGAAATCAGAATACTTTCATGTCAAAACTATGGATGAGATAATTTGGTCCTTCAGTATATTTAAGTAACTTCAGCAGAGTATGGCATGTTTGCAGAAACCAAAGTCAGATGGTAAGCAAAGGGGAATGCTTTGAATTGCACACTGATGCATATGTTTTTGCATGATCAACATCCTCACATGTCAAGTATTATTTCCCACTACTTTTTTTCTCAAAACAAAATGCAGACATATGGATTGAGGCTTGATGCTTCTGTTTGTAATTTCTTTGTTGTGCATCTATTGTAGCATTTTCAAGTTAGTATTGCATTGACTTTCATCAGGAAACCCTTCAATCTAAACATTGAAAAAACATTGATCATTGATCTAAACATTGATCATTGATCTGAACAGCCCAACCATTTGGAAATGCAAGTATTATTACAGCAATGCAATCATCAATATGTGTCACATTCACACTGTGATTACTGAAATATGCAATTTTATGGCATTTATCTTACAAAATCGTACACCCATGTACAAAACTGTTTGTATTATAAATTTCAATAATATAGTATTGTATTATTGATTTATATTATGCTGCTTGGCATACTTTAAATTAAAATACATTTTTGATATTAGAGAGTCATTTTCTGAGTTTCTAGTACACTTAGATGATGCACTGGGTCATACTGTTACCATATGACCATAAACATAAATTAACATCCTAACTGTAATATTGCTGGTTACATTTTGGTGCTACATGAAAATTCCCTTCTGCATATTACAAAAAGACAAAAGGACAGTCATACATCCATCTGTTCCTTGGCTTGTTACAGACTTGAGTCACTACTGGCAGGGACAGTGTTGGGTTGTTCCTACTCACCATGAGCTCTTGTACTGTAGGACTCTACTGTAGGACTCCCATGTACAAAACTGTTTGTATTATAAATGACAATAATATTCTATTGTATTATTGATTTATATTATGCTGCTTGGCATACTTTAAATTAAAATACATTTTTGATATTAGAGAGTCATTTTCTGAGTTTCTAGTACACTTAGATGGTGCACTGGGTCATACTGGTACCATATGACCATAAACATAAATTAGCATCCTAACTGTAATATTGCTGGTTACATTTTGGTGCTACATGAAAATTCCCTTCTGCATATTACAAAAAGACAAAAGGACAGTCATACATCCATCTGTTCCTTGGCTTGTTACAGACTTGAGTCACTACTGGCAGGGACAGTGTTGAGTTGTCCCTACTCACCATGAGCTCTTGTACTGTAGGACTCCACTCTTTGCAGGTGCTCATAGTAAGAGAGACTATGACTATTAGTTTTTTAAGGTGCTGTGTCTCTTATTTCCTTATGGGAATAAGTGGTATACACACAGAGGAATTTGTCCTCCACATCTAAGCCATCCATACAGTGAAACACACATAGACACACAATAAGTGAAGTGAGCGCATGTATCCAGAGTGGTGGACAGCCCCGTATAAGGCGCCAGGAATACAATTGGGGTTAGGTGCCTTTCCCAAGCTCAGTTTATCCACAGTACTTCGGATAGGAATCGAACCGGGAACCTTTAGGTCACAAAGCTGGTTCCCTAACCACAAGCCTCTGCTGCCCAGCACAGCAGGTCGCTTTTCTGCCTCACAGCAAGAAAGTCTCAGGTTTGATTCCTGGGAAGGCAAACATATGTGGAGTCTACATGTCTTTCCTGTGCCAGCATGGGTTTTTATTGGTGTGTCAGGTTTCCAATGGCATATGAATAAAAAAATAGTGAAGTGTAAGTGCACATGTGGTGCTGATCCTAAGCCCAGGTAAGCGGAAGGATTGCATAAGATTTAAAACCGTGTTCAAAATTGAAAACAAAAGGGTAGTGAAAAAAAAAAAAAAAAAACCTGTGTAAAAGCAATGTAGAAAAGCATTTTTATATAAAATAATACATGCTGCTGTTTTGGTTTATGAATGGCATACAGATAAATTAATAAAACCTCATTCCCTTTTTATTTCACATCAATTGATGTAGCTCATTGCCAAGAATGGCTATCTTTAATATTTATGTCTAATTGTGTTACAAGTGACTCTTTAATGAAGAAGCACCTCTGATTTGAGGACATGGAAATTTTCCTTCTTTTGTTAATATTTGGTGTATTACGTCGTCAAATCATTTAACATTCAAATTAAGGCTTTTATTTTGTATACTAAAAAAGCAGGTGATTTGCATCTGATTGTTACATTGATGAGGCTTTTCAGAGTCTGTAGATTTCCTGTCTGATCCCGTATTTTGTTCTATGTTAAACTGATTAGCACTCACAATGGTTCATCATATTCACTGATAACGTCATCCATCGGGTATGGGTATGGTGTGCTCTTTCCAAAATACAAAGCCCTGAGTGTGAGTCATCTGTGGCTGTCCATAAACATTTTACTGGTATGTCAGCAAAGATTATTATGCTAGTTTATCATTTTTTTGTTTGAGCCACCTCATCAGCGAGTGTAATAATGATAGCACTGACACACTGCTTCTGGGGCAGTAAGTATAATGGAATCAAGTCTTATTTTCATAATGCAGAAGCAGAACTCAGCTGGCTGCAAATCATTTGCTTTATCCCACACTGTGAGGCAAATGCACATTCTTTGACTCAGAACAGACCACCTCTGAATAAACAGTTCCTGAATAATAAGACTAAACAGTAATTGAATCCAGTGACTTAGCCTGTAATAATGCTAATGCCACGACTAGCGCATGTGAGGAGACCTTTCGCAATAGCCATATTGATTCCCCCAACTTTTTTTTTTTGTGCATGCATAAAGATAATTGAGTTCCTGAGGACAGCACCATGACACCCATAACTCACAGGCAGTGCATAGAGAAGTTACTGCCTTCTGTTTTGCAAATTTATAACGTGATCTGATTTCCAGGGTCAGTAGAGCAGTTGCAAATTGGTTTTGCTACAGTTCCCTGTACCAATATTAGCACCCATGACAAACATGAAAAGATATTGCATGTCGTTTAACCTTCATCAGTAATAATTATTTTATAAAATTACATTCTTTATTTAAAGTATAATACATTTATTTTACACAGCTAAACATATAGTAAAAAATATGAGATCATTCCTTTATAAAAGATATCGACAACTCATACAGATTCTAATGCTAACCTATTTTTTACATTAATCCATTGGTTTTCTCAAGGTTTAAGTAGAATCAGTCCATGGTATGGGTGGTGAGGGGAAATGCGATGGGCACCATCCATTCATAGGGACATACTAGGGACAACTAAAGTGAAAAAAGACTGTTATAATTTATATTTTTTAATTTTGCATTGATAAATAAAGAATAAAAGTGGAATCACTTGAAAAAACAAGTTAACAGGGAGTTTTTTCTTGCCACTGTTCTTGTGCTTTGGGGGTTTCAGCCTTATAATCACTGTATCTGCTGCTTTATGACATTGTACTATTGTAAAAAGTGCAATATAAATAAGCTACCTGAACTTCTGGAATAACAGAAACAACTATCAGGGATCAGTTATTTGCCATCCGTCTAAGACACAAAGCAGGCAGGGGAGCTCCAGAGACAATGCACATGCTTTTGCTTCATTCCTGTTCCAAATAGTTCCCATCTGCACTGGAGTCGATTAAGGCTAACTTGGAGTGAGGGAGACATGTGGATTAGTTTTATGGGAATTTTAAATGGAGTAAAAGGGGAAGGTGTGAGTGCAATAGTGCAAACCCTGTGGGTGGAATATGGTGGGGGCACAGACACAAAATAAAGGAGGAGATAAGAACAAATTTAGCAGGCTTCTAAGGGATGCCAGGCTAAGTCCAGCTTCAGGCACTTTTGTTTTTCCCGGGAGGTTAGGCTGACACAGTTCACCTGCATCACCTTTTTCTGTATATTCTGGGGCATGGCCAGCAGATAAAAAAAGGTATGCGATTGAGCTCTGTATGCAAGTTGAACGGGAAGTGTGGGCAGTGAGGAAGCAGTCCTAACGGCAGTGTTCATAAGTACATTCAGCTTGCATTGTAGTTCTAGCTTCAAACAGTTTTTAATCAAATAAAAATAAAATAATAATGCAAAATTTTGGAAGGCAAAATCATCAGCTGTGCAGTGTGGATGGCATAACAGAAATGATTCTTTCCAGCCAAAGCAGCTATGGCCCACTCACTGGCAGTCCTCACAGCAAATAAATGAGATCTTTAATGAGTAAAAAGCTGGAGGCCGCCTGGAGAGGTACAGGTCTGGCATTATTATTGTGATATTTTGCAGATTCATTTATAGATAATAGGTACAGCATTTCCAAATGATATTTTCTTTACCTATAATGATCATTGGTATATCTGCTGGTGTTGGTGTTGCTTAGTTTAACAGATCTAATAATTTAAGAGAGGTAATCTAATGCCCACCTATTCTTTTAATCTTACTCATTTGCTAAATGAAGAAGCTTGTTCAGCATTTTGAGGTTCGAAGAGCTAATCCTAGTTTTTGATGCAGTGGATTTTACTGCCTACCAGCAGACAGGGCTGATGAAAAGTGGTGCAGTATACAAGGACTCAATGAACAACATACTATAAATACCCTCCCCAAACCTCTTTGTAATTAACTGATACACTGGGCTCACAGACAGAGCTATTTTTAGCCAACATCCTGCAGATTTGAAAACTAAATTTAAGTTCATGGTTTAAGTTAAAATTGGTGTGCAGTAGAAAAATAACCCTTAAATAAATGTATGCCTTTCCTCCATATTTCTCCGTTTTGTAATGTTAGGATCTCCATTGCAATATGTCAGAAATTTATCTCAACAGATCTCGTTTCGGGACCACCACGCCCATCGGTGTAGATATATTTGCATGCGTCATTGCTATTTAAATGACATAGGAGGAATATAAGACTTTGCATAGGAATTCGTTCCTATGTGTTGTTTTTTTTTGTTTGTTTGTTGTTCCTGATTTAGCTGTCCATCCATCCATTATCTTCCGCTTTATCCTCTACTAGGGTCGCGGTGGGGTTCCCCATGCCCATTCAGGGGAGAACGTTTTGGACCCTGGGCAGATACACCCAGGACAGGGCGCCAATCTATCACTGGGCACACACTCACTCACACAAACACACACTCTATATGGGGGCAACTTGGAGAATTCAATAGACATTGATCCATATTTTTGTACTGTGGGAGGAAACCGGAGAACCCGGAGGAAACCCACGCAGACATGGGGAGAACATGGAAACTCCACCCAGATTGGGATTCGAACCGGGAATCCCTAGCACTGAAAGGCAAACGTGCTAACCACTAAGCCACCGTGCCGCCCCTGATCAGCTGTTTATTGTTTAATTACTTTCAATCACCTGCTAATTTTGTTCCATCCAGTTTAGCTGTGTGTCCTTGTCATGTCACCCCCAATGTCTATTTAACTCATTCACTCATGTATGGCCATCTTCGAGCATCATTTTAAGCCAGTCTTTGTTGTCTGTGTGTGTATGTGTGTTTGTTTATTCCGTGTTGGTCAGCTCTTGCTCGTCAACCTAGGCAGTTCAATCTGTGCCGAGATCATGACAATGAAGGCATAAAAATAGACTGTAGCAGGGTTTCAGATAGTAATGTGCATTGCGATGCTCCTTGCACAGGGTTAAAGATGGCACCCATAATGTTTATTCACATTCACAACCATACACATTTACCTTATTGTTCAAATTATAGACTACAGTTTATTTATAGTTGCACAGTTGGCGTTGGTCTTCTTGTTTTTCATTGGTGCTCACATGATTACATGATGAATTTTGGTTGGTGGACAGTTAACAGTCCTGCAGTGATGCTGAGGTGTTTACAAACTCTAGAAGACCTGCATTGGAACACACCACCACTACATCAGTATCACTGCAGTGCTAAAAATCAATATACTAGTACTGTCTTGAATTGTTTTCATAAGGGGTCACCATAACGGATCATTATTCTCTGTCTCACTGTCATTAGCATCACCCTGCATGTCCTCCCTTACCTCACCCATTGAACATCCTCTTTGGCCTTTATCTTTTTCTTCCTAATGACTCCTAGCCTCAACTTCCTTTTGCTAGTGTTTAATCTCTCGTCTGCACATTTCTAAACCACCCCAATCTCACCTTTATAACTTAATCTCCAAAATATCTCACCTGTGTCGTCCCTGCAATTCATTTCCAACCTCATCCATCCTCGGCATTACCGGTAAAAACAGCTACACTTTCTTTTCTGATGCATTTAGACATTTTCAAGTGACACAATAACAGTAAGTTAGGATGTGACATTTACAAGCAATTTCACTATAATAAATCACCGTCTATTATGAACCTGAGGAAACATTGATACCTGACTGGGATTTAAGCCCAGGACCTGCTTTCCAAAATGAGTGCAAAACGATTGTTATGATTAGATTATTTCAATAACATGTTACTTTATATACTAATGATTAGACAGATGTTCTTTTGATTTATAAACATCCCAAAAATCTGTTCCAACAACAACCAATAAATAGATCCATATTCAAATAAATCTTTTTTTATAGAACTCTGGGAGCATAAATAAAATATTTCCTTTGCTTGATAAAGAAGCACAATTTGTGCTGTCAAAGTCTTTCACACCTTTATTCTACTCCCCATGGTTTAAATGAAACATTGATGATGGCAGTGGCTTCCTGCACTGAGCAAGCTCTTAATTTTCACAGTTTCCTACCATTTCTGCAAAATAAATAACAAGCATAAGCCATGTTTTTAGCTTTTTTTTTAAGGTGACTAGTTCATAAGTTTGGCCATTTTTCCAAAAAATATGCTAAAAACTAAATAATGTGAAATGGTGAAATTTCATCTGTACAGGACTTGTGGCACTTTACACAGGCACAGTCCACCCAGTCTTTAGAGGACGTGAAACTTGAATGGAGAGTTTTTTAAACGTTTGGTGCTTCTAGGTCAAAAACTACAGGAAGGAATATTTTATCAAATATAGTTAATAGAGGGCGGCACGGTGGCTTAGTGGTTAGCACGTTCGCCTCTCAGCGCTAGGGATTCCCGGTTCGAATCCCAATCTGGGTGGAGTTTCCATGTTCTCCCCCTGTCTGCGTGGGTTTCCTCCGGGTTCTCCGGTTTCCTCCCACAGTCCAAAAACATGGATCAAGTCAATTGAATTCTCAAAAATTGCCCCATGTAGAGTGTGTTTGTGTGAGTGAGTGTGTGCCCAGCGATGGATTGGCGCCCTGTCCTGGGTCTATCTGCCCAGTGCCCGAGAAGTTCTCCCCTGGATGGGCATGGGGAACCCCACCGTGACCCTAATAGAGGATAAAGCGGGAGATAATGAATGAATGAATAGTTAATAGATAGCACTTTCGCCTCTCAGCGCTAGGGATTCCCGGTTCGAATCTCCATCTGGGTGGAGTTTCCATGTTCTCCTCGTGTCTGCGTGGGTTTCCTCCGGGTTCTCCGGTTTCCTCCCACAGTCCAAAAAATATGGATCAAGTCAACTGAGTTCTCCAAATTGCCCCATATAGTGTGTGTATGTGTGCATGTCTGTGTGAGTGAGTGTGTGCCCAGCAATAGATTGGCTCCCTGTCCTGGGTGTATCTGCCCAGCGCCCAAAACGTTCTCCCCTGGATGGGCATGGAACCCCACCGCGACCCTAATATAGGATAAAGCAGAAGATAATGAATGAATGAATAGTTAATAGAAACATAAGAAGAAGAAGATAAGGACCAAAGATAAGTTGGCTTGTCAAATTACAAAGCTGTTAATGTATCAATAAAAACATTAACTGGATTATAAAATACACATGCTTCTTACATGTCATGCTAGTGCTTGAATTACTGCGACTTTATCAACTAATCTATTTCTGTAATTATCATTTAAAATATTGCTTCACATCTATTTTGTTAGACAAATTTTGTCATGGTATCTTATAGCAGACATAGTGGAATTTGTCACTTTGTTAATGCAATAACTTTGTCAACTAAATAAAATACATAATTTAAGTAATGAGCACACCACTTGGTTATTGACAGGGCACTATTAACTACCCAAGTGTCACCACAATATGTGTCATATGGCAGCATGTGAAAGAATGTGTCGGGTATGAATCTTAATGACTGTCTGTGTACCTAGAAATTGTGCAATGTAAAGATTCTTGAAACAAATAATACAATTTGGAATATTTGCAGTATGGCAGTAAATTTAAAAGATAATTTAAAGTGAGCGGCACGGTGGCTTAGTGGTTAGCACGTTCGCCTCTCAGCGCTAGGGATTCCCGGTTCGAATCCCCATCTGGGTGGAGTTTTCATGTTCTCCCCGTGTCTGTATGGGTTTCCTCCAGGTTCTCCGGTTTCCTCCCACAGTCCAAAAACATGGATCAAGTCAATTGAATTCTCAAAATTGCCCCATATAGAGTGTGTCTGTGTTAGTGAGTGTGTGCCCAGCAATGGATTGGCGCCCTGTCCTGGGTCTATTTGCCCTGTGCCCAAAACGTTCTCCCCTGGATGGGCATGGGGAACCCCACCGCGACCCTAATAGAGGATAAAGCGAAAGATAATGAATGAATGAATGAATGAATTTAAAGTGAACTTTATCTCAATTCCAGCAAGTCTGTCTGATTTGTGATTAACTGTGCACATCATGTTTTACGTCCACTGTGGCAGCTCAAAACCATGGCTTACACAAAACTGTTTTCCATCACATGTAGAAGTTCAGGATAGAAACAACAAATGAAGCTTGGAACACACACACAGACATACAGAGGATGAGAGGGCGACACAGTGCCACAATAGTTGAGATAGGTGACCTTTATAGTGGATTGTCCTCATACACAGCATATGAGTGGTACAGGATTAGCAGCCAAGTCACTTAAATAGACAAACAAAGATAGCAATTGACTGGCTAGTCATGAGTGCCCCTAGAGGTCCAATAACACAATTACTTGTGTAAAACAAAAAAGGAAAATAAGAAGAAGAATGAACGCCAGCAGCAAACACTATGCCTAGTAGAGAAAACACACAAAGGAAGTTTGTCAGCAAGTAAAAAGTTCAGCATAAATCTGACAGATTAATAAGTATACAGTGTGGTTTCCTTTCAAAATGTATTATATTAATAAAAACAATTCCACAAAAATAGACATAAACAATTAGAATACTACATAATGTTAGAATGTATGGTTGTCATTCTGCATATTTAAGTACAAGTAATTTTATTTCTATATTGTGGTTTTATAATATTGCATTGTCACAATGAAGTTCAACTTAATTGTTTCATATAACGCTTTTTAAATTAGATTTCTAATATTGCTTAGAAAGTTCTTCCCAGCATTGTTGCAAAACATGTGCAGAAGTCTGTTGGTTATATGCAATTCTACAATTTTATATACATCGATTATGTATACAGATTAGCACAGTTTTAAGGGCATAGCTGCTGAGAGAGTATTGTGCTGCAAATGACCTGTACTATTTCTGTTAAATTGTTAAAATCAATATAGTTACATTTATGCCTGAGTGTGAGTATATTTTTTCGATAATTTTATTATCGGATTTCAATTAGGGGTATCACAGTGGCACTATGTTTTCTTTAAGGTCTTTATGAAGATAGATGGATAGATACCTTTTTTTCTACTAATAAAACTAAGCACTATTTAGTAAATTGTCATTTAACACCATTTGTCAGCGTGGTTAAGGTAATGCAATCTAAACTATTCTTAATGCAATGGGGAAGTCGCCTAAATTTTACTCAGAAACACAATGTTATTATTTTTTTAAAATCCAGTTTTAGAGGGTGGTAGTGTGTAATTTTGCAAAACCTGTATGATAACAACAATGTATATAATGTAATATTAATGATACAAGTCTGGTCTGAAGGTGTTTCTCCCAAAACTGTTGTATAATTATCTGCTTATTCGTTTTGTTAAATTCATGACATGGCAGAACAACACAGAACAACACATTCACACATTTCATATAATCAAATATTTTTAAAGAACCTCTTAGCAGTTTATTTTTCTGTAGTAATGAAATGAACATGCAAACTTCACACATAACAGACATTCTCTGGTGATGCTTGTGAAAAAACACAAAAAGCCGAATGTACGGGAATGATGAGGGTTTAACGAACTGAAACACCAAGAAAGACAATTCACACAAACACGGATGATGGATGTAACTTAATAATGATGATAACTTGACAAGATGTGGGGGAGGAAAGAATTTATATAATTTATACAACAGGGGAGGCACATGACCGCATACAGGTGTGAAGAATCAAACAATGATAAATTAACTAATTAACCAAACTATGCTAAACCCGACAATAAAAGTAAAAGATGGCAGAATATGCTCCTAACATTCACATCGTCTGGATTTGAATGGCGACACGAGCATTAGATATTGCATAACCATGCTATCATAACTGTTATCTAATGTAGGAGAAAACATGAGACCTTAAAGCCTTTTATGAATTAAATGTTGACATTTATTCACACAACAAAGCACTACAATGTAGCCAGAGTAATTTAGAGATTGTTGAACCAATAAATTATTTTTTTTTAAAAGCCAGAGCCCGCAGGTACAATTCAAGCGTGTAAATATTTGACAAATAATTCTTTTCAGACACGAGAGAGTATCAGTTGGTGTGTAGGCTGAATAAATTGGTCCCAGCTTTGATGCAAGGACACAAATGCTTTTGTTGGAGGCTGTCGCCAGGCAGCACTTACATCTACACAAACTAATGAGTATCAAGCAGCAGTGAGCAGTTATTATGTGAAAAGACAACCATGCTATTAGTTAAGCCCTATCTTGCTTGTTGCACTGCCCACGTGTTATGAATCATCCTCAACGATCCCAAACCATAACTGTGTCTGAATGGAAATGAAAACTAAATACCAGTTATGGAAACAGTCAGTAATGTATGCATTTAGATTTGAATATAAACACATTAAAACACAATAATGTATATGGCATTTTATTACTTTCACTACAATGCTTTGTATGTTTTTTTTTCCCCTAGCATTCAACCAAGTAACCATGAGCACAGCCTGCAGTAAGAGAGGGAGTATAATGAACATACTGTGTATCCAGAATCATTTCATTTCTGTTAGACTTGTGTTCAGCATATTGGCTGTAGTTTGTTGTTATATACATGTGTATATACATACTGTAAATTAAGAATAGGAGAGTAAAAATCTAAGTAATACTGTTAATGAATCCGGTATTCATAATGCATTATAAATATATTTATAGAGCTTTATAAAGTATTCATAACGCCTTAATCATGGAACTATAACATTTATCATTGTAGAGACAAATAAAGCTTTATATTGTTTATGATGAAGTAAAGTCTTTAGGTAAGAGTAATCATTTATTAGCTCTATGAAGTACACTGCATTAATATACAGACACACATACCATACTTTAAGTGAAGTGAAATCATCTTGTATTAAGTAATAGAGTCTAAAATATCATACAACTTTATGGCTTATATACAATATCTTATCTCATTATCTACCTTATAGGGACAAGGGTCACCAGTAGGAATACAGGTGCACCCAGGACAGACCACTAATCTATTGCTGGGCACACTCATTCACACAGACTCGGGGAGAACATAGAAACTCCACCCAGATTGGGATTCAAACCTTAATTATATGATTTTACTGACAGTTTAACTTTAACTTCTGTGTTTGTGTGTTTGTCTAAGTTTACAGCTCAAATTTTTAATTTCATTAATAAAATTGCTAACAGGGTCTGCAAATCCTATTAAAAAAAATTTAATTCCCCAAAAGAATTTCAGTTGCCATCGTATCAGGGCAGTTAAAGTCTTTTTTTTTTTTTTTTTTTTTTTTTTTACTTTAATATTATGTGGATTTTTTTTTTTTTTTTTTTTTTTTTTTTTAACTTTATGTTCATTTTATACCACATGCATTTCACTATCAATTAACCTGTTTAACTTTTTTAGGAATGCATCATACATCTCAAGCTTGAAATGTAACTCACTACCAGGTTATGGTATCAAACCATTTAGTTATTTACTCTATGCCAAAAATTATACTGAAGTCCTCACAAGAATCTAAAAAGAAACATGTAAAATTAAGTCTGACCAATTACAATTTATCCAATATGAAATCACAAGACAACAATGACAAACTTGTGTCCCTGGAAGGCAACATGGAGATTTTTTTTTTTTTTTTTTTTTAACCATTCATACAGAATATATGCATACATGACTGCAGAGAACACACAGCTGAAATCTGTTTAATGAGTCCTTGTAGAGGAGTACTTACTAATAGGACATTTGAGTGTAAATCCATTGATGTGAGAATTACTGACCGCTTTCCCTTACAAGCTGAATACCTTCAGTGCATGATTTAAGATTAACTGAACTAGCACTATTCCTCTGATAATGACTATAGAAGGGAGCAGTCCATGAGACACAGGATCATGTGGATACTGTCTATCATGTTGAGGTTCGGAGGCCTTTGAAGTGCAGGAACATTGGAAAGCTGAAATGTTCACACAGGATTTCCGGCTATGTGCTGAGATCCTGCGCTAATCAGTTTGATAGGCTTTTTACAGCTATTTTTAATGAGGCTTCAGCTCTGTCAGTGGTCCCAGTTTGCTTTAAAAAGCAAAAATATTTGTGCTAAATATTAAGCGTTTACACTTTATTAAGCGTTTATATTCATTGATCAGTAGCCATTACATTTTGTACATTTTACAAAAAAAATCAATTGTTTTTTTTGGGGGTGTTTTTAAAAATAGTTTTTCATTTAAAATAAAAATACAGTTTTGATGACAACCTGTACAAAAGCAACTTACCTTGCATATTTGCATAAAACCTGCAATATTGCAAAAAAAACAAACATTTTTATTTAATTTAGTTTATTATAGTTTCGTCTTCTTGTCAGTATAAATAGGGTGACATGTCCACTTTTACAAAGATGCATTGTGTATTTACAATAATAGTATATGAAAGGGTCAAATAAATGGTATAATGGTTTTCTCCCACAGTCCAAAAAATGGATTCAAGGTAAATTGCCTCTATATAATTTGCCTCAATTGGGTATATCTGTCCAGCACCCAAAATGTTTTGCCCCGGCTGGGCATGGGGAACCCCCCCTGCGATCCTAGTTAAGGATTAAGCTGAAGATAATGAAATGAGATCATTATTGTATGGAAATAAACATTGCATTATACTACATTGGTGAATCTAGTGGTTAGTAGAAATATAAGTCCCCAACTCTATCTTTTCTACACAAGTCTACCGTCTTACAACACATGCATCAACACATTTACTGGTGATAGTGTTTCAGGACTCCCCAGTGATAGATTGGTGCCCTGGCCAGCACCCGAAACGTTCTCCCCTGGATGGGCATGGGGAACCCCACCGCGAACCTAATAGAGGATAAAGCAGAAGATAATGGATGGATGGATGTTTCAGGACTTTATTTTCAGAATCTGTTGCTGATGCTACAGTGGTTCTGGACTTTATTTACAACATTGCCTACCTGAATAATGCAGGGAAGCTTGTTACATGGTGTCATGGAAACTGTCTTCTTCTAAACCTCAGTAAACCTAAGAAGCTGGCTATGGATGTCAGGATGAGTTAGCACTAGACATGCATCCAACTCAAGACCCAGGTGTAAAAAATAGACTAATTATATACAAGCCCATGCAAACAAGCACAGTGGCTGTATCATCTACAACTGCTGGGGAAATTTAGGGTCCTTACAGTGAGCCAGGAAACTTTATATACCATGGAAAGTACACTAACTTGCGTGATACAGAAACTGTTCTGCCCGAGGACTTTAAAGCCCTGCAAAAATGCAATAATGAAGAACTAATGCATGACAATTTTGTTAGACAATGCAGAGTTTTCAACATTTTTAGAAACTTTGCTGACAAAATTACTTCCTGCTATCATTTTCACTGTAATTGCCAAAACTAAGAGTTTGTGTATACAGACAGCCACTACAGTGGTTGTTTCTGAATCCCTCACTTTAGTTAGTAGTGTTTAGTTTATAGTTTGTACATCTTGAACTTTCCATATGTTTATATTTTAACAATTTGTTCAATCTTATTGATTTTGCACTAAATAATGAACAATCAATTGTTATGTTATACTCTTTATAATTATATGTGACAGTCTTGAATGAGTATATTTAAATGTCTTTATTTACCTAGGGCGCGGTAGCTCAGTGGTTAGGGCATTGGGTTATCAATCTGAAGGTTGGAGGTTCAAATCCCAGGTCCACTGAAGTTATCAATGTGGGTCCTTGAGCAAGGCCCTTAACCCTCATTGCTCCAGGGATGTTGTGATTAACCCTGTGCTCAATTTGTAAGTCGCTTTGGATAAAAGCGTCTGCTAAATGATCAAATGTAAATTTACCTGATATTAAAATCAGTGCCTGTTACTTAATTATACAAAAGTCCAAACCTTTGCATGTGTCCATCAGTAAAGCTAAAAAATATGACTTAAGGGACAAAAATTGTTAGTAGGAGTCAGCATGCTCAGAGCTATTTCTGTGCTATTTTTTACCTTAGTAAATAGAATAAGCATAGCTTATAATTTATGATAGTTACTTAAGCAATGCTAAAATAAAATGCATCACTCAAATTGTAGCTCTGCTAGAATGGCATTAACCAAATTAGAAGCAAGTATCTTTTGTTATTCAGTGCTCTTTCATCTATTATTTTATGTTGTCCTCTGAGTGACTGCCCCTGAGTTACTGTTTGCTCAGTGTTTCACATTCCTTCCTGTTTGCCTTCTTAATATTTTATGTTTTTCTTGATAGCCTCATCTTTTCCAATTCCCCAAAGCAGGTGTGTAGGTATATATACTGTGTATACCCAGATAATAAAAACAGCATCAGGTTTTCATTTCATTGTTTAATTTTTAATTCCTCATTAATTAGTAATAGGTTCCAAATTAGGTTTTTATGTCTCTACCAGTTAAAATAGCATGCATTAATATTGTAAATATAATCATTAATGTACCCACTTTGCTATCCTATGCATAGTGCTCTATGCACTTTATGGATGGTAATGTCCATCCAACCTCTAAATATATTTTAACTACTTAAAAACACTTCAAAGTAAGTTACTAATTATTCTATATTAATTAAAGTGTCATTAACACTAATGTTGAGCTATATGTTTCACCTTACAATCGATAATTAACGTAGGCTTGTGTTACAGGACTCCATATGTGGCATCTGGTCTTTTTGCAAAGCTTATGCTCCACTTTGTCTAGCTGTCAGATTTGAACTTTAATATACATTAGAATAACCACAGCCGCCTGGTAGTACAATTCTTTTATGTCAAGTGCAGAGAATTACTTTTTTTTATCATCAGTTTGGCAGCTTCACAGGAAGTAAAAAATGTCTTAGGTTGTCAGACACAATAGTGATACATTTTTTGTCTTTCTGCTTCTTCAGAAAACACAGACTGCACCATAAATTCTTACTTATATTTTCACAGAATCTGATTTACAACAAAAACCATTTTTATGTAGAGTATGAAAATTCAATGCATGCGGTTTTCTTCTCTGGATTCATCCTGGAGTTTACTTACTAATATGTTAATTGTTTAATAAAAATAGTCGATATGTTCACTTTTAGCTCTATTAATCAGAATAAGCAGCTTAGAAAATATTGGAAACTACCAAGTAAAAAAAAGAGGCAAATTAGTAAATTTATTAATTTTCATTTAGTTTTTTGGTGAATTTCTTTGATAAATAAAACTATTCATATTATTGTTATTATTTATTATTCACTAAAAATACATTATCCTAAAAAGACTTAATGGCGGCACGGTGGCTTAGTGGTTAGCACGTTCGCCTCTCAGCGCTAGGGATTCCCGGTTCGAATCCCCATCTGGGTGGAGTTTCCATGTTCTCCCCGTGTCTGCGTGGGTTTCCTCTGGGTTCTCCGGTTTCCTCCCACAGTCCAAAAACATGGATCAAGTCAATTGAATTCTCAAAAATTGCCCCACATATAGAGTGTGTCTGTGTGAGTGAGTGTGTGCCCAGCGATGGATTGGCGCCCTGTCCTGGGTCTTTCTGCCCAGCGCCCGAGACGTTCTCCCCTGGATGGGCATGGGGTACCCCACCGCGACCCTAATAGAGGATAAAGCGGGAGATAATGAATGAATGAATGAATAAAAAGACTTATTATTAAAAGACAATATTATCAGGTCAGACTTCATTGAAAAACATTTAGTTCTGTGCAGTAACATACATTCGTTCCATCCTGACAAACATACATAATAAAAAGAACATTCCATAAACATAATTAACTGGAAACATTATTAAATCTTTCATTTCACTTTCACTTTTCATATCACTTTCATTTAAAAACAATGACCTGATAATATTGTAAGTCTTTTTAGGATAATGTATTTTTAGTGAATAATAAATAATAATAAAAATAGTTCTCATTTGTAAGTTCTCATTCATAATTCGCTTTGGATAAAAGCATTTGCTAAATGACTAAATGTAAATGTAAATATATTAAAATGAATCATTCTAATGATAGGTTTTAAGTTTTATAGTAATGTTCTGTATGATGCAGATGATGTGGATGTATGGTAAATGAATGTCTTTTTACACTTAAATGTGTATGAACACAAAAAACATTGAGAATCATACAACAGTTCATACTGTGCAACACTTTCCATTATGGCAAGTTCTATTCTTTCCTGGGTCAATAATATCTCATCTCTGTTTTGTCAAAGAATGATATGTAGTTTCAAAAATCCATTGTCAACTCTTATGGAAAAATATTAAGTATTGGTCCTGTCTCCTAAGTCAACAGAATGATCGATAGGCTGCACTCTTGTTTTTGTACAGCCTCAAGCAATTGTAGGGCATGTTACACACCCTGTTAATGATGTCACTTAAAATTAAGCCTGAAAAGGACTGGGTTTTTATTTGATTCAGAATGACGTCTCTTTAAATATGGTACAGTGGTAAAGAAATTGTATTAGGTTATAAGGAAACTTATTATAATCTCATTAAGATGCATCATCTATGCCTACTTTAAATTAAAGGTGCAGGAAATAAATGATAACATTTATTCTTTTATTTCCCTTATACTTCTATCAGATTTGCTTATCTAAAACATTATTTATTAATTCATGAAGTTAAAGATTTAACATTAACACCACTTGTTATTGAGTTATAACTCACCATGAAAAGAAATAGGACCCTGGCTGCCAAAAGGTGTTTAGGTGTCAAAAAAATAAGTACATAGTAAATTACGACTTCAGATAAATATACAATGTCAATACATTTTTTCTAACTGTCTAGAAGGCTGTAAATTTCACTGACCAAATCCAAGACAAACTCACTAATTCTCTGACTCCAAAGTTATCCTATGTTAAAAATATATTCTAGCAATATGAACTAGTAATAAAAATGTTTTTGGTAAACTGTAATCCAAATTGAACTATGTATATTAATTTACACGAACAAATACAGTTAATAACAGTTAATAACATTTTACAGTTATACATAATACATAATAAATACAGTTAATAACATTTTTAACAACCTTTTAAAGGCAAATTGCTTTGCTTCCAAATTCAAATCATTATGAATTTTGATGATTTGCTACGGTTTGGGTAAAGCTTGGCTTCAATTTGAAAATATTACAACACGAGTACATATTTAACATTTTACAAAGTATAAAATAAATAAAAAGGATTTATTAATTAAAAAATATGTCAGTTAAAAAACTATGGGATTAGGATAATATGTCAGATGTGTATTGTTTTAAGGCTAAATAAATATAGAAATGAACATGGTTTTGATAGTCATACGGTCCAGACAGCAGCACCAAGCATAAAATGACTGGCTGGTTGCTAGATCAATAAATAATGTTACAGAGGAGTGGATGGGTGCAGTAAGGACTATGGGCATGATTGACGACAGCATAACCTTTGGTGGTATCGGTGTGTAGACGATGTGGAGCAGCATTCTGACAGCATGGATTTGGCCTCATCTGTGATTTATTCTTACTGGAAAATGTAGAGATGAGATCAGTGAGCAGGAAAAGGAGCTGTGTGCACAGGGACCATTTTGGACAATAATAGTGAAGGCATTTTTGAATATTTTCCCATTCCAAAGCACAGCAATTGCTTAGGAGAACATTAGTGTAAGCATGTGGAAATCTGTCTTTAATATGCTACATAATTACTAGTGCGGGCGGCACGGTGACTTAGTGGTTAGCACGTTCGCCTCTCAGCGCTAGGGATTCCTGGTTCGAATCCCCATCTGGGTGGAGTTTCCATGTTCTCCCCGTGTCTGCGTGGGTTTCCTCCGGGTTCTCCGGTTTCCTCCCACAGTCCAAAAACATGGATCAAGTCAATTGAATACTCAAAAAAAATTGCCCCATATAGAGTGTGTCTGTGTGCGTGAGTGTGTGCCCAGCGATGGATTGGCGCCCTGTCCTGGGTCTATCTGCCCAGCGCCTGAGATGTTCTCCCCTGGATGGGCATGGTGAACCCCACCGCAACCCTAATAGAGGATAAAGCGGGAGATAATGAATGAATGAATGAATTACTAGTGCCTTTGTTAAAAATGATTTGTTTTAGAATAATGTCTATGTTTGTGTTTAGCTCGGTTAATGTAAAACCATTTACATAAATCCAGTCTTTAATAAGAATTTTAGTTGCTTTCCTTTACTTTTACCAGCAAGGAGTATTTGATTTATCACTCGACAGTCATGGTTACCTCTGTGGCTTTTTTCATGCTATGATTTTTTTCTTTTACTTCATTGGTTACGCTAGCCTTCCTTTTTTTGTCATAGTATTTTCTTTTGCTCCACCCTCTATCAATATATTTCTAAAGCAGAGACTATCGGTTTACTAGAAATCAAGGTAACGTGTATGGAAAACCCTTCCTGTTGGACACACATATCGTTTGGCACCTGTTGGGACTTACAGCATGCCCCCATGACTAAAGGAGCGTTCCCCAGAATGGTGGCGCCAATTTTTTCACTTGCTTGTAAACCATGTGGGCACACTAGATCCAATCACATGAGACAAAACCACAAGAGACAAATATTAGTTTGAAAAGTTTATTTTCTTACATAAAAAATGTAATAAAAGCAATGTAATAAATATAATATATATTTGCATAACCTGCAGAGACTGTTGCTTAACTATAAGCATTGGGTTGCGCCTTGGGTCTCTGTGTCAACCAGCACATATTGTGGCTTAGTGCAAACTGCATGCTCTTCCATTTAGCACGGGGAGTACATACATCTAACAGCGCCAAGCCATCTATGGCCACAGAAGAGCGATGCATGCTCGACCAGTCCCCAGATGCTCGACAGCCAGCACAGTTAAAAAAAAAAAAAAAAAACTTTAGGTGTGCTGAGTGCTAAGAACTGTTTAAAAATCAGCTGCCAAACCACTACTGTGCGCTACAACTTGTGTGGGAGGGAACAAAATTGGCTTCAGTGCCACTCACTTCAATGAGCGGGAACTAGGTGGTAAAGTTTCCGGAATGTAAAGTAGGTTTCCAAGAGTAGGTTTCCAACATTCAATGCTTAGTCAAAGAAAAGTTGCCACTCCATCTGGAATGTAACTGCCCCTTGGGTTTGCAAAAGGTTATCAGTATATGTTTATGGACAGGTTTTCATTCATTCATTCATTATCTTCCGCTTTATCCTCTATTAGGGTCGTGGTGGGGTTCCCCATGCCCATCCAGGGGAGAACGTCTTGGGCGCTGGGCAGATACACCCAGGACAGGGCGCCAATCTATCGCTGGGCACACACTCACTCACACACACACACTCTATATGGGGCAATTTTGGAGAACTCAGTTGACTTGATCCATGTTTTTGGACTGTGGGAGGAAACCGGAGAACCCGGAGGAAACCCATGCATACACGGGGAGAACATGGAAACTCCACCCAGATGGGGATTCGAACCGGGAATCCCTAGTGCTGAGAGGCGAACGTGCTAACCACTAAGCCACCGTGCCTGGACAGGTTTACCATTGTTTCAAAGTTTTAGTCCCCTATAAATCCCCTCTTGGTTATGGCATGACATGAGTTCTTGTCAGTGACATGTCAGTCCTTCAAAGGTAGCTTAGTCTATTTAACCTGGGCATTTATGTTCAGAAGACTTCAGATCTCTCTTAAGCATTTTGTAATGTTTGATTAATATTTGTAGGGCGGCACGGTGGCTTAGTGGTTAACACTTTCACCTCTCAGCATTAGGGATTCCCAGTTTGAATCCCAATCTGGATGGAGTTTCCATGTTCTTCCCGTGTCCGTGTGGGTTTCCTCCGGGTTCTCCGGTTTCCTGCAAAAACATGGATTAAGGTCAATTGAATTCTCCAAGTTGTCCCATATAGAGTGTGTTTGTGTGTGTGTCATAGATTGGCACCCTGTCCAGGCTGTATCTGCCCAGCGCCCGAAACGTTCTCCCCTGGATGGGCATGGGGAACCCGTCCCACGCGACCCTAGTAGAGGATAAAGCGGAAGATAATGAATGGATAATTAATACTTTTCTTTCATAATAAACTTTTCACATCATCACAGCATCGCAGACAAATGCACAACAGCTAAATGGACTCTGCGGTGTGAACGTATATAGACTTTCTGCTACTAAGTATTTTGTTTACAAAAAATGTATGTTCAACTCCGTATGCATTGTTCAATGATCAACTCATTTGACTGATGCTTACTAGAAGCTATTCAGACAGCTGCATGTTTGTCAGTAGCAAGAAACCTTTGATGGGCACTTAGCCATAGGGCAAGGCTTTCATTATTTTACAAGGCTGCACAGGAAAGCCTGCCAACTGTCATAAACTTGCGTTTGTATTCCTGACAATCCTTTTCATAGACAAATGTTCAACAGTGGTCATATCAAGGTTCTTGCGATGGAAGTTGATTCAGAGGATAGAAAGCAGCAGAGCTGGATCTAATAACTGATAACTGCCTGTTATGAGATATTTAAAATAATATAAAATACATTCAAAAATGCATTTGTTTATTACAATATCAAATAGCCAAATTAAATAACCTAGACTGCCAAATGAGAATCCCTTTGGATTTTTACAGATGATGTCATAAAACGCTTACATTTTATGGTTTATCAAAAAATAAAGCCAAGTGATTAAATAGGATGTCAATGCCTGAATTAAGACTTGCTTAAGGGGAGACTTAATTAGGTTTCATTCAAAAAATGAGTCAGCATTCACAAGAAGAAATTATTTCTTTCTACCAGGCTTTCATGTAAAAAGCATGAAACATTGACCTTAAGCACGACACAGAGTTTTAGCTCCAATTAATTCACTGTATCTTGTTTTTACAGTTAGTAACCACTTAGTTACTGCTATTTGGATTGTACTTTGTCTTTGAAGGTTTAGACTCTCCTGATTTAAAATATTATTTTGTTAATTTTGACTTTCACTCATTCTCTCAGAAAAAAAAGTGACTTTCCGATAAATCTTTATTTACATATACATAATCAATCATAAGTTTGCACACCCCACCTTGCTCCATTGTCCACACATTTCCTCCACTTACCATATAGATGGACATTGTAGTTTTACAATTACAGACTGCAGTACATCTGTTTTCTTGTTCTGTTAGCCTCCTGTTGGTTCTCTGTGCTCTATTGGTCAGGACCACCTCAAAACACATATGATTTGGGTGCTGGATTGTTTGTCAGTTCTGCAGTGAAGAGTTTTAGTGCAGCAGTGCTGCTGTTGTTTCATTCAAACACCTCAGTGACCCTGCTGGGATAGGAATAATGCACTAACCAATTAATACCTGCTCTGTAAAAAAATAAAATAAAATAAAAGGGGGAGGGGCCGCAGCATCGAATAACAATCAGGTTTGATGAATTTACAGTATAGTTGGTTTTCTCCATAACTTCTGACTTGTAATGTTGTCATTTGTAAGTCACTTTGAATAAAAGCGTCTGCTAAATGACTAAATGTAAATGATGGTACTATTGGGGTCCTGACTATTAAAGAACAGAGTAAAAGCAACTAACAGAGTATGTACTCAATTCCACAGGCATTATTATTATTAATATTATGATTATTATTAGTAGTAGTAGTAGTAATAGTATTCTAAAATTGGATAATTATAAGCAATGCTTTTCTATAATTCAAAGGCAGTCCATCTGCTGTGGAATATATAGGCTATGCATTTGAAGCCGATATTGATGCTTTATCTTCAGCAAGCTATGGTTCTGATTCTTTTCCTAAAGGCAAATTCAGATTTTCTGCTTTGACATGAAAGTGCTTTGAAAGGAACTACAAACGTATCCAGACATTAAAGGAACCATGGAAAGTATGATTTACATATTCACTATAAAGCACTACTATGGCATGTACAGTAACTTATACATCTGTTGTTCTGTCTGTCTGTAGAATGCTGTGAATGTTTCAAAGAATGCACAGCGTTCTTACCCACAAAGCAATTATGCATATATATAAAATACTAATACTATGTATATATTAACAAGTTTATTATGAAATTAGATTGCAGGATCAGCACATTATGGTCTTTTTTTGCTACTGTAGGTGTAGTTTGTCAGTACAATAGTTCCCCTTCCCCCATCGCTCTCTTTTCCTACAGCAAGCCTTGTTCATCTTCCAGTGTCCTTCATTTTTTAGAACACATAAAAACAGGCCTGTTCTAAATATACTGTACTACACTGTACTTTTAACAATTAGGAAGATGTTAAATTTCCCTAAAAAAACTCATGAATTTTTATTTGATATTACATAATTTACATTTTAGACATGTGCAATTAAGGCAAATTCCTTAATTTTATTACTAGTTTGTTGCTATAAATATTTTATCAGTGTTGCTCTGAAATTTCTAGCCATCTCCTGTTAAAAATTCTTCAGGAGGTTAAAGACCAACTGTATGTTTAAAATAGTGTATCCTGTGTGGTAGTAAAATTCTAAATATTGTTAAATTGTACTTGGTCTTTCATTTAAATTATGTAATGACATTTAGAAATTCTTATTTGCTTTTATTCTTATTTGCCTGATTATAGCTTTACCAGGCATTGTGCAGCATGCCCAGTCACTATATGGACTGAATACAGGATTTGCAAGACCCAAATAACGATTTTGATTAAGTTCAGTACACAATTTTTTTAAGTAAGCCTCTCATTTCTCCTCCTTCCTATCCTTTTGCACAGACCAACAATTAACCCAGACATGCCACATGTGAGATCCATTACATTACTTGCTTCCCTATATCCACCTCATTCACACATGTCTGTTTGATTGCAGCTTCACGGTCATATTCCTTGCCTGTCAGTTTCAGGTTGATATTTTGAACTAAGACCAATATCCCCTCCAGAATGAGGACAAAAATGTAGTTTTTTCTGAATTACCTAGAGTTAATTATGTGGAGTGCGATATTGGACCAAGTTGGGAGGTGTCACAAAACCAATAAACACGATACAAAAAAACTGCAGAAAACAAGATTGAAAGACCTTACTTACAAAACTGACCAGGTCTGAGCTTCATCATTATTGTCCTGTCAATGGATTTGATTCTGGCACTAACCATTTAGTAGTAAGCACAGCTAAAGATCTGTTGATTATCTTATTTGTGGCCACAAACCACCAGCATGCTATACTGCCCTTTTCCGTGGGGAGTCAAAAAAGCTTGTGCCTAAAAATAAATTTGTGCTTATCTGATCATGTCCATGATCATAGCAACTGGCAATTACTGCTGCATCCCGAACCAACACAGCAGTCTTCAGTGTGAACTATGCACAACACAAAAATATTTTTTTCCTAAATCACCTTATCTGTCTTTATGAAAACATATTAAATTATGCTTATTTCTTTACACATGCACTTATTTTTTTTGTCTTAATTAATCAGATTAGATTATTATCAGATGATATCTATTGATTGGTCATTGCCAATTTGCACAAGTTTCAGTCGGTGGCCTTTTGTTGAATATTTTTTGCTTTTTATTTTTTACTATTGTAGATATTCTGTCTCGTACGAATTATATTGCTTTTGGATAAATGCATGATCAATTAGTTTTTCTAATCGAGGTTCGATTTATTTATAATTTGTTAATTATATTTTACTACTTATTAAATGATTTAATATTGTCTGTCCATTTCCCGATTGCCCCAATTCCATAGGTGTATTGTATTTTTAAAGCATTTAACTAATCACATTTCAGCATAATTGGTTGCCAGATTTAAACATTATAGCCTTTAATATTTCAGGCCTTCAATCAATCTGATTGCTTCAAACAATCAGATTTTTACTTGGCTGTAGTGAAGCCTTCTCGCAGGCTTAGTTATGTCCATTATTCACATTCACTGATTGGAGAGTACGTTTGATGAGCAGATGTTTTCAGCCAATTAAAACTTTTAGCTTTAATTTCGAAAGGGGTAGGTTCCATGTTATGTTATAAACTTTTTTTTTAAATATAAAATACACTTTATTTTAGGAATAACTAATAGAAACCCTTATGGACAAGTTAACAAGCTCTTTTTTTTTTTTTTCCTTTTTTACAGCGTCACTGTTTGTATTATCACTGACATGTCCCTTTAGTTAAAATGATACCTGGACAAAATCCATTAACATTACTCAGCTGAAGTGCTCTTATGAGATTAAACTGCTTTAGTTGGATCAAGTCCTTTTTAAGTAGGCAGTTCCTCAAGACTTACTGTAATGTAATGTCAAGGATACAACAACCTTCAATTCTTTCATCCAAAGAAAAACTAACTTTTTGACATTTCTAACTCTGAATATGGAGGTATAACCCACCCTCATAGACAAATGGGTTTATATTTTGTGCCCATACAGATGTAATTTATAATGATCACATCACTGATATCATTTGAAATCATTTTTATATTTGCTGCATTTTGTACAAATCACATATGTTATGTAAATGTTGTTATCGATATTGGCATTCGACATTATTAGTTTGTCAGATATCTAGATTTGAACTTGTCATATTTAGCAAATTGAGTTGAGGAAAACTTGATTATATATATATATATATATATATATATATATATATATATATATATATATATATATATATATATATATATATATATATATATATTCATTCATTCATTCATTCATTTATTATCTCCCGCTTTATCCTCTATTAGGGTCGCGGTGGGGTTCCCCATGCCCATCCAGGGGAGAACGTCTCGGGCGCTGGGCAGATAGACCCAGGACAGGGCGCCAATCCATCGCTGGGCACACACTCACTCACACAGACACACTCTATATGGGGCAATTTGGAGAATTCAATTGACTTGATCCATGTGTTTGGACTGTAGGAGGAAACCGGAGAACCCGGAGGAAGTGCAGCCTATATATGTGTATGTATGTGTATGTATGTGTGTGTATATATATATATATATATATATATATATATATATATATATATATATATA
Organism: Corydoras sp. C115; assembly: GCA_019802505.1. Lineage (NCBI taxonomy): Eukaryota > Metazoa > Chordata > Actinopteri > Siluriformes > Callichthyidae > Corydoras > Corydoras sp. C115. The sequence continues at coordinate 411,702 of JAFMOC010000085.1, read as the reverse complement.
TATATATATATATATATATATATATATATATATATATATATATATATATATATATATATATATATATATAAATTTTTTTTTTTTTTTTTTTTTTTTTTTTTTTTTTTTTTTTTTTTTTGCCAAAGTTCACTCTTAACAGCTCTTATAAATGCACTTCTTGACACATTCTCCAAAAGATGGGATAAGCAGTGGAACAATATTATTTAAAGGAACTGGAACACACACGAGACACTCAAAGCAGGGCTGGGAATCTAACCAAAAGTGTCAGAGACATTTTTTAAAACTCTCAAAGCATTATAGTAACTTGTGGAAAAGCAGTATGTTACTTTTAAACACTCAAATCGGCGCCAAAACTGTCAATGTTGCAAACAATATCTCACCTTTACACAGAGTTGTGCAGTTTACCTGTTTACTAACAGCACCTGTTTTTCATTCAGTTTAGCCATCATTCACGACTTTTTCATCATTCACGTATTTGTCCTTCCTGCTCTCTTTTTCTTGCATTTTTGCCCTTAGTCAGTTAGTGAGTTTACTTTACTGCTCAAAGTTTGTGAACCAGTGCTCTTTGTTTCCAATGAAGTTCCTGAATTTCTGACTTCATGTTCTCCTATTTTCTAGATTGCTGTCTCACATTTCTCAGCTGTCATCTCTCAGGCAAAGTCATTGTTCTAAAACTGGGATTCTCCTGTTAAGTGTCTGTGCACTGCTCTTGCCTACCTATTTCAAATTCCTTTGTCATATCTCACTTCCATTTTCCACACAGCCACCCTCTAAAAGCACAGTGCTTGACAGCTATCTGCAAGAACATGAAACAGTTTAAAACACATCTAACCTGTAATGTATTTGCTTCAATTACATATGTGTACATTAATATTTACACTGCAGTAAAAAAGCCTGGGCAAAGGTCGAGAAGCGCTTAGTATACTTATTAAATTATTAATAAATATTGTTTACTTTTTTTTCCTATTCCAAACTCCTTTTCAACTCTTCTCTTTAGTGTGCAGTTTAGTTCTGCATGTCATCCACAGGATACTGCTGTGACACCCATTTATCTATTCTTAATTATCTAGCTTAACAAAATAACTCCTGGTCTTATGTACCAGTGATTGAAACAACGCCTGTTGTAAAAGGTCATTAGACAAAGTCTAATTGATTGGCATGAAATGTATTCATTCAGATTTCCACACATGCACTACATCACAACCGTTAATAAAGACATCATTAGAGCGTGTTTGTGTGTGTGCATGCTCCTGCTTATCTATGTGTGGTCAGCAGCCCCAGTACTTGTCTGGTGTGGCATTTAGTAATTTGCATTTGTTACTTGCACCCTCAGTCGGCTTCGTCTATTTCCTATTAAAAGAAAGGTCCCTCAGGCTAGAGTGAAAGGCCAGAAGCCAGGCTAATTATGTCGATTAATGCAAGTGGCAATCAAGAAGTGACCTTTCAAATGATGCCTTCTCCTGCACCTAACAAAAGCCACACCTACATATTTTTATTACTACGTAGAGTTGTTTTATCCAGCATTTATGTTGATCTAATAGACACGTCCATTTTCTAAAGGCGCACACACACATATATCTCATCTAATTATTACCTCATAGCTCATGTCACATGACATCTTCTGTGGGACACTATATGCATCAGTATTTTCTGAATTTGCAATCCACTAGAAGTATACGGAATGTTCCCATATGATGTGAATGTGTTGCAATCAAGAAAATAGGTAGTGTATATGTAGTGCATATATATATTAATACACACACAAACACAAGCCAATCAAGCTAACCTGTCAGCTACTGCATCTGTCACTGTGATAGCTAACGACACTATGTGCTGATGACAGCTAACACTAGCTCTCAGAGAAAACCTTTTCATTTTGCATTATTTATGTTGCCATGTTAACATTGATGGCTAGTAGAAAGGCTTCCATTTTGACCTTGTGAGCTGCAAGGCATACCGCAGGCTGCCTGAGTGCTGAATGCAGAGTTGTTTTTATCTCCTTTTTGTCAAAGTCTGACATTAAAGGGCAAATTTCTATACATGAATGTACAGTATTTCTACATTGAAAGGAATCCAAGTCTGAAATAAAGAACAATTCAATTCATTTAATTTATTTTTCTTTCATTTTTTTATTGTAAATGCATTCAAATGTCATTTGTAGAGCTTTTTTTTTTTAACAACGGCGACTACTGAATAATATAATAAATTAATTAGGAAACAAATGAACAAATAACATTGAATTTAGTTATGTAGTTAGTTATGCCCTGCTCTAAAGTTACGTTGCCACAGTTCACAGTTCAAGGAGCATCACATAACCGACATTAATAATAGATATCATATTATATCATTATACAGATAATATAATTTGACTAACATTTTTAAAAATGGCATTTTTTTATAGATAAAATATCCGTGTATGGAGATTTTTAAGTGCTTAGATTTAATTTATTTATGTGGTTGGTATACATGATCTGAATTTGAGAAAATTTCATACGGCATCATAGTATATTTACAGACTTCTATTAACCTCAGTTGAGATTAAACATTTACATAAAATATTAATAAAGTTTATATGTCAATTAAATGTGCAGTTTATTTTGTATAAGACAAGAGTTTTGAGAGCCCCTGTACATTCTGTAATTAGTGCATATATTCACTGGGTCCTTGCTGTTGCTGACTCATTATTTTGCCATAATTATCTTTAAATCTTGCAAATCAGCATCACTGTAGTTAAACAGACACCCTTAAATTATTACTTCAGGTTATTGTTGTGATTTTACTGCTGAATCAAAAACGTCTCAGAGTCCCATCTGTTCTATGTTAAATATTTATTTTATTATTTTGTAATTACCTGCATTTGGAAGCTGCAAAAAGATATACAATGACTGTCTTTAAGAATTGTCCTTGGGATCTATAGTCTATAATGTCTTTAAAGGTGTAAATGAAGGTCCAGCAGAGAACCTTTTAGTGAATAATTGCACTCAAAAATCAGAATGCTTTACATTGTATGTACATATACATATATATATATATATATATATATATATATATATATATATATATATATATATATATATACACTGTTATATGTATGTATAGTTGATGTATACAAACTTTTTATTGCCAACACAATCAGTGATGCAGCACTTTTCCAAATAATAAGTATTTGAATTACTTTTTTTTTTTTCTTTTTTTCTTTTAAATGCAAGAAAGTGCATTACCACTTTATTTAATTGCTGTCCAAACACTTTTGCTCATGAATGTAATCCTTATAAATATATTGTGTGCAGATTGCCAGGTAAAACAGTAAGTCTATTATTTGGATATCACGGCTTCTCCTCAGGGATATTGTTTGAGGTTAAATAAGCTAAGAGGTGTGTTTAGTGATAAATGAGACGGTGAGAACTAGAGCCTAATTTTTAACACCAATCAAGAAATAACAACGAATGAGGTGCAAAGTTGTATCGTATTTCTGAGCAAACAGCATAAAAAAACTGACAAGGATTACAACTTAAAACATAATAGACCTTTTATCTATTTATTAAATGCAAGTTTAAAAAACCTTCATGATAAATCGATACTCGGGTGTTGAAGGGGGCTTCAAATCTCTGTGCAGTTGTTATATTAGTTGTATACTAATCAGTTTAGTAAATCCAACTTAGTATGATGTCTTAACAGCATTGCTTGGACACAAAAAAGTGTTTACTTGTTTTCTGTTACCAGCACATTCACTTATTGAGAAGTAATGCAGGCTGGCTGCCCAGTCTGAAGAGCAGTCTGCACAATTTCTTTCTTTACCAGCACGTCTATCATTGACATATAAGCCAGCAGGCAGCACGGTGGCATAATGGGTAGCACGTCCACCTCTCAGAGATCCAGGTTTGGATATGGGTGGAGTTTCCATGTTCTCCTCATGTTCTAGTGGGTTTTTTCTGGGATGTCTGGTTTCATCAAACAGTCCAAAAACATTGCCCTCTACATTGCCCTTATATAGCATGTGAGTTTGTGTCCAGAACCAAAACATTATTAAAATTACAAACTATTTGGTTTATTTCTTTTTAGAATAAAAATAACAGGATGTGGTATAAAAAGGCTCAATTTAAACTTTTGAATAACTACACAATCTGTAATAAAGTTCATTATCTTTTATTTAAAAAAATCCCAATTTAAGGTATACTACTGATGCCCTTACATAAACCTCCAAGCAAACCTATAGGCTTTTCCCATTCACTGTTGGAATGTACTTTTGTCAAGCTGATCTCATTAAAAAGCCATTTATAGATAGTAACAGACTGAAGAGTCACTGCTGAGTCAGATTGCCACATTATTCATTTTTGGCCTTCACAGCTGCTCTAAGTCAGCAATAGGCACCCTACTGCCTGGTGGCACACCTGTGCATAAAATGTGTGAATGGTTTCTTTTGTCAGCTCTCATCTTAGAGTTGATTATCATTTAATAAATCTTGACTGTAGTGCTGATCGTCTTAAGTGAACCCCTATAGAGATTATGTTCGTCGCTGCTTGATGTGACAAATTAAAACACTTAAAATTCATTAAGAGGTGTAGAACATAGCTGGAGCAACTTAAAAAAATAATAATAACACATGTCCTCTCTGGGCTTCTGTATTGTAGAATTTAATAATTCCACTTAATCAATTAATAGATTAATAATATATACAATACAATCATATTTATGACTGAAATTAATAGTGGTCCTAAAACACATACATGTTATGATTAGAGAACCTGACTACTATAATATCAAAAACCTGACTGATACAGTTTGTAAATATTGTGAGTTTAAAGAAAAGATCTTTTCTGCTAAAGAAAAACTTTTTTTTTCATTTTAGGAATTAAAGGAAGGTTTTTTTTGTCTGTGGCCTTTTTCGGTAATGATTTAATGTCTGCACTTTTTAGATTTGTATAGATGGAGTCATGCTGGAAGCACAGTCAATAAAAAGGCTTTTTTAGAAAGCATTGAAAAATTGAGGTCAAGGTAAAATATCTGAAAGCAGTCTGAAGTGTAAGACTTTTGTACGCTCAAAAGTTACCACTTACCATTTTACAGTGGCCTCTTCCTCTGCTCAGTGTGGCACGTTTTTTCTCTTGCTGGCATCATATCTTCACTGCAGGCAGCATCAGAATGCTTCAATACTGCTTGCACGTTGGCTGAACACCCATCTCTTCCACTCTCTGCTTTACACGGACTTTGTGCCACATAGTTCTCTTTGGTATGTTGCCTCTCTGCCTAATGCTCTTTTTTAAACTCCAGCAGGGTTTCTCATAGACTGCCTGAGGTGCTGCCTGACTGTGGTCAGATTCACCCCGGTACATTTCTGCTGCATCTCCAGCTCTCTATGCTGCTCCAGTATCTTTGAACTCATGCAAATGCATGTTGTAAGAAAGGCAACCCTGCCCTATGAATGCATGCTTCCTCAATTTTGGCCAGAAATTGCTTTGTATTCTGACTTCAATTAACTCACCTTTTTATTTAGATTTACATTTGCCCTTTTAAAAAGCAGTAGAAAATTGCTGAGAATACATTGCAAGTGTAAATATTTAACACCAGCTTGAACTGTAACACTCTCTTGCACTTATGGGGTTTTACTGTTTATGGTTGCTGTTATTCTCTGTTTTACTTGTGAAAGCTAAGACTTTCTTATAACAAGAGATCACCATGTATAAATCACCATGTAGGTAAAACCACAAGGACACAGATTATTGGCATTACTATAAAACCATAACTAATTAATAAGATGAAGTTTATAAATGAACTTTAAAGTTGGTTTGTACCTTAAGAGATTTGCACTTGGGCATCTTTGTGTTTAGTGAGCCTTGTCTCTGAATTTCCAAGTAGTTGGGGACAATTGCCCCAGCGTGTTACTGTGCTTGGAGAGAAACATCAGAAGATGTGTTAACTCATGTATTGGTTTTATGCTCCTATATCCCCTTAACATTCCCTCACCCTAAGTGGATCCTATGGGAAAAAATGGGTTTGAAGTTTCACTTCCCAGAGCAGGTCCGTTTGATGCCTTTAAATAGCACAGACAACATGAAAAGATCCTGTAAAGTTTAATCGGTTGTCTCTAGCTCAAAAACTGAAAGTGAATATAAAAATAAAAATAAGAAGATGAAGAAAAACAGTAGTTTGGATCTGCCAAACCAACCTGAGGAGTACTCAGGCATGGATGTTAGTGTTTTATCACCTTACCATTAAATAATATAAGTGAACAGTAAAGATGAAATAACATTTCTTGCCAACCCAAATCTCCAGATCTCCTGGATTTTTGTTTTCTGCATATGTCTCTAAAAATAATGACTAAAATAAGTTGCATACAAACTCACATATTCAGTATTTTCCAGACACTCTTACTGTCCCAAAATTTAGGATCTATAGTTTTTGTAGTGATTGCTGCCTGGTGTAAAATTCTCAATTTTGTTGACTTTTGAATTTTGTTGACATTTAGCATTTTCTCATTCCACGGCTGCAAAAAGACCCCCCACTCAAGGACAATGTTTGATGCTGTGATAGAAGCAGAGCAGACAGAGCCAATTTTGTGACAAGTTTGAGCTATACGACCTAATGGACAGTGAAAGTAGTCTGCCCTCAGAAGAGAGGCCATGGCTGTGGTAGCTTAGTTTTTATTTACATAGCATTTATATAGTAATGTTTTACTAACTCGGACATTTTAAACTACTTAGTTAAGGTGCAACAGAGTTGTTGGTTATTTGGGAGAGAACAGACACTGAACACCTTTTGTCAATCACTTATTTACTTATTTACAAATTTGCTAGAGGGGTTGGACATACACTTATATAAACTGTTACTGGGCGTAAAGGTTGGAAAACAATTATTAGTCTTATAAGTATAATTTAAAAGCAGCTTTCCAAATAAAATAAAGTTAAAAAATGCAAATAAAGACGTTTTTGGTTTTTACCTACCCCTACTTTTAAAGGGGAATCATAACATGGGGCCATTATTATGTTAGTGTATTTCTTTTTTTTGTATATATTTTTTATTTTTAGTTTTTTCAATTGCGTGAACATACAGCAGTGTATGTCAAGATGTGCTTTTTGTCTTTGTGAAGGGTTACTTGTAGCTCCATTTTTTAAAAATGAATTTTTAAGACAAGAACAAAATGTTAGAGTGGCTGCTAATGAGCTCTCATACTTAAATATGGCGGCGACAAGTCTCAGATCTCATAGTTCTTCTTCCTTGCTGAGAACTCCCATTTGTTCCCTTGATTGACCATAATGAAGTGACTCTTCAGTCTACTCCCTCATTTAGAAACTCTCTTCCCTTGAGGCTGGAAAATGGTTTAGCGTCGGACTTGTAGCACTTAAATGTTTATGAACAAATAAGGATTTAGAAGGTAACGGTCCACAATAATAGAGTAAAACCTTATCTGTGCTGTTTAACATGGAAAATGAGAAATCTTTAAACCCTATGTGTGATATTATCAGTCTGTGCAGCGGGAATGTTAAACATTACATTTCCCATAAACGACTTTATATATAATGTTGCTTTTCTTGGACTAATTTTAAATAGAAATGCTGCACTTTGGAAGATCCAGTCATTGAGCCATGACAATTTGGTCCCTGTTAAATTCACTCAAATCTTTACTCTTGCTCATTGTTCCCACTTCTAACCCATCGGCTTTGAGGATACAATATTTACTTGCTGCTGAATACATCTTTCCCACTAACAAATGCTGTCATAATAAGAAAATCAAAGCTGTTTACTTTTCCTGTCAGTGGGTATAATGTTATGCTTGGTCAGTGTATTTGTCCTTTCTGTAAAAAGGTCTTAAAAAATCACTTTGTTTCATCAGAAGTTGATGAATTGATCATGTTTAAATTAATACGATAAAAATATTTTATAAGATAAAATTATTTTATAAGATAAAAATATCACAGGGCGGCACGGTGGCTTAGTGGTTAGCACGTTCGCCTCTCAGCGCTAGGGATTCCCGGTTCGAATCCCCATCTGGGTGGAGTTTCCATGTTCTCCCCGTGTCTGCGTGGGTTTCTTCCGGGTTCTCCGGTTTCCTCCCACAGTCCAAAAACATGGATCAAGTCAATTGAATTCTCAAAATTGCCCCATATAGAGTGTGTCTGTGTGAGTGAGTGTGTGCCCAGCGATGGATTGGCGCCCTGTCCTGGGTCTATCTGCCCAGCGCCCGAGATGTTCTCCCCTGGATGGGCATGGGGAACCCCCGCGACCCTAATAGAGGATAAAAGCGGGAGATAATGAATGAATGAAAAATATCACATTGTATTATTAATTACGATTGTATGTTGTATTGGATTAATATGTATGTTCTTGGTATTGATATCACATGTCAGTAAGTGGCAACTCTTGTTAATTATTAAAATTATAAAGTATTCAGATTGTTTGTTGTTTTGTTGTTGTGTTTGTTAAATTGTTATGATATGCCATATAGTTATTAATTTCCAAGGTGCAGGTCAGAATGGTAAATAAAAATAATATTAATGATTGTTATTGCTATTATTTCTTGTTTTAACATTTTCTAAACATCAGTAGTACAATTTAGGGGTTTTGGTCAATGTGTGTACTATGCATTATAATTAACAAATATAAATTTAACAAAATTTTAAAAGAACAAGCATGTAAATGTAATATTAATATAATATAACAGTATTTTGTCCTTTTATCACAGTTTATTCATATATATAGATATATAGATAGGTAGATATAGATATATATTGTATATAGATTTTAGGTGACCTCTAGTGGCGAGGAATGCTAATACGCTGCTACTTATGTGTAATTAAGAAGTTGTTGATGGTGAAATGACCGACAAAGAATAGATTAAGCACAGTTTTTGGTTTATAGGTAATATTTGGGTTAGAATCATTTTAAATGCATTTTTATTTTATTATTGTTAGTTGTAGTATTATTTGGCATACTTAACATAACATTAAACCATTTATTTATTTCATAGTGTGTAGTATGTATAAAGGAAAAGGTATTTTTAAGGCATCAGGGAAATGGAGAGCTTTTAATTCCTGTTCATGTCTCTGATGGTGGAAAGGTTTTACCAGAGATGCCAAATTAAACCTACCATCTGTTTTGAGCAAGAGTAACATAGGGCAATGTCAAAGGTGAGTAATCACACAAGTGACAACAGCAATGAGTTTATTCAGCTGCATGGAATAAGGCAATGGTAAATAACTTCTGTAATTCCTCGAGAAAAGGTTAACAACTAAAATGAAGATAATGGTAAAACCACCAAGGGACTTTTGAGAAAAGATTCTACATTTATTGTATTTTTTCTTCCTGAGGTCTCATAGCTAGCCAGTACATCTTTATCTGGTGTCCTCACTGGAGATTGCTATGACATTTCAGCTCATTCTCTGTGTCCCTGCTGTCATCCAGAAAAAATCAGCCCTTCAATCACTTGTAACTGCATCTCAGGGACTGTCCGTCAATGTAGGACACATTTAAGTCAGCAAAAAGCATTAAGTTGGACAACATTCACTGGAAAAAGCAACAAAAAGATTACCAAAAAAAATGTAAATAAATATTTTCCTTTACAATGGGATTCATGGGTGTGTTATGGACATCACATTCATTGGACTAATCAGCGTGTCACTTGCCATTCCCTTTTAGAGCCTGGTGCTGTCTGACTTTGCTGGATTTCTATTTTGATAGTGCGACCTGTTACTTCTAAATTAATGTTTACACCATTCGGAGGAAATATCATCACAAAGCCAAGTGGTTAGTTCTATTGTAAACTGTAGATGGTACTGAAATTCTTTAGTCGTAGATATTGATGTCATACTGACTGAAAGCAGAATTGAATAATAATTCTGTTATATACTTTGGCACAAAGTGATAAATTATGACCCATCCTTCAGGATCAGGACATTATATATATATATATATATATATATATATATATATATATATATATATATATATATATATATATATATATATATATATATATATATATATATATATATACTAAGAATATAGTATCATTATGCACTTTTTAAAGCAAAAGAAAATGCAGCACTTGAATTCAAAGAATAAAAATTATAAAATGCCTGCTAGTTCTTTTATACTTACATATCTTGTTGACCTCACTTGCTAATGTATACTTGTTACCTGAAATAGCAGTTGAAATAGAAATTGGGGTTTGGTAGCTCAGTGGTTAGGGATTTGGAGGTTGGAGGTTCAAATCCCAGGCCCACTGAAGTTACCATTGTGAGTCCTTGAGCAAGACACTTAACCTTCATTGCTTCAGGGGGCCTGTGGCCAACCCTGTATGCGTCTTGTAGGTCTCTTTGGAAAAAAAGCATCTGCTAATTGACCTAATGTAATGTAATAGTGTAATTCATACAGTGTAGTATAATAGTAATGTAATTCATAGTAATAGTGTTATTCTTGCCATTTTAATTAAAACCCAAATTATTAAAGATCAAAGCAAATAAGCAACGATCATTTTCAGTCTCTGTTTCCAAATGTCCAATCACTGATATTCTCCTTTTAAAGTGTAATGATGGTATAGTATTTTACTGTCTTGTTTGATATAGTTTTGGGAAATTATCCAGCAAAGTCTTGTAATCATGGTTCCTGTTTGCTTCTGTGTCACAGTAAAATGTTGTGTCATCTTTGTGCTAATCTATAGAAAGCACAACAATCTACAGACTGCACTGTTGTACAAGCTACCTCCTGGTTCTTACATTACTGTTTATCTTCAGGAAACATGTGACAGGATTTTTTTTTTTTTTTGTCAAACATTTTCAAACATCAGTGTCATGAACGGATATTATAAAAGGGCTTGCATAGTTTTTAAATACAAAATTCTTAACAACCCAAAAAGATGGATGGACCTGTTGATAGTTTCATTTCATTTATTTTATTTACTTTATTTGCATCAAATAATTTTCCACATTACACTCATAGTTTTAACTTTGATCTGACTGATTATACTGAGTATTCTGGACCTGAGGAGAGTTATTTTGGATTTTCTGTAGACTTTTATCAAGTGAACAGCCAGAGGTACGTGATAAATCTCCTAAATCTCCTTGTTGTCCATAAGTGTATGAATATGTTGAAATATTATGTTTAAAACTGGCTTAACCTGAAGTTTTAAATTCCTAAATTTCAATTTAGAGATATAAAACAACTATTAACCAGGAAATAAGGAGTTGGTTGTATTTTTCATGTAATTATTAACCTCTAGACTAGAACCAATTTTATGTACTGTACATGTTTTAGAGTGGGTGTGTTGATTGGAGCACCAAGAGATGCTGTTGGACCTTCACAAGGCGGTTCAGTTTTCTTCTGCCCATGGACATCATCCACATGCCAAAAACTACCCTTTGATCAATCAGGTCTTTGCATTTATGAAGTTGCATTTTTTTTTTTTACAAAGAATTACATTTAATACATTATTACATTAATTAAATAACATAATATTTTATGTTTAATATTGTAATACTAATAAAGTTTTAAAATGCCACAAATACGTGCAGTTACACTCATATTTAATTTCACAATGTAAAATGGACTCTGAAAGATGTACCAAAAGACAGACTATAAATAAAGTGATCTATTTTGCCTACTATGCTTACACACACAAAACTTTTTAAAGAACTGTTCAATCATATGGGAATACTCGGATTTGAATCCCATTGCTGGCTGCAGCAGCAGTCCCTGTTGGCTCATTACAGCTCTGGCACAAGGGGAAAAAGGAAAAACTGCTGGCCTGCTTCATACTTGAGGCCTTGCAAATAGATTGTCAGTAACTACATTATATCTTGTATTTACCTTACTTTGTGATTCACATTCATTTTCAAAGGTAATGAAAACATCACATTTGGTGATCGATTTTTCCTGACCCATAAATCTAACCAATGGTTGGGTGCTACAGTACGGGCCTACAAGAACCTAATTTTGGTAAGTGGGCAATGCAATGTTATTATTGCATTTTATATATATATATATATATATATATATATATATATATATATATATATATATATATATATATATATATATATATATTGCCATTTTATCTATTTTAACGTTTTGTATCGACACTGTTCCGAAATGCCTCTAAAATGACATCACCGCTATAATTTTTTTCTTTTGTGATATTCTTTTCCTCAACAAGTCCCCACTCTGTACTGAAATATTCATATATATTATGTCTATCAGGCTTGTGCTCCTTTATTCCACTGGAATGTGGTGCAAGGAAATGAGGAGGCCATGAATACACCAGTGGGAAACTGCCAGCTGTTAAATATGGCTACTCAAGAGATAGTAAACTATGCTCCATGTAGAGGATTTGAAGTGGAGGAATCCTACATGAGAAAAAGAGGCTGTAAGGCAAATGTGTATTTTGTTACTGCAAATGATGTCATATCTAGTATAACTAAAATAGCACTAAAATTACTGTGCACACTAAATGTTAGTCGTGAATCTCGTGAATCAATACTAAATAAGATAAGAGAAGATAAACATTTATTTGTCCCACAATGGGGAAATTCACATTCTCAGCAGCAGATACATTAGAAGAAAGGTGAAAAAGATACCCAGACATTAGAAGAGATTTTAAAAAACTAGGAAAATTTTAAATAGTATTAGAAATCTAAATATACACAATAAAATTAGAATTTTCAGTTATTTACAGTTGTACAATAGAGGAATAAAATGAAACAAGTATTGCACATGTGGTATCTGATTAAGCAGCATTCAGGTATTACATACAGATGATTGAAATGTATTGCACCATCAATGATACATGTATTGCACAGTTATTTTTAGTTTGGTTTGTAGTGATTACTGTGAGCAGTGCTGATTGTACAGTCTAACTGCAGCAGGAATGAAAGACCTGCGGTAACGCTCCCTAAATTTAATAGCAACTGTTATTATACGATCAAACATTTATGACTGGGGCATTTGTCTACAAACTATACATGTACATTATTTCTATTGATTTAATTATTAATATTATTATTTTATTTCAGTTCAAGACCGACGCTATTGTGAAGCAGGCTTCAGCTTGGACATCACTAAGGTATGAATTTACATTTTACTTTTACTTCAGATTTTGCTTTATTGAAATTTCATAAGGTCACATATACAGCATGAGCTTCCTATGTCCTGTTTTGCAAGTCATTTTAATGAGATTTCTCATGTTCTTTCTAAATTATTTGTAATCTTTTAAACAATTTTACAAAAAGCATATCTGTTTATCCAACATTTAATTTACAGGATGGCCGGGCAGTTTTTGGTGCTCCTGGAGGCTATTTCTTCCAAGGTACACGTCTATATTTTGTTAGCTACATTTTAAATACTTTAAATATGATGTACCTTCTATAACAGCTTCTACCTTTACGTTTTGAAATATTTTATAGAGTCTATGTGAAAATTATTGTTCATTCTTTAAGGAGAAAATTTGTGAGGTCAGGCACTGATGTTGTAAGGGGCCTTTCTCACAATTTCCATTAAAGTAAAAGTACTTTAAGGCAATACTAAATAGTATATATAAATAAACTTAGTCTATATAATAACTTATGCTATGTAAGCTTGTTTTTTATGTTATAAAATCATATTCTGTTCAGTTCAATACAGATTACAGTAATATGGTGTAACAATGCAGGACAAGAGAAGCAGAGAGGATGTGACAAATCAAAAAACAGAGTTTATTAATAATAAAGTTCAGATTAAACCTGGCATGTAAAACTGAAAACAGAGATAAATACAAATGCAACTTTCTGTATGCAGCCGAAGCTCTCTCCCTTTTTCCTGTACTGACTGACACCTGTCTTTAAAACCTACAATTCCAAAGACAATATTATTGCACTCACACACACACACACACACACACACAAACGTCCACATAAACTTTATGATTTATCATCCTGTTTTTCTTCTGTTTTAGGCCAGATCATTACTGCACCAGTAGAAAATATCAGGGTCAGTAAGAGGTCATTCTCTACAACCCACTATATGAAAGATGAAACCATGTCAAATGAGATGTTTTACCAGTATGATCTTTATATTGGTAAGACTCTCTATTTCCCAAGTAAGATGTTGGTCTTGGTTCAGTAACTTAGCTTGATTATAAATGTGAACATACTATTTCTCTCATACGTTACAGGATACTCTGTGGCCACAGGTCAGTTTAATGCTGATGGAATTCCAGGTAAGGACTCGCATTTCAAATGATCCTGATGAGTTCATCATGAAGTGTGCTTTTTAGAAGATATTGTAGCATTTTTATGTTTGTTCTTAATTATAAGTTTTATTCCTGTAATGTATTTTATTGTATTTATGTATTTATGCATTTTTTATGTATTTTATTACAGACTATGCTGTTGGTGCCCCACTTGATATAAACAGTGCTGGTTCTGTAAGTGTGCTCAGATTAGTTCACAGTGTTTTACCATCATATGTAATAATCTGTGTTTCCTGAATTATTATAGCTATATCTTATATCTTTTCAGGTCAGAATAATCAATGGATCTGGAATTTACCACAATACGTTTATGATTTTAAGGGGCTCTCAGGCAAGTAACATTTTAAGCAAATCTTTGCATAGTTTTTGTTTTGTTGATTTTTTAAAACATGTTATGGCATATAGAAATAAAATAGATTACATTTTAGTTACATTTTCATTCAATGTTTTGCTTAACTTAATAGTCATTGATTCCAGTAAACCCTTAAAACAGAGTAATAAACATTTAAAATTGTTAGCTCTACGTGAATAAGATGAATATCATTAATGAACAGTACAATTGTTTTCCTTTTTTCCAATATTAACTAATTAATTACAAAACATTATTTGTGCTTTTAAAGTCTAGATTTAGTGATTTATTTTTATTATACAGGATTTAAGACTAGACACATTAGATTAAACTATACATTCATGTTTATACACACTGCCTGGTTAAAAAAAAATATTTTGTTGGACCGCAAGCTTCTGCAGTCACAACATTTATTTTTGTCGATTGTTGCATTCATTTTTTTTCCCATTGATGATGAGAGATTTGGAACACTGCACAAAGTGTTCTTCCGTATATCTCATAAATTCACAATGGGGTTCAGGTCTGGACTCTGTGGTGGCCAATCAATGTGCGAAAATGATGCCCTGACCACAACCCCATCAAATACCTTTGGGATGAATTAGAATGGAGATTGTGAGTGAGCTCCTATCATTTTAAATTAGTGTCTTACATCAAAATATCCTGCTGGATGAATAAACAAAAATTGAAACGGACACACAATTCCCAGAAGATTGGAGGCAGTTTTGTCTGGTCTATATACACTTTTTGCACTTTCACACTTTTTTCAGGTTCACTTATTGAAGGCACATTCTAGTGTTACAATTACATATTTTAGTTTTAAATATTTGGTCCCCTTTACTTTGTTCTGTACTTGTCAGGATCTACAAAGTTTCACCAGGTGATAATTACCAGCAAATGTATTATTTAGGTAGCGTATCATTCTTAGTAATTCATTCAGCCACCAGTATCCTGAAGGTCGTATGAGTACTGTGAAATAATTAGATGATGAATTTGTGTCTATGATTTTATATACAAAATGTAGAGCAGTGAGACTAGCAGAGTAAATGGGAAAGGGTATGCAGAAAAAACTATAGATTGCATCTACTGTACTGTGGTAATTGAAACTACTAAAATGGAGTGTGTGTGTTGTGTGTGTGTGTGTGTGTGTGTGTGTGTGTGTGTGTGTGTGTGTGTGTGTGTGTGTGTGTGTGTGTGTTTGTTGCATGATTGTACTAATTAAAAACATTTGCCTTTTTGGTGATCTACAGGTAGCTTCCTATTTTGGCCATTGTGTTGCTGTAAGTGACATCAACAACGATGGGTAAATGACATTTCCTGACAGATTTTGACAATTAAAATTTACAAATCTACAAATAAATTGTTTTATCTTATGCAAAGCATGGGTGAAATTTTTTAACCTATTTCTGTGATTTGTTGCAAGTTTGTTTTGAAGGACATTAAAGGTTTTAGCACTTTGTTTTCTGTACCCGATTCTAAAAAGATGAATTGGTGTTTAGGAGAGATGATCTCCTGATTGGTGCTCCTCTGTTCATGGAACATCTGTCTACTAAGAAACTGCGTGAGGTGGGCCGGGTGTATATTTATTTGCAGAAAGAAAACTATGGCTTCTCTCTAAAGCCAGAACAGACCCTTTTAGGTACGCATGCCTATGGACGCTTTGGCTTCTCCATCACTCCATTGGGAGATATTGACCATGATGGTTATAATGGTAAGCAAAATTGTGTTATATGGTATTTATAATTCAGAGCGATTATTGCGATTATTCCTGACACTATGCTGCAGTCATCAAACTGAAGCTGGTTGCTGACTGGTTTATTTACCTTACATTTACATTTAGTCATTTAGCAGACGATTTTATCCAAAATGACTTACAAATGAGAACAAGTAGCTTTTTTAAGTTTATAGCTTGTAATGTTGGCAGAACGATATAAGAAGACAGTGGGATAAATACTGTAATTATTTTCACTATTTAAGCACGTTATCAACAACACACTTTATGCTTCTATTTTTAGTAGGAGTTACCATTATACTGTCACAAAAGCTCGTTCTTCCCCAGATGTGAGCGGCTACGTGGAGCAATTGCGTACGCCGCTCGCGCATAGTAAGTGCTTCCCGGGCACCGGCTACGCAGGGAAAACTGCGTTCGCCGGCCCAAACAGAGGGAACACGTTCCCACGAGTGCGACCTGCACGGAGCTATTGCGCAGCGTCTAAGTCTCTCAGTCTAAGGAGAAAAATCCAGAAACACCAGGATAAAAACCAAATCGAATTTATTAAAAACTGGTGACGGAACACCAACAAAAAGGGGGAACAAACGAACAAAGTAACATTGGGTATGATAACCACAAAACAAAGACGTGCACCGACTTGAGGGAAAACGGAAACTAAATAACAACCCAACTAATCACGTACACAGAACCAAACCAATCACCCAGTTGAGACAATTAAGAACCCAAACGAGGGACAGGTGCCCCAGGCACCTGTGACATATACACTATCAAAACACTTATTTTAATTAGGATCATAGAAGTGCTTGAGCTTTTGTCTTAGTGTTTAGAATGCATAGAAATATTCTGGACTGAAACTCGGGTTGTCTGTACTTTAGGGATTTGCAGTAAAGCTATCTACTACTGATTTATTCAAGCCTGTATATATGTGCTGTTACACTTTTCTCATTAGAGACTTTTCTGTAATGAAACTGTGGTCTGATCCATGTTTTTGTCATTTCCACATGTAATCCACTTACTGCCGCAACTTTTTAAATATTAGCCATGCAACTTTGTGTTATCAATTTTTTCATATGGGTAGTCGTCTTCTGCTTCATAGGCCTTAGCAGATATTACAAATTGTACTATACAGCATAATAGTACAAATGCAGCATAGCGAGAATGTTGTATGGAGTTTGTACATTTTTATTTATGTTTCCTTGTCCTCTAGAACAACAATTTTTGCCAAAGTTCAAATATATAAAAGGCAGTTGAGTGGGAAAAACTAAATTTCTTACTAAGTAAAATAAGCAGTTTGGGGGAAAATAGAATGATATTTATAATAAGATTATTTGCGTTTGACTTAAGTTTGTCACTTTTTAATAAGGTCATAGTGTATTCAGGTCTCAGTCACTTTTACAGGTGAAATTTCTTTTGAAGTTAGATTTTTTTCTAGAGAAACTGTGTCAAAATTATTATTATTTTTTTTTATTTCAGATGTTGCCGTAGGTGCTCCAGGCTCTGGTGAAGGTGGTATGGTCTTCATCTTTATGGGACAGAGTCAGGGTTTAAACCCAAACTATGTGCAAGTCATAAACAGCCCCTTTCAGTCTTCAAAACAACTATCTGCTTTTGGATTCAGCATGAGAGGAGGCACAGACCTTGACAACAATGGATATCCAGGTTACCATTATAACTATGCCCCTTTCCCTGGGCTTGTCTTATGCAGGTTTAATTGTGGAAAAGGACAAACTAATTTTGTCCATCATTAATTTCAAGGCCTGACTGGGATGAATACATTTACAAAGGTGACATTCTACTTTCATAGAAAAAAAAGTTACACAAGCATCCAACCAGGTCTTAATTGGCATTTATAGTCTAGTTATGCTCATTCACCACTGCACTGTATATCAGTTCAGTAAGCATAATAAAATATTATATGAAAGCACAAGCTGATAAAATTTTGTCATGAAATAATGTCGAGAGTATCAGTCAGAAGTTTGGATGCGCATCTTTTTTGCTCAATTTATTGTCCATTTTATCAGTTCCTCTTAACATAAATATTTTTTAATTCTCCAAATCCAGACCATATTCCATCTGTTTGTCGAATACAATAAATATGTATGTTCCTTTTATCCTATTCCCTATTCCATGGTCAGTACTCCAATACTAGCACCACAGAGCTGGTATTTTTTGGGTTGGTGCATTATTCCTATCCCAGCAGTGTCACTGAGGTGTTTAAATGAAACTACAGCAGCACTGCTGCACTAAAACCCCCTCACCACATCAGTGTCACTGCAGAACTGACAATAAACAATACACCACCCAAACTATATGTGTTCTATGATCAACAGATGTATTCTAAAAAAGAAAAACATATGTACTACAGTCTGTAATTGTTAAACAACATCTGTATGGACAATAGGCAATGGAGCAAGAAGGAGGTGTGTCCAAACTTTTGACTTGTTCTGTATAACAGGCTTTAAAGGCTTTACTGGTTTCTTTCTCCCGAATTGCTCACAGTTACATTCGGTATATTTCTTTTGCTGTTAAAATAAATAGGAATGCCTGTGCTCTGCATATATGCTCAGGTCATTATTGCAATTGTCTTTTTTGTTTGGTTCAAACTATTTAAAATGTAACAAATTTTATAAATAATGGGACTATTTTGAATATAATTATTTTTCTTCTAAATACACTTTTTCTGGTAAATTCTGGCAAAATTGCATTTTTTGTGATTTTCTGAGTGAGAGGTTAGTGTGCAGTTACTACTTATGTACTAATTCAACACATTGGCAAAGACAGAGCATAAGCTGTAACACAATTTATCATTTGATGTTTAATCTTTTCATATGCAAAATATAAAAGAGATAATTCAGATGAAGTTACAATGTCAGTTTAATCAGCGGTAAGCCAGAGATGCAATCAGTCACGAACACATGAGTGTGCAGCTGCAAATGTTATAACAGCAACAGTACACAGTTCTCCTAATTTACTTCATTGTACACCTACAGCTAAAAGGTAAAAGATACAAAGGTTGCAATTAGGATGAAAATCAGGGCTTATGTGTTTGTTTTTTTCTGTTGTATATAGTTATTTTGTGTGGTTTTAGGAATGTGGTGGAGCCACTGATGGAAAAGACAGCATTACTCATGTCAGGCATTTTAGTCAGTGGCTGTTAAGCTTCTAACAGACTCAACAATGCTTTCTGATATGTAGTGCCTCAGGCTCTCAAGCAGCATCTTGTACACCTTTTTTCACCTTTTTTCAGAAACTGCATGAATTTCAAAAATGCTTACCCTTGTCATAGTACCTCTCACACTTAGATACATGGTTTTAAAAATCTGTCTGTTAGAGAAGTTTGTTTATTAATAAAATACACTAGAAAAATCACAAAAACAAATTAGATTTTTGTGAAGATAAACTGTTATGTCTATCTAACCTTTTCTTGTCCTTTTCTTCTGACCTCCAGATCTAATTATAGGTGCATGGGGAGCAGACAAAGTGGCTGTATACAGGCAAGACTTATTTCTTGTTGTCTTTTCTTGTGGCAAAAATTGAGCTAGTCCAATATTGTTGTTTGCATAAAACACATTTTAGTCTATTTCCATTTATATGCAATTGCTGATGTGATGATGAGACCGAACCGAATCAGTTCATCCATTACTGATTTAATAGACACGTATTTTCTTTAATATACATTTACATTTATACATAATCTACACATTATTATTTATACTTTGAACACTGCCTGATGCTGATGTAGGTAGGGTTCCCCACTAAGCCTTTTAAAACAAAACAAAAATCAGGGAATCACTGTTTTGCTTTATTATTTTTGGGGGGTTCAGCCTTAGAACACTGTAAATCTGCTTTTAGACAATGCCATAATGTATAAAGTGCTATATAAATAAATGAACCTTATAGCAAAAACTGCTAAATATTTACTGTTATATTGTTAATGTTTGACAGCAAAATATGCTACATTAAGTGTAAATCACATGTCATTAAATACCAGCAATTCAGCAAGATCTGGGTGTAAAAACTAATTTCAGGGGATAAATGTCACAATTATCGTAAATAAATTTCATAACAACAGTACTTTAATATGTGTCTAATTAAACTTTTTGTCTAACTTTAATTTCCAATTAATACATTTTATATTTTATTATTTATATACAGTATTTTATTCATTCATTCATTCATTATCTCCCGCTTTATCCTCTATTAGGGTCGCGGTGGGGTTCCCCATGCCCATCCAGGGGAGAATGTATCGGGCGCTGGGCAGATAGACCCAGGACAGGGTGCCAATCCATTGCTGGGCACACACTCACTCACACAGACACACTCTATATGGGGCAATTTGAAAATTCAATTGACTTGATCCATGTTTTTGGACTGTGGGATGAAACCGGAGAACACAGAGGAAACCCACGCAGACACGGGGAGAACATGGAAACTTCACCCAGATGGGGATTCGAACCGGGAATCCCTAGCGCTGAGAGGCGAACGTGCTAACCACTAAGCCACCGTGCTGCCCATACAGTATTTGAATTATTTAAAATAAAGTAGTATGCTTTTAGTCAGTCTAAAGTTGAGTAAGACCTGTCAATAGTTTTTTGTCGAATAAATAATAAAAGAAATGAACAAAACCATACTACCAACTTAAACTTTAAATATATAATAAAAGTTTTTTTTAATGTTTCCAGAGCAAAGGCTGTAGTGACGACAACAGCGAAACTATCTTTCAATCCTGATTTTCTACAGCCTGATGAAAAACGTTGTAAGCTGGGGGACAAAGATGTTTCCTGGTAAGTCCAGTGTAACATTTCACACAGCAGGTTGGGTAATTTAGAAATGTTACTGCAGTGACCAGACAAGTTTCTCACAAAATATGTTGTTTTGCAGTCCAGTCCACATATTATTTATTCATTCATTCATTATCTCCCGCTTTATCCTCTATTAGGGTCGCGGTGGGGTTCCCCATGCCCATCCAGGGGAGAACGTCTCGGGCGCTGGGCAGATAGACCCAGGACAGCGCGCCAATCCATCGCTGGGCACACACTCACTCACACATACACACTCTATATGGGGCAATTTTGAGAATTCAATTGACTTGATCCATGTTTTTGAACTGTGGGAGGAAACCGGAGAACCCGGAGGAAACCCACGCAGACACGGGGAGAACATGGAAACTCCACCCAGATTGGGATTCGAACCGGGAATCCCTAGTGCTGAGAGGCGAACGTGCTAACCACTAAGCCACCTTGCCGCCCCATATTATTTATTAATTTATTAATTGATTAGGGGTTAATAAATTATGTGTCTGTCACAGCCAATAAGCTAGCAGGAGCAATGACCGTATTTGCCAGCTCCTTTTTAAAAATCTGCATTTGATCACAGCTTCACATTACATCAGTCTATCTATATGTCAGCAATGGCTGACAAACAGCCAATTACACACACACACACACACACACTGTATATGCTAATCTACATCTTTTGACTGTTGTTTTTTTTAGTAAGTGCAGACTATTATAGTTCCAAACCTTATCTAATTTAGTAAAGTTTATCTGATATGGTAAAATATGATATAAAATAACATAACTACCTCTAAAAACTGTCTGTTTTCTTTTTCCCGTGCAGCTTTGATATCATCATATGTATTACATTGTCTGGCTACCGAATACCAGAAGAGATTGGTGAGGATGTCGTATATATCCTTTTTACATGTTACAGTATGTTTGTAAGAAATGTTATTGGTTTTTCTAATAATATATTATTTGTGTGAAAAATAGGAAATGAAGTAGTGGTAGTAGTAGGGTACTGTAAAAGATATTCAAATAATAAGAAATAAACAATGGTAAATTATTTACCAAAAAATTACATTTATCTAAAGGTCACCTTTAAAATATAAACAATGACAATCGACAATGTAAGTGCAAATTGCGTTAAAACAATAAAATTGCCCTAGTTCTATAACAATTATATTTGCCTTAATGGATAAAATTATATTTTGTAATAAAATCTGTTTACTATTTAAATCAAATACTATTTACAGTATTGGACATTGATCTCCAACTGGATAAACTAAAGCCAAATAAAGCAAGAAGGACTGTTTTATTGGATTCTCAACAACCTTACAGTCGATTTAAGCTTTCTGTTAAGAAAGACAAAGGAGTGATGTGCAAGAATGTTACTGCCTTTCTGCTGGTATGTTATTATTTCATGTGATTATTCTCTTCATATAATATTTGAACATCTTAGACTTCAATATGACAGCTATTTGGAGAACTTAATCATTTCCATTACCTTATAAACCATGCCGTAATTCAAATCTGACATTGTTACACATTTTAAGTGTTTATTATTTAAGTTTGAAAGACGTTTATATTTTCTGCATCAAAAACCTATTACAGTCCTCTTTACAGATCTCTTTACAGTTACTCTTTAAATCAGCCGAATCCTGGGAAATGGTGGTCATTTTATAAATGGTTTCTATACTGCTTGCAGAATATCCTATAAGACCTCTGGCATTATCATAATTCCACAGCTCCTTTCTCATCAGATAAAATTATCTCTTCTTCAATTCCACTGTGCCATTTTCACTGTTGATTATTAAAATGGATAGAATTTTAAAAAGCTTTAAATTGATTGTATAACGTTTCTGTGATTAATGATTTAATAAGATTAGGTATTTTTTTAAAAAAAGGCAAAATTATCAAGATATGAGTGTAAAGGACTTTCTCGTCTGTGGGCACTATGCTAAATATACAGTTAAATTTGCTGTAGAATGTGTAATGATGTGTAATCCAGCAGTTTGGTGCGTCAACAAACATAATTTGTCCCACATATCATAGTTTATATTCTGCAGCAGAAACACACACACACTTTTTTTCAATTTACAATAAGCTGTAAGCTAATCTTAAAGAAGTAACTGAAACATTGGGTTAGGCAGCAAGTATAGCTTATGGAAACACTATCACATATTGCACATCCCATTCTGTCAAAAACTAACACGATTACCTCATATGAGACAGGATATGGGTTTAAAATGATAACAGCAGTTTTGTCACTTGCGATGGGGTTTTTACCCGTCACCAGTTTGAAGTTACACAACTTGTATATAAACGGCATGCTATGATTCACTGTCTATGCAAAAATCAGGCAAAAATCAGGCAAAAAAAAAAAAAAAAAAAAAATATATATATATATATATATATATATATATATATATATATATATATATATATAGCAATACCTTGCATATAAAAAGTGTAAGACATGAAACTTTGTAAACAATAACTTTACTAGTGTAAAGAGTTTACTTACTTACTTTACTTACTTTTGAATTGATGAGCATGGCACAGGCAGAATAAATAATGTATAAATGTGTCACTTTAATTAAGTCTTCCTCATCACCAGTAAACCTACCAGGTATGTTTGTCTCTTTTAATTAAAACTTTAGATGGATTTTAAGGACAAGCTGAGTCCCATCTATATCTCCCTCAATTACAGTCTGGCTAATTCCCAGGGTGTAATGCTGCATGGACAGACTGCCATTGTGGATCAGGTGTGACCCGCTGATTTAATAACTTGTGGCACTTTTTTCAATTCTTTAAACTAAAACAATAAATACATTTACATTGAATGCACTATTTCTTTGCAGACACAAATTGTTCTGGACTGTGGCGATGATAATATCTGTGTCCCTGACTTGAAGCTCACCGCTAAAGCGTAAGTATTGGTTCCTTTTTTTTTAAGTAACATATAAAATTGTTAGCTTTCAGGCAGTCGGATGCTGCAGAATTTCTATACCTTATGCCATTTTAGTGCCATTATCCAGGAATTTCGTTTACTGTAATAGTTTTTTTGCATCAGTAACAGTGTATGTTTATTTATGTATATTTTTGACAGGGACACAGACCCTCTGTTTATTGGAGATGAGAACCCTGCTCTTCTAATTATCACTGCTGAAAATCTCGGTGAAGGCGCTTATGAAACTGAGCTATTTATACATCTACCCCCACAAACTCATTATCAGGGTTTACTGAGTGAACGTAAGGTATTGACTTCATTAATGGCTTGTTTTAAATTTGGAGGCTTGTGCAAATGTTTGTGCACTTTAGTCATATATACAATCTGTATATGCAGTCATTCACATACTTGATAATGCATCCACCAACTGTTTTACTAAACCTATTCTGTTTTCATTTTGTTAAAGCAAGGTAATACAGTACCTGTATGCTGACGATGGTTCACTGTAGCTGATTTGTGAACTTCTAAACAAAGATTTTTTTAAAAATTATTCATTTTTTCAGTCATTAACTTCCGCTTTATCCTCTATTAGGGTCGCGATGGGGTTCCCCATGCCCATCCAGGGGAGAAGGTTTCGGGCACTGGGCAGATACACCCGGGACAGGGCGCCAATCTATCGCTGGGCACACACTCACTCACACAGACACGCACACGTACATACTCTATATGGGGCAATTTGGAGAACTCAATTGACTTGATTCATGTTTTTGGACTGTGGGAGGAAACCGGAGAACCCGGAGGAAACCCACGCAGACACGGGGAGAACATGGAAACTCCACCCAGATGGGGATTCGAACCGGGAATCCCTAGTGCTGAGAGGCGAACGTGCTAACCACTAAGCCACCGTGCCACCTTTTTTTAATTAACAAGTAGGAAATTTGATTACAATGTCGAAACCATTGCATAAGACTGTATATAATAGAGTTTCTTATTATAGAACCAACTTTGTTGTACTTTTAATGTCGCAAATCACATTTTAAATAGTATTTGCTTAGTTTTTTTGATGTACACAAGTCCATTTAATAATATCTATAAAATGTTGAAAATAAATGTAAAGGTTTAAATGTTAATGTCATTAAGTCAGCATTTTAAAAGTACAATCAAAATTGTTGGATTTTAATATATATTTCAGAATTTCAGTCATGTTCTGTGTGGTCCAAAGAAAGAAAATGGGTCAGTTATTGTGATGTGTGAACTTGGTAACCCAATGAAAACTGGACAAAAGGTAAAGTCAGAGCACTTCAGGTAGCATGTGTTCCGCACATTGTTATCCTCCTGCACACTTTAGTTTCTGGAACATTCTAATTGCATTTTCACTTTGAACCCTACCATAGATACAGGTTGGTCTGTACTTCAGCATGGGTGGGCTGGAAGCTGTTGAGACCCATGTGGCCTTCCATTTACAAATTAAAAGGTACGAACATCCTTTTTACTACAGTGATGTGAAGGCCCTTCATGCCCATTAGCACGTTCAGCAGTAGCTTCTTGGCTTGGCATTCGTCTGCTATGCTCTTACAGAGGAGTGGTGCTTGAGTGTTTATTTAACTATTTGTCTTTTTCATAGCAAAAACAGTCAGAATCAAGATAGCAATCCTGTAGTAGTGAAGATCGGTGTTCAGGCTTTAGCTTCCATGGAGTTACATGCGTAAGTTCAGTTTGAATCTTTGAAGTCATACATCTAAAACACATGAAACTGCAGATCACTGTACTTCTTGTATTTTGCTATTTAAAAAAAATTAACAAAATGATAATCTTCATTTCTTAAACTGTAGAGTTTCCTCTCCATCTGAGTGTATACTACCAATTGCGAAATGGGAGCCAAAACCTTATCCTGAAAATTTGGATGATGTTGGCCCTGTTATAGAGCATGTGTATGAGGTAACCATACCCATCTTACTTACAGTTTTTTTGCTGTCCTCACCCTCAAATGCAAATCAGTGACCTATCCCAGTACAAAATTTAAAAAAAATAAGTAACATAACATAATACCCTAAAATAAGTACAATAATTTAATATATTAAATATGTATTATACATTATATATTATGGAATAATACATAATTCATTCATTCATTATCTCCCACTTTATCCTCTATTAGGGTCGCGGAGGGGTTCCCCATGCCCATCCAGGGGAGAACATCTCGGGCGCTGGGCAGATACACCCAGGACAGGGCGCCAATCCATCGCTGGGCACACACTCACTCACACAGACACACTCTATATGGGGCAATTTTTGAGAATTCAATTGACTTAATCCATGTTTTTGGACTGTGGGAGGAAACCGGAGAACCCGGAGGAAACCCACGCAGACACGGGGAGAACATGGAAACTCCACCCAGATGGGGATTCGAACCGGGAATCCCTAGCGCTGAGAGGCTAACGTGCTAACCACTACGCCACCGTGCCGCCCCATAATACATAATAATACACATAATTAATTTTTTTAATTATATATATATGGAGAAAACCCACATGAACATGAGGAGAACATGTCCACCCAAACTCCACCAAGATCAGGTTTTAAACCTGGATCCTCAGTGTTAAGAAGTGGACATGCTAACCACTGCCTCACCATATCTCATAATATTTAGACTCTAAATATTTAAACAGGCTACCAATGTAACTGAACATTAATGAGGGGAATATGGTTATGTAATGTTAATGTTCTATGTCTCTCATAGGGGACAACTAATCTATGTTAACTTGACTCAATGAGCCAGACATCTTGAGAATACACTTTACAGCAAGCTTTTTTTTTTCTTTTTCAAGTGGCTTTCACAAAGATTTATTTCGTTTCTCTGTGCTGTTTAGTTAAGGAACAAAGGCCCAAGTCCAGTCAATGCCAGGCTTCAGCTGCATTTCCCAACAGTGCAGAATGACTCCTATGTGCTCTATGTCTTCGCTAAAGCATCAGAGGAACTCCTGTCTTGCGACACAGACTTATCTCAAATAGATCCATTTAGGGTAAGAGTGCCACCTTCTGTTTAAAATGCTGCATCAAAGCACCAGCATTGTTATCAGTTTCCCTCAGTTTAACTTGTGATCCTTGTAAGACATTTTCAGAACACCCAGTGTGGTTTGTTGAAGGCTACATGAATTTTGTATTTTAAATACAAATACCAAGCAAAAATATTACAATTATTTTTTAGTTTTTATTGTAATTTACTTATCATATGTACATCATATTTCCACTTTATATAGCCATTCCCTGACATATTTTTACATTATTTGAACTGTGTGTTCTATTGTCCTGCCAATGCTAACGATTTAGTAACCTTAACCTTTTGGGATCACCCAATATAAACTATATCCCAGTGAAACAGAAATGGATTCCTAGATTTCACTCTATTTATTTTAGCTATTTAAATGGAAAAGAATTCTCAAGTTACATTTTGAATCTAATATATTCTAGAGGTGGCACATATGATTTTGTCATAAACATATTAAGTGTAAAATAACTGCCTCTTTGGTTTGTTGTTTTACTGTAGTTAGTGATGCCAGAGCCCAATATCTCTGCACCTGTTGAGGCTCATCACATTAACAAACGAGCAGTGAAACAACTGGAAACACCAGAACAACATCATGGATCAGCTGTTAATGTGGTAATGACAGCTCTCTAAATTTTGATTTTTTAATCTCTAGATTTTTCTGTTTAACCAAAACCTTTAGCTGTGTGTATAAAAGTGTGTTCATTCAGTGGGTCATGGATTAAATTAGATTTGCAGTTAGAGCATAGGTGTAACAAGAGTGTATTTTAATCCAGAAATGTGTTCTAATACTGATATAGATGGCTTGTTGGTGATAACAATATCCCCTGCTAGAAAGATTATTCAAATCAGAATGTCGAACATGTAGACCATTTTGGATGACTATATTGTCTTTATTTGTCTTTTTAAATTTGTAATTTGTATTTGTCCTGTAAATTTAACATGTATTGCTGAGAGCATAGTGAACAAAGTACAATGGAAAGCAAATGGCTAAATCAGGAGCCACGACAAGTTACAGTATATGAGATAACAGATGTCATCAGCGTCCTTAATCTTGGTGACATATCACATCTTTATATCTCTACATGCAGACCTGTTCAAATGGTGAGACCTGTGTGGTATTCAGCTGTGAGGTTACAGCACTACAGAGAGATGCCAGAGCTATCGTAAGAGTAATGGCACGCCTGTGGGTTAACAACTTTATACAGGTCAGATAATATTTTTTTCTTGGGGCGTTATTTGTTACACAAAGCAGAATTCTTTAGAACATAGACCAAAATTTTATTTTCCCCAATAACAGTAAGTCTTATACAGTACGATTATTAAAATTAATTGCTGTACTTGTTTGGTCTGCTAATTGTTTTACATTGTTTTGCCATAGTACACCCTAAAAATTAATTAATACATCAAACATTTTTTAAATATGCTTATGTTACAAATGGCTATGTTTACAATATTATTTAAAAAGGTTAATTTGCTGGTTAAAGAAAAAAAACAATAAACTTGTTAATCTGTTCATTTACATCATACCCCAACTACTAAACTAATTTCCATATGTAACCTAAGCATATCCCTGATTTAAAACCAAAAAAAAATCAGCCCTGTGTTGACACTTCACTACCAAGATGTTAATGACGTCAGGTTGTTTTCAATTGGTGGCGCACCTGTGTTTTTTTGTTCTCAATAACGCAATACACCAGAGACCAACACACACATCAGTGTAGATATATTCACAAGCACCACTGCTTTTTAAACAATGCAGGCGCAAGGCATACAAATAGACTGTATGATGGCAAGGAGCATTGTGAAGTACCTTGCGCAGAGTGTAAGATACTGTAGAGCCCTTTGTCATTTAGACCATTCAAATTATTTAAATTAATAAATCATTATACATTTTTTAAGATATTTTGATTTTCATATTTTAATCTCATTGCATTTTTTCAAAACGTGTCTTTTTCCTGTGTATATAGTTAATTTTTATATGTTATTTTCTTAGAGACCATATGTGAATTATGCCCTCATTTCCAATGCTAGCTATGATGTAGTTGATGTGCCATCAAGGATCCAACCAACTGTCCTGCCCAGTGGCCATGCCATGGTAAGCTACTGGCTTTATGTGCCGTTACGTGATTTTTTATTCATTCATTCATTATCTCCTGCTTTATCCTCTATTAGGGTCGCGGTGGGGTTCCCCATGCCCATCCAGGAGAGAACATCTCAGGCGCTGGGCAGATAGACCCAGGACAGGGCACACACATCGCTGGGCACACACTCACTCACACAAACGCACTCTATATGGGGCAATTTTGAGAATTCAATTGACTTGATCCATGTTTTTGGACTGTGGGAGGAAACCGGAGAACCCGGAGGAAACCCACGCAGACACGGGGAGAACATGGAAACTCCACCCAGATGGGGATTCGAACCGGGAATCCCTAGCGTTGAGAGGCGAACGTGCTAACCACTACGCCACCGTGCCGCCCGTGATTTTTTAATTTTTTTATTTTTGCGCTGGTATTTCATTTAATTTGTATAAAATTGAATCGGTTTCTGTGCTTTATGGCAGACAAAGACAAGCATTGTATGGAGACCTCCAGATGGCCAGAAGGAAGTGCCAGTGTGGTGGATCTTAGTTTCAATTTTTGCAGGCCTTCTCCTCTTAGCTCTGCTAAGCATTATTTTCCTGAAGGTTGGTAAACATATAATAAACACTAGAGGGCAGCATGCTATATTGTTTCAGAGTGTACTAATATTTCGTGCTGTATATTAAAACCAAGCAAAAACTGTGCCTTCAACAGATGGGATTTTTTAAGCGCAACCGTCCACCGACTAGTTGTGAAGATGCTGATGATGTTGCTGATGATGGTGATGACGCCACTCGTAACCTGAATGATGAGTGATCAGAATATGCAAAGGTGTCACTCTAATCCTGATTTTATATATATATATATATATATATATATATATATATATATATATATATATATATATATATATATATATATATATATATATATATAATATTATATCATTAGCTGTATTTTATTCAAATACTGATTAAAACCTATACATTTTGTAATGCTTTCTCTGAAATAACAAAAGAAAAACATTTGTTCTGTGACGTATGCCATTTCTTTTCATATTTACAATCTTTGTGTCATTAATAGATGCTGAGTTTAATCATTTTTATGTTGTATGTTTTTTTTACAGAGTTTACAGCGCACTGTTAAAAATATCCATTAGAGCTAATTTAATAACTCTAAGTCACATGTTTATTTAAACACAGAACAATACTCTACATAAACCTAACTAAACGTTTTAATGCATAATCAAAAGTTATGTTTTTATGTTTTCTGAAGAGATTTAACAAATATTAAACTAATGTACTAGCTGTACAAACTAGTTGTCTGACTGTTGAAACTCCATGTTAAAAAAATAACAGTAAAATAATAATGCATAATCTAATAGTTATTGATTTGATGCCAATGATGCACCATTTTTTTTTTTGATGCATATTTACAATCTGTGTCATTAATGGATGTTGAGCACACAGACACACTCTATATGGGGCAATTTAGAGAATTCAATTGACTTGATCCATGTTTTTGGGATGTGGGAGGAAACCTGGCTCAAGGTGGGTCCTTGAGCAAGACCCTTAACCCTCATTGCTCCAGGGATGTTGTGATTAACCCTGTGTTCACTTTGTAAGTCGCTTTGGATAAAAGCGTCTGCTAAATGACCAAACGTAATGTAAATGTAAACTGGAGAACCCGGAGGAAACCCACCCTCTTTTCTGAAGAGATTTAACAAATATTAAACTAATGTACGTACTAGCTGTACAAACTAGTTGTCTGACTGTTGAAATTCCATGTTCAAAAAAATAACAGTAAAATAATAATGCATAATCTAATAGTTATTGATTTGATGCCAATGATGCACCATTTTTTTCATATTTACAATCTGTGTCATTAATGGATGTTGAGCACACAGACACACTCTATATGGGGCAATTTAGAGAATTCAATTGACTTGATCCATGTTTTTGGGCTGTGGGAGGAAACCTGGCTCAAGGTGGGTCCTTGAGCAAGACCCTTAACTCTCATTGCTCCAGGGATGTTGTGATTAACCCTGTGCTAAATGACCAAATGTAATGTAAATGTAAAAACCGGAGAACCCGGAGGAAACCCACGCAGACACGGGGAGAACATGGAAACTCCACCCAGATTGGGATTCGAACCGGTGAGGGGAGGACGTGCTAAGCACTAAGCACTAAGCCGTCGTGCTTGTAAGTCGCTTTGGTTAAAATGAGCTCGTGTGATGTTAGACAGCGCTCGTGCACGTGTTTTGCTGCGTCAGCAGAGGGCGCGCGAGTGCTGCCCCCCCCCCCCCCCCCCCCCCCCCCCCCCCCCCCCCCCCCCCCCCCCCACCCCCCCCCCCCCCCCCCCCCCCCCCCCCCCCCCCCCCCCCCCCACGCTCCCATACAGGACAATAGAGGCGCGCAGAGAGAAGCGAGCAGAACAGAACAGAACAGAACAGAGGGGAAGGAAGGGGAGGAAAAGTGGGCATCTCCGGATCAGCGCTCCTCTGTGGCACTCCGAGCAGAAAACATGGACGAACTGGCGCCTCGATCACTGCTGTGATGGTGCTGTGAGAATGCGGCCGATCTGGATTTGTCGTTTCTTTGCGGCTGCGCTCACGTTTTGCGGTTTTTGGGGAGAATGCGGGGCGCAGGCTGGAGACGCGGGTGAGCTCTTCTGCGCTACTTTCACTATTTTGCTTCGTAGCTTCGCTTCTAGCTGAGCTAATCTTATTTCTCCTCCAGCATCGAGAGCCAGCTATCCCTCTAAAGAATTACGTAAGGATTACGTAAGCAGCCAGACTGCGCTCTTTTGAAGTTTAGGAATACTTCTGGTGATTGTTTTGTAGTTTTGGGATTTTGAACATGAGTGACTTTAATCGCGCGTTGTTTCTTGGAGGGTTGTTTTTTTTTTTGTAGTCAGGAAAAGTGCAGTGATTTCTTTTTTTTTAAAACCTAAGAAAACAGCATTTCCCTCGTTTGGTATAATTTTTTTTATTTTTTTTTTATTAATTAACAAGGATGGATGAATATCTCGGAGACCACGCTGTTAAAGACTTTGGCTTTGAAACAGGCCGGTTTGAATGGCCCACACCTTCAGTTCCATTTAAGTTCTCTGACTGAGGTTCACTTGTTCACTTTAAGCACTTTGCGAAGTTCAAATCAGAAAAGTTTCTATATAGATTTAGACCACAGTGTGTTCTAAATGATACTAGAATCCATCCATCCATTATTTTCCACTTTATCATCTACTAGGGTCACAGGAATGGGGGTGGGGGGGTGTCCGGGGGTGTCCCCATCCCCATGCCCATGCCCATCCAGGGGAGAATGTTTCGGGCGCTGGGCAGATACACCCAGGACAGGATGCCAAACTATCGCTGGGCACACACTCACTCACACAAACACACTCTATATGGATCAATTTGGAGAATTAATTTGACCTTGATCCATGTTTTTGGACTGTGGGAGGAAACCGGAGAACCCGAATGAAACCCACACGGACACGGGAGAACATGGAAACTCCATCCAGATTGGGATTCGAACCGGGAATCCCTAGTGCTGGGCAGAGAATGTGCAAACCACTAAGCCACCGTGCCGCCCAATTCTTAGAATGTATCTAACTAAAATGTATTTTTTTTTTAACTACAAAAGTGTGTTTTGTATAGTCTGTGTGTTGTATATGTATAGTCTGATACTCAGCAGTTAAATTGTTGGACTTCTATCATAAAAGCTGCAGGTTTGGGTACCAGGTTCAGGCTGCCACTGTTCCTCATAGAAGCAGGATTAATAATCCTCAAGTGTGTATGCAAATGGTACTTAAAGAAAACAGCTTAATTCGTAAGGAATCACTGGCAGTATGACAACACAAATAAAATCGTGTCTGTCTACATTGTGCATGAATTACTGACAACACAGAATATTTAAAAGTTTAAAGGGAAACTATTTCAAAGTCAAGGCAGGTTCTGACCAAAAACATCAATAATAATGTAGAATAACGTATAAAAAGGAAATTCCAATTGAAGCTCAGGAGCTGGTCCTGAGTTCACAGTTGTTTGTGCAAACTCTTTTGCAGGAACTCTTCGCTTCCGCAGAGACATTAGTGGAATATTAATGTGAGCTTGTGCCCTCGCTTTGCTTTTATTCCATTTCCTCCTTTTCTTCTTCGATGCAACTTGGTGTTATTTGCTGCTTGTGCTATATATCATAAACTAAACCTGAGCTGTTTTTAAAGCAAGAAATAAGTAAAGCTTTTAGACTGGAATGATTAATTCCAAGGCTTTTTTTTATTCAGCATTGATTCAGATTTTAGTTTTTGTGTGTCACAAGACTGCATTTTATGCAAAAAAAAAAAAGTTTACGAACAAATTGGTTTAGTGTAAAGTACTGGGTGGAATACTGGTACTTGGGTATCGCTTTGGATAAAAGCGTCTGCTAAATGACTAAATGTAATGTAAATGGGTAAACTATTTATGCCACTTAACTTTATAGAGGCAACTGAAAATAAACAAAGCTGTGATCTGCAAATTATAAGACAAGTCTTGTTTTAAAGCACTTAAACCGGAAAAATGAACACCCCCTAATAAATAAATCTCTAAACAAGATCCAATCCCTACAAAGTAAAAATGGACATACAACTATGCGGAAAAAGCCGACAGACTCAACTACCAGACCCAAAACATTTATCAACTGATGATGTTCTCCAAATCACAATGTACATCAAAAAACTGTGCCAAACAGAATTAAACACAAAACCAGAAACAAGCTACAGGGTATATGTTTCATCATACATAACGGGGAAAATAAACATGGCAAAAGCATAGAATAGATCAGGTCACAATCTCCAGATGTCGAATTGGATGCACCGGACTCACCCATGTACACTTATTAAGGGGAAATTACCACCCTACTGTGAAACAAGCCACAACCCCTTAACTGTGAAACACCTATTAACAGAATTCTCTAAATATATACAACATGGACACATTACTGGAATACCACAGACACTAAAAGAAGCACAGCAATTTAAAAATACTCACATATCTAAAAATCACTGGACTAAAGCCTCAATAATGGACATCTACGTGTATAGACACCAAGCTGATGCTTACTTACCTTTCCTGCCTTGTATATAGCCTAAGTGTATACCTGTCATTAAACAAATAAACCATATAGACGGACTTTGTAGTTTTACAATTACAGACTGTAGTACATAAGTTTTTCCTTGTTTTTGTTAGTTCCCTGTTGGTTCTCTGTTCTCTATTGATCAGGACCATCACAGAACAGGTAGAATCTGGGTGGTGGATTGTTTATTGTCAGTCTGGTGTGACACTGATGCAGTGAGGGGGGGATTAGTGCAGCAATATTTCTGTAGTTTCATCTAAACACCTCAATGATACTGCTTAGATAGGAATAATGCACCAACCAAATAATACTTGCTGTGTGGTGCTACTATTGGGATCCAGACCATTAGAAAAAGAGTAAAGGGGACGTACACAGTATGTACCCTAATCCATAAACAGATGGCCTACAGTCTAAAATTGCAGAACTACAAAGTCCATCTTTAAAGGAAGTGGAACTGAGAACATGGACAATAAGTGGAAGGGACAATAAAGGGAGCGTGTCCAAATCATTGATTGTTACTGTACATCTGTTTCATTGATCTTCACAATTTTTTTAAATGTCAATTTCAATTATAGAACATCAAAGCTAAACCACTGTATCTGTTTTACTGTAATTTAGACACTTACTGAGTTCATACAGGCCTTTGAGGACGTATCCTAATAGCTTTTGGTTTTAGAGTGTTGGAATCATCAGGCCGTCATGTTGGATTGGGATGCATTTTGAGATAATGCTGCTTCATGTCATGTTGGCTCCCTGGATCATAACTAGTGTCTATTTAGTCATGGGTTCATGCCCCTCTGATGAAGCTCTTACCATGGCATGCATATTTTTGATGTATTGGCTTAGTCAGTTAGCCCTAAAGGCAACCATGTGCACAACGGCTGCTCATTTAGAGGTAATTAAATTCACCAGAACGGCTTATCATTTTATTAGAGCCTGAGCTGGTCCTTATGCCTGTAATTGATTTCCTTTATAAGCATTTAAGGTAATAGTTCCAGTTGTTTTAATATCTGCTTATTAATAATTGGAGAGAAAAATTTTAGTACAACATAATTTACTGAATACCACAGTTTCTTCTTTTTGCAAAAAAGAATTTATTTTGAGTGAGTGAATCTTGGCAGTGCACCAGCTACTTATCAAGGGTGGACCGGCTTTCAGAACGGGGTTCTCAATATGGCTTTTAGATTCAACATAACTCTTTTTAGGATTTATTGATTTCTAAATAATAAAATTGTCAGTAAAAGGTACACCATTTCTGCTTCTGTATGCTATTTAATGATAGTGTTAGTGTAATAATAAAGTGTGCGGTGCAATATGCATATATACAAATTCAAACAAAATGACCAAAAAAACTAAGCATGGTTCTACAGTGTTCTTGAATTTTTGCCACAGTTTTAAACATTGCGTTCATTAAATAGGATAAATAAATTTAGACTTTTATAGATTTCATAGAAAAAAAACAAGCATTTCAAAAGTGTAAAATATGAAAAAAATGTTTTGAACATTATAATATCCCTACAGACATGCCAACAAACTACAGTATGACTTAAATACAAAAACTCAAACAAATAATTCTCCAGTAGCTAATTCTCCATTAGCTTCATCTGTTTGTGTGTCTCTTATGCATAATATTTATTTTATTTATGCTTAAAGAATTTAACATCTTTATCATCATTATTATTTGTTCTTTACTTTCCTCATTCTGGAGTTTAACTTAAATGCTTGAAACCGAACAAATGTTGGTGAGTGTCACGCTGCCCACCTGGGACTTAGAACGCGGCTGCGCAAATATAGCGCAGAGCCGCGGCGCTCTAACGCGCAGAAGGGAGCCAGGCACGCAGGTAGAACACAAACAGGAATATTTTATTACTGGTGCAAAACACCAAACAAACAGGTACATAAAGGACAAGGTGACATGAAATACACAAAGACGCGCACGGAAGACGTAAAACCCAGGAACTAAATACCCACCACGTGCAAACAACCACCCAATGAACCCGCGACGCTAATTAACCTAAAATACTCACACGAGACAGCTAATTAACAACACACAGGCACAAACACAGAAACCAACAACACTCACACACAACGGCCGAGGAACGGGTGCCCTAGGCACCCGTTACAGTGAGACAGGTTTTGGGAAAATAATAAAGCTAAATTAAAAGAATTTTATTTTAAAACCGGGTCATTAAATACGTCATGATGAATTAAACAAAAGAATAAAAAGTTTAGAAATAAAGTGTATAATAATAACTGTACAGGAATAAATCATACGCATGTATAAAGCTAAAATAATTTTTTTTAAATAAATAATAAAATATATTAGATGACCTTATTAATTCATACACAAAGTTTTAGGTTTAATACTACAAATTAGTCAAACAAAATATGCTTATGTTTATGTTGTACACCATAAAATGTAACTTTTTTTTGTTTATATTTCTAAGATTTCTGGCTGCACAGCAAACACATGACTGCCCTAATTGAACTTAATTGAACTGACACACTGTGCAGTCCTTTCCTCTTTCTGTTTTTGTAGTTAAAGCTTCAAAGAAAAACACATTCTGAACTGATGCAAACTGACTGGATTTGCTCATCAGTGAGACTGCTTTCTCAATCCTATTTTCATTTCAAAAACGAATCAGGTCGTGTTGATCAGAAGTATGACAATACCACCAAAAGTACTTTTTTTATACATTCGAACACTTTTACTTCGTTAAGACATGCTGCTTACATTACTCAAGCTTTTAAAGAGAAGGGATGTGGAAGTTTAACCAAACAATGAACCATGAACCTATTTTTCTTTACTGGACTTATCAGTTAAGACGGAATTCCAATTTTTCAGTCTTTTAGTCTCCGATTGTTATCCTTTGTTATTTTTTTACAACGACGAAACCATGGAGTAGATGACTGCTTTCTGTTTTACCTTCACACACATGCCCAGTAAAGATTTCTATATGATTTTGCAGTAAATGTTATGTTACATTTAAGCAATATTTGCCTCTTTATATGTATAAATGTAATGCCATTACAAGTTTCTTATTACACATTATCAGTGCACCAGACACACTGTATTGTCGGAAAAAAAAAAAAAAAAAAATTATTATTGTTTTTAACTATATCAATGTGGCTTTCTTCATTTAGAGTGAGCTTTTTAAATCTACATGAATGTCGGCCACGATTTTGCGTCACAATGTTTGTAAGACGATCACATTGTTCTCATGAACAAACAAAAAACAATGTGTCAATCCACGCTCAAATTTCTTTAGGTGAAGTGCCTATAGTTTGCAACCTCGTCACTAGACACTAATTGATTCTGCAAAATTTACCTTTAATGTTAAAATATTTGATTTTAAGTATTTAAAAGCAGTGATGCATATGTTTTCAAACCTGACTTGGCATAATTTATTATACATAAATTTCTTTAGTGGACATTTCTATTCATTTCCTTACAGATTTCTTATATTGATGCATGTTTAGCATTGCTCAGGCATGTGAGATGTAAAATTTGGAAACAGTACAAGTGATTGAAGCCAAAGTACTCGTGCTTTGCTTCATTGTTGGCATGAAACTGATCCACTACTGCGCACCAAGCTGTACACAGTGAACATGCATGTAAACACACCATGCTTTAGTTAGCAAGTAGCCTGCAAAATCAGGAGTCATACTGTAGTTGAAGAGATATGAATAAGTAAACATGAAAGAGGTTTTAAAGCTTTACAAACTGCCCAAAAGACTTATGGGCCTGAGACATTTTTTAGACATGGGCGCAATCCACGCAGGGCTGACTTAATCATGTTAAATATTGAAACAATAAATCTAAATCTTATAAAATGGAAGCAAAGTTTTTCTTAATATTAACTAATTAAAAATTATTTATTAAATTGAGCATTAATAAATTTACAGACAAATAAGCTAAGAAAAATAAAGTAATAATAATAATAAAAGTATACCTTTCTATGACCTGATCACACATTTTCACTCTTATGACAATACAAGAAGTGAAATTGTGTGACATTGTGTGACATTTAAAATTTTTGATAAAAAAATTTCAGGTTTTTGAAAAGCCTAATTAGAATTCTTGATTACATTTCATTATAATGCTTTAGTTCTTTAAAGTTTATGGTATTTCTTTATGCACAACTCCACTACAGCATTTTAACTGAGACACTGCAACATCTTATTTTCTTTTTGTTTTGTGCCATTCTATTGAGTTTCCTGCTGTGTGACTTCGTTTTTAACCAAGCTTAGGCTGTTTGAAAGATGGTTTCACATTTCACTTTCGAATTCTATGGTATGGGGAAATGATTGTAGTCGACACTGTATAGAGTTATATAACCACTCACAATTGGATCACAATAGCAGTCACAATAGGGACTTATAGCCTTGGAGGCTGACATAACGAAAATAATAAATGTTAAAAAAAGTTGTTCTTCATTGATGAGTACAATAATAAAATATCTTTTACCACCCCCATATTAGCTTCATCTGTTTGTGTGTCTGATAAAACTTAGCAAATACTATTTCACCCACTTCACGTTATCCGATTAAGCTGAAAGTTTGCACAATTGCTCATCGTTGATGACAACACATGAAGCAATTAAAAATTTACCAATTAATTAACTACTTAGTGGTAATTAATACATTTTGTGTTCTATGTATAAATTGCCCATTTTCTACAAAATTTTATACTTCACAAGCAGAATAAATTTGGGCTAGTCATTTAACACACACACACACACACACACACACACATATATATATATATATATATATATATATATATATAATTTATTTATTTATTTATTTATTTAAAAAAAAATTTGCTTGTTTCCTATAATGGGTGGCACTGTGGCTTAGTGGTTAGCATGTTCGCCTCTCAGCACTAGGGATTCCCGGTTCGAATCCCCATCTGGGTGTAGTTTCCATGTTCTCCCCGTGTCCGCGTGGGTTTCCTCCGGGTTCTCCGGTTTCCTCCCACAGTCCAAAAACATGGATCAAGTCAATCGAGTTCTCCAAATTGCCCCATATAGAGTGTGTGAGTGAGTGAGTGTGTGCCCAGCGTTCCTGGATCTGCCCAGCGCCCGAAACGTTCTCCCCTGGATTGGCATGGGGAACCCCCCCGCGACCCTAATAGAGGATAAAGTGGAAGATAATGGATGGATGAATGAATGTTTTATATGTTCTATGGATGATAATGGATGGATGGATGTTGGATTGTGTTACTTGTTGTCCTAAATAAACAGCATGTGAGCTAGATGTGATTTTGAACTACTTTCTACTTTATTTTAATGAAATTGGGAAGATTTTCTGTAGGCCAACAGACTTTCAGGAAAGAAATCAAATTTATAAAAAAAATGCACTATTTTAATGTAATTGCAATTTTGTTGAAAGTAATGTTACCAAACATGTATTTCACATTGCATTCTTCATAAAGCTGCTGCAATAACAATGAAGTTTAAACTTGTTCGTATAAATTAAATAGCATGGCTATAAATTAAGTCCTTAATAAACTAGTACTGGTTTACCCTATTTTATTTATATTTTTAAAATATATTTATGTCCTGTTTGAGTGCAGGCCAGATGTTTTAAGGCAGACGGTGCTGACTCAAACCGTTGCGGGGACTCATTTCCTCCCACAGGACTTGTAAACCCTTTTATGAGGCTTGGAAATTTCTCCGCACAGAGAAACCCATGTTATTCTACACTTTCTGAATGAATGGTTACACAGGATTTGGCATTTCTGTCGTATGATCATGATTAAAATAAGTGAACTGTAAAGCTGAAGCTTTGAAATGTTTTACAGGGTGAAATGTGAGGAGATGTCTTGGGTAGTGTAGTCCTATTCTTCAGATTTGTATATATGATAACCAGTGTTGAGAGTGACCGTAACACAATTACTGAAATCTAAATGGGCTTGTCATTTGCTACTTTTGTGTCATGTGCTGAGAAGCGATCCATCAGTTTTATTTTTTATGTCACCTGACTCTGGAAACTAATTTATTTTAATAAATTAATTACATTAAAGTATAACAAAGTCTTTTGATATTTATTATTTTGTGGATCTGGTTCTTGTTTAGATTTATGTTGAATGGAATGAAATTGGCCCAGTCCTGGAGAATAGTTTCAGACAACTTATAAATGTCTAGCCCCTGCTTTGTGATGTTTTCTGCAAATGGTGTAAACATAAATTTATGTATAAAAAGCGCTTCTTAGTGCGTGATTTTTTTTAAATAAACTTTATTACACTAACTAAGAAAAAATAAATAAAAACACCAAACAAAACAGCTTCATCACCTAAATATAAGTATCCCCTGCGCACAATAGCACTAACCACCCTTGGCCACCAATCACTGCAGTTGCTGCTCGAACCACATAGAGTTGGTGAGACATATTGAGTCACATCTTGGTGCAGACTTATGCCCTTATTGCTACAATTATTTGGAATCGTTTAATCAAAGACAAAGCTTCACTTTAGTTAACAGTGTCGTGTGTCATTTAGACTTATGGTATTACTTAGAAGCCCCTCCAGATGTGTTTTAAAACATAATTTGCTCCCCAAGCCTTATTTACCTTATTAGGACTCATTAAGCCAGTCACACCTTGTTTTGGTGTTTAATAAAAATCGGTTTTATCCTTATGTTGACACTCATTAAACGTGTACACATATATTTGAACGGCCATCACAGTTCCCTGTTTTAGATTTTAATCACTTTGTCGACTCACTGTGCACTTTATTATACACACATCCACATCTATTACTTCAGACTGTGTTGTCATTTAGTCTTTGGTCATAAAATACTATCCACTGACTCTGTACTGCACAGTATGTAAACTAAGCCTCTCAAACTGCATAAGGAATAAATAAATGAATAAATCTGCAAACATCAAAAAAACACTTTTCTCAAGTAATGTTAGCCTGGAATACGGTTTGTGTATTTTAAAATGGGGGACCAACACTGATTTCGGCCTTTAT
Source organism: Corydoras sp. C115 (assembly GCA_019802505.1). NCBI lineage: Eukaryota > Metazoa > Chordata > Actinopteri > Siluriformes > Callichthyidae > Corydoras > Corydoras sp. C115. The sequence continues at coordinate 370,455 of JAFMOC010000085.1, read as the reverse complement.
AAATTGTTTATAGACTGTTAGTATTAGTTTCTGTAAACCACTTGTATTAAAATCTTATTCCTGATGGAACTGATCATGTTAATGCTTTGTTTTCCTAGTGCAGTACTCCTAAGTATCAGTTTAGGTTAGTTAGTGTTGCTGAAAGATGTTTTGCTGATAGTTTCCAGCTGGAGCAGGCGAGTCACAGTGATATCAATGTGATTTATGTGTTTAATGCTTTTGTAAAGGGCCTTTCAGATTTAAGAAGGTTGCAGTGGCAGAGCTAAAAAAAATAGTATGTCATGGAAAACAGGATGAATATGCAGTTATTCAGGGTACTATGTAGATGAAAAGGCCATCCTTCATTGCATGTTGACATTCTGTGTAAAGAAAATGAAAAGCGTTGTTTAGTTTGTGTGTTAATTGGGGGGGGGGGGGGGGGGTTGGGAGGTCTGGTCATTGTTTGTCTGCCTTTAAGCCAGCATTGTAAGGCTCAATGATTTTTGTGTAATCCGGGATTTAAACATATTGGAATTAGAGGCCAATGCTGCTGCTTGTCGCATCCATTTTGGAATGAATTTTGTGTGTGTGTGTGTGTGTGTGTGTGTGTGTGTGTGTGTGTGTGTGTGTGTGTGTGTGTGTATATAAAGTGTAAATATATATATATATATATATATATATATATATATATATATATATATATAATATAATGTATATAATGCCATTCATGCATTACTGAACAACCAGGGATGGGTAGATTGCTTGATCAGTAACACTAGACATGTCTGTTGGTGGTTAGTTCATATGTTTTTAGGTTTTTTTCTTCTTTTTGCTTCTTTAGGTTTTTAGGTCTTCTTCATGCTTCTGTTTCTCTTTTCTATGAAAATGAATATTACACATATTTTGTTTATTATTTTTAAGCTAAAATCATATTTAAAAAATTATCTGCCAGTAAATTGGAAAATCAAGTAAGCATGTAGCGTAAGCATAAGACAGGTACCCATTCTTAATGAAAATAACAGCTGTTCTGATTGGCTGAGACTGTTTTATTCTTTCCAGTTCCACTTGACTGTCTAGAAAAAGCATGAATTAATAGTATAAACGTAAAAAGTTTTACCTCTTGCACTGTTGACATGGAAATAACTAGCCATTTATTATTTTAGAAAAAAAAACTCATCTAAAAGATACAAAGACTGAAATCTTGAAGTCAGAAAATCTTAAAGATCAACAATTTTTTTAACTAAATACTTGCATCTAAGTAAGATAGATAATCTAGTTTTTAGAAACTTTGGCGCCCTGTCCTGGGTCTATCTGCCCAGTGCCGTTCTCCCCTGGATGGGCATGGGGAACCCCACCGCGACCCTAATAGAGGATAAAGCGGAAGATAATGAATGAATAAATATTATCAATATTCTATATTGGCAGATAACGTTCTTGATTCATGTACATTTTCTAAGTTAATGTTTATTTTAGGTTGTAGTATATATTTTCATCATTTTGCTCGTAGTATGTATTATTATTTCATCAAACAGTGTAGAATTGTAAAGAAGATGGCTCATTAACTCGTGTTTTCTTTAATGGATTTCAATAATCCAGTAAGAGCAAGCTAAAGTCAGCAGTAGGATTAGCTGTGCTAGCTCTTCTCAGAACAGTATAAAGAAGCTTTTGGGAATGTTGTGGCCTTGGGTAATACATTTGTCTAAGCGTTGTGTCTTTGAAAGTGGACAGGAAGGAAATTTAGCAAACAATGGCTTTAAGAAGTGCTAAAATGAACATTCTCTGAATACTGACGCAAGTCTTATTGACTTTCTTGATGTACTTTTAAACTTTTTACTTGAGATCCAGTGAACACTCGCTCAGATGATAAATGAGGATTGAGTTATTCATTTATTAATTTCATCATCAGATCATCCAGATCAGGGTCTCAGCATTGATTGGGTGAAAGGTTAAGAAACACCATAAAAAGGTCGACAGGTCATCGCAGGGAGGACATATGACAAACACATTTATTCACACTTGGAAGCAGCTAATAAAATATTATGTTTTTTGCATTGTTGGTGGAAATGAGATCCAGGGGGGAACTCGTGACTTGGGAGGGAATAAGAATAACAACTTTGTGTCGGTGCAGGACTAAATAGTTCATTAATCAAAAATGTCCAACCCCCCAGCATCCTGTAGGCACCGTCCTGTGAGCAAATAAATGAATACAGCATGGCCAACAAAAATGGATTCTGATCCCTCATTTAAATGTTTCAAATCATTGTACCTGGCACAGTAACATTCATATCAGATCTTGTTTTCTCATGTGTTTACAGCTGTGGTAATTAAAGTCCAGGTCTTTGACAGCAGTGACCTCTCGCCACTAAAGGAAGCTACAGTTCGTTTACATGGAAACCAATCCATATTGGCATCTGGCTTCGCTGAAGAGGATGGCATTGTCACTGTGACCTTCCTGTATCGGCCGGGTACATGGGTCATAGTCTCAGCCTTCAAGCGAGGATTTGTGACTAATTCGGCACCATGGCATGCCAGTCGCATTCCCTGTAAGTAATTTCTTCATCTAGTTTGCTTTTGCATACTACTTTTTTTTCTTAATTTTACACTTTTACATCAATTCCAATGGCGGCACGGTGGCTTAGTGGTTAGCACGTTCGCCTCTCAGCGCTAGGGATTCCCGGTTCGAATCCCCATCTGGGTGGAGTTTCCATGTTCTCCCCGTGTCTGCGTGGGTTTCCTCCGGGTTCTCCGGTTTCCTCCCACAGTCCAAAAACATGGATCAAGTCAATTGAATTCTCAAAATTGCCCCATATAGAGTGTTTGTGTGAGTGTGTGCCCAGCGATGGATTGGCGCCCTGTCCTGGGTCTATCTGCCCAGCGCCCGAGACGTTCTCCCCTGGATGGGCATGGGGAACTCCACCGCGACCCTAATAGAGGATAAAGCGGGAGATAATGAATGAATGAATGAACATCAATTCCAAGTGATTTGTATCAAATCCATTACAAACTTTTGCTTAAGTTCTGGATCAGCTATAAAGGCTTGATTGTACAAGGTTGGGTGACCACCAAGTATTGCATTGTGGTGGTCAATCCAAGAAAGAATAAAACTTCAGACTAACAGACAAGCATATTCTTAGTAAGATTGTTGTGATATCTTTGATGTTGTAAAGAATACATCTGCAGGGACACACTTTAATTACCTGTTTAGATTATTTTAGCAGCCAAAAATTAATAATTCCATGTACAAAGGTAGCTGTAGAAGATTTTAAACCATCAGATTAAAAAAAGCATAATTTTGTATAGCCAAATATTGTTTGGCATTGTGTTACAAAAATTGTTACAAATAATAAGGTTGTCCATAAAATGGATGTCTAGATGGCTGCATGCATTACTCTAAAATGTGTTTTTGCTGTTCACTATTGATGGTGTCTCCACATTTGTGTAAAAACTTAACCACATATGCTGAAAAACAAATTGTTGTGCTTTTGACCATATAAATTTTGCAGTGCGTTAAATATTAGAATTAAATTTTAGATGAATCATCCTGAAAACGTGATGTTCTCTGGCAAAAATGCTTTTCTGAGAATTCAACTTCTCTTAAAAAAACAATATGGAAACTTGTTGACAGGTTGTCCTGATCTTTAACACTAATAATTATTCTAATGTGCTTCTCTGTTCAATCCAAGTCTGAATAACAATACAACCTGTAGCAATGATCACTAAAACAACAGTGTAAAACAAAGCATTATTGTTCAAGCGTTGTGCTCACTGCATAAATCTTCCACGCATTGCCACTGGCTAATGCAATGATCAGGACTCTTATTACTTGTAATGTAATACGACTCAGTGTACCTCATGCACTTGCAATGACCTTTTATTATATTTAGTTTTCAGACAACTTCATAGAAACTAATTATTGCACACAAACACATTGATCAAGCACACTCTATACTTTTGTAAAATATGCTTTTATACAAGGTTAAGGGTATTTTTTGGTTTTTTTTTTAAGGTTTTATACTCTGGTCCTTATCACTTGATAAATCCTACATTCTTGCCCCTTTGCCAAATGCATTGTTTGATTTAAAAGGAAGTTTCAGCATTTGGCAGCCAATGTTTAAACCTTTTTGTTATCAGTGTGCATATGTTGCTTGTTTAAGTCATTTCACCCATGCAGGCTTTATTGCATATGCTTTTTTTAGATTTTTCTTGACAGCTTTCAATGCACACAGTTTAGGCTCAGTTTAGAAACGTAAGCACAATTCTGCCCGGCCATATCTCATTATTCCTCTAAAGTAAGTTCCAGATTTGTCTATTAATTCGTTCAAAAACATTTACTATGAACATTCCTGCTGGAGTCAAGAGAACCCACCATTGATTCAGAATGCAGAATAAGACAGACATTAATAAAGAAATGAATGAACACAAAAGGCCAAGGATTGCATTCATACCACTATGTCATCATAAGACAGTTTGCCAACAGGTGCAGTTGTCAGTTCATTTCATTTGCACACAGCTCTAGTTCCATTCGCACTGTTTTCATACCCTGTGTCTCCTAAGCAGCTATAACAGGAATTCTTCTGAGTTGTCCGTACCACCAGCTGGAGGCCACTTAGCTGGCATACTCCAAATCTATCTGCAGTAAGAAATGTGACCCACCCTGTTACAACAGCCCAGTTGTCAAGTACAAATGTATTGCTATGAATTATGGATATATTTAAGAAACTACACACATTCACAGTGCAGTCATGCATTGTCATACAGTCATGTAAATATATTAGGACACCCCATTGAATAGTCAGCACTTTAGGTCTGGTTTGCTTTAGCCTTAGATTTTTTACAGATGGTGTCACATGTTCCTCATGCATCCTGTGATAAGCAATATAATTCATGAGGGATTTTATGATGGTGGGCTGGCCTGGCCCTACTGCAGCAAAGCATCCCCAAACCACGACACTTCTACCTCCATGCTTTAGTTAGTATGAGGTTCTTTTCTTGGAATGCTACATTTGGTTTAGATCTTCTGTTACAGGGTGCAAATAATTTTGCTTTAGACACATCTGTCCAAACAACATTTTTCTAGAACTCGTGGTTCTGGCAAACTAGTTTGTCCTTAAGGTTTTTCTTAAAGAGCAAAGGTTTCCTTCTTGCACACCTCCCATGAAAATCAAACTTTATGATAGTTGAATCATGCACTTGTAGAATCTTGCCGTCTGCTCTGTGGGTAAACTTGCTTGGACATTTTATATATACAAAATGGGACAAAATTTTTTTTTACTGGATATTTATGAACACAAATGACTTACATGACCGAAACAAGATAGAGGTTATTGTTTAAACATGCCTTTTATATTTATATATATTTATATATAGGTGGCACGGTGGCTTAGTTGTTAGCACGTTCACCTCTCAGCACTAGGGATTCCCGGTTCGAATCACCATCTGGGTGGAGTTTCCATGTTCTCCCCGTGTCCACGTGGGTTTCCTCCGGGTTCTCCGGTTTCCTCCCACTGTTCAAAAACATGGATCAAGTCAATTGAGTTATCCAAATTGCCCCCTATAGAGTGTGTCTGTGTGAGTGAGTGTGTGCCCAGCGACGGATTGGCGCCCTGTCCTGGGTGTATCTGCCCAGCGCCCGAAACATTTTCCCCTGGATGGGCATGGGGAACCCCCCCCCCCCACGACCCTAATAGAGGATAAAGCGGAGATAATGAATGAATGAATGAATTAATTAATAAATAAAAAAATAAAAAAAATAAATAAATAAAATAAAAAAAAAAAAAAAAAATATATAATATATATATATATATATATATATATATATATATATATATATATATATATATATATATAAAATATATATATATGTATATATATATATATATATATATATATATATATATATATGTGTATATATGTATATATATATATATATATATGTATAAAATTAGCGTAGTCCTGCTTTTTCACTTTGGTTACATACTGGGTACTGCATTGTTCAGCTGTCCCACATGTTCACAACAATGACGTTTTATTTTGCCAGTAGTATTGTGGTAGCCTTAGTCCATCTTATAAAAGAAATGTGTGAGTTTGAAGCTTCAGATAACATGCTTTTAGCAGTCCACTGGCGAGGTGAATACAAAGAACTACTGTTTGTGATGCTGCACTTAAAAATAGGGCAGTGAGTCAGCTATTTGAAGTGCAGCTCTTTCAGACTACATATTTGCAGAGGGACACGTGCTGATGCTGCCACCTGGCCTTGTTCTCTTGCTTTTGTTAATAATGGAGGACAAGAAGTCCTACAGAGTCGCTTTATCCTGGAGCCTAGACCATTCGCTTGCTGCTCAAAAACCTGTGTAAGTCACGCAATGTCAGCTCAAGAGACTGGGATAGAGAGAGCAAAATGGAGCAAGCGAGCAAGACTGACTAATCCATAAGGATTCATCGAGCTAAGAACTAATCCCTCCAGTCTTTTAAAGGCATGTTTAAACAATAACCTCTATCTTGTTTAAGAAATGTAAATCATTTGTGTTCATAATATCCTGTGAAAATAAGTTTTGTCCCATCATGTCCTGCCTGTGGACTGCTTTGCTTACAGCTTTTGATGTTTGTTTACCCATAGTTTATTTTAACTGCTTATTCTATTGGGCTGTGAGGGTTCTGAAACCTCAGCATTTGGTTTGAAAAAACACACTGCCCTGACCACACTGGGGGTCAGTTGCTGCCAAGATGAACACAAACATATGTATGCATATTAACATGTGGGAAGTTGCTTGCTGGCAAGTTTTTAAATTGTGGAAAGGAAGGAAACTGAATCACCCAAATCACCCCATGCAAACAGGGCAAGGGTTCTATTATTTATCTGCACATGCAAGTGTGTACATGCAAAGATCAGTCCTCACGTTTGACACATTTGGGTCATTTAGTACAAACAATACTGTGAATAGTTCAGAAAGATCAGGTCTGAACAAAAACTGTAAAGGAAGCAAAAAGTTCACATTTCATCTCATACAATGCACCATTTTTTAAACAAGATCAAAGAGGATTTTCTGTCAGAGCTGATTGAAGCTTAAAATAATGTTTGGTTTCATTTTTTTCTGTTTGACATCAGCTGTGTGACGTGTATGCAAATGTAGGTTTAACAAAACATCCAACTTCTGTTGGGACTATTATTATAATAAATAATTTCTTTTAAAAATATCCTAATAAAACAGTTTAGAACTAACATTTAAATCAACACAACAATTATTAAAGCAGTGATGTCAAAGGTTTAAAGAGTATATCGCTAAATTTCTTTAAAAAAAAATAATAATAATAATAAAGACAGTGCATGTAAAAGTGTACCTTTTTAATGTTGTGTTTAAATGCAATGCAGATAAGAATTAAGGTAAATCAACCTTAATTTCATTAACCATATCTTATCATATTAAATAATCAAAATCAAATTAAATAATAGTAGAGGTGTATCATTAGAATAAGACTAATAATAAATAAAATCTATTCTACATTTTAAAAATGGCATGAACAAAAAGATATAAATATAAAATGACTAATAGTCATATCCTTTATATATCAGCGTAGGTCCCTAACTGAAATTTAAAAAAAAAGTAGTTTTTTTTTATACGTACTGTAAATATGGGTAGATTAATGCCCAATCTCTCTTTGTTTGACAGTGTATGCTTCAGTAAGTCTGTACCTGCTTCCTCAAAGACCAGCCACGTTGCTTCTCTATGATGACATAGCACAGCTTCTTCTTGGCTCTCCCGGTGAGTAAAACATTTATACCTTTCTAATGAAACGATTTAATGGGTTATAGAGTTACTCCACAGTTTTGACTGCTGCTGATTAAGTGGAGTGTGAAATCTATAAACCTTTCAAAGAAATCTTATTAATCTAAATCTAAAGAAATGAAATGTTGCTGTATCTTAAGCAGTTTTAAAGTGCAAAGGCTAAGATTTGTGTTGAAAACTTAACCAGAAAATGTCAGATCAGGAAGATGCTCCGTGTTACAGTGACTGAATTCAGAGGATTGTGAAAAAGTGAAGGTTTTCATAAAATTATTGGAACCTTTAAATGCTCATGTAAAGAGCTAATAAAAGTTTAATTTTTCTGCAACACATTAACTCAGGCTAAAGATGCATTGCACAGAGGCTTGCTACCAAAAATGAATGTTTTAATAGAAAATATTGATTTAAAAATAATTCAAATACGACTTTATTACTTTCTAAGTGGGAAACATGGCGCTGCAGCTTTTTGTTAAACGAACCAACATGCTGTCATTAAAAGTACTAGTCTGCTAAATGCTGTAATTAACAAATCATGACTCAGTATTCAACATAGCTGCACCATAAAGTTATCATCATTAAGATGACTTATGAAATCATGTCCAGGATTATAGCTTCGTTGCTTTGTCAACGCCTGATTTATGAATCAGTGACTTTGAAAGTTATCGCTTTAATATAGTACTGTAGATTGATGTTGTTGGCAAACCTTTTTAATGACTTTGTGCCATATTGTATTCATTTTTTTAACACTCTTAGGGAAATACACTAAAAAACACAGCAAATATTTCTTCCATGCAAATGTGTTAATTTTATGTAGTTTATTAATATTTTGCTGTAAATATGAATGAAAGAAGTTAATGTAATGTAAAATCCGTTCTTAAAAACATCCGTCTGTTTTGAGTTTTTGCTGTGGTGTTCCTTAGTCTAATATCTGCAGAAGTGCTGATTGCTGAAAGTAGGAAAGCTTTGCAATAAAAGCAGTTCAGGCGTTCTGAAATACATTTCGCAGCCTCTCAGCACATTCCTTCTGCAATAAAAGTCTCGTTGAATTTATGCTCATTATGACGCCATTTTTATTATCATTATCAAGCTCCTTCAGTCGCTCTCCTCCTAGAATAGTATAAAACGATTGATAGGCCCGTCTTTATATAATACAATTATTAAACATCTCGAGTGGCTACAGTGTTGTTTTGAGTTTTTTGCAGTTCATTAACGTAGTTAGACACTTGGTAGACAATTCAATGCCGATTTTTATTATAAAGATGCCTATTCATAGCTCACAAACATAAAAATGGACATGTCTAAAACTTTTTGTTTGTGAAGCTTTGTCCTTGTAAGAAACTGTTTCATTTGTGTCAAGACTCCATCAGTTATGTCTTACTAGGTTGTTGTTTATTTTCTTTCAAATCTAAGTCCAGACGGGAATTTTAGTTCTGCATCGAATTACTCCAGGCTTTTTGTAAGCATTGTAAACACCAACTGAAATTAATTATGATCACTAATATTATGTTCGGAACCCCTCACAGGCAGTAAATCAAGTATCACCCTAAATTAAGTACGTTTTACTTCATATGCCATGTAACCTAGTTGCAAAAAATCTTGTTCCAAAGTCAACTTCAAACTGTGGGTGAATGAAAATATCGATAACTTAAAATTTAAATGAATTTATAAAAAAAAGTTGGTTATAATCACCATAAGTATAAAAAATATTTCTTAAAATATATAAAATATATTTGATTCATTTAAGTTTTTTTTTTTTTTTTTTTTTTTAAGGATCTGCGCTTAACATCAAAGCCAGCTTGCTCAATGCCTTAACATTTAAACCTATTTAAAGTTTGTGTACTGTGCTCACAAATAACATAAAGCTGACACATTCAGGGGATTTTAACCAGTTCTAGTGAGAAGTCAAATGTCCGAACAGAATTTTTCTAAAATCTTGTTTATGCTGTCCATACACAGACAACCAAAGTAGTAAAGGGTAACAAAATATTGCATGCTGTTTTAAAAGAAGGAAAAATAAAACACAGTAATATAAGGTTTGTGCACTAATTTTAACTCTGTCTTTAAATGTCTATTTACATAATGAAGTTTTCTTGAAAACATCACACTCTCCATTCCTGCATCTGCTTCTTGGCACTGCTTTTTCATCTGATCCCTATCTGATGAACCAGCCTTTCTTTTCATGCTGCTGTATAATTGCTGCAGCTTTGGGGCCGTTTGCTCCAGGCCTGAGTAATCACTGCTGCCTTGCCTGATTGCACTGACTGCAGTTCATTGATTTTTGTCAGTCTCATTTAAACAGAGCACTGTGTACCCTCTTTATTTCCAGTCAAAACATCTGGCACATTACTTCTCTTAAGTGGATCTATGAATTAGAATGGTTACAATTTCTATCACCGAAGTCACAAGTTTTAACTTATCACAGGAAATGAACACAAGCACTGCTACCTTTTTAATATCCATCCATTATCTTCCGCTTTATCCTCTACTAGGGTCACGGGGGGGTTCCCCATGACCATCCAGGGAAGAACGTTTCAGGCGCTGGGCAGATACACCCAGGACAGGACACAAATCTATCGCTGGGCACACTCACTCACACAGACACACTCTATATGGGGCAATTTTGGAGAATTCAATTGACCTTGATCCATGTTTTTGGACTGTGGGAGGAAACCCGAGAACCCGGAGGAAACCCATGCGGACACGGGGAGAACATGGAAACTCCACCCAGATTGGGATTCGAATCGGGAATCCCTAGTGCTGAGAGGAGAACACTAAGCCACCTTGCCGTCCCCTTTTTAATATTTAGTATCTTAATTCATTCCACTAAAATGCAGGGACAATTATTTTAAATGTATCTGCCTTGCATTTCCAAAGGACACCTATGCTGCAAGAGGAGGGTTATTAGACCTTGGCCTTCTGAGCACCCCAACCACCAACTTACTACGGGTAGACTGTTGTGTCATTTTTCCATTCATAAAAATATCATAGTAAAATTAGGCTGGCAGTCCAGGATTAGTGATTTAATACATATGTAAACAACCCCTTTTCCCTATTTATTAAGAAATAATATTAACAAATCTGCAAGCCTTATACAGTGCAAGCAAGATACCAAGACAGAAACAAGACATTTAAGATGATTTAGTATTTAGTATTAATTCAGTTTGTTGTAAATTACAAAAATCTAAAAATAAATTGATAAAAACCACCAATGTGCATAATTGAGAGTTTGAAAAGTAATGTAAACAGTAAAACATTTTGTAAAATAAATAACCATGTTAAAACGCACCTAGTACCTAAAACTGAGATGTGTTAGATTTTATTAGTGTTTTATGCATGACATGAATGGAGAAAGATTGAAGGCCATTTCAGATAGTGTTTTTCTCACATTAAATCCCATTCCCATGGCAACTTTGGAACTGTAATGCACAATAGAGACTGAGGCATAGCCTGTTAAAATGCACGATATCTCCAGTGCGTGGGTGGATGGTAGTTTCTGGGATGTGTATCAGATTTTTTTTGTGGCTCTGCATATTGCATTTTGATAAGATGTTGCCACAGTCATCAGTTAAGTTTAAGTCGTTTTAAGGTTAACATCATGCTCACCAGTGAATCAGTATTCTTACTCAAAACTAATGGAAGTATCACATTAATAACATTTACATTGATGACCTCATATGCATTTGAATGCATTGTCTCCCCTCCTTTTTCTCCATATATAAATACAGAACAGAACAGAGTGTGTACTCTATATATTATATATATCACAAGGTAAATCTAATAAGTGTAATGGCATCATAATGTGATTTAATAGTGTGTAGGGTCCCCACATGCTTTCATGCAATCCCAAAAGTGTTTTTGCATGCTTCTGATGAGATGGTCAATGGTGTCCTAGGGGATGTCCATCCAGACCTAGATCTGGGCATCAATAAGCTCTTGAAGAGTTTGCAGTTCTACTTGGCTGCTCCAAATACTACTCTTACATAGTACATTTGGATGGGACCTGGATATTAATTGGACTGCCGATCCTGCAGGACCCCCTTAATGGACTTGCATATAGTTTTCCAGTTGTTAGAGTTTTTCCATTTGTTAAATATAGTCACTCGATCTTGACACTATCTGTACATGGCTGTCCTACACTGTTGCTGCTGCCCGGCCGCACAAGGAGGATGAGCCCCACCACTGAGTCTTGGTCCTCCCAAGGTTTCTTCCTTAAAATAACATAACAGGGAGTTTTTGCTTGCCACTGTCACTTCGGCTTGCTCTTTGAGTGTTTAAAGGCTTTTAACTCAGTAAAGCTGATTTGTGACAATGTACTGTTGTAAAATGCGCTATATAAATAAATTACTTGAACTTGAATATACTGTTCCAGACGTTGGATACCAGTCTGGAAAATGATGCTTCAATACCTTAATCTTTTAAAAACTGCTTACACATGCTGGACAGAAAACCGTGCAACCTTAATCTACTTGGACTTCAGATTCCCAAAATCTTTTCACAGTTAACCTGTAAAAAATTCACTTAATTAAATGATAAAGTGATCTATTATGCCTACTGTGCTTACACACAGAGAAATTGGTCATCCACATTTAACCGATCCATGCAGAAAAACACACACATGCACACAGTAGTCAAGCGAGAATGGGTATACGCCACCCAGGAAACAATTGGGGTTAGGTTTAACATTAAGTGTGGCTGGTTTTCTCCTTAACTACTGACTTGTGGTGTTCTATTTGTAAGTCGCTTTGGATAAAAGCGTCTGCAAAATGACCAAATGTAAATGTAAGTTGTAGCTCAATGGTTAGGGTGTTGGGTTATCAATCTAAAGATTGTGGGTTCAAATCCCAGGTCCACTGAACTTACCAATGTGGGTCCTCGAATAAGAACAACTAAATATAGGTGCCTTGCCCAAGGGCACTTCAGCCATAGTATTAGGTTGGTCTGGGAATTGAAACTGGGGGACCTACAGACTTAAACCACTGTCATTTCAGCATTTTGTCATTGACTCCAGCTTTATTATGCACCTATAAATTAATTGACAGCTTTTTCCAGTTAAATAGTATACTATAGTATTAGACTATAGAGTATTGAATTATATATTTTTAATACTTAGCTATGATATGTAGCTAAAACAAACTAGAATGTTTGGGTTGTTTTCATATTTTTTTTGGAAGACAAACCACAAAGTGATCGGTGGGCTGAGCATTTGGTAAATGTTTTTTTTTTTTTTTTTTTTTCATATATTTAATCTGTTAGAAATGTCCGTCTTTCCCCGGGAGAGGGCGGCTACGCGAAGGAATTGCGTTCAACCGCTCGCGCCTAGTGAGCGCTCCCACGAGTGCGACCCACGCGGAGACAATGCGCAGCGCCGTACCGTGGTTGCACGCGGAAGGAGAGTCCAACAGACACCGGGATAAAATCCAAACTCGAATTTAATAAAAATTGGTGACGGGACACCAACAGAAATGGGGAAACAAAACAAACAAACTAACATTTGGGTAGTAAAACCACAAACAAAGACGTGCACCGACTGACAGGAAAACGAAGACTAAATACAAAACGAACTAAACACGTGCACAAAACAAACCAATCACCCAACTGAAACAATTAAGGACCAAACGAGGGACAGGTGCCACAGGCACCTGTGACATAATCATGGTACTGTTACCATTTTCTAATATTGCAAAACATTTCAAAACATAACATGTCTGTCTTAAAAAAAAAAAAAATCATTGCAGTTGTAAAATTTCAAATCTGTTTATGTCAACAAAATACAATCAACACTACGAAAATGATACATGTACTTACTCGTATGTAAACATAGTACAGCATTACCTCATGTAGAGAATTCTATATATGCATATGTGATCTCTCAGTTCATAGATAGTCCAACCACTGGAACCGAGCCACAACATTTCCCACTGTGAACTGAATTTAGTGCTGCTGTGTGTGAATAATCTAGCCTTTTCACAGCCTTGCCAGTTTGGCCAACTTCCTGCTTTGGATGGACTGTTCTGTTCATTCTTATGTAATCACAGCTCTGTCAGGTGTTTACAATGGACTGCCCTTGCTGTGAACTGATCATTCTAAACATTACAGTAGACATGCATTTCTGTTTCCTACTTCTACTGTTAAAGTTATAAAGTCATCACTAGCATAAAACCTTTAATAGCAATTTATACTACCTTGTCTGGGTATAAATAGCCAAATATAAAAACTTTTTAGAGATTCAGGCAGGCAATCTGATGTAAATGATTAGCTATGGTTAGTAACAGACATTTTTAACTGTTCTTTATTATTAATGTGATATTTCCTTAGATTGTTAAAACTAACAGTGTTTGGGTTCTTTTTGTTTGATGTTGTCTTTACTAAAGAGCAAATTAGGTTACTTTTTAGGATAGGATTTTTAGGATTAGAAAACTTCTTAGTGTATTAGGAATAATATTTTAAAGGTTTTTAATGTCATGGATTTAAATTACTTGTACTGTCATTGTGTTGTGTATAAAGCACAGCCTACCAGACATGATTTACAGAGTTGTGGTTCCATTGTGTCTGTTTGTGTGTATTAAAAGTTGGACTAAAGCCAGTAATTTAATCCCTCCAATGTGCACAATCGGTTCTTCTAAAAAATATAAAAAATAAAAAACAGTAATTGTGGTTGAGGATTACAGTCTACTATCCCATACCTTTTTGATTATTACTCCAAGACCACAAAAAATGTTCCAACATATAAAAAGTATAATTTTATTATGTGATTATTCATTTGGAAAGCTTAGTCCACAATTGGATAATTAAGTGTCGAGTTTAGCAATTATTAGTTTACTGTTTTAAACAAATGGTGTATTTTCTACTATTAATACTATTTCTAATATTAATACTATAATTCATACTATTATTAATTTATTAAAATATTTTTTAGTTAGTATTTAAACATAAGCTAACTATACTTGAAACCAAATGTAAAATAACATGATTTAAACTGCATAGCTTTAATAACCCATGCTAACTATTAATATATGTCCATCAGACTTGATCAGATTTAAGTAACAAATCAGAACATCCCAATTTAAAAACGCCTAATATTCCTGTATTTAGTTTAGAACAAATTTTATTATGGAATGTATAATGATAATGGCAAAAGTTACAGTTTAAGGATCCGTGCAAAAACTGACACAAAGCATAAATGAGAGATGAGCCTGTGTCCTGAATAATCGGCTGAACATGTGAGAGTGTATTGTATGTGATGCATAGTGATCATGTGAGCGCAGAAGAGTTTGACCGCTGAGCAGGCTGTCTCATTAGATCAGCAGTTTCTTATCTAGTCTCTTATCAAAACCGACAGCCCGATTTCAGACTGACATGAGTGTGCTTGTGGGTTTCCTTTGTGCTTGCCTTTGTTATTGATTCATTTATATATTTGAAACCATTAGCTTTTATAGAACTCTCCATTATTGGCATCTCTGATGAAGATAGGAAAAACATCCATCCATCCATTATCTTCTGCTTTATCCTCTACTAGGGTCGGAGAGGGTTCCCCATGCCCATCCAGTGGAGAACGTTTTGGGCGCTGGGCATATACACTCAGGACAGGACGCCAATCCATCACTGGGCACACACTCACACACACACACACACACTTTATATATGGGGCAATTTGGAGAATTCAATTGACCTTGATCCATGTTTTTGGACTGTGGGAGGAAACCGGAGAACCCAGAGGAAACCCACGCGGACAGAGGGAGAACATGGAAACTCCACATAGATTGGGATTTGAACCGGGAATTCCTAGTGCTGAGAGGCAAACGTGCTAACCACTAAACTGATAGGAAAAACAAAGGTTATAAAATAATCAGCTTTACTGTACATTTAAGTTTATTTATGGACTGGCAACCTGTACAAATGGTTTTTTTTTGCGCTTCCAGTGTACAGTTCACACCATGAATAACAATGGAATAAGTGGCTTTAATAGTAAATTAAATGTTGATTTTATTGTTTCTATAAAAAATATAAAGTAGACAGAAAAAAAGGCAGACAGCTGCTTTCTCTTAGACTATAATTATATTTGCCTATTTATTGCATGTAATAGTATTGTGGGTAAGTTATGAGGTTCTTTAGAAACTAAAGCATTTTTACTGAGATGTTTATTTGAATTTTATTATATTTTATTGTAGGTTCAAGAAGTCAACCTTGGGTACAACTTCAAAGAAGAGCAATCAACTCTTCCTCAGTCACGCTATCTGCCACGCTTACTTCAGCGAGGAGCCAGTATGAACTGGGGGGGTTTCCTTATGCACTTGGTCTGGAGAACTCCACTGCAGGTGTCTTGAATTGCTTGATGCTATTATACAGCTTTAAACTAACCCTCAGTACTGTCCAAACTGCTAGGGTATTTCTATTTTTATTATCGATCACATTTGACACTGCTCCATGGTGACATGTCCATAGGGCCAAACCTCACTGGTCCCTATCGTAATATCATGCTCTGCAATTGACGACTGATCAGGGTGTGTCCCAGCTTTTAGCTCATTTGAATGATTTAGGTAGCGTACTTAACATGACACATTTACATTTGCATTTTGTCATTCAGCGGAAGCTTTTATCCAAAGCGACTTACAAGGTGAGCACAGGGTTCATCACAACATCTCTGAAGCAATGAGGGTTAAGGGTCTTTCTCAAGGACCCACATTGGTAACTTCAGTGGACCTGGGATTTGAACCCACAACCTTCAGATTGATAGCCCAACGCCCTAACCACTGAGCTACCACACACATACTAGACCACATACATGAGAAATAAGGTGTTTTAAATCTTATAGCGTAGGTTGTACAGTCTGAAGTGTGCTATTCAGGTCTTTTTGTGTTTGTTTTTAGGTTTGAACAGTAGCTGGGTAGAGTTGACTTCAGTTGCTGCTGTATGTGCCACACTTACTGGGCCCAATGATACTGAAGTGCAGCTTTCAGAATCTGTTCATATATCGGTCCCTCTTCCTTCAGACTCACCACTAAAATCTTCCACCAGTGTCCCTATATGGAGATTTGAGGACAGGGCAGGTAAGTGTTTTGCCAATTTTCCTCTCACATGAGATGTGTGTATTTATTTATCACCCCTGGGGCATTTGTATAGGGGTGTTTATATTTGTGTGAGTTTAAAAGCAATAGCAACAGATAGAGTAGTGTTAAAAGTTAAAAAGTGTGATCTAAAGCATCATCAAAGACCCTTCTAATAATAGACGATAATACTATATAACACCCCTAACAATGCTGTACGTTTATAGGAAACAATGAAATTACTTAATCAAATATTGTTTTGTAGATTATTTGTTCATAAGCCATTTTCCTTTGCATAAAGTTTGTAAAGAAAGTTTATAGAGACTATTTTTGTGTTATTTAGTTAATAGCATGATCATATCGATACATAAGAGTCTCAGCTACTGTTCATTGTCACGTCATGGTCAGGCTTACAGCCTCTGATTAATAAACTCATTGAATAAATGTTAAATCAGAACTTTTATTAATCCTCGGGGGGAAATTATACAACTCATTACAAGCGAAGATGAGGCTGGTAGCAGACTTTGCCGAGAAGAGGCACACCGAGTGAATCTTTTGCTGCAGGCCTTTTGAAAAGAACAGAGAACAAGGCCTTTACAGTTATAACTGGTTGCTGAGGAAACATAATTTAAGACAAGGGGATGATTATTGTGTGATTTCTTGTAAGAAGATTTTAATCTATACCACGTTTTGTGATTTTTTTTTTTTTTTTTTTTTTTTTTTTTTTTTTTTTGTCAAGAAAGGTAGATCAGGATTCAACTATTTGGTTCTGAAAACAACCTTCCCAAAATAAGTGACAAAATAAAAAGTGTCAATACAGTAATTTATATAGTAATATATACAGTAATTTAATACAAGCTAATTTATACAATCTATATTCTGCTTTAGTAAATATATAGAAAATATTTTTGTGGATTCTTGTCTTATTATTCGCCAGTATGTCTGCTTTTTCAACCCGCTAGATGGTGCCCCACAATGGAAGACCCACCAGTGGTTGAGAATAGCTACACTATTTTATAATAGTGCCTGTTTTGTAATAATATATGGTACCTCCAGTGGTAGTACTAATATTGTTTGTATAATTTTACATTATCATTAGGACATTTTGCAGATGCTTTACAGGTTCAGGCATGATACTGTTCAAAAACTACCAACACCATAACCACTTAGCTACCGACTCCACACATTATTTATACTTACATTAATATTATTTTTGTTATTAAATCACTGTTTTTTCACAATGAAACACTTATTTGTTAAATTGTAATAATAAAAAGTATAAATTGAGTTACAACTAAAATTGAACCTATATTTTTTTAACTTGTTAAAACATATATTACACAACATCGGACTTGATGTTATACTTTAAATTCTTGTTCAGTTCAACTGTTTATTTGCAGCAGTTATTGTACTTTATTTGCTTTAACGAACAGTCTAGCTGTAGTAATAAAAAATGTTAATAGTTATCTTTTATTCTAATTATATCATGTTCTAGATCATTATACTCTACATAATTAACTTTATATAGATGTATTTTGCCATCAATTATTAGTATGTATTACATTATTATAACCTGTTTTGCCACACCCATGTTTTACCAGTTCATTCCCACAACTACTCAATGACCACCGGTTCCAGATGTTAATGTATTGTGTGTATTTTTAAGTGATGAATGCAATAATAGATACCGCAGGTGTCTGAAAGTATGTTTACATGATTTTAGGGATAAAGGGAGCAACTTAAACCTATATGAATAACTAGTCCCCCCACCCTCCACTGTGGAAATGTTATACATCAAAAAGGAATTCATTTCTCAAAATGGTGTGGACTGTTGTGAAATGTACACTATACGAACAAAATCTGAACACAGAGATATTTTGTCAGTAGTAAGGACTAGAAATGCATAGTGCTAATTGAACAAATTTTCAGCCACTATTTGTTCTTTTAATTCAATGTATTAGTTGTTAAGGGATGGAGTATCTCTCTTAAAATAATTTACGGCACAGCAGAAAATGACAATATACTATTTATACTCAGGCCTAATTGATAAAGTAATATTTAACTTTAGATGGTTTAAAAATATTGTTTAAAACTGTTTTACATGTCAGTTGTGTTTGAAGACACCTTCCAGTGTCCCCCAGCTATCACGTTGTTTAATGCCATAACCAACACAATAAAATTAACATAATGCAGTACTAAGTGGCCGAAAAGTTCTAATAATTTATTTATATAGCACATATATAAAATATACAAAGCAGGTTTACAGTGATTGAAAGCAAAATTTGTCCTATATTTTATACTGTTAATGGATTTAGTGATCGGATTTAACCAGAAATTGCTGTGCATTTTGTTTACTGTGTGTGTGTGTGATATAATATAATTTATATATAATATTATAGAAATATAAATAAATTATAAATTATGTTTGTGCATACATTTAAGCTAACAAGTATTAAAAATGGAACATGAGGTAACAAATAAAAGTTATTTCCTATATTTTGGCACATGCAGATTGCTGGCCCCTTAACCTTTTTGGTCAGTGAATCTTTCTCAGTTAAGCAGTATCACAGAGATGTTTAAAAATTCTAGCAGCTTAGTTGTCTAATGCACTTCTTCCAGCACTATTCGTACATCATAAATTAAAATTGGCAGCGCACATTTCTCTTTAAAACATAGTGGTTTGCATCCAGGTTTGTACTCTCAAAGATGGGCCATCATGCTGTACTTTCCTGACCAGCAAGAACTGAACCAAAGGCATTGGTTAGGATTAAGGGCACACAACACTCCCTAGTGGCCATGACAGATGCTCTGGATCTCATCAAACTGACAAGATTACATCTGTAAACTGCAAGTAATGTTTTAATGAATTGACTAATAGTGCATATGGGATTTATACAATATTCTAGCCAGTAGAAGGAATATAAAATAAAATAAAAATGTAATGGCAAAATGGACCAAACATAATAAAAATGGCGAGAGATTTGTTTTATGAAACAAGAAATTGCATATATGAATAACTGACCTGCTTGCAGAAACTAATTTCAATTGTTTCATTTTCTTCTTCTTTTTTTTTTTTTTTTAAGCCAAAGTTATTTTATATATGTTTTCTGTTGTAAGAATAATTGTTTTAATTTCTTAAATGAAAATAAAAATAAAACATTAATTAATTTCCATTTAATTTAGTTAAACTTTATAGCATCTTTGTGTTATGATGAGGGGGGGGGGTGTCAGCTGCACAAATCACAAATTTAATTTATTTTATGTTCTTGGGTTTAATGTCATTAAAAGTTTAATATGAGAATTATTTACTATCATAATATATTTCGCTTGAAATTCTTCAATCTAAAGTGGAATTTAAAATCTGTTTTAATTGATTATTAAAGCTTGTTCTTAATATGTTTCTTTGACTATAATATGATCAGTAAATACGATAAAGCGCTTTCAAATAACTGTTAAGCTTCAAGTGACAAGTCTTTAATCTTTAGACATTCAAAAATGTAGATTTTAAATCTATGTAGTTTGCATCCATAAAACAGCCATTTGTATGATGTGCTTTTCCAAAGTTTTTTACTTATAATAAAAAAATAAATGTTTAACTTTGTGTTATTTACAGGTCTGTGGATTAAGAGTGGTGCGGGCTACATTAAAAAAGAAGGTTCTCATCTGACCTGGAATTTTGTGGCACCGCATTTGGGATATTGGCTTGCTGCCTTTCCATCCTCTGCAGGTAAGCTTTGCTTTAGTCACCATGCAAGTATGCAAACATTTTAAATGTTTGTTCTATGCCAAATTAGCCACGAAAAAAAAAATGAAATATGTATAAAGAAATAATGAAAAAATAAATTAATAAAAAAAAATTTTTATTAATATATATAATATATATATATATAATATATATATATATATATATATATATATATATATATATATATCCTTTCATTCATTATCTCCCGCTTTATCCTCTACTAGGGTCGCGGTGGGGTTCCCCATGCCCATCCAGGGGAGAACGTCTCGGGCGCTGGGCAGATAGACCCAGGACAGGGCGCCAATCCATCGCTGGGCACACACTCACTCACACAGACACACTATATGGGACAATTTAGAGAACTCAATTAACTTGATCCATGTTTTTGGACTGTGGGAAGAAACCGGAGAGCCCGGAGGAAACCCACGCGGACACGGGGAGAACATGGAAACTCCACCCAGATGGGGATTCGAACCGGGAATCCATAGTGCTGAGAGGCGAACGTGCTAACCACTAAGCCACCATGCCGCCTCTCTCTCCCTCTCCCTCTCTCTCTCTCTCTCTCTCTCTCTCTCTCTCTCTCTCTCTCTCTCTCTCTCCCTCTATATATATATATATATATATATATATATATATATATATATATATATATATATATATATATATATATATATATATATATATATATATATATATATATATATAGCAAAAAGAGGATCTACTAAATATTGAGTTAAGGTTTTTTTTTTGTGGTGCCCAAATTTATGCACCTGCCTAATTTTGTTTGACCAATATTTGTACTTGGAATCAGAAGTGCGATTTGCAGACCAGGGTCAGATACAAAGGCAGATTTGTAGTTAAACCATTTTACTGTTAGACTTTAAAGTAAATAGTATAATTTAATTTTTCTAGTTTTCAATTTACATTGATGAACATTGTGTGGTTGCTTCTTCTTTTTCAGGCACAGTGCTGAACCCCTCTGTGTTGAGTGACATAACTTCATACCACACCATTTTCCTCTTAAGCATTTTGGGCTTTTTAGCACTGCTGATTTTAATTCTTCTCTGCTTATTGCTTTACTACTGCAGGTATTCATTTTATTACATTCAAACATTTATGCCAAAATTCCTTATCAACTGTCATTCATTTATTACCGTCTGTAATTGTAGTTCTACCATTACAGACGATAGTCAATCTGGTTGTAGACTACAGTACATACTGTCTCATTCTTAATTTTGAAGATACTGTAATCAGAAGACGGTGTGCAGTAGAATAGAATAAAATAAACATTTTTTTATCAGTCTTAGCACTTATTTCAGCAATGCATCAGATCATAATTTTCTTCCCCTGAAAACTGTATTCCTTAATGATTTTTGGAGATGTATAAAATTTGTTGTCTATACTTCTTTTTTCTACAGCTGCAGTAAGGTTTAGAATAATTTATCTTTAAATAAGAGTTTTCTGTGTTTTTTGAAAATGCATCATTACTTAATGTAGAGACAGCAGTCATTTGCGTCACAGTTCCCTTCAAGAGAAATGAGAGTATTTTTTTTTCTGTTCATTTTTTTGCAGGAGAAGATGCTTAAAGCCAAGACATCACAGAAAGCATGCCTCATCATCTCTAGAGAGCTCAAGAAAAGACCAATGTACATCCACATCTTATCTTAACCTCATCAGCAGGGGACATTTAGAAAGTGGTTTCTGCAGTGGAGATCCTGAAGGCATAAAGTCAGAACTGTCCTCCATCAGGGACCTCCACGGTTCAGGAGAAGGCTTTTTCAGGCAGAAAAAACTTCCATTCCAAGGATAAAAGCAAACATGCAGAGAGCTTTCCACTGAAAACCACTTTTTCCAACAACACCAAGAATGCAGACCTTCAGAGAGATGATCAGCGGAGGAGTAACTCAGATGAAGATTCTGATGGAGACAATCATCACCATAATGCCAATGAGAAGCAAGAACACAGTTCAGACCCTTTATCTCCACATCGATCCCTTCCCTCCTTTGGTGACAAGTACCAGGAAAATGGACGGGACAGCAAACTCCCAGAGTACTGTGAACAACAGGCCACAGATCACGTAAAAAGGCCTAATTCCATGAATGTTCAGCCTGGTCAGCTTATATTCTGCCATTCAATGGAGCAGATGAAGGACAGTATGTACCACAGTGTGATGCCAACATTGGTCATTCCAGCACATTACATGCGGCTCTCAACAGACCTATCAGCCATTGAGCAAGCTGTGGACAGGCAACAGCAGCTTCAGCATGATTTAGAAGGTATTCAGGTAAGTATAACATTGCCATGTCAGCAAAGTGATCACCCAATGCATCAGGAAGGCAAGCAGAAGAATGAGG
This sequence comes from Corydoras sp. C115, assembly GCA_019802505.1. Classification (NCBI taxonomy): domain Eukaryota; kingdom Metazoa; phylum Chordata; class Actinopteri; order Siluriformes; family Callichthyidae; genus Corydoras; species Corydoras sp. C115. Next base: position 347,551 of record JAFMOC010000085.1, on the reverse strand, counting down.
AGGAGAAGACAAACCAGTTGAGAGATGAATCTCAGGCACAGAACTGGAGTTCAGATTCCTCCTCTGGCCCAGTTTCCATTCCTGTGCTGTTTAATGATTCCACTATCGCTCAAATGAATGGTGAAGTAAAGACTCTGACAGAAAAGAAATTGCTGGAGCTTGGGGTGAAACCACACCCTCTGGCTTGGTTCGTGTCGCTTGATGGCCGAGCAAATTCCCTTGTGAGGCACTCCTATATTGAGTTGGGCAATGAACCCATGCAATTTCCTACTCAGGAAAACCGTGCGGAAACATATCCTGGGAACTTTGGTAGGTCTTCACAGAGAAGGAGCAAAGAAGAAAGCAAAACAAAAGAAGGCGCTGAAAGAAAGGCTCGAAGTAAAATTCATTCTAAGCTACCAGTTATTGAAACTACAAAACCTAGTAGCAGCAGCGAGAGCCAGACAGCTAAGTATCCACCAGAGGACGGCACTATGGCCCCATTGGTTGATGAGGCTTCAGGGTCTCGAGGAGGGACATTTCCACGTAGGCCACATAATCGAGACCACAATGCCACAGAGGTCCACAGAAACTCTGTTACCAGCCAAGATGATGACGAAGATGATGATGGGGAGAATAAGAAGAGCCCATGGCAAAAGCGTGAGGAGAGACCACTGATGGTGTTCAATGCCAAGTAGTTACTGCATGAATGAGGGAAATTTTGCCATGATACCTTAATCTCCCAAGGACCTATTTATAGACTGGACTTTGCAGCAAAACTGCATTAGCACTATTTGTCTTCAAGTACTTACATTTGTGAGTCTTTTTGTATTTTTACCAATTTTCACATAGCCAATTCCCACGTATTAGCTACACTTTAAAATAACTTGCAAATATTAGCTCCCATTTAAAAGAACTCCCTCTATTTAGCTCCTAAACAGAAATCACAAGAAATCAAATGACGAACGGCGATTTCTCTGATTCAGCAAATTTAAAATGTTGCTAATGCAATGTTACTGGAGGAAAGTTGTAATCTCTGCTTCATAGGCATGAAGTGTGAAAAATCACCACTGGATGTAAATAACCAACATTTGAGAGTGCCATATTTTTTAAACCTATGAAAAAAGTTCTGCTTCTTCCTGTGACATTTCCTACTCCTGGAAAATATGACATCTTTTAAAAATTACTCATCTAAAGTAATCCATATGCCTTAAAAGGATTTTAATAGTAAATGAGATCCTATGTGTTGTAAAGAGACATTTATATAAAATGGGAAGTTTGATGTTTGCTTTTGTAAAGCTATGTGAGCTTCCAGAAAGGCTTATTTTGTATAATTAGAGTAGTGCACTGCGTGTATGTGCACGCGCATATGTGTGCGAGCGAGTAGACTTTTAAACTTTTCACAAAAAGGGAGTGAACTGTTTGTTGGGTTAGTATGTTTACTTAAAGCATGAGTTTTATATATACATTTTGAAATTGGTAGAAGCTGGTCTTTTAGCATGGTCATAGTGATCAGTTTCACATTCTTGGAAGAATTTCCTCTATTAACTGTTCTGTCATTTTCATATCAAACCTAAACAACTGCTTCTTTAAAAGTAAACCAAAATGTCTATCTGCTCCTGTTTAATTTCAGAATCTAATAGAATATCAGAAAGAAGTCTGTTTAAAAATGTATAGGTTAATTACAACATATTTATCAAACTAATACAAATGTTCCACTGCCTTAAATGTTTTACAATTTAATTTTACATAGACATTATTAATAGTATATTAATTTGCTAAGCCACTTATCCTAATTGGTATTGTGGGGATACTGGGGTCTACCCCCAGCATTTACTGAAACATAGATTGGAAAACCCCTTGGACAGATCCGCCAATCTGACTCCAGGCAAATCCAATGATGAATGCAGTTACACACACATTCACACTTGGGAACTAATTTTGCAAGTGTGTTGCCATTTCTATGATGTTTGGACTAAATTGTAAAGACATTATTTAGGTAGGAGTTTTAAAAATTAAATATGCTTTAAAAAAAAGTTTATCAATAGAATTGTTTAACTGCAGTAAGAGGTCAGAATTTTACATTTTTAAGCCTATTTTAAAAATGCTGGTGATTTGTTTCCTGGATATTTCCAATTTAAAATTTTATTGGAATAACACAAAAGTTGTAGTTCATGTTAATAACATTTTTGATTTCCGAATAAATTGTATTTTTTTTTTTTACCTAAAAAGTGTTCAGGTAATGTTTAATGGCAGTGTTTCCCATGCATTGATTTCTCAAACCTACATTTAGGGGTCTTTGTTCAATGGACCAACAGTGACAACAAGGACCCAACTTTAACCTCTGACACCAAAATTTGGTTATGTTTCACCTTAAAATAAAGATGTGTTTAAACCTTAATTTCAAATTCTACAACCAAATTGATATCTGCCAAACATTATGTGCAAAAACCATGCTGTTAAGTAAATATCAGCAGCTCTGTCAGAATTTAATGTTTAATGCATTATATGAATTATGCTTCATATTTGTTTTAATCATCTTGAAGCATGCCCGAGTGGTTTAGATATACTGGTATTTAGTTTAGTTAAACTCTTACTGTACCAGATTTTGCTTGATAAGCTTTTCAAACATCAAACCTAAGCTTACATGAGCCAACATCTTCACTTACCCACTAATGTATTCAAATTGTTATTTCTATTCACAAACATCAGCATGCCGCTGATTTGATGATCTACTAAAGAGCAGTTTCTACCTTTTGATGTTTTTATGCACTAATTTTTGTTTTACTATGCCACAGATAACAATTTTTATTGTTAAGAAGTATTGTAATTACTTCTTTATTGGTCAAGATATTTTTTTTTTAGTTTACAGTCACACCTTGCCTCCAACTTTTTACAGTGATGCTTATGAATGTTGGTCTGATGATGCATGAGTGAATTTACACAAGCAGAGTATCAGGTATTTTTAACATGTATTGCTTAGTTAAAGCACTATTACTAAACTTTGTGAACCACTTGTTAACTACACTGAAGTAAATTTGCAGTTTTTCTTTAGCCATGTTTGTCTTCTTTGTTTGTTTGTGTCTCATTATTAACTATTTTGAAGCAAATAATCTTGCGTACAAAATTTTCAGTTTAACTTGATTAGTCCAAAGGACTTTTCCTTAGGACAGTGTACTAACATCAAGATCTTTCTGTGGTCCTGTTCATACCTGTTTATGAACTTTTCATATAGATTTATTTTTATTAAATAGATAAAAAATCCATCAAAAGCAAGGTATCTGTTTTAGGTGCGCCTTGAACTGCTGCATATTTATTAATGCGTATTAATCTAGTATAAACCATAAATGCTGGCCAAAATGATTATTTACCATCAAGGGAAAGCCTAATTATGATGCAGGTGATCAGTGCATACTACAAAGTAATGTTATTAAGGACTTCTTAATGTGTCTGCTGTTTTTACTTTCATAGCACATAGTGCTGACACGTCATATTAAAACACTATCTCCTGCTATAAAATGCACATTTAGTTGCAGTTAGGCTTTATATGCTGTCTACTGAAGTGACTAAAGGAGCACATTCAAAGTCAGAATACAGGATGTACTTTCACGAAACGAATCAGACCTTTGATTATTGGGATCAGTCAACCTCAGCTGGCTAAATAATGCTGAAACAAAATGATTTGTACACAGGTCTGTGCAATAAGTATCAACATAATTATTTTCTTAGATATTGTAGATGTATACCATGAAGTTTGGTATTATTGCTATACTTTCTGTATTTTTGCATAAATAGATCTTGGCACATAATATTATTAATAATAATAATAATAATAATAATAATAATAATAACAAAATTCTTTAAATAATTTCTTAAAGTGTTCTGTTACTAATAGACAATAGAAAAATATATAATTAAATTTCATATACCACATCAGAAAATATTACAGGCAATAATACCATTTATTTATTATTGCATTGTCTATACTACACTATACCAATTTGCTGTTTTGGTCTATAAAATTCTAATGGTATTAATATCTTTCTTTAAAAATTTAAGTTTTGTGTAGTGTGTGTGTGTCCTTGTGCTGCGTAAAGCTGTATAGTTCTTTAGTCTTTAATATATTACTTGGAACCATAAACCTATTACATTTCACTACCTAAACAAGGTGACACATGTTACACCCCTGGTTATTTTGTGCCTCCCTGTTTATTTATCATGCACATTTCAGTTTAACTAAACAAATAAAAGTAGAAAAGCTAATAAGCGTCAGCAGCAGTCTAAATTCATTCATTCATTATCTTCCGCTTTATCCTCTATTAGGGGTGCGGTGGGGCTCATCCTGGGGAGAACGTTTCGGGCGCCGGGCAGATACACCCAGGACAGGGCGCCAACCTATCGTTGGGCACACACTCACTCTCTCACACACACTCTACATCGGGCAATTTGGAGAACTCAATTGACTTGATCCATGTTTTTGGACTGTGGGAGGAAACCGGAGAACCCAGAGGAAACCCACACGGACACGGGGAGAACATGGAAACTCCACCCAGATGGGGATTCGAACCGGGAATCCCTAGTGCTGAGAGGCAAACATGCTAACCACTAAGCCACCGTGCCGCCGCAGTCTAAATTGTTAAATCTTTTAAATGTTCACTTATTTTACCCGGGCAGCACAGTGGCTAAATGATTAGCATGTTCACCTCTCAGTGCTAGGTTCAAATCCCAAACTGGGTGGAGTTTCCATGTTCTCCCCATTTCCACGTGGGTTTCCTCCGGGTTCTCTAGTTTCCTCCCACAATCCAAAAACATGGATCAAGGTCAAGGTCTGCCCAGCGCCTGAAATGTTCTCCCCTGGATGGGCATAGGGACCCCCCCCCCACGACACTAATAGAGGATAAAGCGGAACATAATGGATGGATGGATTTCTGTGTGAGTGAGTGTGTGCCCAGCGCCCTGTCCTGGGTGTATCTGCCCAGTGCCTGAAACGTTCTCCCCTGGATGGGCATGGAGAACCCCCCCCCCTCTTCCTGCGACCCTAAAAGAGAATAAAGCGGAAGATAATGGATGGATGTCTGTGTGAGTGAGTAGGTGTGTGCCCAGCGCCCTGTCCTGGGTGTATCTGCCCAGCGCCTGAAACGCCTAAAACTGATTCTTTTTCATTCATTCATTATCTCCCGCTTTATCCTCTATTAGGGTCGCGGTGGGGTTCCCCATGCCCATCCAGGGGACAACGTCTCGGGCGCTGGGCAGATAGACCCAGGACAGGGCGCCAATCCATCGCTGGGCACACACTCACTCACACAGACACACTCTATATGGGGCAATTTGGAGAATTCAATTAACTTGATCCATGTTTTTGGACTGTGGGAGGAAACCGGAGAACCCGGAGGAAACCCACGCAGACACGGGGAGAACATGGAAACTCCACCCAGATGGGGATTCGAACCGGGAATCCCTAGAGCTGAGAGGAGAACATGCTAACCACTAAGCCACCGTGCCTAAAACTGATTCTGATTCTTTTAACCAAATATTCAAGCGACCGCTAGATGGCGCAACATCCCCGTCGTTAATGAGTATAATCGGATTGAGTTGGTTTATCTTGTTAAACATGTGAGAGGAAGTTTGTATTAAACAGCAATCTCTCAAACACAAAACTTCAACTGCTTGCTCGGTATTTTGTCGTGTGTGGGTATTTTTTAAGTACTCGGCAACTAATATTTGAGTTTGAGGGATATATTTCGAGTGAAATTGCACGCCATTTAATAAGACCTTTCGATAAAAATATATTTCGATATTTTGCCCAATAGCATCTTTGATCGCACGATAAAATGTATTTTATCTGCTTTAGCATTTGGAAGTGACGCCGTGTTAAAACAGTTAAAAGTGTAAGTTTGGATCCAACAGGTTAGCCAGCTAGTCGCGAGCATCTTCGGCAGCGCGCTTCACGGGCTGGCGCACCGCTCTCTCCGCCCCAGAAGTGAACGAGTTAAGAAAGGCGGAATTACTGAACTTTTTAAGGGGAAAGAGTGAAACCTGCAGCGGAGAGGAACGCAGAGTGGAGTGGAGAACAGTGGAGGAACCCGGTGCGTCTGCGAACACCAACTGAGGGAGGATGGAGCACGCTTACGGTGCAGGCAAAGCTGGAGGAGCGTTCGATCCTCTGACATTCATTCAGCAGCCGCAGCCGATCCTCCGCCTTGTGTCCTGGGTGAGTGCGGCTTATTAGTTATAATAATAATAATAATAATAATAATAATAATAATAATAATAATAATAATAATAATAATACGTATCCTTCATAGAAAGTAACTTCACCAGGTGAAAATCGACCGTGATCAGTAAGCACCGAAGTGCCACTTAATTTGACACTAAGAATATTCAAACATCTATTAAATAAGTAGTTACTTTTTATGTTCTACTTCTTAAACAATTATGCCTTGTTTATATATATATATATATACTGTGTATATATATATATATATATATATATATATATATATATATATATATATATATATATATATATATATATATATATATACTGTGTATATATATATATATATATATATATATATATATATATATATATATATATATATATATATATACTGTATATATATATACAGTTATTTTATTTATATATATATATATATATATATATATATATATATATATATATATATATATATATATATATATATATGCAATTGAGCAAAACAAAAGACTTTTACCCTGTTTACCTGTTTACGGGACTATGCACCATGATGTAGTTTATACTGTTATGCAGCTTTGTTTACCTGCATTAAAACCTCGCATATTTAGGGAGAAAAATAAATTGAACTCATCACTTTTTTATGTAAAAAAAAAAATAAAATAAAAAAATCCTCATTGTGTTTTAAGATTGCATTTGTAATATTGCGAGAAAAGCGTAATCTTTAAGAAAATGTACAATATATTTTGTTATCTAAAGTTAGTAAAATGAGTTAAAAGTATTTCTCAGTCAAGCAGTTTGGTTGACTATATTACACTAGTCGACAATTCAACAGATTGTAAAGATAAATTATTTAGCAAAATTATTTGCATCCCTTAAATCCAACCAGTCTGATGACATTATACAGGAATACATTGGTTTATAGTTTCTGTTGTAACATTTAGTAACATAATTTAAAGCTGCAGTAAAATTTCAACATTTTATTATTTCATTTGATATGATTTTACCTGCATACTGCAAAGAAATCGAACAATGTTCTGAAATTTTGATATAAAACCTCATCACGCAAACGTCACATTTATATTGTTAAAAGACATGTTTTCAACTGTCTTTTACAAAATACCAAACAAATAATTGGATTTACATTTCTATATGTGATTATAGTTTCTTATTGATGTCTACATTTAGCTGTGTGCATGCAAAACCTAAAAATTGGCTTATTGCTTGCACCTTCTGGTGTGTGTGTGTGTGTGTGTGTGTGTAGGTAAGCAGGTAGTTGGAGACAGGGTATATTTATTTGTTACAGCAAAGGAGAGGCCTATTCTGTTGAATGTCATGTCTGTTATTTGAACACATGGTGAGAGGATAGGAAAGAGATTACTGATGGGTATGGAAGTGAATGGTGGGGGAAGGGAAAGCAGGTGGCTTTGGAGGTTATTCCAGTGTAAAACTGGATAGGTGCCATGAATACTCATTATTCAATTAATATTTTTTTTACAAAACATATTTGATGGTGGTCAAATAACTTTAACTAGAAGTAATTTTGAAAAATGTTTAACATGTCATTGGTTGTTGGCTCTTGCTGTCTGGTTATCCTGCTGCAGGGTTTGATGACAAATGGAAACCTATATATGACATGACAACGTTTCCATCTTTAGTTACAGTGCTCTTGCATAACTCCTGGAAATTCTCATTCTAAATTTTACCTCATTCACTTGTTTAAACAAAACACAAACAAACCTGTTGATTTTTCTTTGTCTCTAATAGTCACACTATAAATATACCATGAATAATTCATAACCGTAGCAGAGCACATTTTGCACAAATATATGATAAACAAACACATTTATAAGTTTTTAATGATTTTTACTAGAAGCTAAATGAGAACACCTAATTCTGTTTAAGTGTGCAATTATCTAATTTCTTTCTTTATATATAAAATTATCCTTTTTTCCATCTTTTTTTTTTAATATTTTTATTTACGTTTTATTTACGTATATTTTCTAGGTGCATTTTAAGTCAAGTGTCTTTTGACTTTTAAACATATAAATATTTTATTTACTGCAAACTTTTAAGTTTTAAGGTAACTATTCACCACCAAACCATGGTATTTATTCAGTTGCGTTACAGATTATTTTATGGGTGTAATCCAAATAAATCTTTCTCCAAATAACTTGACAAATTACCTTTTTGTTGTTTTGCAATGTAGGAACTGGACACTATTATAGTTCCCATTGTTCTTTTTTTTGACGGACTTTTAGATGTTGGTAATTTCTCCACACATAGAAGTCATATAGTAATAAAATGCATCTTTAGTTTAAGGACCGTATCTTTTAAAGAGATAAGACTTCAACTTATTTGAAATGCTGTGGTGAAGCTGTGCATACATGTTTATATGTTACACTCTTATATATCTTCTATAACTTTGGATCGACGTTTGAACATTAGGGCTTTTCAAGATGTGTAAAAAAGTTTGGACACCCTAACTTCTTGCTCTATTGCCTATTTTCTCCACTTACCATTGAGGTGAACCCCTTTTGGTTCTCTGTTCTCTATTGGTCAGGACCATCACAGCACAGGTATAATTTGGGTGGTGGTGTTTGTTAGTTCTGCAGTGACACTGATGAGGTCTGGGGGGTTTTAGTGCAGCAGTGCTGCTCTTTCATTTAAACAGCTCTGTGACACTGCTGGGATAGGAATAATGCACCAAACAAATAATACCCACTCTGTGATGGTAGTATTGGGGTCCTGACCATTAAAGAACAGAGTTAAGGGGGCAAACACAGTATGTACTGTAGATCACAAACAGATAGACTATAGTTTGGAATTATAGAATTACAAAGTCCATATTTAGGGTATGTGGAACTGATACAATCGACAATAAGTGGAACAAAAAAGATTTTCCCAAACTTTTGACTGCTCCTGTATATATGTACCTATATGTATAATATACTTTTCTCACAGATTCAGCTCACAAATCAAAATAGATGTAGTAGTACATCATACAGAAGGGTTGTTTCTGGGGTTTTCCACTAGTCTTATGATTTATATTATCCCTCACACTCGCTCTCTCTCTCCCTTTCTCTCTCTCTCTCTCTCTCTCTCTCTCTCTCTCTGTTTTTGATATGAGCATGTAGTCAGGGAATTTACATAACAATAAAAAAGCTTGACTTTATATTCTTCATTTCTTAATAATATTCAATTCATTAAATTTAAATTGAAATATCCATATACTAACATACAATTATGGTGTTTGAAAGGCTCAGCTGCTGGCAATCACAAGATCAGGACCCCACGTGATGCCTGTTACAAAGCCTGCTTTCATGTGCTCATGGGATGCAGGGGCCGTGTGATCCAGGCAGGCTATTAAAACCTGGGGCTAAAAAACTGCTGCTTAGTCAGAAGTGATGCATGTAGTTGCTTTCATATTATTGTCATTTCTTAAAGAACCTTATCATGTGACAACATGCTAAAATTCTCTAGTATTGCCTTAATGTTGAAAACATTGACATGTTGAAATGTACTGTCAGCTGCAGATGATTTGGACAGAGGTTCCTGCAGCAATTTAAAAAACGAAGAAAATATACTGTTTAAATACCACATGTTTATAATTCACTGGTCTTTATACTTATGTTATTTTTTTCAGAATGATAGCTACATTTGGGGTTTAATAAGAGTTAAAACAAGTTTAAAACTACAAATCTATGTTCAGCTAAATAGCACTTCTGGATTTGAGCATTAAGTTCAGAGACTGCGTGGTTTGAAAAAATATATTTACAATTTGAATTGATGCCACAATAAAAAGTGGAAATGTATAATTTAGCAAATGCACTAAAATCTTGATAGTTTTTTTTTTTTTTTTTTTTTTTTTCATTTTAATCAGTTGAGGTTTCAGCGGTTTGTATTTCCTCTAATTTACACTTACATACATTTACATTTAATTTACATACAGTGGTTGGTATTTCCTCTAATTTATTTGAAAATTTCCTCTTTTTATTTTATCTAGGTCTTTTCCATAGTGATTTTTGGTTGCATTGTTAATGAGGGGTATGTAAACCTGCAAGAGGAAAAAGAGCAGTTCTGCATTTTTAACCGTAACCAGAATGCCTGCAACTACGGTGTGGCCATGGGGTCCCTGACCTTTCTCACCTGTCTAGCCTTCCTAGCTTTGGATGTCTATTTTCCACAAATCAGTGGCGTTAAAGATCGCAAAAAAGCTGTGATTGCTGACATTGGAGTCTCGGGTAAGATTGAAATCAGTTTTTATTATCCTATTGTTATTTTATGATTGCACTAAAGCTATTAAGTATTACATTAAACAAGTTGATATATTAATATAAAATAGTGGTTCATCATTTGCTGGTTGAACTGTAGAGATGTAATTGATGTAATGAATGCTTTAATTCATTCATTAATTTATTGTTTTTTTAAGCCACTTATCAAAATGCTAGTTTATCCATATTCTCATTGTAAAGATGAGAAAAGCCATGGACAGATTTTCCATTCATCTGTTGAAATGGCATTTAATATGATGTGAAATGATTATTTAATCAGAAAGTGCCCAAATCTGGGTCTGTTTAAAATCCACATCATGCTTTGATGATTTAATTAAATAAACTGGTATTTTTAAAGTGTGTGAGTAACATGGGTTCCTTTGATTACATTGTCACACAACACAGGTTACTATGAATATCGTTCCATTCCATATAAATACTTTTTCTAAATTAAGCTTTGGGTTATTTTATCACAGAAGGCAGAGGGATGCAGTGGGTTAGTGTGCTTGTAATAGAGCATGAAAGTCCAAGAATGAACTCCTTGATAGAGAGGGCAAGGGTATTTTTCCTCTGTATTTTGTCTGTTCTCTGAAGCATGTTTGCATATGCTTCAAAACTTACCTAGTACCTGAATTGGCAATTTAACATGCATAGATTGTCCCTAGTACATAAAAGAGTTTGATCCGTTATACCCAATCACGTTAACTGAGTTCACGTTGAATGTGTTAACGGAAAACACCACTTTCCCATGCACAATAGGAAAGGATGATGTGAACCACGAGAACATAGTTCTGCCTAAAACTGCATCAACAAAAGAGATAAAGCATATCTTAATTGTGTGCTGTAAATGTCATGATGCATAGTGCCAAAATGTTTTTTTTATAAAACTGGCCTGAAGGGTTGTGCGTTTTTATATTCTTAATGCTGGACTTTGCTGCTCCCTGTCGGATAAACTATAAAACTACAATCAAAAATCCATCCATCCATCCATTATCTTCCGCTTTATCCACTACTAGGGTTCCACATGCCCATCCAGGGGAGAACGTTTCTGGCAGATACACCCAGGACAGGGTGCCAGTCTATCTCTGAGCACACTCACTCACAGACTGTGGGAGGAAACCGGAGAACCCGGAGAAAACCCACGTGGACACGGGGAGAACATGAAAACTCCACCCAGATTGGGATTCAAACTGAGAATCCCTAGTGCTGAGAGGCAAACGTGCTAACCACTAAGTCACCGTGCCGCCCCACCTCAAAAATAACATATTATACATATATATTTTTTTTTTCTCATCTTTTTGATCTGATGAAAAGTACCGTTTTGACCCCTTTTGAATTCAGTTCACCAATATTGTAACTAAAATCAAAAAGTGGCGAATCAAGATGTAACATTTATACTGCTTTATTCTGATTCTGAACACAATAAGATTTTTTTGATGTGATTTTTTTGATTGACGCTAAATATTCTATATTCACTGATGTTTTTTTCATATTTAATAACACTACTTTGTAGTGTACCTTACATTTACATTTTTAATTGTGAACACATTATTAAATATTAATGTTAAAATATTTTTTCAGTTTGCTATTTAAAACAAACCAATAAGCATATAATGGAAACTGCAGTTTTAATATTGAAAGATTACAAAAATTAATTCAATTTTTAATTTATTTATTAAAAATTCTACAGTTATAGTGGTTTTCACCGGTTTTGTTTTTATATTACACAGCATTCTGGGCTTTCATGTGGTTTGTGGGATTCTGTTTGCTGGCCAATCAGTGGCAGGTATCAAATCCTGAAGACAATCCTTTAAATGAGGGTGCAGATGCAGCAAGAGCAGCCATCACCTTCTCCTTCTTCTCTGTCTTTACTTGGGTCAGTATTTCCTTTAATAACTGTACACTGTGCTTTCAAGAAATCAATAACAAACTAAACAAAACACTTTTTTTAATGCAAAAGCAATATTTTAGGTTCAATATATAGAATTCATTCATCAATGGCCAGGCTTTCTTTCTATAATATATTCTTTTACAATTTCTGATGTTGTATATGTGATTTTTGCAGGCAAAAACTTATGATTCTGATAACATTTTTGTCCCACGGACTTTTGCAATAATTGTAATGAACAGACAAAGAAATAAATAGATTGTTAGTGGAACTTGTTAGTTTGGTTCATTCATTTTGTTGACTTTTTAACACCATTTAATGTAATATTTTCTTCTTCCTTCTCGGTATTTCACCCATGTGCTGATCATAATGTGCAATGCTGATAATGTTCCTTTCTGCATGACAACTGAGTACCTTTTCAAGTTTTCTTTCTGTTTTATGATATCTGCAAATTAACCCATTTTCGAATTCTGTTTTAACAGTTTCTGTCCAGTATTTCCTCTCTGTGCTCTTTTAGACGTGAACAAAAATGACAAATACTTTCCTTTAATAAAATTCAGCAAGCGACATTTCTTAACTACTAACAAATAGTGAAACTTCAGCCAGTGAATGTGTATTATATGACATCATTTGTTTTATACCATGAAATCCTAATTACTTAGTGAGCTGGCGGTTCTGTCCTCTTTTAGGGTGCTCTAATATATCTTGCTGTGGAGCGCATGAAGAGAGTTACATTTGAAGAGGAGTATGACAAATTATTTACCCCTCAAGCTCCACCCCCTTTTGTTTGACTTGCGTTGTGTGTTTAGATTTGAATGGTGCACTCGTGCTTGTGTGCTGTAGTAATGAGACAAAGTTCTACTTAACTAAGACTTTCGTATTAAGGTTAACTCATTCAAATCTTCAAATACAGTGGATCTTATAAAGCCTTGACAGAGATGTAGAAAATAAAATAATAAACGTCAGTCCTTTATCATGCAGACATTTTGCAAATATCTACTCTGTGTTTTGCACATATATCTACATCTGTGTTATAATATCTACAGAAAGTTAAAAATTAAACAGCAACAAAAAATAAGAGCAGCCATCTAAATGGTAAAGTTGAAAAAATCTGAATTAATACTGTACAACAATTACATTTATTGAATACTTTTTAGTTATATTTATTTGGTTTCTAATGAAGTACGAAGTGAATCTGTGAATATTGACTGAAAAAGGTTCAAATGTGTTCATGTGTACATGTTCAATGATATTAACCTGTGTATGTTTTATATTTTCACTAGTCACAACAAAAAATTGTAATCATAGTCATGTTTACTGTGTATTTTGAATTATTTTGATCATTTTGCCATCATTATTTAATGATTTGAAAATTTTAGTTTAGAATACAGTATTAACTCACTTTGATTCTGATTTGTTATATATTGTGCTGATAAATTAATGTTTCGTTGTGTTTTATAAGCTTTATTAAACTACTTAAATTACTTAATTAAGACATTTTTTTCTTGTGATGAGTCTAAATACTATTATAAGTAAATAAATGTCCTTAAATATGTTTACTTCTGGCTAACATTAACTGACTTCAAACATTTTTTTCATACAATAAATTTAATTGCATATTTTCTCATATATATTATTTGTAATGTATTAAATGTGGGTAATTAATGCAGGGTTAACACATAATGGCACATTTATATTGCACAGGTAAATTATCTCGAGCATCAGTGTTACTGGTACAGAAGTTTTGATAGCTTACAAAGTTGATACCCTCATTGTAACCACAATGTACAAAATCTTTTTACATATTCGATACAAGCAGTTCTATCTCTTTTTTATGTGTCTGCTCTCATCTTGCTCTTTACAGTATCTATTAACTGTCATTTCATTCCACAATTTCATAACTGCATGCTTCTTACAGTCTTTTCATGCATTATTACTTTTGATTACTTTTACATTTTTATATAATGAGACTTTTTTAGGTAATATTGAGTATACTGGATTGTATGCTGTTTTATCCTCTGCACAAAGAAAGTACCCTCTGTCTAAATTTTTTTTTTCAAATATTAAATACCATCTATGCCATCATTGGAAGCCAAGAGAGATTTAATTAAAATTACTTTTCAAATTACAAATTGCTTTTAAAGAGGGTTCTATCTTGTTTTTTTACCTAGTATTTTTATTCTGCTTTTAGTTTTGTGAAACTAATAATGGCACAGTAATTTCAAGATCTTTTTAGGACTTTTTTTTCTTATTAAGGGTATACTTTTTTTCTTAATGACTGTGCCATGTTAAACGTTTTACAGCAACATGCATTTTTAAAAGATTTAGCTGTAAACTATACTAACATGCATTCTACTAAACTAATCAAATTAATATATTTCTCTTCCCTCAACTTACCAAACTATCTTACCTCCATCTCAACCCCTATCTATCTCTCTTACAATCAATTCCAAATCCCACTACATGCTCTTTTAATTAATCCTCTTTTAATTAAATAACCCACTGCATTCACTTTCCCTGCATGTTTTTCCTTCAATCCTTTCTCTCCATCCACCCATTCACATCTTTTAGGCTGGTCAGACTTTCCTGGCATTCCAGAAGTACAAACTTGGTGCAAGCTCCACTCTCTTCTCCCAAGACTATGCTGACCCAGGCCAGGAAGTTGCAGCCTCACAGGGAATGGAGTACAGTGGCTACACTGCAGACACAGAGGTGGGCAATATGCATGACAACTATGATGAATCTGCTGGCTATCAAGAGTACTGAGGGGCCTGAAGCACAGCATGTGAATTTTATTTATTTTTTAATAAGGTCCGACTGAGATTTTGTGATCACAGGTGAAATTATGCTTTAAGGTTGGTGTAGTTGATATTATATTTAAAAGGATTTATTCAGAACATTTTTTAAAACAAACTGTCCGTTCTAGGGAAGAATGCCACCTTGCCTTCAGCTGCAGAATGCAGATGATTTTGTGTTTATTAAAGCAATATGGCACAAGAGATTATTGTGAATAAATCGCAAGAAAGATGTGTTATTAGGCACAACACGAAGCAGGTGCCGTTACACCACTTTCCCATGATTGTTTTTTACAATAATACACAACATCAAGTGTCTTATTGCTTTTATAAAATGGTTACAAGAACACTATAATTAAAAAAACAAGATTTAATTCATAAATGTGTTGATTGAAAGCAAAATCTTTGATAATCTGGTCTTCCTCATTGTAATTTAGTGTGGGTTTTTTTTTTAAGTGAACACTGATTGCTGAGTAACAGGATTACGGCTTCTCTAACAATTAAAAACCGCCATCTAGTGGTCGAAATACAGAACAAAGTTTAAAAAAACAGCAGCAACAGGTTGATTTTGATTTTGAAAAATCATCTGACCAGTTAAAACATCACCTTTTCCTTTGGCCAGAAATTGTATAAGTTAAGTCAACCTGCAGATCTAATTAATCTGATGGAACTCTAAATTTAACAATGAGTCTTGTTCAGTGTTTTTTTTTTTTATTTACAGTTTTATTTGTGTTTATAAATAACACAAATTTTTGTTATTTTTAACAAATATTTGTTATTTTTAAATTATATTTGTCGGCAAATAACCCATTTGCAAAACTGGAATAGTTATTGAATTATTGTATCTTGAATTTCCAAACAATTAAAAATATATTGTTTAAAGATAGCATGATGTAAACATGCACCTGACCCAACATGTACTTTATTGCAATTAATGTTTATCATAAAAAAACAAAAAAATTCCTGTGTCCTTGCTTTGTTATAAATATAAAATAGCAAATTACAATTTCAGTTTTCACCATATTTTTAGATTTTTTTTTTTTGGGTTGGGGGGGGGGGGGGGGGGGAGTTTGTAGAAATCATTCTTCAAAAAAAATTTTTATTTTGTATTTCTTAATTGACATTTTAGGAATCAACAAAACAGTTATTTTGGAAAAAGTTTTGCTTAACACTGTATATTAGACTTTTGGGTACTTTTGTATGTGCTGGGGCATATTAATAAAAATTGGTATAAATGAATTTCTTTTCAGTTTCCTACATGTATTTTCTTGTATAATGAAAAGATAAAGGCCTCACCCACAAATAAATTGTGATTAAATTACAAAAAATATACAAATCCTTCTGTGTGCCAGGTATCTATCAGTGCAAGTTTCATAATTAAAATGCTTTAAAAGCACTCCTGTTTTTCAGTTTGCAGTCTTCCACTATACAAAAATACATTTTAAATTAAATATCTAAAATTGTTTTTAAATTATGCCAAATATATTGCTGTTGTTTTTTTTCTATGTAAAACATTGTTTGCATGTTTTGGTTTATTGAAGAAATTAATCTATAAAACTTGTTTCGCAATCTAAATGTTTAATAATTGCTTATTTGTTATTAAAATCATACAAACCTTAATGCTTTATTTCATTGTTGGCTTGTGCCTTTTAAAAGGAATTTATAAAGATAGATCAATGTTCATGAGCCATTCTTCCGTTTTATATTTATACATGGGGGTAAAAAATAGCCACTAGAGGGTACCAAATAATAAGGCATGAACAAAAAGGTGCTGAAATTTACACAAACATTTATCTAATTTATTAAGTACAACTCCTTGTTCTTTATCCATTTATTTACAGTTCAAGAAAGATAAAGAATTGTAATTTAATATTTTTTTTAATAATCATAAATCTAGAAAGAGAAATGGAGAGGAAAAAACATTACATTGTATTAAACCATGCCATTTCTTATTTAACAAAAATAAACTAGAAAATTTTGATGTGGAAAATAAACCCTCTTTATAAATTAATAGAATCACCTTTAGCTTTATCATTTTAAAGTAATGTAATCTGTATAACTGTTAGATAAGTCATCCTTTTGAGGATTTTTGGCTCATTTATTTTTGCAATGTTTCTTGTTAATTAAACTTGCAGGCTTTTGTTAAAGCACCGCTTCATGAGCATTTCAGCTGGGTTATGTTTGTATTTTGACTCGACCATTATAGGTTGATCCATTGTATATTTGAAGATGTAATTGTGGTTATTATCTTGCTGTATGACTGTTTAATCAAGCTACACTTGTTTGCTAAGTGACTTCTCTTTTCTGCTTACTTTATAATCTAAGCAATGATTGCAAGGTGCCTGTGTCTTTTGTCAAACCATGCCCAAGTAATCGTCCTATTGTTAAATGTAGGAAAGGCTGTAAAATTATATACAGAGCATTTTTCTCTTTAAGGCTTCTCCACTTTGTAATAACCTTATCACTGTTTGGATCCTCAATTAATGTTCATTTTTTAAACGTTGATTTGTATATTTAAAAATATTTTAATAGTTGCTGATTTATAAACTCAAATACACATATATAAATATATATCAATATATATCAATATATAACATATTCCTATCTGACTTCAAAAATTGCTTGTAAATACAAAAACATTACCAGTTATGGTTAGGTGTACTCCTATGTTCCTGTGTTTCAGGCAGAGTAACCAATACTCAATACCTGATTCATATCAACTATGTGCTGTGTTGTCAGGATCAGACAGAGTGACATCAATTCCTGTATTTGCTCTGTACGTCAGACAGAAAGCTTCTGTAAGTGATAGATGAGCGGGTGTGTAACCTGAGATATTGGCCGTTCCCAACATCTGCCAGCAATCCGTTAAGTCACGAATGACTGAAACTTCTAGTCATAACCTTTTGCTTAATTCAGCACTATGAGCATACTATTCTTTTGAGCTATAAATCAAAGTATTATCCTAAACCCCTTGTTAGTCCAAAATAAATCAACACTACTATAGAAACAATTAATGTTATTTTTAGAATGTGGGGACATTTCAAAGAATTGTCTGAATTTACAATGTACTAAAGCTAAAATTTGTTCTTTACCATGGCATGACACTTTCACAAACAATATCACATGAAGGGTCAATGGTCAAAATATTTGACTTTGAATTTTTTTTTTTTTTAATATTATGTAACTGTAGAAGAGCCATAATTATGTGCAATCATATGGTCATGAGGTTCTGACCATTATAAAACATAGATTTTTTTTTTAATAAATGTTTTTAATAACTAAAGTTTAAATGTAATATTGTGTAAAAACATTAATAATAAAGTGTTTAAGATATCTTACATTTTCAAGCATTTAATATATGATCGTGGTTTTAAAAAAAGTTTATCAGAACATCAGAGCCTTTATAATTACATCTGTTTACAAGGAAAATTTTGCCCTGCAAAAATTGAAGTATCGCAATCTAGAATTTAAACTGTTTAGAATTTAAATTTTATATTTACATTACAGTTCATAAGCCTTCATCTATCTTCAATTACAGAAATTGTATATTCTACAATCCAAGCAATTAGGTAATTTAAATGACTTTTTTTAGCTGCCTAACAGTTCTAAAATAATAGTGTTTAGGCTCAAATCATCAAACTTTTGAATTTTAGTTTGGTACTTTCACCACTAATTCATTTTGCCCTGGAAAGACGAGACAACCCTTAAAAATTTAGGAGAAAATCATAATTTGCATTTTAAAGAACCACATCATTTGCTTCTATCACCTGTTGATAGTTGTTCCATTTGGTTAGGATCCCAATCCATGCAAGACCTTTAACCCTGAGCAGCTTAGTTAGAATAATGTCATGACTTTTGTAAGTCGATCTGCATAGAACATCTGCTAAATGCTGTAAATATAAAAGGCATGTGACTAGAATTAAAGGACTACTCAATGCTAAGAAAAAGAAATCCTTTACTTTCTAAAAAGAATATAGAACAAAAAGTCTTGTTTTAGTAATAACCTAAGGCAGAATTTATTGTTTTTATGTGTTTTAAATTATATGTTAGCAATCATGATTACAAATTTTCTACATCATGAATTGTTTAAGCACCATTTTGGGGTTATTTGATTAACACTGGTTGTAGTTTCAGAATTTCAGAATTAGTTTAAGAAAAAAAGGTGTGTGTGTGTGTGTGTGTGTGTGTGTGTGTGTGTGTGTGTGTGTGTGTGTGTGTGTGGCTCATTGAAGGACACTTCAGACTTGTCCAATATTTTGCCTATAACCATTCTTAGCTGTTTATAGCTGTGTCTTTAGGGTCATCATCCTGTTCAAGACCTGTGACCCATGACCTGTGAGGTCAAGCATTCCGACACTGAGGAACACATTTCACTCCAAAATGCCTTGAAAGTCTTGATATTACATTGTACCCTGGACAAAGTCAAGAAACTCCAGATGCAGAAAAGCAGACCCAGGCTATATTCCTGCCTTCGTTTTTTACAGCAGGTACAGTGATCTTTTCTTGTTTTTTTGCGTAAACATTTAGCTGAAAAAAAGCCAACATCCAAAGCACGTTCTACCAGAAGCTTTGTGTCAAATTCACGTTTCACTTTTTTGTGATTTGCCTTTAAAAGTAATGATGTCTTTCATTAAGTTCACTTTGACTCATACTGCAACATATATGCAATACTGTAATCTCACCCTAATTGTACCTTGACTTTGGTATTCACCTCTAACTCACTTTGGAAATTGTTCTGGGCTTTTTGTTTACCATTTGTGTCATCTGTCTTTTTTTGTCAGTTTGTCATTTTCCTTTTGCAGCCATTTAAAGAGAGGTTTTGTACAGTCCCAGGATTTTTTAAAATTCTTAATAATGTGTGAAACTAATATGTTGAGATGCTTGTCTTTTATTTTATTTATCCCAATCTCCTAAGATACATAGCTTTTTTATGTACAAGTTTAGGGTCAGTGATGATGTATTCTGCTTAGTTTTACAATTATTTATTCATTCGTTATCTTCTGGTTAATCTTCTACTAGGATCGTAGGGTTTTTTTTTTTTTTTTGGGCACTGAGCAGATACACCAAGGACAGGGTCCCAATCTATTGCTGGGCACACACAAAGACACACACACAAAGACACACTATATGGGGCAATTTAGAGTATTCAATTTACCTTGAATTCATGTTTTGGACTGTGAGAGGAAACCGGAGAACCCGGAGGAAACCCAAACAAGACTTAAGGAGAGCATGGAAACTCCACCCAAATTGGGTTTTGAACTTGGATCCCCAGCACTGAGAGACAAACGTGCCAACCACTAATATTACAAATACATATATGACTTTTTTAAGTTCAATTTAAAGCCATTGTTTGACATTAGCACTTAATTTGCATTTAATTAATATGACAAATAAATGAATAAAAACATAGCTTACTGCAGTTTATATTAAGTCGATGAGCTCAGTGTCCGATGTTAATCAGCAAATGTTACAACTGCCTTGTTTAAATGAGTATATTATCCCCGGCTCAGTCTTTTGCTCACAAAAAGATTACCTTTCTTATCTTATAATCCTTATAATTCCCCTAAATCCCAAATTGCTTTGTTGTTCTAGGTTAAGCAAATTTTGTTCCCTAGCTTTGAAATAAACACAGAAATTACAATGTAATAAAAGTCTGCAATAAGCGAAACAAAACACAAGAGACAGAAATAGTTTCCATAGCATCACTCAGTTTCCACATCAGTAATTTAGTGTGTATGAAATTTAAAATGTTGATTAAAATGATGTTTATAGATGTGAACATAGCTCTATGTCCTTTTTTACCAGTTGTTAAGGTAATGACTGTTTTGAAGAGGTCATTTACTGGCATCAGGGGATTTCAAAGTCTCTGTACCCCCATTCCAGCAATGTGCCCAATGTGTGTGTGTGTGTGTGTGTGTGTGAGGATGATTAAGAGGGTATCAGCTGTCAGAACAGACAGAGTGTGGAGTGAGACCATAGGTTAGAAATAGCATCAGAGACTGTATAAAAGCCTAGACTCACCAGACAAGTGCACATAGGGACATCAGGCATCCCACATCGCCCAGGACTACAGACACTCACAATAAGAGAAGTATTATAGGTTTCTTTTTGGTTCCTTCATTAAAAAATTATTAAAAACTAATAAAGAGATCAAGCATGCCAGTGTGTACTGTTCTGGAGAAACGTGGAGGCAGCGTGGTGGCTGCCGAGCTGAGCTGCAGCATCAGAGAGGAGAATGCTGCTCAGCGAGAGAGCTATACTGCTGATTGGCACAGCATCAACATGAAAACACGCGATGAAGACAGGTAAAACACCTTTTCAACCAATTTACTATTAACATTATTTTTAATCTAACCTAATCATGATTTCATAAGTGGTTAAACTATATTGTTCTTAAGAATGACATCAAGAACAACATAATTTGTTTTCCACTGTTTCCAAAGGACTAACAAGCATCTTGTTTGAGTGTTTAGTTGCTAACATGCTAATGTGATACTATTTTTAGGGCAACAACTGCTTTAGTTTTGTAAACATTGTTACTTGGGTTTCATGTTAAAAGTTTAGAGGTAGCCATAGAAACTTGAGCCATGTATACATACCCCTGTCTGGTTCACTTAACAGAGAATCACAAATGTTTTTTTTAACATATATTATTTATTGTTTGTTTTTTTTCTTAGGCAGTCAATGCTAATGTCAGATGATTCTCGCCATGAGAGCCTTTCTCGTTACTGGCGTGCCCGTCCACTCTCCCAGCAGTGCCCCTCGGGTGTTCTGCGAGTGGGTACAGTGGAAACAGGCATTGGGGAGCATCAGCTACTGCCCTACAGGAACACACTTCCATTACCCATCTTTAAGCCAGTGGAATTAGGAATAAGGCTAAGCCGTGGTACTCCTCACAGTCTTGATGAAGTGTCTACTGCCCGGGCACCAAATGGGGTATGCCCAAGCAAAAGAGAAGTGGTGGAGATCACTCAAAACCTGCCACCTGTCAAGCCTATTCGTATGGAGTTTGCCAAAGCACCCAAAACCCTGGGCAGGTCCGTGTCTCAGGAAGCCCAGAGAGGGTAAAATGGAAAAGGGTGAATATAAGAAGAAGAGGGCAACTGATGAGATGCTGGTGAATAAAGTATGGACTTTACTGAACTGTAAAAGTAAGAAAGTTTTTTTTAAAAGAGGGCTGACAGTGCAAGTGTAGTGAGCAATAGAAGAGTGAAACCTTCATTTAAAGAATGTTAATGATAAAGTTGCTGGTGGAAATGTAAATAATTTTGTAATAGTTTTCTCTAGATATTTATTTTTGTACTATGTCTATTAAAACAATATCCTTGTAATTGCACTGCAATTGTATGTTTTAAGAAAAACCTTGTAAAGTATGTTCTTTAAAGAAACGAAAAGGAAGAATGATTTAGTCACAGTTTGTTCACTTTTCATTGAATTTTGATTTCAGTTTGAAATATTGTCCATGATAACAACATTGACAGTGTGGCTTTTTTCACAACCATAAATGTAACATTTTGATCAATAAACAATGCATTGAAATACATTTTCAGAAATCTTTTGACTATAAAATCTTTTGACTATAAAACAAGAGAATGTTTTAAAAATAATACACAAACTATTACATTTATGTAAATTTCAGAAAAAAAAAATCTGAAAAAAAAGAAATTTCTATTAAACAGTAAAGCATTAACTAATTAACTAATACTTACAAGCAGTTAAATCAAATGAAGTCACAAAATGGTTTTACATAAAAAACAATACAATAAGAGAAAAAACATAATAGATAAGTTAGATGACCCAATACACAAATAAATTCCGAAAGATAGCAGCCGTATTGCTTAAATGTCTGGCTGAAGGTTCTTTAACTGCCAGAGAGCCAACAAACTTTATGCTGTGGTGCAATTCATTGAAATGTTAGTTTGAAATAAGTAAGAAATAAACAATAATTAATATTGTATATAATTATTATTGTAATAAGTATGTGGATTAAGTAAGTTGTAATGAACTCATGTTCATCAAAATGTTCATCAAAATGTCTGTATATTATTCAAACCAATATCAAACACAAATATTTAAACATTCATGACAAAATTATGTTTTTGTGTTTTTATATTATTAACTATATTACTCCTCTGAGGCATAATAACTTTATCAGTTTTGGATTTTACCGTTGGCCTGTTAATGCAGTGAGCATCCTGATCACCCGACTAACTTCCACCAAATGCCTTCCAAGTAAGTATTGATCATAATAGCCTATGTAACTATGTAGGTTTGGTCATCTTGTGCCTCTTTCTGAAGAATATTTAAAACCTGCCTTATAATTTAGTATTAGTGTATCACAATAGATTTTGCTAATTTTTAAAAACCTAAAGTTATGTTAAGTCATTGTTATGTTTTAACCTCAGTGGTTGTTAATCAAAAATAGTTTTTGTGATTCTGATAGCTTTCAAATCCTTTATTTTAGTAGGTAGCTGAATTCTAACCAATTATGCTGAATTAAAAGATTGAAAACAATGTAATTTCAACAGTTCTGTAATGGAGTTAATTTCTTCAATAGATAAAAGACTTCTGGTGTCAAAATAGCACAGCCACACACTATAAACATAATTAGCATACCATCATACCATGGCTCATTGTAATCTGCACTTTGTTTTAAAACAATGGCCAGTTGGTGAGGCATTGATGGTAGACTGATCATGGAAAAAGACAGCAATGAAATGGGGAAGGTAGGAGATTAGAACAGACTGTCCTTTGGCATTGCTGTGTTTGGTCGTTGCCAGCAAACTGGTGTAATATGACAGACCTTCAAAAGACCTCTGATGGAACCCAACACAAAACCTGTGTTTTTTTCCAGAAAGGAAATCTCTCTATGTCAAGCAGACTAACTGTATGTGTTTGTATGTAATTATACTATAGCGCATACTATAGTATAGTAAATATATAGTGGAATAAATCGCTGCACTGCAGTAACATTGGGTGTAGGTGGTGTTAGTCTGTTTGGATTTCATGACTTTGAGTGAATCAGACAAGGCCGCATTACTGGCATTTTTAATGGATGATGAACACAAATTGGGCTCATGATCAAAGAACTATCATGTACTGTCTGTCGAGCTCATTAGTCCAGAATGTTCTGTCTGTATGTTTGCCCTGTTGTCTCAATGATTACTTTCAAGTTGTAACTACTTATCAGCACTTCATACAAGCTGTGTGGAGATAGACAAAAAAAGACATGTTTACCTGCTATTAAAAGATACTCTAAAATTGACTGAGGATACTACTGCTAACATAAAGCCTAAATATTTATAGAACAATTATGATCTAAAAAGTAGAAAAATTACATACATCTCAAAACTCCTGTAAGAGTGAGAAAGCGAGAATGTGTTGTGTCCTTATGTAACCGAAGTGCACTTGAACTGTTACATAAACGTAAAAGACATTTCAGTCAGTTCCTCACCACAACAAACACACACACACTCTCTCTCTCTCTCTCTCTCTCTCTCTCTCTCTCTCTCTCTCTCTCTCTCTCTCTCTCTCTCTCTCTCTCCCCTCACTCTCTCACACACAATCACACAAATTCACTCACATGAACGTTAATGAATATATGAATATATTGGTATTTGTAATACTCCTTTTTTATGTGCAATATTTGTGATAGTAAAAGTGCAGTCTTATAAATATGAAGTATTGCTTAAAAATATTCATTCATTCATTATCTTCCACTTTATCCTCTATTAGGGTCGCGAGGGGGGTTCCCCATGCCCATCCAGGGGAGAACGTTTCGGGCGCTGGGCAGATACACCCAGGACAGGGCGCCAATCTATCGCTGGGCTACTTATTCTGTAAATTCTGTAAAATTAATAATTTATCAATGTAATTTGCATGTGTGTTCCATGTGTTTAGTACAATATATATACATGCAGATATTTTCTCCAGGGTTTATGGTTAGCACCAGCTAAATTCTTATGACACAATTTTTAAGCTAAGCGCACAAACACACTTGCACACTTATTATTTTAGTGTTTTATTTGAACTATTTTAGTGTTTTAATTATAACTAATTTTATAACTTTTATAATTAGAACTAATAAACAATTACAAAACCATTACAACTGTATATAAAGAAGTCAATCTTTGAGAATAGATTTATGAAATTTAAACAGTCTCAGATACATTACAGTACATTGAATTTATTCACACACTTAATTTCAGTTAGACCTACACCGACCTCTGCTGTCTATCCATTGACGCACCTTTTTTTCCATTGGCAAGATTAAAATAAGCTAGAACTTTACATGAACACAACTCGTTACGAGATCACACTCTGCTTTAAAGTTACAAAAAAGAAAATAAAAACAACTTTTCTTATGACTATGTTGAAATCCAGAGAATCAATCCTCTCACGTCAGTTTTGTGTTTCCACTTCACTTTGATTGTTTGTCTCTAAACCACCATATTCATAAAGCGAGAGACATGAAGTGATGGAGAGAGAGAGAGGTTATTAGATAACATCTTGTGTATTTGGGTAGAATTATTTTACATTCTGTGATGTGAACACATGTATGTGCACACATGTTCATATGATGTATATTTGTAAGTCTGTATATGTGAGTGTGAGTACCTGCAGCTGGATGAATTTCAGGTCTAATAGTTTCTGTTGCATTGAGCGGTGCTGGACCAGTTTTCCTATAAGACAACAATATATGTTTTGGGGATGTGGCGTATGGTTGTAAATCAGTGTTTCTCAGTTCTGGCAATGAAACCCAACTATCCTTCACTTTTTAGTTCTTAAAACATGCAAATAATCAGAATGTAAAGATGCAGTAGGTAACCTGTGAAAGAACATTTTTTGTAATTTGTTCAAACTGTTACTATAAACTTACAGCAATAAATGACAGAAAATTCTGGATTCTCTTAAAACAACCAAATGAAGCCCAAAAAATGTAATATACATTTAGATTTATTTCCACTAAATAGGTCTATTTATTGCTTTATTTATTACCAGCATTGACATTTCATAAATGTGGACATCTGCTTTCATTGGAAGGAGGAGCCATAATCATCATAAAGTAGATGTTTTAAACAGAGAAAACATTTAAAACATGCAGATATATAAATATATATGTAAAAAAGAAAACCAAAACACTTTTTAGCAATAATATGTATGTGTACATCAGAATTCAATGTTTAATATGAATTATTAATTTGTCAGAGCCATAAAATGGAAACACAACCCAGAACATGTCACTGTTAACCACAGGGCAGAACATATGTATTTGTTAACGCTTTTAACAGGATTCAGTGAGCTTACCTTTCCCTGTGCTCCATTTCAGCAGTGTGTAAAATGGAAGATGGATTCTGGATGCCCTTGATGGTCTGAAGAGGGACGTGGGGATATGAGAGTGCTGGAGGCACTGGCACCCACATCGGGTAAGACCCACAGGGGGCCCAAGGATAGTGATGATGATACACCTCTGGTTCTTCCTGATCTTTTACTGGTGGACAGGCATGCTGAAGAAATAAAGACAAGTATGCTGCAATAACTTTGACAATTTGTCTAATATAAAATTCGGACAAAAATATTTGGTTTAGGTATAATTGTGTTAATGTGTTTTACGCACACCATATGTCTGTGTAGAGCTGAGGTTACTAACGGCAGACATGGTCATGTTGTTCATAATAACTTGGTGCATTTGAGCATTCTGTATCATCATCAGTTCAACAAGGTCTGTCAAACACACACACAATTTGTATTTTATATCTTTTTTACAGTAAAGTATTAAAAAATTAACACAAGCTTCTGCAATTTCACTACATTTATTTTTGTCAGTAGTTACATTGTTGTTTTCACCATGATCTTGTATTGATGATGGGAGATTTGGGCTGCTGTTCAAAGTCTTCTTCAGCACATCCCAAAGATGTTCTGAAATCTGTGGTGGCCAATCCATATCAGAAAATTATATCTAATGCTTCCTGAACCACTCTTTAAAAATGTAATTCTGGGATTATCATATTTGAATATGCCCATGCCCTTAGTGGTTAGCATGTTCACCTCTCAGTACTAGG
The DNA here is from genome assembly GCA_019802505.1 of Corydoras sp. C115. Taxonomy (NCBI): domain Eukaryota; kingdom Metazoa; phylum Chordata; class Actinopteri; order Siluriformes; family Callichthyidae; genus Corydoras; species Corydoras sp. C115. The sequence continues at coordinate 320,339 of JAFMOC010000085.1, read as the reverse complement.
GTTTCCCTGTTCGATTCCCAATATGGGTGGAGCTTCCATGTTCTCCCCGTGTCCACGTGGGCTTCCTCCGGGTTCTCCGGTTTCCTCCCACAGTCCAAAAACATGAATCAAGGTCAACTGTATTCTCCAAATTGCCCCATATAGAGTGTGTTTCTGTATGTTTGTGAGTGAGTGTGCCCAGCGATAGATTGACATCCTGTCCGGGGTGTGTCTGCCCAGCACCCGAAACGTTCTCCCCTGGATGGGCATGGGGAACCCCCCGCGACCCTAATAGAGGATAAAGCGGGAGATAATGGTTGATTAGTTGGTTGGAATATGCCCAGGCCAACAGATAAGAAAAAAATCCATTCATGGAATAACCTGGTTAATCAGAAGTGGTGATAAGTAACGATGTAAATGTACTTTGTTACTGTACTTAAGTAGTTTTTTAGGTATCTGTACTTTACTGAGTATTTCTGTCATGCTTTTTACACTTTTTACTCCTACTCACTACATTGTAAAAGAAATACCTGTACTTTTTACTCACTACATTTCTGAAACAGGTTCGTTACTTTATTTTGACTACATTTCTTTATAGATAGATTATATCGCTTTATTCCGTTCCTGTAGGCGGCACGGTGGCTTAGTGGTTAGCACATTCTCCTCTCAGCGCAAGGGATTCCCGGTTCGAATCCCCATCTGGGTGAAGTTTCCATGTTCTCCCCGTGTCTACGTGGGTTTCCTTCGGGTTCTCCGGTTTCCTCCCATAGTCCAAAAACATGGATCAAGTCAATTGAGTTGACAATATAGAGTGTGTCTGTGTGAGTGAGTGTGTGCCCAGCGATAGATTGGCACCCTGTCCTGGGTGTATCTGCCCAGCGCTCGAAACGTTCTCCCCTGGATGGGCATGGGGAACCCCCCGCGACCCTAATATAGGATTAAGCGGAAGATAATGAATGGATGGATGGAATCCCAATCCGGGTGGCGTTTCCATGTTCTCCCCGTGGATCAAGGTCAATTGAATTCTCTGAATTGCCCCATATAGAGTGTGTCTGTGCGATTGAGTGTGTCCAGCGATAGACTGTATGGGCATGGGGAACAACCCCGCGACCCTAGTAGAGAATAAAGTGGATGGATGGAATCCTTTTTTTCATTCATTATCTCCCGCTTTATCCACTACTAGGGTCGCGGGAGGGGGGGGGGGGGGGGGGGGGGTTCCCCATGCCCATCCAGGGGAGAACATTTCGGGCGCTGGGCACATACACCCAGGACAGGGCGCCAACCCATCGCTGGGCACACACTCACTCACACAGACACAATCTATATGGGGCAATTTGGAGAATTCAATTGACTTTTCATTCATTCATTATCTCCCGCTTTATCCTCTATTAGGGTTGCGGTGGGGTTCCCCATGCCCATCCAGGGGAGAACATTTCGGGCGCTGGGCACATACACCCAGGACAGGGCGCCAACCCATCGCTGGGCACACACTCACACACACAGACACACTCTATATGGGGCAATTTGGAGAATTCAATCGACTTGATCCATGTTTTTGGACTGTGGGAGGAAACTGGAGAACCCGGAGGAAACCCACGCGGACACGGGGAGAACATGGAAACTCCACCCAGATGGGGATTCGAACCGGGAATCCCTAGCGCTGAGAGGAGAACATGCTAACCACTAAGCCACCGTGCCGCCCCCGGATGGAATCCTATTGGTTGTTAAACGGGAAAGGCGGGAGAAGGCGGCAGTTGGGGAGCAAAGCGAACTCGTGATTGGATAGGTGACAGACAAAGACCAATTATTGGCTCAATTGAACCAAGTTGGCTCAACACACGTCATGGTGAAGCACACGCTTGTTGTTAATGAATGAAGCGATCATGGCGTTTAAGAATTCAGCCTCAAATGTGAAAAGCACATTGAAGTAAGTGAGCTATAAAGTGTTTCAGCTCCATTTCATATTTGATACTTTTTATTTGGTGCATTACTTTAGCCGATGTTCTGATGAGTTGTGTTATTCTTACAGTTGCTTAAATAAAACAGTAGTTCTGAGTTTTAAACTTAACTCTTGTTCAGCCCCAACTTCTAATCTCTAATTGAACCTGCTAGTTAATGTTAAATGTAAGGCTCACGGAAGGTAGGACACGTTAAACACCTTATGCTTTGATATTAATTAGCTGACTTTTGATTAAATTTTAATGGTGTCCTCTACTGTAAGCGTTATACTGAGAGACTGATGACGTCATGTCCTAATATGTAGAATATTGTTCATTCATTCATTATCTCCCGCTTTATCCTCTATTAGGGTCGCGGTGGGGTTCCCCATGCCCATCCAGGGGAGAACATCTCAGGCGCTGGGCAGATACACCCAGGACAGGGTGCCAATCCATCGCTGGGCACACATACACACTCTATATGGGGCAATTTTGAGAATTCAATTAACTTGATCCATGTTTTTGGACTGTGGGAGGAAACCGGAGAACCCGGAGGAAACCCACGCAGACACGGGGAGAACATGGAAACTCCACCCAGATGGGGATTCGAACCAGGAATCCCTAGCGCTGAGAGGCGAACGTGCTAACCACTAAGCCACCGTGCCGCCTTAGAATATTGTTCAATATTAATAATCAGTACATTGACAACTACATTATTTAATTTGTAAATTGTTTTGCACATCAGAACATTTAATTAAAATGTCAGGGCCTATTAATATACAGACATGTAATGGTTTTGGATAGGACAATATTCTTTCATTCATTCATTATCTCCCGCTTTATTCTCTATTAGTGTCGTGGGGGGGGGGTTCCCCATGCCCATCCAGGGGAGAACGTTTCGGGCACTGGGCAGATACACCCGGGACAGGACGCCAATCCATCACTGGGCACACACTCACTCACACAGACACACTCTATATGGGGCAATTTGGAGAACTCAATTGACTTGATCCATGTTTTTGGACTGTGGGAGGAAACCGGAAAACCCGGAGGAAACCTACGTGGACACGGGGAGAACATGGAAACTCCACCCAGATGGGGATTCGAACCGGGAATCCCTAGCGCAGAGAGGCGAACGTGCTAACCACTAAGCCACCGTGCCGCCCTAGGACAATATTAAAAACAATATTAAACTAATGCAGTTTACTGCGTGTTTTCATGGTTGTGCATCTTCATTTGATCAAAAAGATACCATGTTAAAATGTAATTAGAAGTTATTTTTAAATAAATACTTTCACTTTTTTACTTTAACTACATCTAGGTAGGCGGCACGGTGACTTAGTGGTTAGCACGTTCGCCTCTCAGCGCTAGGGATTCCCGGTTCGAATCCCCATCTGGGTGGAGTTTCCATGTTCTCCCCGTGTCTGCGTGGGATTCCTCCAGGTTCTCCGAATTCTCAAAATTGCCCCATATACAGTAGAGTGTGTCTGTGTGAGTGAGTGTGTGCCCAGCGATGGATTGGCGTCCTGTCCTGGGTCTATCTGCCCAGTGCCCGAGACGTTCTCCCCTGGATGGGCATGGGGAACCCCACCGCGACCCTAATAGAGGATAAAGCGGAAGAAAATGAATGAATGAATACATGTAGGTACCTTATACTTCTACTTGTTTAAAAAAATACTTCAACTTTCTCTTTTATTTTACAATATACTAGTCTTTTTACATAAGTAAGGTACTTCAGTACTTCCCAGATCATATATTTATTTTCAGACCACATTCCTTCTTTAAAGATGATGTCCTGCCACTGTTTAATAATGCGTTGACCAGATTTTAGTGGCTTCATCAATCTCCTCAGATTGCTTTGTTTGTTGCATGCCAATATTTTGACCCTTCTGTAACAGATTAACATGTTTTCCACGACAACAGAAAATGTCTTTGGACATGGTTGTTTTCAAATGAGAAGTTATTCAAAACATCAGTTAGGGTTAAATAACATATTGCCAGCTGAAACATATTCACCAGCACAGTAGTAACTTAAAAGGTCATGTACTAAAAATTTTCTTAGTTCTATCCAGTTGGTGACAATTTTTTTGAGCAAGCAGTGCACTTTCTATTGATATGTCAATTTTTCGGTGCAGTATATGCCAGCATCCACTAGAGAGTGCTTAATGAACATTGTTGTATGTGATGTCTGCATGTGCATTTTAGTTATTAAATAACTAAAACATTTGTAACCCAATTAAATAATTAATAAAATGCCTCCGTCCCGCAGTCCAGTGTATATTCTACATAAAAAAACCCAAAGTGCCAGTAAGATAAAAATGTCCAATCTGGCTCTAGATTGTTCAGGAGAATAAGAATTGAGGTAACAAGCCAAGTGCATTCATTTGACAGGAGGTTTCAGGACAGGGATATGATGGGGTTGCAAATGTGAGGGAGAAAACAAGTCTGCATTCCAGGATTTGCAAACTCTGAATTCTTTTTTTTTTTTTTTTTTTTTTTTTTTTTTTTTTTTTTTGTGCTATGTTAGGCAACGCTTACACATGATGTTTTAAAAAACAATTTGAAGTAAATCGAAATCAAATAATTAGGAACTAATGGAAATTCTACACTAGAGAACAAAATGGTAATCACAAAAATATCTGTCCAGACTGGCCAGGTTCCTTTGAGCTTCATATCAAGGGTGTAGGTGTGCACTGCTCACACATATTTGTGTGGGCTGCACATCAGATGCAATACCATATTTGCAAAAGGGTGTGAATGAAGAGATATGAGCTTAATGATGTATGATTAACCTGTAAACAATTAGAAAATCGTGTGTGAGTAGATGTGAATTTAGGATGTTTTGTACCTTCCCTGATGTGTCCAGGCCGGGGCGTCATTGATGTTAATGGTGAGGGGAGCTGTTGAAAGAGAGTAATAGCTGGAGGGGCCTATGAAACAGACAGGATAATAATAAGAGAAAGAAGGATATAAAATAAGAACGCAATGTGGGTGTTGATTGCGCAGTTTATAATGCAGCCAGTTTTTTTTTTTCTTAGGTGTAAAGCATTATATGATACTATATATAGTACAAAAATGTTTTCTTTAAAAATAAATTTCTAGAATTATGTTTAATTTAGTTCAAATAAAATGTTGTGTACTTAACAATTAAGACATTAACAATTATCAAAATTGTTAAAAAAAAAAAAGACAATTAACAATTTAACAATTAAGACATTAACAATTATCAAAATTGTTAAAAAAAAAAGACAATTAACAATTTAACAATTAAGACATTAACAATTATCAAAATTGTTAAAAAAAAAGACAATTAACAATTTAACAATTAAGACATTAACAATTATCAAAATTGTTAAAAAAAAGACAATTAACAATTTAACAATTAAGACATTAACAATTATCAAAATTGTTAAAAAAAAGGCACGAATATACAATTTATTAATTCATTCTCTGAGCAGGGCGGCACGGTGGCTTAGTGGTTAGCACGTTCGACTCTCAGCGCTAGGGATTCCCAGTTCGAATCCCCATCTGGGTGGAGTTTCCATGTTCTCCCCGTGTCTGCGTGGGTTTCCTCCGGGTTCTCCGGTTTCCTCCCACAGTCTAAAAACATGGATCAAGTCAATTGAATTCTCAAAATTGCCCCATATAGTGTGTGTCTGTGTGAGTGAGTGTGTGCCCAGTGATGGATTGGCGGCCCATCCTGGGTCTATCTGCCCAGCGCCCGAGATGTTCTCCCCTGGATGGGCATGGGGAACCCTACCGCGACCCTAATAGAGGATAAAGCGGGAGATGATGAATGAATGAATTCTCTGAGCAATTTGTCATGATTAGGATCGCAGCGGGGTATGAAGTCTATTTAAATTGTCAAATAATGGCAATAAGTGGGGAAACACCCCAGACATAATTAACCATAAGTGTGTAATCTGCTGTAGACAAAGTTCTAGAACTGCTCCTAACTTCCGTATCCAAAATACTTGCCATGTTGCAAGGGTGATCTTATGTCATGAGGCCAGCAACCTGCCAGAGAAGAAGCATTGGAAATCTACCACCTCAGTTTGATTAAATCTTAGTTGAGGAATCCATCTGGTATCATTCCAGAAGATACATATGCAGGCTATACAAATTAGTTTATCTCTGAAGTAGTAAAGGAGTCATATAGCAGTTGGCTGAGCTCATTGATAAACCAGATGGTTCAGATTTTTATGGGCATCAGAAAAGTAAATCTGTTTTTAGTCTGATGCATATGCATTACCTAATGATGATAAGCTTCTCAACAGCTTAGGTTTGTTAAAAGCCAACAGACTAGACTTCGTAAAAAATATTTGCACCTTTTAATATCAATTTTCTTTTTTTTTTTATTAATTTCTTTATTTATATTATTTATATATTTCTGTCCCCCAGGCATTCAGATTACACCAATTGTGACACTGCAATTTGAGTTGTCAGGGATCTAAGATTTTAACAGAGGGACAACAGGAAAAGCAGATACAAGAAGTAATACAGTGAAGAGGTAATGCAGGGCCAGTAAGTCTGTGATCCTTACTCACTGTTATTACCTTCTGTCTTTCTCATTCACACTGTACAGGCCACGCCCTTTACAATGACTCCACATAATGCAGAAACCCAATATATGGATCAATTGTTGACATCTGGCTTTGCACCCTTTTAGATTTTACGTGGTCCACAAACTGGGTACACAGATGGTGGTGGTCAGCTTCCTCTCTAGGGAGGAGGAGGGGAGTGTTGCAGGGTGTGGTTCATGTGAGATACCTTTTGTAATGTGTTTGTGGTTCTATTTATCATCTGCTTTAAAAAAAATAAAAAAAAAATAAATACAAGAAAATAGATTCATAAAATATTAAAGGACGCTTTCTTAATCAGGCCGGTGGTCTCTATTTGGACACAAATTTGGATTGTTTATTGTCAGTTCTGCAGTGACACTGAAGCCGTAAGGGGATTTTTGTGCAGCAGTGCTGCTGTAGTTTCATTTAAACGGCTCAGTGACACTGCTGGGGTAGAAATAATACACCAACCAAATAATAGCTGCTCTGTGGTGCTACTATTGAGATCCTGACAATTAGAGAACAGAGAAAAGGGAACTAACACAGTGTACTCTAGAACACATGCAGATGGACTACAGTCTAGAATTGTAGAACTACAAAGTCTATCTATACGATAAGTGAAGCTGATAACCTGGACAATAAGTAGAGCAAAAAAAGAAGTGTGTCCAATCTTTTGTACTGGTACTGTATACATACATTATTATCTTCCGCTTTATCCACTATTAGGGTCGCGGTGGGGTTCCCCATGCCCATCCAGGGGAGAACGTTTCGGGCGCTGGGCAGATATACCCAGGACAGTGCGCCAACCTATCGCTGGGCAGTACTGTATACAAAGAATAATATTTTATATTACTAGATTTTATGTACTTTAACAAACATTTTTTCATGTCATATATAGGCAAAAGTTTGAACACACTGTAATTCCGGACTGTTGTCCGAGAAGACCATGTAAGTAAGGCCAATAAATATGAATATATAATTTATAAGGCATCTTTGTACTTGACCACAAAAGGTTTTTATTTTTTTTTTTATTTTTTTTTTTTTTCCCCCGGAACTTTACTGCAACTTTACTGTTTATATATATATATATATATATATATATTATATATATATAAAGGATTTTGAATTTTCGGACCATTTAAACCTTAACAGTTTACTATTTTTGGTTTAGCCTAATTCTACGGCACGTTTGTAGTAATAAGTTAAGCCCTGTTTTTATCTTTTGAGTTAATACCTAAAGGTTTAAATGTATCTGGTGTCTTCCTGGCTACTTTAGCATTACTTTAAAAACTTACCAGTTGTTGAACGTGTGACAGATCCTGTTGATGAAGCTGTTGTGTATGTTCCATGTTCTAGCACTGCAGTTTAGTTTAAGCAGTATGGAGCTACACCTGTGTGTTACGTTGCCTTGGCACAGGAACGCAAACAAACTGCTTTCTTTTAAACAGGAGAACAAAAGAGGAATTGGCATTTGATAGGCATGCCATTAATTACTTCACATGAAAATAGCTCAACATATGCGCACAGCAAAATCCAAATTAACACCCACCATGTTCATTTGTGTCCAGATGGATTTACAGAAACTCGGTAGGTGCTAATTCAACCCTGGGGACTTCAGTGTGTGGGTGACAGTATATGCAATAATTTCATTTTTGCATGGGCAGTGGAAGTGTGGAAGCTCTGTAGTCCTCAAAAGGCATCTTTATTACAATAATTTGCTCATGCCCAGAAAATGTTGAGTCTCTGGGACTTTACATAAACATTCTAAAAATTTTGTCCTGGTACGAACAGTACTTCAAGAAGAAGTTATTTTGGAAGCAGGACACTTTAATGTGCCCAGCGATAGTTTGGCGCCCTGTCCTGGGTGTGTCCGCCCAGCACCCGAAACGTTCTCCCATGGATGGGCATGAGGAACCCCCCCTCCCCCCCGCGACCCTAGTAGAGGATAAAGCAGAAGATGATGGATGGAGGCTCTAATGAAAAATGTATTAATCTGCCATTGTACAGTAACTTAATATTATCCATAGAAAATATATCTGTTCTAAAAAATTTATTTAAGAAAATGCAAATTATCTAAAAGCAGATCATGGACATTTATATTGAAACAACCGTGAATAGATATGATATTTGAAGTAGGGGTGAGCTGCAGTATTCGCTGATTTGACGATTCGATTCGGAGAACCGTAGTCGACTATGAACCTCATAGTCGAATGTACCATTTTGACCACATGGGGGTGCTCATGGCTGCTGCTAAGCATTAGTTTTTACATGAAATGTCTTTGTTTTCGTTATATATATATAGCCTTTTGTCAAATAAAATCATCCTAATTTCTGTTAATATTTTTTTTTTAATGATGTGTGCGCTTTAACAATAGGCTACACATTAATAAAGCTCCTCCTGCAGTTAGTTGCACATTCCAAATGAGCAGAGCTGAACACGCTACAGGGCCGTAAGCATTTACCGGTGTATTTTTCGATGATGGCTATGGCTACTAAAAAAGCTTCCAAAATATGGGAGTTTTTTTGAAAAAGATAAAAACGAACCCAAGAAAGTAAAGTGCAAGTTATGTCATCTAATTCTTGCATATCACACGACAACAACCAACATCAGCGCAAAAGTCCAGAACGGGGATCCCATTTACGATGCTCTAGAAAAACAAGTAAAATATAAAAAATATATATTTTTTAAAAACCACGCTTATAGCGCCATCTTGTGGTGAAATTTTAACTGATTCGACTATCAGTCGACTATAGGGAAAATCTGACGAATCAGATTCGACTATGAAAATCCTTAGTTGAAGACACCCCTAATTTGAAGTCAAATAAATGGTGTGATGTGTGCAATAAGTATGTTTGCCACAAAAGCTGTATATGAGTCCCATGTAAGGTGCCACTCTTACATTGCAAGTCCTAAAGGTGTATGTAAAACCAATTATAGGGTCCATTACAACTAAAACACCCAAGTTCCTTGAACCTAGAGCTAGTCATTTGAGCAGTTATGTAGGCTTAGTACTGAACTCGCACACGTGCTGAACTCCAACCAGTGATTTTACTGTGTGAGTATGTTTGTGAAAATGTTGATTTTATTTCGGCCAATTAATCCAATCACTTTAGAAGTACTAGAAAGTACTAGAAGTACCAGTAAAGTTTGTCTTAAATTGGCACACTGACTCATGGTGCTGGATTACATTAGCACTTGAGTCTTTTTGCATGTTCCTCAGATCTCACTATGGGTTGAGCTTAAAATTCCTCCTAAAGTTTAAAACCTATGTCTTCTTGTGTTTGCCTTCCTGGCTGGTGAACTTTTCCACCTCAAAATAAGTTAAGAAAGCAATTCTATACAATAGCACCACTGCACTTTTTACAGTATTCTTATGTTAGATGTGGGGGTGGCACGGTGTCTTAGTGGTTGGCACGTTGCCTCTTGGCGCTAAGGATTACCAGTTCGAATCCCAATCTGGGTGGAGTTTTCATGTTCTCCCCGTGTCCGCGTGGGTTTTCTCCGGGTTCTCCGGTTTCCTCCCACAGTCAAAAACATGGATCAAGTGTATTGAATTCTCCAAATTGCCCCATATAGAGTGTGTCTGTGTGAGTGAGTGTGTGTGCCCAGCGATGGATTGGCGCCTGGGTTTGTCTGCCCAGCGCCCGAAACGTCCTCCCTGGATGGGCATGGGGAACCCCACCGCGACCCTACTAGAGGATAGAGCGGGAGATAATGAATGAATGAATGTAAAGCAAAAATAGACCTCCAGCATGACTCAGCTAGATTAAGTATATTTCGAATTAGTGACATTAAAATTAATTATCATAAACACTTTTTGTTAAACTGTCAAGATGTACTTTTAATCATTGCTTTTCTTAATTATTAATATTCTTAATAATGTATTATAAACCCAATGCAGACTGCTCATTGAGAGCCAAACAATATAAATTGTATACTGTATTTGTGGCAACATGGGACCCAATGAGGACCGGACACAGGATTTTACAAGCACAGGAAAAGGCTTTATTTAACAAACTGCAACAAAACTACATTTAAATACAGCTGCTGACTGGTGTCCCTGCAGTCGCCCTGCGATCTTGTTGCTTCTGATTGCCTTCACCCATTGCACGAAGTGCTCCAGCATATCAAGTCTGTACACCGCTCGTTAGCGGAGCCTCCGGCAGGTGCGTCAATCCCCTCGGATTAACGTCCATTGTCATCGTCTCTGCCTCCTTCCAAGCATTGCTGTGCCGCAGTCACACCGCAGACTGATGGGTGGTGGTGGTATTAATGGGGTGCGCAATGGAGAGAGAGAGATCCCATCTTCCTACCTCCATACTCCAACTCCGTCTATCTGTGGGTTTCAAGCATCCACTCTCCAGCAAGTAGCCACTTGCGTGACATCCAGGTTGCCGAAGAACCTCTCTTCGTCCATCTCCTGCTTCAATTCCCACACAAATGCGGAAGGTTTGTGCATTCCGTCTTTTGCAGCAAAAAGGCGTGATGCAGCAACAGGATCCTCGGCATACCCTGCCAACGGTAATAGCAAGCTCCATGAATGTTACAAGATCAGTAAGCCAGGGTTGTGCATCCCTGCTGGAGAACCCGCACACAATGTCGCAGTTACATTGTGTGGCCACATGCTCCTCATTTTCCAGGGTTTCAATACCAATATGGCAAGGTTGTTTGGGTGACACCAAGAAATAGGAGATTTATTTAGACATAAAGGCTTTCAACAGTATTTCATTAAACTTTTAAATAATATTGTTGCCTTGCGAGCTCAGCTTTTATTTACTTGATCCTCTGCTAGATTGCAATTGGGTTCTCCATGACCAAGCAGGTGAAAACCTTTCAGGTGCAGGGCAAATACACCTAGGACCGGGTGCCAATCTATCGCTGGGCACACACACTACAAAAGGGCAATTTAGAGCAGCCAATTAACCTTGAATTCACTGTTGTTTTTAGGACTGTTGGAGGAAACTGTAAAGCCCGAAGAAAACCCAAGTGCACAAGAAAAGAACATGGAAACTCCACCAAGGGGGTTACTTTAGAAAATGTTTACTCTGCAATAGCTAAATAGTCCCTCAAAATGGGATTCCAAAATTATAATTACATCTGCAATGTAAACACAAAACAGGGGAGGTGCATTCTCCAACAGTTCTGAAAACTCTAAAAAGGTTTCATTAACTTAACAATTAAAAGAAAAACATCTTATTTACACAACTTACTTAATTGCAATTCAATGTTGGTTTCGAAAAAAAAGTTAGGGCAAATTTTGTGTACACCTACACATTGTCAGCCTGTGGAAACCAGAAATGCAGAGGAACTCATTTTGAGAACTTTAAATGCTTTTAATTCGATCAATGTGTTTTCCACTAATTGTAGCCTTGCAGAAAGTAAGTCGACTCAATAGAGCATGTAAGACTGCTTAAAACAATGTTTAATTCCTTTTGACTTTTTCTTTTTAGTAGTATATAAAGATAATAGTGTTGATTTTGTTTATTGCATTAAGTAACACATTCTGTTACTGGGTGGTTAGATTAAATGTTTTATTATACTTTTAAATCTTATTTCACTCCTGCCTATACTTTTCACTCTGTTTCTCTTTTATGCGTTCCTCGTCCCAAATGCCCACACACTGACTGAGCTTATAAAAATAGCGGCAATCTTCCAGGCTCTGAGCACGCCTTGATTAATTACTATGTGTGGAGTGTTGGCAAGATTGTTTTTTTGGAGAGTATAAGAAAGATAGAGAGAGAAAGAAAGGGAGAGAGAATGTGTGATACTGGCTAACTGGCTGAAGTTAACACTCCAACAATCAAGATTATTTTTACTCTATAGGTTGTCTTTTATCAGGAAACATTAATGGATTATTTTTAAACACTATTATTTTCAAAGATTTTAACCTACCAAAAAAAGCTAAAATATTAATAATATTGCACATCTAACATCCATCCATCCATTATCTTCCGCTTTATCCTTTATCCTTTAGGGTCACGGGGGGGGGGGGGGGGGTTCCCCATGCTCATCCAGGGGAGAACGTCTTGGACGCTGGGCAGATACACCCAGGACAGGGCGCCAATCTATCGCTGGGCACACATACACTCACACAGACACACCCACAAACACACTCTATATGGGGCAGTTTGGAAAATTCAATTGACTTGGTCCATATTTTTGGACTGTGGGAGGAAACCGGAGAACCCAGAGTAAACACACTCTGACACGGGGAGAACACTGAAACTCCACCCACATTGGGATTCGAAATGGGAATCCCTAGCGCTGAGAGGTGAACATGCTAACCACTAAACCACCATGCCGTTACAAATACTTTGTAGCCCTTAACTCATTTTGCCATATATTTGGCTGTCTCTATTTTATTGCTATTAAGAGTGTTCTGAAGTCTCTGTCTTTCCAGACCATAGAAGGCCCCCAACTGACTTTACTAACTGTTCAAATGTATTAACTCAATAAATCTAATGTCTGCCTCAGTATGAACTTCAGATCCACCAGCCTTGCTTATCGGGCTTTCCAGATTTCCACATTTTAAAAGCAACTCAAATTTGTACTAGTATTACAATGTATTTCATCTAAATTTCAACATGTCTCATTGAATGCCGTCTTCCGAATATTCTTTTCTCTGAGTAAGGTGATGCTCTCCAATTTTAGCTAAAGAGTCAAGATTGTAAGAGATGAGCTATTAAATAGCTGCTGTCTGGTCTACCCAGTAGCACACATCCTTTTATCAGACAGACCACATTTAATCTACTTCAGCTTCTATTTCCTCAGCTCTTAAGTCAATACTGTGCCCACTGAATAAATGGTACAAAAGGTGTGAGAAGCACAAATGCATCATGACCTGGGCCTCAAAGGAGTACTGGAATCCATTTACATTGTATACTCAAACTTTTCCCACTCTTTATAGTCATTATTTGGGTTTTTGTGCTATAAAGATACATTCTCCATGTTAGTTTATTCATTATCTGAGAAAAGCCTTTTTTAGTTTATTCCATGGTACTTCTACAATACTTTAGGTATGGTGTAATTTTCTTTTTTAGCACTTTAATAAGTCATGCAAGAAATTCATATCTGTGGTTCAGACATAAAGATGAAAACAAAATACCATCGGGGGAAAAGGCACACACCTGCCATTTTAAACTGGTAAATATATCGTAGTTCTAATTGCACATGTTTTATTGTTGGCTTTGTCACATTGCAAAAAATAGCTTTGTATTCGTTTGTTCATAAAATTTATTTAGTCTATTTTCACTGAATCTGAGACAACTGGTACATTTTTCATCTGTCAAAAGTTTGGCTGCATCTACATCATTGGTTTTGCAAAGATAAGTTCCCTGCTACATATAGTGACTAGAAAAATACACTTAAGTGTGACATGTCATTTGCACTCGTAGGTACACGAAGAACAAGCAAGTCCCAAAATAGTTTAGATCGAAGGTCTTGCTGCTGACTTCTCTTCAAATCCTCTATTGCATTACAGTCCATTGCCTGTGAAATGAGGCCAATTAAAAATTAATAGTTCTCTTAATTTGTATAAGGATGCATAGTGTAACATTTAATAATCTATTATTGTGCATTATTTATTTGCGGTGAAGCTGGGTCTCTCCACCATGCTTTACTGTTGCCTGCCCGCACCTATTTATGGCCTTTCAACAAACTTTACAGGTGCAGGAGGTTAGTAGCTGATTTGCCTACAAATTTATTCATTCATTCATCCATTATCTTCCGCTTTATCCTCTATTAGGGTCGCGGGGGGGTTCCCCATGTCCATCCAGGGGAGAACGTCTCGGGCGCTGGGCAGATAGACCCAGGACAGGGCGCCAGTCTATCGCTGGGCACACACTCACTCACACAAACACTCTATAGGGGGCGATTTGGAGAACTCAATTGACTTGATCCATGTTTTTTGGACTGTGGGAGGAAACCGGAGAACCCGGAGGAAACCCACGCGGACATGGGGAGAACATGGAAACTCGACCCAGATGGGGATTCGAACCGGGAATACCTAGCACAGAGAGGCGAACGTGCTAACCACTAAGCCACCATGCCGCCCGCCTACAAATTTATTTTAATTGAATTTACGGAAGCATGGTGGCTTAGTGGTTAAGCCACTAGGGATTCCCGGTTCAAATCCCATTCCGAATGGATTTTCCATGTGGGTTTCCTCCGGGTTCCCCGTTTTCCTCTCACAGTCCAAAAACATGGATCAAGGTAAATTAGTGCTCCAAATTGCCCCATATATAGTGTGTTTATGTGTGTGTCCATATGATTGAGTGTGTGCCCAGCGATAGATTGGCCCAGTGCCCGAAACATTCTCCCTTGGATGGCCATGGGACCCCCCAGGTGGAATAAAAGCTTTGAATTTGACTTTTATGTTTTTACATAATGAATATAACTTCATTGATGTCAGTTTGGCTTATGTTGTTTCTAAGTGAAATAAGAAGAAATGAGTGGTGAGTGGTGAGATTTTTCTTCATCGAATATTCAATTCTGACTTCATGACACCGACTCAAATAGTTTAACTGTCTCATTGTGTCTCACTTATCTCACACACCCTGCAGCACATGCTCAACTATATGGCCATTATCTGCTTTGGTTTCCATGGAAACCCTTACCTGCTTCCGCAAGATTTTAGGTGCTGGAGGTGACCATGTGTGCGCGTATGTGAGTATATGTATATGTCTTTACTTGCAGTCCATGGCCAGAAGTATATAGACATTGTTTTTAATTAGAGTGTGAAAATATTTCACAGCCAGTTTTGACATTTACCATAAAAATAACTATTCAGCCATTTCCATCTGTAGACCAGCAATAGCAGTAGAATAGGTCATATAGAAACGGTCAGTGACTTTCATTATTTAAGTGTGATAGGATGAATAGTGCTTTTTAAAATAAAGTCATACGTTTTGGTTTTTTTTTTCTCATTTTGGTGTGCATAGAGCTAGAGCCTTTATAACCCCTCTGGGATTAATTTAAAGCCCAACAGCGAGTCAGGCCTTATTATCCTACAGCAGTGTCTACTATATTAATGATTCACCGGTCAATCTGAAGTCAATCCTTAAAATCATTTTCCAAAATCTTGTAGGCTTTCTTCAAATCGTGACTATTATTGACAAGTGAAAAACAGCCTTCATTTAATGGTTTTGGATTAAAGTACATGCAGCCATCATGTTTGGCATTCAGAAATATTTAAGTTTTATTAAAAACCTTAACAATGGCTTTGGGATCATTTTTTTAACACATATGTCAGTTGAATAAACTAGAAAGGTTTGGAATCAGGATAATATAATAATGTTCTGACAAAAACAGAAAACTAAATGTAACATATAATGAGTGTGGACTAATAAACACCCACTTGGATATATCTCCATAGCTCCATCAGTTCTTCTTGGCAATCAGATTGTTGTATGCGTAATGATGCAAAAGCTTTTTCTGTCGTTTTATATTTAGAACCGCTCGCAATCAGAATATGACTAAAATTGTAGCTAGACAGAAATGATTTTCATTTCAGAAATATAATACATACCTCATAAAGTGGTATCAAAAGGTTTGTAACCGTTACCCAAATTCCGTAAATGTTTGTTAGAATTTTTGCATAAATTTCAGCTGCAATATCAAGTTTTTATGTTATCATATCATAAAATCATTGCCCCTGATGACACCACCATCTCAAATCGAGTATCTGCATGCCTCTCCGACATATCTGTCTGGATGAAGGCCCGTCATCTCAAATTAAACTTAGAAAAAACAGAGCTCCTCATTATCCCTGCTAAACCCTCAATCCATCACAACCTGACCTTCCAAATTGATGGCTCCACAATCTCCCCAACTGACTCGGTCCGGAACCTTGGGTTCACTATAGACTCCCACCTTAAACTCTCTGATCATGTGATCAAAACCGCCCGTTCTTGTAGATTCCTTCTTTATAACATAAGGAAGATCAGACCCTTTCTGACTGAACATGCTACCCAACTGCTTGTTCAAGCCCTAGTCTTATCCCGGCTTGATTATTGTAATGCACTTCTTGCCGGTATCCCAAATTCCACCATCAGACCTCTTCAATTAATTCAAAACTCTGCAGCCCGACTCGTGTTTAACCAGCCCAAGCGAACTCACGTCACTCCATTACTCACTTCCCTCCATTGGCTTCCTGTAGCTGCTCGCATTCAATACAAGTCGCTGACTCTGGCATACAGAACCATTTCTGGATCTTCCCCCTCTTACCTTCACTCTATCTTTTCAAAATACACTCCGACTCGTTCACTTCGCTCCAGTGACGATTGTCGCCTGGCGATTCCACCTCACCGAGGAGCTAATTCTCATTCTGTGGTGTTCATCACTGCAAAATGGTGGAACGATCTTCCCAACTCTGTCCGTAAGGCAGAATCTTTAAACAGTTTTAAGAAACTACTTAAGACGCATCTATTTACCAAATACCTGTTATAAAAAAAAAATAAATAAAATAAAAAAAAAGGGGGGGGGGGGCGCAGCTTCGAATAACAATCAGGTTGATGAACTTACAGTATAGTTGGTTTTCTCCATGGCTTCTGACTTGTGGTGTTCTCATTTGTAAGTCGCTTTGGATAAAAGCGTCTGCTAAATGACTAAATGTAAATGTAAATATCATGTAAGTTATCATGTTACATAAAATAAATGAAACAAATGGGAGAAAAATGTCAGCTATGGTCTTTCATTTGATATTATAAACCTATGAGAGCCAAAAGTATGAAAAACTTTAAGATTTGCAGAAGTTGAAATTAAATCAGGGCGGCACGGTTCACGGTGCTAGGGATTACTGGTTCGAATCCCAATCTGGAGTTTCCATATTCTCACCGTGTTCGTGTGGGTTTCCTCCGGGTTCTCCGGTTTCCTCCCACAGTCCAAAAACATGGATTAAGGTCAACTGAATTCTCCAAATTGCCCCATGTAGAGTGTGTCTATGTGAGTAAGTGTGTGCCCAGTGATAGATTGGTGCCCTGTCTTGGGTGTATCTGCCCAGCACCTGAAACGTTCTCCCCTGGATGGGCATGCGGAAACCCCCGCGACCCTAGTAAAGAACAAAGTGGAAGATCATGGATGGATGGATGATTTTATTCAATGCGAGGACAACTATGTGAGTGGGCACCCTATTTTATTTCAAATGCAAAGCACCTAAACGTATAAAGCAACAGAAGCACACCCAAGTTCCTAGCTTTCCAAAAACCTTAACAACACCTCAACTAATTAAAATCCTAAAAAAAAAACAACTTAACGTGACTCACTCCTAAATTAGTCACTGAATGTTGTACCCACTCTCAGTGGCAGCTAACACGCATAGCACTTATACCAGAAAAAATAAAGCCTGCTCAAGAGTAAAATCAGGGCCATGTGCTACATGAACAGGGGTAACTAGTGCGGATGATTGCAGATGTGCCTCCCTGTGTGATGGGGTGGGAAATCTAACTTCATCCTGCAGTGTGTCAGCCCTGATTACCTTGAGCTGTTTAAAGAATTTAAATATACTTAGATACATAATTGGGCCAGGTGTTGCCACACCTGCATTTGATAGATCGTGGAAGCAAAGCACATTATATTCACAGTCCTCAACTAGAAAAAGAAACATTCTAGATAACACTAGCGAACTTTACAGTAATTCCAAACTTTATGTGAATTCTTACCATAAACAAGGTTTGGAGGTATTCTGTATTTCATGTATTAATGAGAGCTTTAATAATCGAAAGTCTCAGATATGATGATGATGATGATGATGTGTGCTCTTATCTAAGTTCTTTATCTACATAATTGTTTCAAGAATTTTGTGGAACTGGCAACCATACTTTGTCGTCTCATTTGTTTGTTACCTTATATGATGCTAAACTTGCTTAATGATATTAATTACTATGGGTATTTTTTCATTTTCTTTACTTTTTTTATTTCTGCTAATATGGTTTATGAATTTGGCTGTGTCATTATAGATATACAGTTCCCTTAAAAGATCGAATGGTAGCAGTAGAAACCAAGAGTGCTGACTGCTTCTAAGCTGACTGAATCATGGAAGGCTATGAGGGGTCACGGACTGATTACAGTGAGCCTAAACAAACCCTGGTGCACAGGCAGAACTGCTGGGATGATAAAAAAAATGGATTACCTAGGGGATAAAAGAGAGTGTTGAAGAACTGACATAAGAATAAGGTACGAATGAGAAGAAATTAGGTTTTAAACCAGAGGTTAAATGAAAAGCATGAATAAACATAAATAGCATATACAATAGCAAAATTTGTCATAATTGAGCATCTTTAGTGTGTATTTCAATGGTCAGGATGCTCAGGATGCTCAGAGGCCCATCGCAGTGCAGGTATTATTGTGATAATTGTTATTTGTCATCAATGCACTGGCATGGTGGTGGTGTATTAATGCAACTGTACTAATGGATTAGACGCAACTCTGCAAACCAACAAAAACTGTCCATAATTAGTCCAATTAATTTGATTGGTTTAATGATGTTTGGTATTGGAGATTTTATTTTGTAGCACTTTGCGATTTGGTTCAAATATTACGTGCTTTATAAAAAATAATATCATAAATCAGCATTCTGGGTGGAACAGCTTAGTGGTTAGCATGTTCTCCTCTCAGCACTAGGGATTCCTGGTTCGAATCCTAATCTGGGTGGAGTTTCCATGTTCTCCCCGTGTCCGTATGGGTTTCCTCCGGGTTTTCCGGTTTCGTCCCACAAAAACATGGATCAATGTCAATTGAATTCTCCAAATTGCCCCATATAGAGTGTGTCTGTGTGAGTGAGTGTGTGCCCAGCGATAGATTGGCACCCTGTCCTGGGTGTATCTGCCCTGTGCCTGAAACATTCTCCCCTGGAAGGGCATGGGGAACCCCCCCCAACCCTAGTACTGGATAAAGCGGAAGATGATGGATAGATAAAATGGCATTCTATAGAAAGTGTCATGCGATAAATAAATGAGCAACTTCCTTTAACTTAAATCTACAAGACTGCAATAAGGTAGATATATCTGTGTAGAGTAAGTGGTCTCGATGTTTAAGAACATTAAACCTGTATCTGATCCTATCGTACCAGTGCATCACATATTAACACAGCACCACTACCACCACGTCAACATCCCATTGCTGAGGATCACCCATGTCTCAAATAATACCGGCTCTGGGGAAGTATCCTAAGTAAATGTGAGTAACTATGTAATCAGCAAAATATTTCAAACCTTTTTTTCCCTTGGCCATTATACAAGCCATCTATACATTGAAACCGGCAATCTCAACCTAGATCTCACCATCCACCCTCACATTGCCTGTATCTGCCACCCAATCCCCTTAAAATACTTAACAATTCATCCACTGTCTCTGCAGGTCATCTCTGCCTCTTTCCCTGCCGGCTTTCTGTGATTTTTGACACTACCACCTTGCTTTAGTCATTTCCCTCCTATTTCCAGTTTTCTTTCCTGACAGCAAGCTGCAGGCTTTTCTGTAAAAAAGCAGGTTTACACTTAGCAGAAGGTAGCAATGCAACACACTGCAATGATTATGGGTAAGTTAGTCCATTTAAAAAGACTCAGTTATCTCTAAAAAAGTTTTCTCTGGTAATAGTGAATAAAAGTTATCTATATAATTTGAGCCAGTCTGTGTTTAAGGTTTAATTGCAGTTGTGTATTTTGTCAATGACAAATAAAGCAACTAACTTAAGGTCTACGATACGATAGATATCGTATATCGTATAGATAGATATAATGTAGCTTTATGTTGTGTAATGTAATTAGCTTTATGTTGTGTTTGTGTAATTAATAAAATGTAAAAAAAAAAATTACCTGTTTCTTAGCTATATTTTTGTAAAAGTATAAAGGCATCAAAAAATATAAATCCCTTGCTAGATAGATATATCCATCCATTATCTTCCACTTTATCCTCTACTAGGGTCGCGGGGGGGTTCCCCATGCCCATCCAGGGGAGAAAGTTTCGGGTTCTGGGCAGATACACCCAGGACAGGGTGCCAATCTATCGCTGGGCACACACTCACACACACAGACACACTCTATATGGGGCAATTTGGAGAACTCAATTGACCTTGATCCATGTTTTTGGACTGTGGGAGGAAACCGGAGAACTCCGAGGAAACCCATGCAGATACAGGGAGAACATACTCTACCCACATTGGGATTCGAACCGGGAATCCCTAGCACTGAGAGGCGAACGTGCTAACCACTAAGCCACCATGCCGCCCTAGATGGATATATATCCCTGGAAGAAAAATTCTTAGAAAGATGCCCAAAAATACCCCACAATCTATAGGGTAGAAATATTTCCCAAGTTGTTATTTTTTTTATATATAATTACTGGCTGTTATTTATATTACCTTAAAATTAATATATTCTGGGAGAATAAAATGGGGCATTATATTTTAAACAACCTTTTTCTCTTAGTAATTTTACTTAAGTACTAGATAATTTAGAAATAATACTCTTAAGAAACATTTTTATATATAAGGTTTCTAAGTAACTCTTCACCAGATTTATTATTTGTACCAATAAGATTTTTGTCATTACAAATTACCCTTTTCTAGCAATAGCACTGTTTTTTGTTTTAGCTTTGTTATTAAATCTTTAACATCACCAATTGTGTAGCCCACCTTGAAATGTATATCTGCAATGGATCTGAATTACATAAAAACCTAAATGCCTTGCTTTCTGGACTTCACGTAGGGTAGATTCAGTCATCTCTATCAGCAATAAACAGGTGGACAAAAAAGGGTGGGAGCATGGCAAAGTAAGCCTTGAGGGGTGTTTGGTCTTATTGATTGATGGTGAGGTGACTACACAGAAGTACTTATTAATGCTTTACCTTAAAGGGACTGTCAGCAGCCATGTCAACCATGACGAGGTACAACGGCTGGTGTACCTGATTTATACACAACACACAATTTATATACAACACACTCGCGTTACACTGGCTTGATTTCATCCTTTTTTTATCATTTTCATTATCACTTTGTATTTTCTAACACTGAAATTAGTGCAGCAAAGAATGTAAACCTTATTATCTCGTTTCAATTACTGAAGCTTTAGATATACTGTTGCATTGAATCTACAATTTGTAGTACTGTAACACGGTCCACTCACTGGTTCACATCTTCATCATGGAAATGACCTTCCTATTGAGAATAGTTCCAGTTTTCCACACTGGCTTAGACTAATAAACTCGATTATACTACATTAGAAGTCTTTAATGGACTAAATGGCCCAATATATCAACACTACTTACTTTTAAGGAAGTTGCATAACTGAACCAAGTGTAGTCAAAAAAAAAAAAAAAAAAAAAAAAAACCTCAACAAAACAGGCTGAGCTTGAGGAGCACATAGGACACCACTGTCATAATCTATGCCATTGCTTGGCATACAGCTCCCCAAAACTGTCTCTACATGTTGTGGCAACAGACTGCAACAACCCTGATTTGTACGCTTGGAAGCTTTTTCTCCTGCACATTTCTGACTGCTTTACTTTTTACTGTAATTGTAGAGTTGCAGAGACATCAGGGCAGAATTGCACTGGCTACATCCAGTATAGGCTTCCAGCAGAACTTGTGTATTACATTAATTTGGCCTTTAGTTGTCAAATTATGTGGTTCTGTATTTCATATGTATTTTTAGAATCCAAAAAAGCATTACTAGACTACAACAGTAGTTCTACTTCATGCTTGTATTTTGTTATTGTGACAAAAGCTAATTAAAACTTAGCAGACATCTGTTTACTGCGTGAGATCTTACACACACCCTGAAGAGACATGTACAATTACTGCTGTAAGATTTTTTTAAGATATGTTGCAATCAGCTTTTTACCCATCTGGGTCCAACAAATTCTCCTGAAAGTACAGCACACAGCAAAGTTTGTAAATCTTGTCACACATTCAGCATCAGAACTGAGGTCTTGGTTTTGACTGTCAACTCCAAGGCTTTTTCGTTTGAATGACTCTATTGTAGCTATTTTGTCTTTCTGGCTTTTACATTTGCCCTGCAAATGTAAAACATCCCCATAGTCTGAAACTTCCACCAACATGCCTTCCCTAATGGTTAGTTTTTGCCATACATACTGATATGCAAGGGCCGGTGGCTTAGTGGTTAGCACGTTCGCCTCTCAGCGCTAGGGATCTCGGTTCCAATCCCAATCTGGGTGGAGTTTCCATGTTCTCCCCGTGTCGGCGTGGGTTTCCACAGTCCAAAAACATGGATCAAGTCAATTGAATTCTCCAAAATTGCCCCTATATAGAGTGTGTCTGTGTGAGTGAGTGTGTGCCCAACGATAGACCCCCTGTCCTGGGGGTATCTGCCCAGCACCCGAGACGTTCTCCCCTGGATGGGCATGGGGAGCCCCACCCTGCGACCCTAATAGAGGATAAAAGCGGAAGATAATGAATGAATGAATGAATGAATACTGATATGCAACATGTTTAACAAGAGTACCATTTTTCTAAAGGTTTGCTAAAACCAAAGGCTTGTCTGTAATAGGTCGCCATTCTAATGTAGCCCTACTTTAAAGAAAGTATTTCTTTGCACCACTTTTACCATCTCACCCATAGATTTCAAATGTTAATGCAGAGAACTTTTAGCACCCTTAGCTGATTCTTTAATATTTTAATAATTTCCCAGAAGGATCATTTTAATGCACTCAGCCAGCAAAAAGAATAATTTTGTTTGTTGTGGCTTAGAAAAATGGTATAACAATTACATCAAAAAGTATTTACAATGTAGAAATCTTAACTATAACATGGCAATGTATTGTTTTACATATTTTGGATCAGGGGTTGTAGTTATATTGTAGTTATAACCAGGGGTTATATTGTATTTTGACATACCTACCAGATTTCAAATCCAATATCGGTCAACATTAGCATCACTGTCTTTTTTTTTTAGTCATTAGACCTGAATCCTAGTATTAATGCTATGTATATTAGTTGTGCTAAAAGAAATGTTAGTAATACTGTACTGGTAGTTTTTAAATGTGTAGCTCAGTAAAGAGAGGAGACTGTAGCTTACTGCAGGATGCTGCAGAATCACTAATTTTTTTTATTATTCACATCGAAAAGAACATCTAGTCCCAGCACTAGATGTGAAGATTTACGGTTATTTAGTATAATGTATATATCCTTTTATGTCATTTACTCCAAAAGGATGATGATTATAATAATAATAAAAAGAAGAAGAAATTTGCTCAAGTTTAGAATAACTACATATATAATGATGAGAAAACAAAAGTTTGCATCACATCAATTAAATAAATAGTCAATATAAATCAAATAGTCTTTTATTAAACATTACATGTTTATTGTCTATACAACATGGATAAAAATAAACTAACGGCATCTATATTATCTAATAATGGAGAAAGACCACCATAAGACCAATATGTATTAGATATTGATTTGTGATGGCTGTTCTCAACACAGCAGTTGACAATAACATGGGGATGATGTAATTTTGTGTTTTCGGAGTAAGCCATTAAGTGTGCTTAAATCTGTTCACAGTGTTTCTCTAGTGTCAGTTTAGTATCATTTCCTTTATACCAAACTTTCCCAGCTGTGCTTTGTGCACTGTTGCAAAGTCATAGCTGGAAGCATACATCTGTCCAAAATGTGTGGCTAGTTTTTATATACCTGCAGCAATGAAACTGAATAAACCTGTTGATTTACTGAGATGTGTTTCAATGCTTTTGACCATATAGTTTATGTAAGTAACTGTTAGCTAGACCTTAAAGGTCATGTAAACTGTTGCAAGTGCAGCAAGTGTTAAGGGTGATTAAAAATACCTATACAGCACCAATCACAATTTGGACACACCACCCTCTTGCTTCATTGTCTATTTGTTCCACTTACTATTATAGATAAACTTTGTAGTTTTAAACTTACAGACTGTAGTAGTGTATCTGTTTTCTTTTTTTGTTAGCCCCCTCTTGGTTCTATGTTTGCTGTTGGTCAGAATCATCGCATAAATATTCTGCAGTGACACTGATACAGTGAGGGGTTTTTAGTGCAGCAGTGCTGCTGTAGTTTCATTTCTCCACCTCAGTAACACTGCTGGGATAGGAATAGCAAAATACAAGATGTCATTTACTGTCACAAAATACTGTGTTTATTGAAGTAACTGAAGAATTCACCCATAGATGTGATATTCCATCCATCCATTATCTTCCGCTTTATCCTCTATTAGGGTCGCGGTGGGGTTCCCCATGCCCATCCAGGGGAGAACGTCTTGGGCGCTGGGCAGATGCACCCAGGACAGGGCGCCAATCTATCGCTGGGCACACACTCACACTTTGGAGAACTCAATTGACTTGATCCATGTTTTTGGACTGTGGGAGGAAACCGGAGAACCCGGAGGAAACCCACGCAGACACGGCGAGAACATGGAAACTCCACCCAGATGGTGATTCGAACCGGGAATCCCTAGTGCTCAGAGGCGAACGTGCTAACCACTAAGCCACCAGATGTGATATTCAGAATGAAAAGTATGTAAAGTTTTGAACGAGAATTAGTAATTATTTTTATCTCTATAGCTTGTGTTGATTGTGCAGTTGTAAGATGCAGGACCGTTTCAATGAAAATATATTAAGAATAACACATTTTTTCTGATCACTCGTTTTCTTAAAAAATGGTTTACATCTTACAAATTCTTTCTGTGGTATGTAAACCTGAGAGCTGTGCTGTGTATATTATACACACAGCACGCAATTATAAGAAACATTATAATAATATTAAGTATGGCCTCCCTCTTTCCAAGCAGTCCCAGAATTTGCTGTGTTCTGCTTAACTTTAAAGTCTAAATAAAAACCTTGGTGACGCTTTCTATGAATCCGGTATCCATAATACATTATATGTGCATTTACAAACCATCATAATGCTTCATAACATTTGCCCTAAGCCTCTGTTAATGTACATAGATGTTCATAATCATTGTCATAAATCATTAGTACAATTAGACTAACTAGCTTTATAATATGAACTCATTTCATAAGATTTATTCATTTATAAGATTTTATAAACAATTATGAGTACTTATAAAGTCATTTTTAGGACTTTAATTTGTTAAACACAAATGTTGTAAGGTTTTATGTTGCTGGTCGCTATAATAGGTTGATGAACAGTTACAATATATAATTTATAATGCATCATGCCACTTTGTGTTATAAAGCTTTTGGCATATTCTTATAACACTTCATAAGTGTGGTTATGTGCATCTATTGACATTAACAAAGGCTTATGGTAAGTATTATGAAGTGTTATGAATACTTTATAAAGCTTTATAAATGTGTTAATAATGCATTATAAATACCAGAGTAAGGTGGTGTTACAGAAAAACTCAATGCTTTACAATTACTTTGTCCATATATGTCTCATTAAAACAGGTGCATAAAATTGACAGATGTCAATCCTTACAGCCATACTGTGTGTGTGTGTGTGTGTGTGTGTGTGTGTAATGATGTAGGTGGTATTAGAACAAAATGTCAATTGCTTTGCAGTGAAATATTTTTTTGTCTTCTGGAGTCATGTGATCTAAAAAAAAAAATAAAGTAATATTACTTACTTTTAACCATTGTCTGGATATCTCTAAAATAAAGGCGTATGGTTAACTTGTCATTTGTCTCATGTAGTGGCCATTTTGTAAAAAAATCAAAACTAACACCAGTCGAAACATGATGTTACTTAGATGATAGCAAAATTAACACCAATGTAAACACGAGTAAACTCTAATTAAAAGCCAGTTTCTTCTGCAGTATCAAGCGCATCCTCCATTTCTAAGTTCAGCTTGGGTAACAATGTATGATTTAGTCTTAGCCACGGAATTTGAGTTAAGGGATAAGGATCTTTGATATCATTTACAGAAGGGCTTAAAAGATTATCAACCCTCTAGAAACCACTTGAATTTTCTATATTTCTGTAAAATATCATGGGTAGGTTGCTATACCATCACCGTGCAGACAAACAGGGAAAGACATTCTCAAATATTCCAAACCTGGGGGCAATTTGGTATTTCCAATTAACCTGAATTCCATGTTTCAGGACTGTAAAAGAAAACCAATTTCCAGAAGCAACATGTGCAGGCTCGGGAAGAACATAGAAGTTCAACACAGAAAAGAAACCCATTTGTCTGTCTTAGAATCAAACCCAGGACTATCTTGCTGTGAGGCAGCATATCCCACTAAAGCATTATGCTCCCCTGTCCACAAAATGTTCTTTTTACAAAAAATTTGGCCTGTCACTTGATCCACAGCAAATTGGCAATGTTTTTATTGAAAGGTAATGGCTTTCTATTTGTAAACATGCCAAACACACCACTGTTGTTAGATGTTCTGCTGATGGTGGATTCATGAAATATTCAGAAGACCTATTATTTTGGAGGTTCTTTCCAGGGATTGAATCAATTCTAGAGTTAGTAACAAAATGTTTCAAGAAACATTTTCTCACCACTATTCTTTGTGCAGACATTATTTTACCATAGCAAACTTTATGTATACTAAAATGATGGCACTTCTAACCATTAGCAACCATTTAGTTAACCTGAGACTCTTGAGCAAGCAATATTCAAGCAACATATTTTTTTTTAAATATATTTTAAAGTTTAAATTAAATAATATTGCATTTTTAAAGGACGTGCTTATTATTAGTAGTACTTTTATCCTTTATTCTTGTTTGTATACTATAACACTCAAAACCTACTGTAATTTCCCCCTCAGGGATTAATAAAGAATTCTGATTCTGATCTCGTCATCTAGTTTTCTTAAGAAATAGGAAACTATGTTGAAATCAATCATTGTATCTGTTTACCTGGATTTTGATGAACTAATAATTATGTGATCCTGTAATCACAGATCTTTATAGGTTTTCCATAAATCATATCCGATGATCCTGAACCAGCAAACCAAGGCTGGAGTATAGTGGTTACTTTTCTTAGTAAACAAACATAGTTAATTCTCAAAAACACAATTCATTTCTGTATTCTAGTGTTACTTTTCAAAATAACATAATAGGACATAAAATATGTTTATTCTAGAAAGTCTGTATTGTAAATATCAATGTGCCTTGGAGGATTTTTCTGTCAATACTCAAACTTTGAAACATTATAAAACACTTACAGACACTTTTAAACAATAACCTTTTAATTTATTTTACAAGAATGCCTCACAACCTACAGAAAAGTCAATATTAGCTTACAGTGTTTGCAAAAGGAAAGTCAAAGAGAACAAACAGGGTTAAATTGAAAAGGTTTTTAAAAACTGCATCAAGACATTATCTACGGGATCGAGAGTTATCATTTCATACAAAATGTCATGCAGCAAATTGGTTGTCAAGCCAGAAAAAAAGCACAAGGTGCGTCAAACATGCTGCATCTCAAAGTTGTGTAAGAAAACGTGCAAATATTGAATACAGGATTGTGAAATCGATTTTTTTCCAACTCTTAGAAAAGTAGGCTTATAAATGTGATAAATAAATTAGTATTTCACACCCACGGTGCTCTATGCATAGACTACATTTACTTCATGCATTCGGAAGTGGCAGGCTGTTGCCCACATGAGAAATCCTCTTTTTATTTTTAGTTTTTTTTAATAACAAATGGGTTTGGTTTTACAGTTGTGCTTTTGTGTGTAATGTGCGAAACCCTTTATTACTAGCCTACTAACAAAATTTTCCAATCAAATCAATAGGTTACATGCTACATGAACTTAGTAGCTACCTTCACATTTAGGAATTGTATGTGGATTGAAGAACAGAATAGAATTGATGTTGCACTTGAGGTAAATTGTGTAAACATTATTTTCACTGGTAAGGGGAAAAAAAACAACAAATCGAAACATCATGCTATATTGTAAGACATCCAAAGGTACGTAAACATCAAAGGAGCCTACATTCTTTGAAGGTTTGGACGTGCATATCCCATGCCAGTGCCGGTCGCGTTTAAAGGAACGAGACTTAAAGAAAGCTGCTTTCAAAAGTCTGTTTTGAAAGGATCCGCAATGTCGCTCCACGTGCCGCTACCCGAGTCCGATCATCACAGCCTCCACTTCTTTGGACGGCCGCCGTTCCTTCACCAGAAAGTTGATCATGCTCTCGGACTTGATCATGAGGTTGCAGCCGAGGAAAAAGACGCCGAAGACGACGGTGAGCGACAGCACGCAGAGCACGGCGATCTGCACCGCCCGCGTCACGAACAGTTTGCGCTCGTCCTGCCCGAGCACCAGCGAGCCGCCGCCGCCGCCTCCCGCGCCCGAGCCGCTCACCTGCTGGCTGCCGTTCAGCAGCGCGCCGTGCGCCAGCAGCGTGCCGTTCAGCAGCGTCGCGTTCATGCTCACACGCCGTTCTTCGCTACAAATCTGCTTTCCCTTTTTCTAGCGTCTCATCCGACAAGTCGTGAAAAAGTCACTTAAAAAGAGTGCTGAACTTTTTGTTTTCCCGCCTTGTTTTCCCGCCTGTTCCTCACTTAATGTCTTAATGCGGTGGATGGGGAGATATTATTATGAAAAGTCAAGACAAGATATGCGCAGCGTGCTAAAGTGGACATGGTCTCATTGCCTCGTTGTGCCAGTGTTTGTGAGAGAGAGAGAGAGGGAGGAAAAGTGAGAATGCGAGAGGGAGGGCAAGCGCACGCCGAGGATGCGGTACAGCCTCAGACAATGAGGTAATAAGTGCTCTCTATGGCTGCTATTCAGATGCGATCAGAGGTCAGATTATGAGGACTGGACAGTACTTTGAGGAATAATCCAGACCAGGGGTGTTTTTAGGTTTTGGAAACATCTCATGAAATACACTCATGAAAATTGCCCTTTCATGAGTGTATTTATTAATTTTTCAAACTGTTACATTTACATTTGGTCAGGTGAGAACAGGGTTACTCACAACATCCCTGGAGCAATGAGGGTTAAGGGTCTTGCCCGAGGACCCACATTGGTAACTTCAGGGGACCTGGGATTTGAACCCACAACATTCAGATTGATAACTGGCCACTGAGCTACTACTCCTCCACTGTTGTTACATTCATTTTGTTTGATCGTTTATTAGTATGTTCGCCTCTCAGCACTAGGGATTCCTGGTTCTAGCGTCTCATCCGACAAGTCGTGAAAAAGTCTCTTAAAAAGAGTGCTGAACTTTTTTTCCCGCCTTCTGTTGCGCGCACTGTTCCTCACTCAATGTCTTAATGCGGTGGATGGGGAGATATTATTATGAAAAGTCAAGACAAGATATGCGCAGCGTGCTAAAGTGGACATGGTCTCATTGCCTCGTTGTGCCAGTGTTTGTGTGTGAGAGAGAGAGAGGGAGGAAAAGTGAGAATGCGAGAGGGAGGGCAAGCGCACGCCGAGGATGCGGTACAGCCTCAGACAATGAGGTAATAAGTGCTCTCTATGGCTGCTATTCAGATGCGATCAGAGGTCAGATTATGAGGACTGGACAGTACTTTGAGGAATAATCCAGACCAGGGGCGTTTTTAGGGTTTAGAAACATCAGATCCCTTATTCACCCTCTGTCATCTTTAAAAATTGCCCTTTCATGAGTGTATTTATTCATTTTTCAAACTCTTACATTTAGTCATTTAGCAGACGCTTTTATCCAAAGCGACTTACAAGGTGAGAACAGGGTTAAACACAACATCCCTGGAGCAATGAGGGTTAAGGGTCTTGCTCGAGGACCCACATTGGTAACTTCAGGGGACCTGGGATTTGAACCCACAACCTTCAGATTGATAACTGGCCACTGAGCTACTACTCCCCCACTGTTGTTACATTCATTTTGTTTGATCATTTATTAGTTAGCGGCATGGTGGCTTAGTGGTTAGTATGTTCGCCTCTCAGCACTAGGGGTTCCCGGTTCTAGCGTCTCATCCGACAAGTCGTGAAAAAGTCACTTAAAAAGAGTGCTGAACTTTTTTTCCCGCCTTCTGTTGCGCGCACTGTTCCTCACTTAATGTCTTAATGCGGTGGATGGGGAGATATTATTATGAAAAGTCAAGACAAGATATGCGCAGCGTGCTAAAGTGGACATGGTCTCATTGCCTCGTTGTGCCAGTGTTTGTGTGAGAGAGAGAGAGAGAGAGAGGAGGAAAAGTGAGAATGCGAGAGGGAGGGAAAGCGCACGCCGAGGATGCGGTACAGCCTCAGACAATGAGGTAATAAGTGCTCTCTATGGCTGCTATTCAGATGCGATCAGAGGTCAGATTATGAGGACTGGACAGTACTTTGAGGAATAATCCAGACCAGGGACGTTTTTAGGGTTTAGAAACATCAGATCCCTTATTCGCCCTCTGTCCTCTTTAAAAATTGCCCTTTCATGAGTGTATTTATTCATTTTTCAAACTCTTACATTTAGTCATTTAGCAGACGCTTTTATCCAAAGCGACTTACAAGATGAGAACAGGGTTAAACACAACATCCCAGGAGCAATGAGGGTTAAGGGTCTTGCTCGAGGACCCACATTGGTAACTTCAGGGGACCTGGGATTTGAACCCACAACCTTCAGATTGATAACTGACCACTGAGCTACCACTCCCCCATTGTTGTTACATTCATTTTGTTTGATCATTTATTAGTTAGCGGCACGGTGGCTTAGTGGTTAGCACGTTCGCCTCTCAGCACTAGGGATTCCCGGTTGGAATCCCCATCTGGGTGGAGTTTCCATGTTCTCCCCGTGTACGCGTGGGTTTCCTCCGGGTTCTCCGGTTTCCTCCCACAGTCCAAAAACATGGATCAAGTCAATTGAGTTCTCCATATTGCCCCATATAGAGTGTGTATGCGTGCGTGTCTGTGTGAGTGACTGTGTGCCCAGCGATAGATTGGCGCCCTGTCCTGCGTGTATCTGCCCCTCATCCGAAACGTTCTCCCCTGGATGGGCATGGGGAACCCCACCGCGACCCTAACATAGGATAAAGCGGAAGATAATTTATTTATTTATTTATTTATTTATTAGTTATATTGGATAAAATTAAAAAACATATGAAATATGTCAGCAGTGGAGAGCACATTCAGTTCTAATAAATGATGGTTTTGGCTGAAATGTTTGAATAAACGAACCTGAGCTTTGGCAGAAAAGCATGAATCCGTGTTATCCGAGCTTTTGATTTGAAATACCGTAACTTTGTGACAGTTTGCGCCTTCAGAAAAATTCTGACGGTTTATGAAAGCTGAGAAGCTGCTCTTTACAGCCAACATACAGTTATTACGGTAACTTTACTCCCAATACTGGCGAAAAAACACAGTTTTTTACACACAGTTCGGTCCCGCTGCTGGAGGAGAGGCGGCCAGAGAAAGCTGCCCTCTTTTGATCCGGGGCTACTGACAAAACATCCGGGGCTATTGCCCCGAAAGCCCAGGTCTAACGATGCCCCTGATCCAGACTTTTCTAGTTCCTCTCCTCATTCAGTGAATATTGGAAAGCATTGAGGTCAACAAAGGTTTGAGAACAGGTGCATGGACAGTTGTGCTTACTGAATTTCACAATTCAAAGTAAATATCGCCTTTAGCTTAAAACATCCTTTTTTTTTTTTTTTTTTTTTTTTTTTTTTTTTTTTTTTTTTTTGTCCATCCATCCATCCATTATCTTCCACTTTGTTCTCCATGCCCATCCAGGGGATAACGTCTCGGGCGCTGGGCAGATACACCAAGGACAGGGTGCCAATCTATCACTGGTCAAACACTCACTCACTCACACAGACACACAAACACACTCTATATGGGGTAATTTGGAGAATTCAATTGACATTCATCCATGTTTTTGGACTGTGGGAGGAAACCCACATGGACACGGGGAGAACATGGGAACTCCACCCAGATTGGGATTCGAACCAGGATTTCCCAGCGCCAAGAGGCGGGCGTGCTAACCATTAAGCCACCGTGCCGCCCTTTTTTGATGTCATGCATCAAAAAAAAAAAAAAAAAAAAACACTGTGGTGGGGGGGGGGTGTCTCCATGCTCATCCAGGGGAGAACATTTCAGGAGCAGGGCAGATACACCAAGAAAAGGGTGCCAATCTATCATTGGGCACACACTCATACACACACAGACAAATTAATTTATTAATTATCTTCTGCTTAATCCTTTACTAGGATCTTTGAGGAGAAGGTTTTGGGGGCAGATACACCTAGGACGGGGTGCCCATGTATCACACTCACTCACACAGACATATACATACAAACACACAGTATCTGGGGCAATTTAGACCATTCCATTTACCTTAAATCCATGTTTTCAAACCATGGGAGGAAACCGGAAAACCCGGAGGAAACAGGGAGAACATGAAAACTTCACCCAGATTGGGATTTGAACCTGGGTCCCCAGCGCTGAGAGGCGAACATGTTAATCACTATGCCACCTTGCCGCCCAACATAAAATTTATAGAGGCAATTTACCTTTAACCCATGTTTAAAACTTTTTAATGTAATAATGAGAGGGGAAATATATATATATATATATGTATATATATATGTGTGTGTGTGTGTATATATGTGTGTGTGTGTAGGTTTTGGAGACTAGATAACTGTACCTAAAAACTGAATGGCTGCATACATGTGTATGCTGATAAAATGTCAAATTCAATAACTGATTATCATAGTTTTGTAGTTGCATGTAATATATGTTACTCACAGTAAATTATTTCTTTCTAAAACTTTATTAATATAAGGGTGGCACGGTGGCTCCAAATTGCCCCATATAGAGTGTGTCTGTGTGAGTGAGTGTGTGCCCAGCGATAGATTGCCGTCCTGTCCTGGGTGTATCTGCCCAGCGCCTGAAACGTTCTCCCCTGGATGGGCATGGGGAACCCCCCCGCAACCCTAATATAGGATAAAGAGGAAGATAATGGATGGATTTATTCATTCAAAGTATTAATACATATTTATAAACTATTAATATAACTTATTCAATTACACATATAGTTGCTGATTAAATTAAAATTAAAAATCTGTAACTGGATTGTACAGGTTTGTTACTTATTGTTTAGCAAATGGGACATTTGTGATTGCAAGGCAGCACTAGTACTGCCATGATCCTACTCAATATGCATGAAGAAGTGGGGCTCATAGTTGCGTAGCAACATATGTATTATAGTCTGTAAATGTATACCCACAACGTGCATGCCATATATTCGGTAACTCAGTTAAAGTCGCCATCAAGTACTCAATAGGTTCATAACCTCATAAAGAGAAAGTTTCTGGGAACCACACAGAAACACTATGCTGTAAGGATTTGCCTGCAATCCTTCAAAGACCCATATAAAGTGTTCCGGAGATCATGTTGTTCACTGGCTGTGAGGAATTGTACAGTTTTTTCTGTTAATTTGATTTACTCGAGTCAGTCAGAACAGTCTATGAGCTCACGAAAAAAGCAAGCCTGTTCTGATGCAGTGCAGAAGTCCACAAGTGACAACATGAATTTCTTTTTACCCTATCATATCTAACAAAGCTGTTCCCAGCTTCGTTGCCATCACAACTCTTCTTAATAAAAAAACACTGACAATTAGAGCTTCATGATTTGTTGAAATGTGTCAAAAAGTGTAAAGCTCATCTTATCATTCACACAGTATAAATCACATTGTCAATATATGAAGGCTGAAAATATGTTTGAGTCTGTTTTATGAAGCAATAGGGACTTTTCAGTGAGCAGTGTGCAGGCGTGTGGTGGCAGCCAAATGTCAACCTGACAAAAAGCAAGAAAAGGAGAAGACAGTGATAATTAAGAAGCGAGAAGAGGTAATATTGACAGAACAAATGCAGCTTTTGTGAAAATAATCTTCCATTACACTGTCTTTTACAATAAACAATCCACATTACTATTTACCTAGTTTAAACAAAGTGGAATATTAATTGCTAATTATTTATGTAACATAACCCAACTGCCTGTTTATAACAGAAAGCACGGAGAGAACTTTAAAACAGCAAAATTACAATTTACAATTGAAATGTGGAGATCATTTTTATAGAGGAAGAGTTATGCTGTGTGACTGATGCTGAAAGCTGGTAAAGTTTGGTGATTTTCTTTCTTTTTCTTTTTTTTTTTTTTTTTAATTTTATAATAAAAAGTGATTGTTAATTTTAATAAGGTGTTCAAATTATTCTAGATTCTTAATGTCTTTGTGCTTAAGTAAATTCTCTCAACCATAACCCACATTATGAGTAAATATTTAACTAGTGTGAAATATTATGATTTTGTATTTTAAGTTTAATAAGCCCACACTTTTTTTGCGCTTCTTTGTTTGTGTGCTGTGGAAACAGCAGACCTTCATTACTTTTCAATTTCTAGAATGCAATTTGTCTACAACTTTCAAAAATGTCTTTATTCCGATGTTGACTGTGCAGAATTTTGAGAATTTTTAATAGCAAATGTCAACCTATAAGTGTCATCTATGTTTTTGAAGACATACATTTTTTCATGTCTAAATGTTGTACTAATACAACTGTATCAGTAACTATTTTTGAAATATGTCATAATTTGCTTATGGTAGCACTTTTGCCTCAAAGCAAGATGTGAGGTGTGTGACTCATTCAGGAAATCTAGTGGGATGTTCTCCTTTACCAAATGTGAGCTATCTTCATGAATTCGTTTCCTTCACCAGTCTAACAGACATATACTTATGTGAATTCAAGATATTATATTGCCTATGGGTGTGTGAATGTGTTTTTGTGTCCGAACTGAATATCTGTCTAAAGTGTTTCTCCATTTTTTGTCTAATTAACACTGGTATATTCTCTAGCACACAGCATGACTGGTGAAACTGACAGATCTTTTTGCTGTTAGGCAGGAACACTAACCACTAGGCCACTTAATTGAAATTTATTACAGAACTACTTTTCTATAACATTTATAATGGATTCAGTGTGCAGAATTATTACATGCTCCCACATAATAATGGAATTTTGAGTTGAGACACAGCAAAGCATTTAATCTCGCTTAATTTATTAAAGTTTAAACAAATTTGTAAATGTGAATTGGATTTTAATGTATATAACACAGTAAATAATTTCAAAACTGTAAAATCATCAGAAGAAATAAGAGAAAGTACAGAATTTAAACTACATCGGAAACAGGTTTTTAATAGAGTGAAGTTTGCAAGCTTTTGATTAGAACTGGAAGAAGAAAGAAAAAGAAACTGTGTACTCAGATTATTTCTAATTTCGTGGATTACTTGATTACATCAATGCATCATTTTTAAAAGTGCACCTTACACTGGATATTATCCGTCACTGTGGCTCAGAGAACACTAATCAGTTGCACACATTTTGGATGAAGGCTAAAAAAAGGACTAATCAAAAATCTGCATGTTTCCCTTGACAATTTGCACAGACAGTACACACTGGGGCTGTGTGGCAGTTCCTCTTATGTTATTTGTATTCAAACCAAATTGCATTTAAATAACTTGTGATGGGGTACATGAAATATGAAAATAATAACTGCAAAAGTATAAACCTATTTTCTTTTTGCATCCTCTAGCGTAACCTGCAAATCTGATGACATATCACTGCATGGTGACTGTTAATGTTGAGCTAAGTCCTGTCTGTTCTGCCACCCATTTCACATTGTAATGTACCAGGTACCAATAAAGCAAAACAAGCAATAAAGAACAGATTGCACAGATAATGAGTATTTGGAGATTGCAAATTGGTTGATAAATGACCTGAAATAAGCCACGTAATCAATAATTCAATGACCCCAAAGGGCTTAGGGGAAAATCAATACTGTATTCCATGGCAGAAGCAAAAAACTAATTTTTTACTTTCTAGATCAAATGCCAGACTAATTGGCCCTTACCTGACATCTATTGTATTAGTTTTGTTTACCTCTGTACAGCATAACACTCCCACTCCAAACAGGAAAAGAAGGCCATACGGACATTAACTTGGTGAAGCCAGAGTGACAACATACATGATTAATACAGTATGTTATTTTAGAAAAGGCTGGTTGATTTGTGCATGTTACAAAAATCCATTTGGGATTGGGAAATTAAACAAGCTGGTGTAATAACCAAAACCCTCAACATAATTGGTGGCTCTGTTAAATGATGATTGTCAATTTACTTAATAATAATTACTAAAAGCACAAGAAATGCAATGTCATGGTTATTATCGGTTTATAATTTTTTCCATAAATGACTAAATTTTGAGTGCTCAGAATGACACTGCTATATTTAGATTAGAATTCTGTTCGTTTCTGCACGTTGTCATGGATTCCGTAAAATGGTATAAAGCCAAAAACAAATTAGAAATGCAGAAAAAGGCAGGGTTAAGTCTGACAGTACTACTTGTAGTGGATAAATCTGATCATTTGCATGGATTACATTTAATGCCTACTTCTTTCTAATCAAGTTCTGTTTTCTGCTGTGATCCAACGAACATAGCAGGCTTTGACTCACAGCCCACAGTTTTTCTTTTCCCCATATATTTTAAAGTGTCCAATTACCAACATTAGTCATTTTGAAACTGCTCCTATTTTGTCACTTTTAAAGACAGAACCCTCGAGGGATACACTGTGCCAAGCTACTGATACACAATGTAGTTTATTCTGGCACCATACTTGGTGTTATACCTTTTAGTAACTCCTAATTGTTCTTTATAATATACTAATAATATCAAAATACTAATGCCTCACTTATCAAGGTCAACTTTTATAACTTTTCGTGTGTGGGGCAGCACGGTGGTTTAGTGGTTAGCACGTACACCTCTCAGCACTAGGGATTCCTGGTTCGATTCCCAATCTGGGTGGAGTTTTCACGTTCTCCCCGTGTCCGCGTGGGTTTCCTCCGGGTTCTCCAGTTTCCTCTCACAGTCTAAAAACATGGATCAATGTCAATTGAGTTCTCCAAATTGCCCCATATAGATTGTGTTTGTGTGAGTGAGTGTGTGCCCAGTGATAGATTGGCGTCCTGTCCTGGGTGTATCTGCCCAGTGCACAAAACGTTCTCCCCTAGATGGGCATGGGGAACCCCCCCCACCATAGACATTTGAGTTTTATACATATTCAGCAGCTGATTCTTATACACACAGATCTCACCTGAAACATGTGATCCATCCATCCATTATCTTACGATTTATCCTCTACTATCTCTAATCTCACCTTATATTAGGTACATTAACTTTTGGTATGTATCCTGGGTTTTTAAGGTTTTCCTTCTGTTTATATGTTAAATCAGTTTAACAGATGATTTTATAATTGGCGGCATACAAATGTGCTTCTGTATTTTTTTTCTTATAATCTTTCTCTTAGTGAACCCAAATAATCTACATACTTATAATAAAACCTCATGACATCAGAACCATGGATTTTATTGTATTTTACTGACAGTATAATATAAGGATTAAAATAACTCTAAAACGTTAAAATGTACCCCGATTATAGACCTATAAATTTGTCTGCATTTACAAAAAGGTTTATTATAAAATGTTTATTAGAGCATTTAAATAACCGCAAGTAACTCAACAGACATACAGGAGTGTTGTGCTGGATTTGAATCTATTAGGTAATTTGGCATCACATCAGAATAACAGCACTTTAGGAACTCGCACTTACATCAAAACATCATAGATTATTAAATATAAATGAACCACTGTTTATTTATGGAAATGCCTTTTAGATACTATCAGTACAGTATATTTATAACTTCCAGCACATTATTCTTGTTACTCATTTTTTTTCACATTCAGGGCATTACAAGCTTGCTATTTCTATGTTGTGTGTAAATTATTGATGTGTACAGTTCAACAGCTCCAGTTAATTGTAACAACTGACTGACATTATCTCATTTCACAATAAACCATAATCCCTAAACAGCAATATAAGCATGCAAGCTTCATTAAAAATATATGATGTACACAATTTGGGAAATAATAGCCTATTATAAAGAAATGGGAGTTCCTCTCTGTTTTAACATGGAGTTCAAACATTTAGACATGAAAGCATTTTATGTCCTTTGATGGATTAGGACAGACAGAGCCATGTAGAGAATTTAACGGCTGTGTTATGCGAGCAAGAAGGGGGCTGTACTGCAATCTTATTATTATTCATTCAACAGTTCCCTTTGAATTAGACTCTTTTCCCAGACTACTGTGACATTCACAATGTAAGGAACTAGCTGCCTATCCTATAAATACAGTGTGCAGATAGCCAGTATATAGCCATGTAACGATGGGCCTCCAACTTGTTCCTTAGCAACAAGCGACCTGTTTGCATGGTGACAGATGGTTAGTTAAGTTATTTTCATTGGAAAAATAGGAGGGAGGGTATGCCAAAGGGCTGGAGGGAGACAGTGGCAGAGAGAGGTGGATGGGAGAAAAGAGATGTTTCCACTTAGCTGGGTGAATTGGCAGCCTAGCAACATAATGTAAGTGAAGATGTCCCTTGGCAACCAGTTGGGCATTGCCCCCAACCCCTTAACATCACTCATCCTCCCATACAGTTACACGCATCAGTGAAATCCTAACATAGTATTGGCAAACTTTTTAACCACATGCAGTAAAAAAAAAGTTATTTTGGTCCTTGTATGTGTTTAGTCACTGTTACCAAGTAACAGCGAAGTTGATTACTAATTAAAGCCACCAGTTGCAATTCATTGTGTATAACTGTGATTAGCAAATAAAAAGGGGGGCATTCTCACCCTTCATCATAATAAAATCAAATTTACTTTCCAGTCAGGGCAGTAAACTTACTTTAACCTTTAAGATTAATTCATTCATTATCTTCCGCTTAATGCTCTAATAGGGTTTTCGGGGGGTTTCACATGCCCATCCAGGAGAGAACATTTCTGGCGCATTTCTAGCTCTGGCATCCCAGACCTACTCTCTTCCAAACTCACTTTACATACCAGCGTTTTAGCCATAGGCCATCATACATCTCACCAATGACCAAGGCTGGAAAGGACTTTATACAAAATGTTACCGTGGTACCATTGACTAGCCTTTTTAATAGTTTTATCAGTAGCCCTGTCCCCCTCTGCCAATTCCTTCAGCTGTCATTCAAGCATGGTATTGTGAATGAGAATCATAGCTGAGGAAGCAGCTGAGGTAATGACCTCACCTGTTTGTCTTTGTAAATTGGCTATGTGTCTGTGCAGGAAGATAAGAAGAAGGAGATTTGAAAGAACAGAGGAGAACAATAGCTCCAGTTGCAGTACAAGAAAAAAGATGACAACAGGCTACAACAGACTGGAGGTAAGATTCTTTGTCTGCAGTTTCACGTCAGCCAGAATCAGAGCTCTATTATTATTGAAAACTTTATTTAAGTCAGGCAAATGCAGTCTGCAGATCTCATTGTGTTATGTAAGGGGAATGCTTTGGAGTAGGGCCGGCACGGTGGCTTAGTGGTTAGCACGTCCACAGGTCAGCACGCGGGATTCAGGTTCGAATATCGATCTGGGTGGAATTTGCATGCTCTCCCTGTGTCCATGTGGGTTTTCTCCGGGTACAACATGTATTCAAGGTAAATTGGTTACTCTAAATATAGTGATCTATTTTGCCTATGTTGCTTACACACAGAGAAATTAGTCCTCCCCATTTAATTTATCCGTGCAGTGAAACACACACACCTACACACACTGAGTAAAGTGAGCACATGTGCCCGGAGTGGTGGGTGGCCCTGTACATGGTGCCCTGGGAGCAATTGGGGTTACCCAATTACCCAAGCACACTTCAGCCAAAGTACTTGGTGGGACCAGGTATCGACCTGGGGACCTTCAGGTCGCCAGGCTGGAACCTTAACCACACGCCTACAACTGCTTCAAATTCCCTCTATATTCTGTAATGTGAGTGACTGTGTGTGTGTCCAGCAATACATAGAATGGTGCAGAACGAGGGGTTCAATTGGTGTAATATCTAAATATAAATCTACTCAATAATTCATTCATTATCTCCCGCTTTATCCTCTATTAGGGTCACGATGGGGTTCCCCATGCCCATCCAGGGGAGAACGTCTTAGGCGCTGGGCAGATAGACCCAGGACAGGGCGCCAATCCATCGCTGGGCACACACTCACTCACACAGACACACTCTATATGGGTCAATTTTGAGAATTCTATTGACTTGATCCATGTTTTTGAACTGTGGGCGGAAACCGGAGAACCCGGAGGAAACCCACGCAGACACGGGGAGAACATGGAAACTCCACCCAGATGGGGATTCGAACCGGGAATCCCTAGCGCTGAGAGGCGAACGTGCTAACCACTAAGCCACCGTGCCGCCCTCTACTCAATAAAATAAAAATTATTTCAAACCAAAGATAGCATTATTTGACTTGAATGGTTATTCCTTTATTTATTTATTGGTTCATTCATTTATTTACATTCATTTATCAATGACATTAATAACAAACAATCCTATCTTGAAAATTCTACACTCTACAGTATGAAATGTTGGTTTGAGTGCTCTAAAAGCTTTACTATATAAAGATACTGCAAAATTATTGAGTTCTTTAAGCCCATAATACAATTAGATCCTAAACACCAGGAAGTCCTTGAAGAGATTCTAAAATGGGAGTAAGATGATATTTCTTACTATTTCCACTCCCTAATATCCCCTTAATAATAAACTGACTGGAAGCAATTATTGTGTCATTAAAGTAATGTCTTTAATAGCACAGTTTGCCTTTAATTATAAAGGTTTTATTGAACTTTCTTGATTCAGGTGAATCATGTTATTTTAAATATGACTGTGGAAGGAGCGCGGATGAACCAATTGTCAGTTGGTGGTGGGAGAATATATATAATATACAGTAATAATAGTCTGTGCGCAGGTATATAAGAAGGTGCAAGACACAGGTTAAGAGAGTATTCATCAGAAATAGGATCGTGACAAAGGCAGCCTTGGAAAAGAGGGCGGTGATGAAAAAAGGGGCATGTCAAGTACAGTGCCAGCGTGTTAGATTAGCATTAAAGCAATGAAAGACTGTTCCTGTGCTTGATATATATATATATATATATATATATATATATATATATATATATATATATATATCTTTTTTCCAATATACCAAGCACTACCAGCAGAGAGAAGTCTTGAACTTAAAATGCCATAAGTCTTAGCATTTTGGACAGAGTTGGGACTATAATTCCACAATTCAGCAGCAGTGAAAGATATGGAGTGAAATTTGGAGTGAACTATACCACAATCATCACCAGAGCATAGTAAATAAGTCAGGGGTGTAGGTAGGAAGCAGCATACTCTTTGGGAGCATTTACTATGCTCTTAGATTGTTCTGTTGGCCAGTCAGAATTTGGGCAGCTAATAAGAGGCCAATGTCCAAAGATGAGTAGTGGAGTAATATAGGTTATATATTTTTGAACTGATGTTTCACTATATACAGCACATGTACACAAAGAAAGTGAGAGAAAAACTTTAAAAAATATATATTTCTCTCTGGATTAACATAAGAAACTCAAGTGTGCACACACACTGAATGTGTTTGTGTGCAAGTCCTGATGGGTTGAGCAAAGAAAATTTTTCTTTCTGGTCAAAGATCAGCCTCTGCCACAGCCCTCATACTCCGCGTACATTATGAGCTGTTAGCCGAGTGTGACCTCAAATCTTATATAGCCCTAAAGGCATTGTGCGTGTGCACACCTGCAGCT
Organism: Corydoras sp. C115; assembly: GCA_019802505.1. NCBI lineage: Eukaryota > Metazoa > Chordata > Actinopteri > Siluriformes > Callichthyidae > Corydoras > Corydoras sp. C115. The sequence continues at coordinate 278,285 of JAFMOC010000085.1, read as the reverse complement.
TTATATTAATGCTTGTGTGCTGTAATTAAGTAGTCAATGCAGAAAGCAGTGTGCAAAAAGGCAAACACATGGTCAAACACAAAACAATAATCTGTAATAACATGGGTACCATTTTGAGAAAGAGCAAATACATGCATTCACACAGTCAACAAACTGTAAAGGGAAGAACTTTTTTACATTAAAGGAAAAATGAATAAACATTATGAACTAATTTTTTTTATTTAATTGCATATTTTAAAAATTACAATAACACCCAAATAAATTAAATAAAACAATAAACCATGTGTAGACCCAATGGATACTCGATGAAGCCATAATTTACCTCTGCATTTTATTTAGTGTAAAAAAAAAAAAATAAATAGGGTCTCAATTGTAGCACCGAGAGCTACAACCCTGAAAGTTCTTGGCATTTATTGTGTCTCACATATCAACTTTTTAAATAAAAACTTGTTTTGGATCTGGCAAAATATTTCTACAGTCCTCATTGTGTCCAGGTATGTATTGTTGTTTGTAATACCTAAACACAATGCTTTTTATTTTTTATTTAAACTTACTAGTCCTATTTATTTCATGCAACATTTAAAACAGGAGTTAATTTAAAGTGAATAATAATTTACCAAAACACCTGCCCATAAACATGTTCCATTTCTGTTATGTTATTTCTGTTAAATGTAATAAAAATTTTAAATGTAACAAATTTAAGTTAAATTCATTTGGATTATTAACTTTAGATAACACTGGAAAAAAATATTAATGGCATGTGTAAATGCCTTTTATTTCACATTTCACAAAAACCCTGGACATGGCAAAATTAAGATATATATATATATATATATATATATATATATATATATATATATATATATATATATATATATATATATATATATATATATATATATAACATGTATGTATATATATATATATATATATATATACATACACACACACACTGTATATCTCTTGTATATATACTGTACTATATACTGTATACGTTTTATGTCGAACTCCTCAAAGCAGGATGGCATGTGTGATATGTTATGCTACAATGCTATTTGAAAACTTGCACACTGTTGCTTTAATTTTAAAATAGCTAATTAAAATGTAATGTAAACATACAATGTTATCATTATTTTTGGTCAATAAATGAAAATGTGTAAAAAAAAAAATAGAAATGTGTAAAAGTATGTACTAATTTTATGGGCTGAAAATCTCTCTTGCTCATGTTGTTTTAATGAATAACAGTGTTAGGCTTCAAAAATAAAGGCTTCATTACTTCTGTCACTGAACTCATAGATCCTTTAATGCCCTTCACCTCTCTACCCAATAACTCCAGTGCAATTCCAGCACATGCTGGTGGCAGTAACTAAGCAACAGGCTAGAGTCTGAGTTTTTTTCTGTGAATGTGAAAAAAAGACCTGATTGCCTAGTCTTTACTTTTTTTTTTTTTTTTTTTTTTTTTTGCTATTAATGCTATCACCTTTTTATCCCGTCATACAAAACCATTCAGGCAGGTGTAGCCGTCATTCGAAAAGCAAGCCCGCCCAGTAATCACAGTACATATTCCATTTTGCTTGACTTTTTTTTTTTTTTCTTTTTACATTTTTGAGACAACACACTGTGTGCAAATCATACAAAATTACAGTCTCTATTATTAATTAAGTCATATGACTCATTATTACAAAAATTCTAACAGCAAAATTTGAATTTTAGTTACTAAAATATTCATTCATTCATTCATTCATTCATTATCTTCCGCTTTATCCTCTATTAGGGTCGCGGTGGGGTTCCCCATGCCCATCCAGGGGAGAACATCTCGGGCGCTGGGCAGATAGACCCAGGACAGGGCGCCAATCCAACGCTGGGCACACACTCACTCACACAGACACACTCTATATGGGGCAATTTTGAGAATTCAATTCACTTGATCCATGTTTTTGGACTGTGGGAGGAAACCGGAGAACCCGGAGGAAACCCACGCAGACACGGGGAGAACATCCTAAAATATAATCCAATTAAATTTTGCCTGCTTTTGCATTGCCAAGATTTTTCATACATTAATGAAATTGTCATTTGATTTATTATCACATTGTTATTTGTAAATACCATGCATAATTTTCTGTTTTTATTCTTTTATGGCCCAGAAATATGCACTTAAAATTTGAACATCATTTTGACAAAGCAGTTTCGATCAAGTGGAAAATATTAGGTTTCATTGTAACCCACTCATGGGCTAGTTTATCTAAATCAAAACAAGAATGCACTGATGGATGTGAAGACAGTCAGTCTGAGTCATATCAAATGTTTATTTCAGTCCATAGGGGTGATCTGTGGCATGTTTATTCTTTCGTGTGCTTTATTAACTGATCCACCAGAGGGCGATACTACTTTACTGCTTATAGGCCTATATAAAGTATATGTACTGTATGTATGTGTATATAGACCTGCCAATACTGGTTCCAATATTATCCAAGTTTAAGTTCATATATTTATATAACACTTCAACAGAACATTGTCACAAAGCATCTTTTCAGTGTATAGAGCCTGAACTCCCAAAGAGCAAGCGACAGTGACAGTGGCAAGAAAAAATCTACTTGTTAAAATGTTGTTTTTTTTAAGGAAGAATGATTCTGACAGTTTGGTCCTGGAACTTAATATGGCGGCATTAGTATTTGGCCTCTTAGCTCTAGGGATATGGAGTTTCCATGTTCTCCCCGTGTCCGCGTGGGTTTCCTCCGGGTTCTCCGGTTTACTCCCACAGTCCAAAAACATGGATCAAGTCAATTGAATTCTCCAAATTGCCCCATATAGAGTGTGTGTGTGTGAGTGTGTGCCCAGCGATTGATTGGCGCCCTGTCCTGGGTGTATCTGCCCAGCGCCCGAGACATTCTCCCCTGGATGGGCATGGGGAGCCCCACCGTGACCCTAATAGAGGATAAAGCGGGAGATAATGAATGAATGAATGAATATATAATATATATATATATATATATATATATATATATATATATATATATATATATATATATATATATATATATACACAAATATATATTTTTTATTTTATTTATTTATTTATTTTTTATTTTTTTATTATAATTTTTTTTAAACTCAGTAACTGCTGGTATGATGATAGAATTGCCATACTTTTAACGAAATACATGTCAGGCCCCAACATATAACGGCTGCACAGAAAATCATTGGCGAACCTCTGGCAGATGTGTTAATTACCTCCAATTATTGTCCATGGTCTTCAGTTCTGCGTTTCCCACCAGTGTCGTCTGCTCCTCTACTCTCCTGCCACTTGTCACACTTGTCCAAAAAAAAAAAAAAAACATTCGGAAAGAATAAGGAAAAAATATCTTATAAACATGATGCCTTGTTCTCACCTCCCTAGTGCACTAAAAGTAAATAATCATTGCTACATTTAATCATTGTTACATTTCTCTGTTTGTTGTTCTACAAATAATTTAACAATGTCTAATCAAATTTGTTGTTTTGATTTTATTTGTATTATTCTGTGTATAATCTTACTTTCTGGCCATTTTTAATGTAAAAAGTGTGATATAAATAAAAATTAAGTTGAATCTAATAATAATTCTGTAACATCTGATAAAAGTAAGTGTAAAACATATTTTGCAATATATGCTACATCCTTCTACACCAAAGGAAATGGGTTCTAACTATGCAAGTCAATCCCCACCCATGGAGTCACAAATAAGGAACTGTTTTGAGAAACGAGTGAAATCATAGACTGCTCAAACACACACTTATAAGGAGGAAGAGAGCAAGCAGACCAAAAAAACATCCACTAAATCAAATGGAGAGGGTTTTGTCTTGCATTGGGACAGTTTTGACTCTTTATTTAGTTTTTTCTGTAGTTTCAGGTAAGATTACTGGAATTTTTTTTCATTTATTGCTTTACTTTCTCCTATGCCATTTACACAACCTGCATTATGATTTAAAAACTTACTTTATCATTATTAGTTTTTAAATCATAATGCAGGTTATGTAAAATTTTAAGAGGTAGACAAATACATAAATATTTATATAATTCCTGACATTCGTGTTCTTATTTTTTTCTCAGCTCATGTTAAAATAAGTTTGTAGTTGAAGTCATTATACATATATATTAAAATAATGCTTACATGTGTTGTAAACATTTCTCAGATACTAAAAAGTGTTTCATGTTCCTATTTTTAAAATTGTGTTACTGGACAAATGTCTTTGTTAAACTGCAATGTGCATAACTTGACGTGCTGAAGCAAGTAAATTCCGTGCCTGGAAGCCAAAATTCTCTGAGTGTGTGTGTGTGTGTGTGTGTGTGTGTCTCTGTCTGTCACTCTAGGTTCAAATATATGCACCTCTACCGGTGGAAGGACCTGCAAAGAATGTCTGGCCATTCACCCGTCCTGTGCCTGGTGTTCTCAAATAGTAATCAGCCTTTAGTACAGCACATATGTCAAATATATCCATCCATTATCTTCCGCTTTATCCTCTATTGGGGTCGCGGGGGGGGTTCCCCATGTCCATCCAGGGGAGAACGTCTTGGGCGCTGGGCAGGTACACCCAGGACAGGACGCCAATCTATCACTGGGCACACACTCACTCACACAAACACACTCTATACGGGGCAATTTGGAGAACTCAATTGAACTTGATCTATGTATTTGGACTGTGGGAGGAAACCGGAGAACCCGGAGGAAACCCACGCAGACACGGGGAGAACACGGAAACTCCACCCAGATTGGGACTCGAACCGGGAATCCCTAGCGCTGAGAGGCGAACGTGCTAACCACTAAGCCACCGTGCCTGTCAAATATATATATTTTATATATGTATCATCAGTCCTAATCCGTTGTGGATCTGATTTATTTATTTACTTACTTTAAATCAAGTGCTACTGGATGAGTTGTGTCTTGAGTGGTTTGTTTTGTTATTACATAAAAACATCAGGATGATTATTCCACCATTTAGCAGTGAAGTGGAGGGGGAGATTGAAGGACCAGGTGACAGCTGTCAGTAGAGAACAGTGAACGAGTGTACCAAATAGGGCGTGTTCAAAAATATAATGTAGGTAAGAGGAAGCAGATCTAGAGATTGCCTGCAGCCCTGAGTCAGTGCCTGTTGAATGCAAGCAGCTGCTAAATGTCAACAGCAAGAGATGAGTGGTGTAGTAGTATGTGCTCGTTTGGGATGGTTGACCACATATCCCTTTATTGTCATGTTCCTCCATTATCCATGTAATGTCCAAGTTTCTTTTGCATAAATAACAGACTTTAACAAATACCTGTTGTAAAAAAAAAAAAATAAAATAAAATAAATAAAAAAAAAGGGGGGGGGGTGCGCAGCTTCGAATAACAATCAGATTTGATGAATTTGCAGTATAGTTGGTTTTCTCCATGGCTTCTGACTTTTCTCCATGGTGTTCTAATTTGTAAGTCGCTTTGGATAAAAGCGTCTGCTAAATGTAAATGTAAATGATAAAAGACAATGTTCCTCATTTTTAATTAATCTGACAGATTTCAGGTGCAACATCATGCTTTTATATGCCTACTAAAAGAGGATTAGAGGTTATGTAAATTCATGGTATCTTTGTGCTTTCATACTTAAAACAGAGCTGTTCCCTGAAATATTCTAAAGATCTTTAGTGGTAACAGCAAATGAATACATGGTCAGATAAGCTCATGTAGGTTCAGCGGTAAGGTCATGTATGGCCATTATGTTAAATGTAAGTGTGTGTGTCCATAATTCTGAATACTGATTTTTTAAAAATTCTGATTGTATTAATTTGGGTGGCACGGTGGCTTAGTGTTTAGCACATTTGCCTCGCAGCGCTAGGGATTCCCGGTTCGAATCCCCATCTTGGTGGAGTTTCCATGTTCTCCCCGTGTCCATGTGGGTTTCCTCTGGGTACTCAGGTTTCCCCCCACTGTCCAAAAACATAGATCAAGTCAATTGAATTCTCCAAATTACCCCATAGTGTGTGTTTGTGTGAATGAGCGTGTGTCCAGGATTGATTGGCGCCCTGTCCTGGGTGTATCTGCCCAGTGCCCGAAACGTTCTCCCCTGGATGGGCATGGGGAACCCCCCGCGACCCCTAATATAGGATAAAGTGGAAGATAATGGATGGATAATTGTATTAATTTATCTGTTTTATGTTTATAACTGTACATTTTAGGATCTTGGCCCAGGCAGTGGCAGTTTTTCCCGCTGTAATCTAATGTCCATCTTGATCCAGTCTGGATGTCAGCCTCAGTTTATTCAATACCCAACCAGCAGCATGACATTAGATGTGGATCGTCCCCTTAGTGACCGAGCTCAGGGCACAATTGGGGACATCACTCAGATCCGGCCACAAAAAATCCACCTTACTCTTCGACCAGGTATGATCATTGACATAATATAATAAAAAAACATGATGATAAAAAATATACAATAATATTTATTGGGACACTCTCTTAAAATGCAGTGAAAACTAGAATCAGTACTCTGTTAATCCATTTGAATCATTTGAAACAAACTAAAAATAAAATTTGTGCTGAGAATTTTGTGTCCTAGAAACAACTGACACTCCTTACTTTGGCACAAGGTGCTGAACCATCTCTTGTTGTAAATACTAAGCCTTTTTTACCCAATATTGAGGACCTCATCTATAATCATTGATCTCTTATAAATGGTGAACTGCAGAACCTTTCAGTTTTAACCATTATTTAGCTTCTGTTCATTAAATTCTTTTTAGAATATTTTATATTGTTAACATCATTGTAAATACACTTCTTCGCCATTTTCCGCTTTATCCCATGCCCATACCCATGCCCATCCAGGGGAGAAGGTTTTCCTGCGCTGGGCAGATACGCTCAGGGCGCCAATCCATTTCTGGACACACACTCACTCACACAGACACAGTCTATATGGGACAATTTGGAGAATTCAATTAATTAGAATTCACTTTTTGGACTGTGGGATGAAACCGGAGAACCCGGAGGAAACCCACGCAGACTTTTACATTTACATTTGGTCATTTAGCAGACGCTTTTATCCAAAGTGACTTACAATGTGGGCACAGGGTTCATCACAACATCCCTGGAGCAATGAGGGTTAAGGGCCTTGCTCAAGGACCCACATTGGTAACTTCAGTGGAGCTGGGATTTGAACCGCCAACCTTCAGATTGAAAGCCCAACGCCCTGACCAATCCCGGGGAGTGGTAGCAGACACGGGGAGAACATGGAAACTCCACCCAGATTGGGATTCGAACCGGGAATCCCTAGCGCTGAGAGGAGAACATGCTAACCACTAAGCCACCGTGCCGCCCACCATTTTGTCATCTTAAGTAAAATAACAAATTACAAAGTTTTGTTTTATGTTTTATATTTTATTGCAACTATTCAATGTTCCCCTGTCTAACTCTAATCTAACACCTCATGGTCCAATGTTTTTTCTCCTTTGATTAGACGACCCAAAAGTCTTTACAGTGACTGTTCGGCAGGTGTCAGATTATCCAGTAGATCTCTACTACTTAATGGATCTGTCTTATTCTATGAGGGATGACTTAACAATTCTTCAATCTCTTGGCGACGCGCTTGCCGCCGCTATGGGTCGTACCACAAGTAACCTGCGCATGGGGTTTGGGGCATTTGTGGACAAAACCATCTCTCCATATATGTACATGGATCCACCTGAAGCCATAACAAATCCCTGTTTAAGGTGAGTGAATGTAAAAGTGAATGTGTTGGAACGTATGGTGTTGGGTCATTGGTATTGGCTAAATAATTGCATTTTGTGTGTTGTAGTATGGGGACAACCTGCGCACCCCAATTTGGTTTTAAGAACGTACTGTCATTGACGGATCAAGTAAGCCGATTCACAGAGGAGGTGAAGAAACAGCAAATATCACGAAATAGAGATTCACCAGAGGGTGGTTTTGATGCCATTCTCCAGGCTGCAGTCTGCAAGGTAATGTACACATTAGATTTTTTTCAAATTAATATAAATATTTGACAATATAAAATACAGTAAATCCTCAATTAGGCCCTTTATCCTCAATTAGGGTCGCAGGAGGGGTTCCCCATGCCCATCCGTTTCGGGCGCTGGGCAGATACACCCAGGACAGGGCGCCAATCTATCGCTGGGCACACAATCACTCACACAGACACACCCTATATGGGGCAATTTGGAGAACTCAAGTGAATTGATCCATGTTTTTGGACTGTGGGAGGAAACCGGAGAACCCAGAAGAAACCCACGCGGACACGGGGAGAACATGGAAACTCCACCCAGATGGGGATTCGAACCGGGAATCCCTAGTGCTGAGAGGCGAACGTGCTAACCACTAAGCCACCATGCCACACCAGTAAATAAATTCTTAAGATATTTAGGGTTTAAATGTAAAATATTGTATTATTGAAATCATACACCATCCATCCATCATCTTCCGCTTTATCCTCTATTAGGGTCGCGGGGGGGGTTCCCCATGCCCATCCAGGGGAGAACGTCTCGGGCACTGGGCAGATACACCCAGGACAGGGCACGAATCTATCTGGGCACACACTCACTCACACAGACACACGCTATATGGGGCAATTTGAAGAACTCAAGTGAATTGATCCATGTTTTTGGACTGTGGGAGGAAACCGGAGAACTCGGAGGAAACCCACGCGGACCTCTACACAGATTGGGATTCGAACCGGGAATCCCTAGTGCTGAGAGGAGAACGTGCTAACCACTAAGCTACCGTACCGCCCTCTGAAGTCATACAATAATTGATAAAATCAGTAACCTAATTATTACTGAGTTTGTTTTAAGTAATAAGCTAATAACCAATGTGCAGACTGCACAAAGGGTAAAAAAGTACGTTAGGTTTTCTTAAATTCATTCCTTTTCATTATTTCATAAGCTAATAACAATAATACAGTATGTGCAGACTGCACTGCATTTAGCTTGGTGGCAAAAAAAAAATGTTATGTTAATTAATTCATATTGACTGTTTCACTGCAGCTTGAGCAAGGCCTATGAAAATAAAGAACTACATGTAAAAAAAAAAGCTCTCACTTCAACCTCAAGTCCTTACCCCAAACTTCCTTAAAGTAATTCTGAGATACAATTGTGATGACAACCAGTTTTTAAGGGTGTCTTAGGCATGAACACAAACACTTTAGATTGCCTGTGCTGTCCTCTACCCTAAATTAAAGTGAAATTGAATGCCACCATTTAGGAAGAAGTGATGGCAACGTGTTTTCAATATTTTGTACTTTTGATACTTTGAAGCTGTAAACATTGTTCAAATTCAAATGAATTTAAACACAGATTCTTTTTAAAAAATTAATATCTGTCTTCCTCTTACATTTTTTTAGAATAAGATTGGATGGAGGACTGATGCATCCCATCTGCTGGTGTTTACTACAGATGCTACCAGTCACACAGCCCTTGATGGTAGACTTGCTGGCCTCGTCCAGCCTAGTGATGGAGGCTGTTATGTTAATGATAACAACTACTATGCCAAGTCTGCTCTACTGGTTAGTATGATTCAGTTTGTGACGTGTGCGTATAGGACAAAAATGAGCAAAGTGTGTTGTATAGCAAGAGTGATCATTTTAATTTGTATTTAAGTACTTAAGAAATAGCATTAAATTCAATTCAATTAATTCAATTCAGCATTACAAACTTTTATATGTATTTGTGCATGGAATGTGTGGCCAGTTTATTAGAGATACCTGCTCCTTAATGAATGAATTTAGTAATCAGATGCGTGCAGCTTTAAAAAATGATCAATTTGCCGTTTTAGTGAGAATTCACTTAAAATAGGGAAATTATTTCAATAAGGCATGGTTTGTATTTTAAAATCCACCAACCTCCATCCATCCATTATCTTCTGTTTTAACCTCTACTAGGGTCATGGGGGGGGGGGTCTACATGCCCATCCAGGGGAGACCGTTTCGGGCACTGGGCATATACACCCAGGACAGGACACCAATCTATCACTGGGAAATCCACTAACCTTTGGGGCTTTATTTGTCAAAAATGTGGAGAGTACAGTAAAAATGTTTATCAGGGACAACCTAATGTAATCTGTGGCTAAAAAAGAAAACATTGTGCTGTGCTTTGATGGATTGGATATGATTGGATTCACATGCAGCCATGTTATTTTTGTCAGCTGTGGTTGCACCTGCAGTTAATCATCGCTTCCACCACTAAGCACATGAAGACTCTGATAGCTGAAACATTGTAACATGCATCAGAGTTTCTACTCACATTTCTGTGTCCTGCCTAGTTGCCATTATATTTCCTAATCCTGCTTGCCACCTCACATGGGGACAGGAGGAATAAGGCAACATAGAATTGTCCGTTGGTTGTCCACTGGCAGCAGAAGTCTGTACATTATGTTGTGTTTGTTTTAATTGATTGTCTCTGTCTCAGCGTGCTCAAGAGAGTTCTTTTCCACATGTTGTCAAAGGGTCAGGCAATAGTGAAGCACTGAATTGATGTTTCCTTAACATGCTCTGTGTTCTCTGAACATACGGATGGATGCATTGTGGCTGACCAGGGTTTTCCATCATGGCAGCTGTTTAACCTTTGGCAGAAGAACATTAGGACGATACACTGTACCTATAATCATTCATCCATCCATCCATTATCTTCCACTTTATCCTCTATTAGGGTCTATTAGGGAATGTTTCAGGCGCTGGGCAGATACACCCAGGACAGGGCGCCAATCTATCACTGGGCACACACTCACTCACACACACACTCTATATGGGTCAATTTGGAGAATTCCGTTAACTTGATCCATGTTTTTGGACTGTGGACGGAAACCGGAGAACCCGGAGGAAACCCACGCGGACACGGGGAGAACATGGAAACTCCACCCAGATTGGGATTCGAACCGGGAATGTCTAGCGCTGAGAGGCGACTGTGCCAACCACTAAACCACCGTGCCGCCTGTTACTTGTGCCGCCTGTTAATCATGTTTCAAAATGGTTGCAGGAAAACTTACGAAAGGATTACTTGTTTTTTTGGCCCTCACAGTTTCCAAATTTTTATCCAGTAGAGCATCTCTGAGATGAGGTCATGTGGGCTGTTCAATCTTGTCAGTACCTGTATCTAATTTGCCACAACTGCGAGAAGCTATCCTGTCATATAGTGTGTGTGCATGAATGTGTATGTGTGTGTTTGTGGAATAGGACTGAACAATCAAATGTAAAACAAATGTTCCAGCAGCCTTAATGAGGATAGATTTATTGCTGTTATGTAGCGCTCTATATGTGTTTGATGTATTTAAATAGCTGAGTGGGCGAACATTAAACTCCCACACAAAAGATTGTGCAATAGAAATCAAATTACCTGTTTTTTTTTTTTTATTCAAAAATGGTTAATGCAATCTTTACAATAAGCAAACATCAACAGATTACTGCACAGTATTTAACTGAATTCAACATTCATTCATTCATTATCTCCCGCTTTATCCTCTATTAGGGTCGCGGTGTGGTTCCCCATGCCCATCCAGGGGAGAACGTCTCGGGCGCTGGGCAGATAGATCCAGGACAGGGCGCCAATCCATCGCTGGGCACAAACTCACTCACACAAACAAACTCTATATGGGGCAATTTTGAGAATTCAATTAACTTGATCCATGTTTTTGGACTGTGGGAGGAAACCGGAGAATCCGGAGGAAATCCATGAGGACACAGGGAGAACATGGAAACTCCACCCAGATTGGGATTCGAACCGGGAACCCCTAGCGCTGAGAGGCGAACGTGCTAACCACTAAGCCACCATGCCGCCCTTTAAACTTAATAATAATAATACATTTTATTTATCAGGTTTGAATTACTAAAGTTTGGCTGTTTTTTTCCATAACTACTGATTTGTGTTGTTCTCTCATTTGTAAGTTGCTTTGGATAAAAGTGTTTCCTAAATGATTAAATGTAAATGTAATGTATGTGAACTGAAAATACCAAATTGACATGTAACATGTATAGGAAGTGACTAATATAACCTGTAAATAATTAATTCATTCATTATCTCCCGCTTTATCCTCTATTAGGGTCGCGGTGGGGTTCCTTATGCCCATCCAGGGGAGAACGTCTCGGGCGCTGGGCAGATAGACCCAGGACAGGACACCAATCCATCGCTGGGCACACACTCACTCACACAGACACACTGTATATGGGGCTATTTTGAGAATTCAATTGACTTGATCCATGTTTTTGGACTGTGGGAGGAAACCGGAGAACCCGGAGGAAACCCATGCAGACACGGGGAGAACATGGAAACTCCACCCAGATGGGGATTCGAACCGGGAATCCCTAGCGCTGAGAGGTGAACGTGCTAACCACTAAGCCACCGTGCCGTCCTGGAAAATCATCTACACATTTATTTTTAATTGATGTGATTGAGACGGTATATGAAATCTGTGTGGGTTTTGTTTTGTAGGACTATCCCTCGCTTGGAATGGTCACTGACAAACTGAACGAGAACAATGTCAACCTTATATTTGCTGTAACTGATAATGTGGTACCACTCTACCTGGTGAGTGTATAAATAAACATGCTTCAGCACCCACACACATACGCTATTCTTCATTCTTTTTACACACACACACACACTCACACACACTCACGCACACAGAAAACATATACACATTGCAGTAATGTGCTCAATGATACTGTGTTGTCACATTGCACCATGTTGCACTTCAGGTACTACTTAGAGACTTTTCCCCCTTTAGAATTATAGTAAGCTGATACCTGGCACCACTGTGGGCCGACTGTCTCTCGATTCGAGTAATGTCATCCAGCTCATCCTTGATGCATATGCAGTAAGTTACAGAACCCGCTGTCATAGCTCTAAATTTATTACTGCCCACACATTACATGCACATCACAGCAGTGGTGAGCATGTAAAGTCTCAGAAATCTCATACAATAAGTAGAATTTTTAGCACACATTGAATGATGTGACAGCAGCACTATGATGTTTCACCCCCACAGAACATCAGATCCAAGGCAGAGTTGGAGGTACTGGGCGTTCCAGATGAGCTGAGCCTGTCATTCAATGCTACATGCCTCAACGGAGAGTTAGTTCAAGGAGTCAAATCCTGCTCGGGACTTAAGATCGGAGACACGGTTAGTAACTTCAACCCATATGGACGGGAAAAAAATTTGAATTGTTTTTCTCTAGCTTATAGAATATAACCGATACTATTGTACTATTGTATTGATCAAGATCATGAGTGCTGGAGCCACTTACTTCACTGATAGGAACAGGTCACCAGTCTATCATAGAGCAGACACACTGACAACCATATTCATGCACACATTTGCATGTAGGAGAAAATTTAGTATTTTCAGTTCACATACATTACATTTACATTTAATCATTTAGGAGACACTTTTATCCAAAGCAACTTACAAATGAGAGAACAACACAAATCAGTAGTTATGGAAAAATCAGCCAAACTTTAGTAATTCAAACCTGATAAATAAAATGTATTATTATTATTAAGTAGGGGTGTCTTCAACTAAGGATTTTCATAGTCGAATCTGATTCGTCAGATTTCCCCTATAGTCGACTGATAGTCGAATCAGTTAAAATTTCACCACAAGATGGCGCTATAAGCGTGGTTTTTAAAAAAGATTTTTTTTTAAATATTTTACTTGTTTTTCTAGAGCACCGTAAATGGGTTAAAGCGCACACATCATTTAAAAAAAATATGAACAGAAATTAGGATGATTTTATTTGACAAAAGGCTATATATATATAACGAAAACAAAGACATTTCTTGTAAAAACTAATGCTTAGCAGCAGCCATGGGCACCCCCATGTGGTCAAGATGGTACATTCGACTATGAGGTTCATAGTCAACTACGGTTCTCCGAATCGAATCAGCGAATATTGCAGCTAACCCCTATTATTAAGTTTAAAGGGCGGCACGGTGTCTTAGTGGTTAGCATGTTCGCCTCTCAGCGCTAGGGATTCCCGGTTCGAATCCCAATCTGGGTTTCCATGTTCTCCCCGTGTCCTCATGGGTTTCCTCCGGGTTCTCCGGTTTCCGCCTACAGTCTAAAAACATGGATCAAGTCAATTGAGTTCTCCAAATTGCCTCATATAGAGTGTGTATGTACTGTAAGTGAGTGAGTGAGTGTGCAATAGATTGGCGCCCTGTCCTGGGTGTATCTGCCCAGCAACCGAAACGTTCTCCCCTGGATGGCCATGGGGAATCCCCTCCCCGCGACCCTAATAGAGGATAAAGCGGAAGATAATGGATGGATATTTACTAAGGCACATCAGTAACAAACAAACTCTGCATTAAAAGCACATTTTCTGCCCTTTCCAAGATTCAAAGCAAGGACTAAGTTTCTCTTAACAGATGAAATCTTTTTAGCAAGCTTGTCCATTGCTAAACTGCACTGATTAGAGTTTTTCCATTTGTTAAATATCTGTAAATATCTGTCCTACACTGTTGTTGCTGCCTGGCCGCTTAAAGTGGATGGGTCCCCCACTGAGTCTTGGTCCTCCCAAGGTTTCTTCCTTAAATAACAACATAACCGGGAGTTTTTTGTTGCCACTGTTGCTTCGGCTTGCTCTTTGCGGGTTTAAAGGCTTTTCATTCTGTAAAGCTGCTTTGTGACAATGTACTGTTGTAAAAAGCGCTATATAAATAAATTACTTGAACTTGAACTTGAAACCACGTCATCTATTTCAAATACACAACTAAAAAATATATATTTTTAATATTTAGCTTTTCAAAAAAAATGAATTAAGAAAAAGAAGATCATTTAAATATTTTAATTCACTTTCAACTGTCATATTTTAACACTACACATTTATTAAACAATCAGAGAGAATGTGAATCTTAATGCTATTTTGCTTTTCTGTTACTCCTCAGGTCTCATTCACTGTAGAGGCAAGGCTTCGTGGTTGTACCAATGAAAAACGTCACACTTTTAGCATCAAACCAGTGGGATTTAAAGACACTTTGCAGGTGACGGTTGATTATGCCTGCAACTGTTCATGCCAGGACACAGCCCAGCCTGCCAGCCCCACCTGTAACAATGGCAATGGCACACTGGAGTGCGGGGTGTGTTTGTGTGACCCTGGCCGACTAGGGCCAAAGTGTGAGTGTACCGAAGGCGACTACACAGCCACACAGACGGACACCTGTACGCCAACCCCCAACGGGACCATTTGTAACAACCGGGGTGAATGCTTGTGTGGTCAGTGTAGCTGTTACTCCCAAGATTTTGGGAAGGTTTGGGGTAAATACTGCGAATGTGACGACTTCAGCTGCATCCACTCCAAGGGTCAACTCTGCTCTGGTGAGACGCAAATCACTCTTGGTCATTCTGTTGTGGAAAATAAGGAACAATCACATATTAAGATTATATTAGAAACATTAGGATTATTGTGGGTTTGACACACATTTACAGCATAGGACTCCAGGCTATTTTTTTTTTTTTGCTATAACACTGGTATTACACTGTTGCCAAGACACACAAACACTATACTGATACACTATACCTGTTAAACTGGGATGAGAAATCTGTGAGTGTAGGTTATTATGTAAAATAGGGGCGGGTTAGCTGAGTGGTTAGGGTGTTGGGCTATCAATCTGAAGGTTGGGGGTTCAAATCCCAGGTCCACTGAAGTTACCAGTGTGGGTCCTTGAGCAAGACCCTTAACCCTCATTGCTCCAGGGATGTTGTGATGAACCCTGAGCTCACCTTGTAAGTCGCTTTGGATAAAAGCATCTGCTAAATGACCCAATTTAAAATGTATCTACTATTATGTTTACAGGAAGTAAGAATGCAAAAAAAAAACATAACATAATATAGATACCTACACAATGACCAAAGCCAGCAACAGAATTAGGGTTGCGTGGGAAACCCTGGCATAAACTGTATCATCGTGTCTGCAGTTGTATAACTATAACTGTTACCAAGTGTTTCTGCTAAAATTACGCTAAAGTGTATTGTCTAAAAGTTTACTGAACAAAATCAGGTTTCATGAGTCAATATGTACTCCAATATGTAGGCTGAGCTGCAATAATCCCGTACTGTTGCTAAAAGGATACCAAAACAGGGATTTATTGTAATAATTGGAACCCAAAAATGAAACTATAAAAAAGCACTGATGATATTATTCATTATTTTCCACTTAATCCACTACCAGGTTTGTGGGGTGGGGGTGGTAGAGGATTATCACTGGGCACACTTGATCATAGATTGGCACAGTGACCTCGGTATATCTGCCCAGTGCCCAAAATGGTTTTCCCTGGATGTGCATGGGGAACCCCCCCTCCCCCCGCGACCCTAGAAGAGGATTAATTTAAAGATGATGAATGAATGAATGAATGAATGAATTCCAACTTGTGGAGTGACAAGAGAGGGAAAATAAAGAAACGCATATTCAATAAAAGACAGACGTAATAAACGAAACACAAACAGGTGAATGTAATTTACAGCAATGATGAACAAAATATAAATCATTCATTCATTCATTCACTCATTATCTTCCGCTTTATCCTATATTAGGGTCGCGTGGGGGTTCCCCATGCCCATCCAGGGGAGAACGTTTCGGACGCTGGGCAGATAGACCCAGGACATGGCGCCAATCTATTGCTGGGCACACACTCACTCACACAGACACGCACGCATACACACTCTATATGGAGCAATTTGGAGAACTCAATTGACTTGTTCCATGTTTTTGGACTGTTGGAGGAAACCGGAGAACCCGGAGGAAACCCACGCAGACAGGGGGAGAACATGGAAACTCCACTCAGATGGGGATTCGAACCGGGAATCCCTAGCGCTGAGAGGCGAACGTGCTAACCACTAAGCCACCGTGCCGCCCTACAAAATATAATTCATTCATTCATTTTCTCCCGCTTTATCCTCTATTAGGGTCACGGTGGGGTTCCCCATGCCCATCAAGGGGAGAACATCTCGGGCGCTGGGCAGAAAGACCCAGGACAGGGCGCCAATCCATCGCTGGGCACACACTCACTCACACAGACACACTCTATATGGGGCAATTTTTGGGAATCCAATTGACTTGATCCATGTTTTTGGACTGTGGGAGGAAACCGGAGAACCCGGAGGAAACCCACACAGACACGGGGAGAACATGGAAACTCCACCCAGATGGGGATTCGAACCGGGAATCCCTAGCGCTGAGAGGCGAACGTGCTAACCACTAAGCCACCGTGCCGCCCTACAAAATGTAATATAAAATATATACCAAGTGCTCTCTGACAGCAGGCATTTAAACACAGGTTGTTTAGCAATAGAGCACCCTGTGCTCATTAACTGTGTGTGTGTTGGAAACATTTGTTTGCTTTTTGAACTGTACCTTCTTATTAAGCCTAATATTTTACCCAACCATTTCCTGTTCAGACAGCACATTTGGTATATAATCATGTTGCTTATGATTCTAACTTGCAATAAGCGATTATAAAGCCTCTACATTAGATCACACAGTGCTGTTCATACATTGGGCATGTTTCTGCAGCTCCTTAGACCCAGGAAATTACGTAAGTAAAATCAAGACTCTTAAGTCAGGCCCATTGGCTCAGACCTGCATCTTGAGTAAGCATGGTTTGGTTGCTTAAGAACATGTTTTCTGTCTATGCAAGAGAGCATAACAGCCTTAAGGCTGAACTGGACTTTACCAATAGGTGTTTAATCACATCAAATACAAAAAAAAAAAAAAAAAAAAACTTGTATGGAAGTGCAGACAGATTTCATAATCTTTAAGTGTATCCTTACTGGATCGCTCTTTTAAGCTGTGCTCAACTACAAAACTTATTTAAGAAGGATTGTAATTAAATTAGGTAACATAGTCTATGTCATGTTTTTCTTCAGATTGTACAATATTTCTTGTAATCAATATACTGTTGCTGTGGTTCTACAGTTGCCCGGTGAATCATTAAGTCGTCTTCTGAATAATATTATTGCGTAATCTTGAATTTAAAAGTACTTTTTTCATAACTCAGGGCTAACTCTTTTGCTTTTCAGCACAGTCCTGTAAACTATAAAGAAGCTACATACTCAATATAAACTAGTTTATTTTTCTTAGAACAATTATAGAGCAACCAGGGCGGCACGGTGGCTTAGTGGTTAGCACGTTCGCCTCTCAGCGCTAGGGATTCCCAGTTCGAATTCCCATCTGGGCGGAGTTTCCATGTTCTCCCCGTGTCTGCATGGGTTTCCTCCGGGTTCTCCGGTTTCCTCCCACAGTCAAAAAACATGGATCAAGTCAATTGAATTCTCAAAATTACCCCATATAAAGTGTGTCTGTGTGAGTGAGTGTGTGCCCAGCGATGGATTGGCGCCCTGTCCTGGGTGTATCTGCCCAGCGCCCGAGACGTTCTCCCCTGGATAGACATGGGGAACCCCACCGCGACCCTAATAGAGGATAAAGCGGGAGATAATAAATGAATGAATTATAGAGCAACCACCTAAAATGTAGTATTATTAATTCTGTTCATTTGCCCTTCTGGTTCTGATGCCTATATATTTTTTCCCACCTTTGGTTTTGTCTCTTCCCCCCCCCTCCCCCCTCTTGTCATCCATTCCTCTGCCACACAGCATTACAGACAAATCTGTCTGGGGATGTTGTCAATTTGCGGCAGTTTCTTTCACAAGTTTTTGGTAATTGTTTTGAAAAGAACATGTGACATCAGGTGTCATTAACATAGCAATAATAAGAGGACCCATAGGCCAGGATGACTCAGCACAATAAGGGCATGTACAGTAAAAAGCACTAAGAGCACTAAGCCAAGGGACACTTCAGTGATGATGAGATTTGGAAACACCCCTATTTCATGACACAATGAAGGACGAATGGTAGGATCAGAAATATTCAAGTACCATTTCAAAGATGCCTGATGGTACCACCATAGTCCATCAAAATCACCCTGTGCTGTGTGTATCTGCCCAGCGTTCGAAACATTCTGCCCTAGATGGGCATGGAGGAACCCACCCCCACACTGCACTGCTGCACAAAACCCCCCTCACTGCAGAACTGACAATAAACCACCACCCAAATTATAACCGTTCTGTGGTTGTCCTGACCAATAGAGAACAGAGAACCAACTAGGAGACTTAAAAGAAAACGGATGTACTATATTCTGTAGTTGTAAAACTACAAAGAACATCTGGTGGAAACAAATAGACAATGGAACAAGAAGGCAAACTATTTTCAATCTTTGACTGGTAACATGTATAGGAAGTGACTAATATAACCTGTAAATAATACTAAACAAAAAATTAAGTGACTGCCAGTTTGACAGGAAAGCCTCATTTTCACATTTACATTTGCAGTGAGGTTTTTCCAAAAAAAAAAAAAAAAAAAAAAACGTAATTATTTGCATCTTGTGATGACATTTACATTACATTTAGTCATTTAACTGATGTTTTTATCCTAAGCAACTTAAAAAAAAAATGAGAACACAAGTCAGTAGTAGGAAAAACCAGAAACGTCATGATAAATGTCATCTTTATACTGTCTGAATGTTTTTAAAATGAAACTTTTTTTTTTTTTACATTTATTGAAAGTCCCGACGTTTATGAAAATATGGGTTTGTTGGTTAAAAGACATTTCTGATTCTGATGGTGTTTTATCAGGATGTACTTTATTTATTCTATAGGAGCTAAACAAAAATCTGCGCTCTACACATGGAACTAAATTATTGAACCGAATTATTTGAATTCAGAAAAGATAAAATGATTATTATTATAAATAATAAAAAAACACACCAAGTACAGTAACTGGCAAATGTCCTGGCAAAATAATAACAAAGTATAAAAAAAATTATTTTTTTTTGCATTGTATGTTAACTGCTTAGAATCATGGTCCTAATTCTTGTGTGGTTGTTTTACATGCATATCTATATGTTCTCTTGTAGGACATGGAGATTGTGTGTGTGGAACTTGTCAGTGCAACCCTGAATGGTCAGGGGAAAGCTGTGATTGCTCCACACGGACCGATACCTGCATGGCTGGCATAGGGCTTTTATGTAGCGGTCGTGGTCA
Source organism: Corydoras sp. C115 (assembly GCA_019802505.1). Classification (NCBI taxonomy): domain Eukaryota; kingdom Metazoa; phylum Chordata; class Actinopteri; order Siluriformes; family Callichthyidae; genus Corydoras; species Corydoras sp. C115. Next base: position 258,249 of record JAFMOC010000085.1, on the reverse strand, counting down.
GTGTAAGTGTGGATTGTGTGAGTGCACTCAACCTGGAGCATACGGATACACCTGTGAGAAATGCCCCACCTGCCCTGACTCGTGCACTATTAAAAAGTGAGCCATTTAGAGCATATTGGTTTAAACATGTTATACCAGAGTGGATAGTATGTGATTGCATTTTGCCTGCAACTCTAATTATATGGTATGCTTTTTTTTTTTACATCTATAGAGACTGTGTGGAGTGTAAGCAGTATAAGAGAGGTCCTCTGTTTGATAAGAATACCTGTAGCTCAATCTGCAGAGATGAAATCCAGCTGTTGGATGAACTTGGTAAAAGATTTTCTTTTATCTTTTATTAAGCAGCATATGACTACATAACAGCATAGCATATCACATTTAATGAAATCACTGAGTGAAAAAATAAAACAGTACTTACCTTCACAGGGAAGAAACTGATATCTGAGATTTACTGATTTATTTATGTATTTATTCACTGTAATAATCATAATGTAAAAATGAAATCCAAATATGTGCATGGTACAAGATTAATGTTTCCTTTAATTCATTCATTTCATTCATTCATTTTCTCCCGCTTTATCCTCTATTAGGGTCGCGGTGGGGTTCCCCATGCCCATCCAGGGGAGAACATCTCGGGCGCTGGGCAGATAGACCCAGGACAGGGCACCAATTCATCGCTGGGCACACACTCACTCACACAAACACACTCTATATGGGGCAATTTTGAGAATTCAGTTCACTTGATCCATGTTTTTGGACTGTGGGAGGAAACCGGAGAACCCGGAGGAAACCCGCACAGACACGGGGAGAACATGGAAACTCCACCCAGATGGGGGTTCGAACCGGGAATCCCTAGCGCTGAGAGGCAAACGTGCTAACCAGTAAGCCACCTAAGCCGTTTCCTTTAATAATTTAATTTAATTTAACTGTACTATATTTATTTGCTTTTTATTAAATAAACAGCAAAAAGTAAACAGAAACCATAAAAAAATTATAAAAGTTCAAAATAAACGTTAAATGCAGAGGCCAAACTTTTGATGGTATTAGTCGACATTTTCAGAATCCGAATACTTTATTGATCCCTGGGGAAAAATTGCAGATCTTGCAGTTGCTCAAGATGTATAATGTACAAAAAATATATATACTAAGAATAGATCATCATTTTTATAAGCGCTTCTTTTTATTTTATTTATTTTTATTATTTATGATGTTAAATTGCATGTATTGTTTATTGCACATATAAAAACTGTATAATATGAATTGCATATGGAAAAATCTTGAAGAGAGAAGTTATAGAGTTTGATGGCCACTGGTAGAAATTACCTCTTGTTGCGTTTCATATTTAATTTGGCCTTTTTTTTTCTTTTTTTGCAGATAACAGTCGTTTGTATCATTTGATTTAATGGTGAATGATCAATTTAGGCAATCATTGCATTTAACTTTTACTTTAACATTAGTGGTTCACATGTACAAACAAGGTGTTCTTTTCGAATGACCGCATTCATTGATCCATTTAGTGAACACTATAATAGTGTTAATTTAACACTATAATTCTGAGATCAGCTGAATAGGCTGCAGTTGTCTTTATACTATAATATTCACTCAAAAAACCAACCTAATTTAAATATCATAATATGTAACTAATTTCCACTTCCAACAATATTTTCAATATTAATATTCTAATATTATTACACTGATGGTCTTGCAGCATCACAGTCGTTAGTGTAGTCTTTAATATATAAGAATTGTCAGGACATGAGGACTCAGAATCCATCCATCGCTTCATCCTTTATTAGGGTCACGGGGTGGGGCAGGACAGGGCGCCAATCTATCGCTGGGCACACACTCACTCACACAGACACGCACATAAACACACTCTATTGACTTGATCCATGTTTTTGGCCTGTGGGAGGAAACCGGAGAACCCGGAGGAAACCCACGTGGACACAGGGAGAACATGGAAACTCCACCCAGATTGGGATTCGAACCGCGAATCCCTAGCACTGAGAGGAGAACGTGCTAACCAATAAACCACGTGCTGCCCAGAACTCAGAATCATTATTTAAAAAAACAATTGTCATAGACATCTTGTCTGCAGTAATAAATAATTATTAGCATTCTTGCTACCATTTCTGAATTTATATTCAGGGTCAACCCTGCATGTCTGCAGTCTAATAGTAGTTCAACCAACATATTTTTAAATTTCACCCTTGTCAGCTACAAATCCTTCAAGTACATATTTGCTGGTCTTGTGGCCTAAAGCTTAAGCCTTTAAACACTAAAGCCAAAGTGCTGATTTTGTGTTGAGTAATTACACTGCCTCTGTCTTCTTAGTCCAGCACGAGGGAAGCTCGGTGAACTGCAGCTATAAAGACGAGGACGACTGCATTCATCGTTTTCAGTATTATGAAGACATCAGTGGAAAATCCATCCTCTACCTTGTTAAAGAACCTGGTGAGACACACAGTGAATTCAAGTTGGCACAAGTTGTTTTTTACACTGAGACAGCATCCACGTGTTCAGTACTTATGGTGTTAGTGGCTGCACAATTGAAACATACACCAACTGTCTTGCTCATGACACCACAGACACACCCTAGACTTTAGTCTTACTAGACACAAGAACAAAGTAACAGAATGTTAAATGTCTTCTAATTAAAACCCATAACTTCATTTACTTCAGGAATGCTGTATTATGACTGACCCTGTGTTCTGACCCCAACTATCATGTTTAAATTCTTGTAAGTCACTTTGCAAAGTAATATAGGCAGGACATATTACGGAATCATAGATGTGACTAATAAGACCTGTAATCTGGAAACAATAATTGGTCATCAAAATATGTTTGTATAATCTAAAATGTTCCAAAGTAATTTCTTTATTTATGGGTCTTCCCTCCCATGTTGTGTCAGCATCAGAAAGATTATTAATCCTCTATGAGTGTTATGGGGGCAGATATACCCAAGACAGGGTGCCAATCCAGGGTGCCCAAGACAGGGTGCTCACTTACACTCAAATAAAATCTACTAGTACATTAATAAATTATTGGAATGTACCTTAAGAGAAACAAGTTTAAAATTTTAAGAGCATTTTAAGGAAGAAATATGGAAAAGTCTCAGTAGAGAACCTACTGGGTCCTACTGGGGCAATCTGGCAGTGTATAAAGGCATTAAAATAATTATATATTGTGTGTGTGTGTGTGTGTGTGTATATATATATATATATATATATATATATATATATATATATATATATATATATATATATATATGTATATTATAATGTATTCAGATGTTTAGTCTAACAGAAATAAGGTTCTGTAAGGTCATCCCTATAGAACTGATGTCAAGGTTGCTATTGATTGGAAAAATTTAGAAAAATCATAACAATTAGTTTGGAAAGTTATAAACATATCAGTCAGATTTCAGTGCAGCACAGCATGAGAGTACGACATCCAAATCAGGAGTAAAGCTGATTAATCTGTGTTGAAATGTAAAAGTTCACTTGGTCGGTTCTGCAGTGACACTGATGTGATAAGGGGGTGGTATTAGTTCAGCAGTGCTGCTGTAGTTTCACTGAAACACCTCAGTGACACTGCTGGGATAGGAATAATGCACTAACCAAATAGTACCTGCAAAGTGGTGGTACTGTTGGGGTTTTGACCATTTGAGAACAGAGTAAGGGAGGCGTACACAGTGTACGTAATGTACTGTAGTCCACAAACAAATGAACTACAGTCTGGAATTGTAGAACTACAAAGTCCATCTTCACATTAAGTGGAACTTATGAACAAGGACAATAATTGGAGCAAAAAGAAGGTGTGTGCAAACATTTAATAAAAATAAATTGTTCACTTCTGTACTGTACCATCTAATGTTAAGTTTTCTTTCCACTGTTGCCTATGGTTTTATCATGTGAAGGTTAGAATATATATGCTTTAACAAAGGCTGTAGTTTGATTTATTAATAAAACTGACTTAACTTGGGGCACAAGGGTGCGGTAGCTCAGTGGTCAGGGCGTTGGGCTATCAATCTGAAGGTTGGGGGTTCAAATCCCAGGTCCACTGAAGTTACCAATGTGGGTCCTTGAGCAAGACCCTTAACCCTCATTGCTCCAGGGATGTTGTGATTAACCCTGTGCTCACCTTGTAAGTTGCTTTGGATAAAAGCGTCTGCTAAATGACCAAATGTAATGTAACTTCATTATTCATTTTGTATAGATGTTTGGAAATTGTTGTGTATATCTATTTGTCCATTTCAACAAGATTTATTTTACTTATTGTACTTGTACTTTTTTAAAACCTTCCGTTACTGTGCAGAAATGTCTTATTGGCTACAGAGTTATACAATGTAGCATCTAGATAGCAAGGACAAGACAAAAAGTAAAACAGATAGTGGATACTATAATGCACAGTAATAGTAGAACATGTTTTTCCAAAAGAACAAAAAATTAAAACATTTAATTCAACATTAGTAATCTAAAACATTTAAATAACAAAATAAAATGAATAATAGATTATTACTCTGAATAATAGCTCATTGTAAAGTCATGCTTCATCTTCATGAAAACATAGTAACAGTTTTTATCTTTGTGTGTGCAGAGTGTCCTAAAGGTCCTGATATCCTGATTGTGGTGGCGTCTGTGGTTGGATCGGTTTTGCTTCTGGGCTTGGCTGCTTTGCTGATATGGAAGCTGCTAGTTACAATTCATGACCGACGAGAATTTGCCAAGTTCGAGGAGGAGAGAGCCAAGGCCAAGTGGGAAGCAGTAAGCTATGTCACTACACTTACCCATACTATTAAAGTACACCATTTAGTAAAATCAAATATATTTAAGTTCAGATATATAAAAGCTGTAGACAATATAATATCGTGTATTGTATTTTTTTATTTTATTCATTAGGTTGTTGTGAGATTAATAGGCCAGATTTAATTTGGGAGTAAGACTAAACATTAAATCTGATATACCAAAAGTTATTCAGGCATAAACCATTATTATTTTATCTTCCTGAAAATAGCTTATACTTAGATCTGTAATGCATTTAAATTTTTTATTGTAGAATATATTTTTAAGTTAAATTTAATAAGTGGTGAGGGGATGCACATGCCTATTAACCCACACTATGCTGACTCATATAGTGGTATGAGTAATTGGCAGTTACTAAGCTATCATTGGTGAGTAAGTAAGGCTTCTCACCATGTCTTCTCACATATCATAAGAATAAAAACTGCTTTTAATGCCACCTTAAGCATGTGGTTTTGGTTAGTGGGTTACAAAATAGGATTTTTTTTTTTCATGATAATTAACAATAAAACATATAAGATTATATAAGATATATTAACCCATAGGGGGAAATTTTGCATTGCTACAGCAGCATCAAAAATTGTTAAAACAAAGATATATATATGTATATGTATGTATTATTGCACACTGAGTCTGAGGGTGTCGGGTGAGGGGGGTAGTGTGTTGCTGGGGGAAGTGCTGGTTAAAGAGTTTTACAGCAGAGGCACGATACGATATCTCTCTTTGAAGCATTGTGGGTGTAGAATAACTTTTCTACTACTAAAGTTATTGAATTTAGCAGAAAAGTCAAAAGTTCAAAGAAGTTTAGTGGCTTCACACTGCATATTAATTGAGTATCACTTGCTCTTAATAAGCACTCTTTTATTTTATTTTGTTTCAGGCCAACAACCCTTTATATAAAGGGGCCTCAACCACATTTACGAATGTAACCTACAGTGGAAACTCATAAGAACTCAGCACAATTAACAGGAGGTCAACTCAGTGTTATTCCTTCAGTAATGTATCTGTTATGCTAATGAATTACTTTTTATACTATTGAGTGGTGGCACTGTTTATTTACTAAGGAATAAGAACTGGGCATGTCGATCCTTCAACTGCACTTTTATGGTGAACTGTAATGACATCAATAAGCATTAATTTTAGCCTTTTTTGCCATTTTAAATATGGTTCTCTGGAAAATGTCTCGTCAATTAATTTCTTATGGATTTTTTTAACTAAATCATAAAAAGGTAGTGTGAGCTTTATTCTTGTCATAATAACAAGCACATTAAGGCCTCCTCTGTGTATTTATTCAACACATTGCTCTGTCAGTGATTGTACATAATTCTCATTAAATTTATAGACAGCCAGTGATAACATGTGAAAGTTATCAGAATTACACTCTATTTTGGCTATAACAGAAGTTACTACTGTATTAGCTAATGGTGTGCAGCAAAAGAATTTCATAATAAGTATTTCAACTAATTCCAAAGCTCTTGGATATGATTGGGGTCATATATCTTTGTAAGACAAACATGCATACAAATTATGTTTTGACTTAAAATGGTGTTCTAAAGTGAGTTCCTTAAAATAATCTGAAAAGAGTAAAGGAATGGCTTGTAGAATCTTACTTGCATGCATTACGTTGCATTTGTTTTCATCTTTCAGAAATAAATGCATCATATCTCCTAGAATATTTTAGCAATTACAAATGGGTTTGAATCTTCTTTTCAAGTCAACACTGATTTCAGTCCACACAGAAATACAGACTACACAAAATCACTAGCAACTTGTTAAAAATTGAATAAATCATATTATTTTTATTATGTGATGCTTCTTAGTCAGATTAAAAGGAGAAAAGACGACTCTGAACTGTTTCCAGAAATCTTAATGTTTCTGTGTTCACTTTGTGAGATAAAGTGTTTTGGTAAAGCATGTCATTGTTATAATTTCAGAAAATAAATGGATGCTTTTAAGGTCTACGCTCCTCACAGTAATGGAAGTTTGAGTATGTTTTGAGTCTTTGCTTCTGGTAATTGTTTGCCTTGAACATTTATTCCATTATGAAAACAACTAAAGAATTTGAGATTGTAGAAAAATGTAGAAAGCTGGGACTCTGTCAGGGGGCATGAGTATTTCAGAAAAACAGTGAAATAAAGCACACTGAAAATGTTAAGTGGTTCATATTATGTCCATATCTAAAGCCTATAGACCACGTAGTAGAATCCAAAGCAGTTGGAAGAAGACGCCCTTTAAATCTGAGATACCTGGAGTAGTTGGCAAAAGAATAGTAGTTAAAAATGCCAGTATAAATGCCATGTTTAGGGGAGGAAAATATTAACTGGTCAGTATAGAGCTATAAAAGTAAGTTGGAACAATAATTGTTGAATTCCAGGGACCCACTTAAACACAGTAAATTAAACAGTGTATTAAATGTCTTTTTAATCTGACTGGCTTTGTTATTTCATCTTTGTTTAAGCCACACCAAAACTAATTACCTTGGTTTTTGATTAATAAATATGTATAAGTAAATTGTAAGCAATTAAAACCTCAAGTGCGTTTAAGGTTAGAAGTGTGTATGTAGAGTGCAAACTCCAGAGGACTAAATGTCATGTCCCATCACTTTCTGGAACTTTGGTTGCCATAGATACAATATGATGTACTAGAGTTTCTATGAAAGTTTAGTTGCCATGGAAGCACTGGCTGAGATGCTGATGGAGCCTTTGGAGTTTAGGGGAATTCAGTCATTCATGAAAATGCCAGAAAGAGGAACAAATCCAATCAATTCCTCATTTTCTCTTTATTGACATTATTTCTCAGAGTGGATGATAGCAAGACACTGAATATTCCTGCCATTATCTAATGTCTATGGTCAATCACGTCAATAAAAGTAATGATAAATATTTTGGAAAATGTTGCTTAAACCGATTTTGTAGCTTGCCTTTTAAGCTCATTAATTTAAATACCAGTTTATTTTTTCCAATCATCTCTGGTTGTCACATTTCTGCTGTCAGTGGGCATTGATCACATGGTTTGGTTTGCAGTTTCCTGTCAGACTGTGACCAGGAAACGCCTATCATGTTAAACATAAAGGCATTTCATTTTCTGAAACTTGTTTTTTAATGATGGAGCTTCAGTGAGTGTGTCAGTAGAGTGTGTCATAATTTTATTAAGATTTAAGATTAAGATTTAAGATACATTATGCAATAACTTTTCCCATTTGATTAATGGTGTGGTTTGCCTCTAAGCACTGGGGATCCAGATTTGAATCCCAATCTGGGTGGAGGTTTTATCTTCTGTATAGTGTGTGTCTGTGTAAGTAAATGTGTGCCTAGTGATGGCTTGGTGCCCAGTGCCCGAAACGTTGTTACCTTTGATGGTCATGGGTAACCCCCATGAACACCCCCCCCCCCCAAACCTAGTAGAGGATTAAGTTGTAAATGATGAGCTGAATGCCTTTTTTATGACTTTCATGAAACTAGTCATAAAATCGTAGTATTTAAATGTATTCTAATTCTCTAAATGTTAAAATATTCATTATTTTCCTCATAGTCCTCTACCAGGTTCGCAAGGAGATTCACCATGCCCAGCCGGGGGAGAATGTTTCAGGTGCTGGGCAGATACACCAAGGACAGGGCGCCAATCTATCAGTGGACACACTCACTCACACACAAACTCTATGCCATTCAATTCACCTTAAATCCATATTTTTAAACTGTGGGAGGAAACCAGAAGAAACCCATGTAGAGAGCATAGAAACAGATTGGATTGTGAATGAGAGGTGAATGTGCTAACAAAGCCACCATGCTGCTAAAGCAAAGATACAATTTTTCCCCAAAACCTTTAGAATTATAGATGTCTTCCACCTGTTTGGACCCTGAAATAATACAAATGACTTTGTTATGCAATGAAATGTACTGTTAAAATTTTTTATTAATAATAATAATGGGGGGGGGGGGGGCACGGTGGCTTAGTGGTTAGCACGTTCGCCTCTCAGCACTAGGGATTCCCGGTTCGAATCCCTATCTGGGTGGAGTTTCGATGTTCTCCCCGTGTCCGCATGGGTTTCCTCCGGGTTCTCCGGTTTCCTCCCACAGTCCAAAAACATGGATCAAGTCAATTGAGTTCTCCAAATTGCCCCATATAGAGTGTGAGTGTGTGCCCAGCGATAGATTGGCGCCCTGTCCTGGGTGTATCTGCCCAGTGTCCGAAACGTTCTCCCCTGGATGGGCATGGGGAACCCCCCCGCAACCCTAATATAGGATAAAGCGGAAGATAATGAATGAAATGAATAATAATGGGGTGGCACGGTGGCTTAGTGGTTAGCACGTTTGCCTCTCAGCCATGTTCTCCATGTTCTCCCCGTGTCCACGTGAGTTTCCTCTGGGTTCTCCGGTTTCCTCCCACCGTCCAAAAACATGGATTAAGGTCAATTGAATTCTCCAAATTGCCCCATATAGAGTGTGTTTGTGTGAGTAAGTGTGTGCCCAGCGATAGATTGGTGCCCTGTCCTGGGTGTATCTGCCCAGCTCCCCTGGATGGGCATGGGGAACCCCCCCCCCCCCCCCCCCCCCCCCCCCCCCCCCCCCCCCCCCCCCCCCCCCCACCCCCCCCCCCCCCCCCCCCCCCCAATAGGCTATGGGGGAAACCCCCCACCCCCCCCCCCCCCCCCCCCCCCGCCCTCCCCCCCCCCCCACGACCCTAATAGAGGATAAAACGGAAGATAATGAATAGATGGATGATAATAATGTTAATGCCGGCTAAAGAGTGAGCTTTGAAGCTCTGTACATAATATTACGACACATAAATCATTTAGAGTATGGTTTTTAAATCGTTGTGTAAATAATGAAGAATGGTTAATTTCTTCAAAAATAGTCTTGAATGTTTAGCTTCCTAAAACTTTTATGAGCGACCGTTCTGATAGATGGCGACATTGTTCCACTTTTGAGAAACAAAACCCTTCAGATCTGGTCCAACATGGCGACGCACGCGGCGGTCTGTGAGCTCCGGCTGTTATTTTTGTTTCCTACCCGTTTTCAGTCTCACCTCCTCCTCCTCACTGGACTGGTTTAGGTTTGTCGAGCTGACTCGTTTGGTTGATTCCGACTCTTCGGTTTAATTTGAGTCGATTCATATACTGAACATCATATACTATCTGCGAATTCACTAGTCTACTAGTTGATATTCATTCATTCATTATCTCCCGCTTTATCCTCTATTAGGGTCGCGGTGGGGTTCCCCATGCCCATCCAGGGGAGAACGTCTCGGGCGCTGGGCAGATACACCCAGGACAGGGCGCCAATCCATCGCTGGGCACACACTCACTCACACAAACACACTATATATGGGGCAATTTTGAGAATTCAATTGACTTGATCCATGTTTTCGGACTGTGGGAGGAAACCGGAGAACCCGGAGGAAACCCACGCAGACACGGGGAGAACATGGAAACTCCACCCAGATGGGGATTCGAACCGGGAATCCCTAGTGCTGAGAGGAGAACATGCTAACCACTAAACCACCGTGCCGCCTTTATATATATTATTGTAAATAATGAGTAGCCCTTTAAGGGGCGTGGTTTTGGAAGTTCATTCATTCATTATCTTCCCCGCTATCCTCTATTAGGGTCGCGGGGGGGTTCCCCGTGCCCATCCAGGGGAGAACGTCTCGGAAGCTGGGCAGATACACCCAGGGCAGGGCGCCAATCCATCGCTGGGCACACACTCACTCACACAGACACACTCTATATGGGGCAATTTTGAGAATTGACTTGATCCATGTTTTTGGACTGTGGGAGAACCCGGAGGAAACCCACGCAGACACGGGGAGAACATGGAAACTCCACCCAGATGGGGATTCGAACCGGGAATCCCTAGAGCTGAGAGGCGAACGTGCTAACCACTAAGCCACCGTGCCGCCCTACAAAATATAATTCATTCATTTATTCATTATCTCCCGCTTTATCCTCTATTAGGGTCGCGGTGGGGTTCCCCATGCCCATCCAGGGGAGAACATCTCGGGCGCTGGGCAGATAGACGCAGGGCAGGGCGTCAATCTATCGCTGGGCACACACTCACTCACACAGACACACTCTATATGGGGCAACTTGGAGAATTGACTTGATCCATGTTTTTGGACTGTGGGAGGAAACCGGAGATCCCGGAGGAAACCCACGCAGACACGGGGAGAACATGGAAACTCCACCCAGATGGGGATTCGAACCGGGAATCCCTAGCGCTGAGAGGAGAACATGCTCTAAGCCACCGCGCCGCCATATATATATATATATATATTATTGTAAATAATGAGTAGCCCTTTAAGGGGCGTGGTTTTGGAAGTTCTTTTCATGAATTATTATCCAATCAGAGTTCTGGAAGCGGGACGAGCCGGAAAACGGGTGAGGCGTGTGTTTAGCGGCGTGCTCGCCGAGGAGACGATGACAGACTCGGTGAACGCGGCGACAGAAGCCCCGGCGGAGCAGCAGCGGCGGCCGCAGTTCGGTACCCGCTTTTTAACTGATCCGAGACAAGTGTTCCAGCATAACGCGTGGTACGTGAGCCAGACTTCCATTAACCCCAACAATCCCTCACAGCTGCCCCATGCCCATCCTGGGGAGAACGATTCGGGGGCTGGACAGGGTGCTAACTCATCACTGAGCACACTCTCACTCACACTGACACAAACACATACTATATGGGGCAATTTAAAGCATTCAATTTACCTTGAAGGGTGGCACGGTGGTTTAGTGGTTAGCACGTTCTCCTCTCAGCGCTAGGGATTCCTGGTTCAAATCCCAATCTGGGTGGAGTTTCCATCTTCTCCCTGTGTCCACGTGGGTTTCTTATGGGTTCTCCGGTTTCCTCCCACAGTCCAAAAACATGGATCAAGGTTAATTGAAATCTCCAAATTGCCCCATATAAAGTGTGTCTGTGTGAGTGAGTGTGTGCCCAGCAATAGATTGGTGCCCTTATCTGCCCAGTGCCTGAAATGTTCTCCCCTGGATGGTCATGTGGACACCCCCGTGTGGTGCCCGTGTGGGTTTATTCTGGGTTCTCCGGTTTCCAAAGTTTTTCACAGTCCAAAAACATGGATTTAAGGTAAATGGAATGCTCTAAATTGTGCCACGGTGGTTTAGTGGTTAGCATGTTCTCCTCTCAGCACTAGGGATTCCCGGTTCAAATCCCAATCTGGGTGGAGTTTCCATGTTCTCCCTGTGTCTACGTGGGTTTCTTATGGGTTCTCCGGTTTCCTCCCTCTGTCCAAAAACATGGATCAAGGTTAATTGAAATCTCCAAATTGCCCCATATAAAGTGTGTCTGTGTGAGTGAGTGTGTGCCCACTGATGGATTGGTGCCCTGTCCTGGGTGTATCTGCCCAGTGCCTGAAATGTTCTCCCCTGGATGGTCATGTGGACCCCCCCCCCCCCCCCCCCCCCCCCCCCCCCCCCCCCCCCCCCCCCCCCGCGTACGTGCGACCCTAGTAGAGGATAAAGCAGAAGGATGGATGGATCTTTAATTTTTACATTTTCACACCAGGTGGCTTAGTGGTTAGCATGTTCTCCTCTCAGTGTTAGGGATTCCTGGTTCGAATCCCCATCTGGGTGGAGTTTCCATGTTCTCCCTGTGTCCACGTGGGTTTTTGATGGGTTCTCCGGTTTCCTCCCACAGTCCAAAAACATGGATCAAGGTCAATTGAAATCTCCATATTGCCCCATATAGTGTGTCTGTGTGAGTGAGTGTGCCCAACGATTGATTGGCGCCCTGTCCTGGGTGTATCTGCCCAGTGCCCGAAATGTTCTCCCCTGGATGGGCATGGGGAACCCTCCCGCGACCCTAATAGAGGATAAAGAGGAAGATAATGAATGAATGGATGGATGTTTAACTTTTACATTTTCACACAAGTAAAGGGATTTCAGTAAAAAAAAAAAAATCATAGTCCTTTTTTTGTGGTCAAATCATTTAAGTAATTTATTAGATATTAATAAAAGATAATGTATTAGGATTTGGTAAGTAGGTTAATTGAAAAATGGCTGTGTTCATGTAACAGGGATAACGTAGAGTGGTCTAAAGAGCAGGAAGATGCAGCCAGAAGAAAGGTGCAAGAGAACAGCGAGCCTCTGTCAGCAGTGAAACAAGGTATGTGCTATATCCTCAGCTATTGTTCTGAAACAAGAATTTTTCATTTTTAAAAAATAAGTTTTGAATTAATGCAGCCACAGAGAGAAAGATTGATTGATTAAGTGGATTTTACTGCTGAGAGAAATCTTACATTAATATGACAGCTTTCTAATGGCTCAGCTGTAAAGTATTTTTCCTTAAATCACCTATTGAGGAACATTTATTGTAGCAGAAATACTAATTCCATGATCATTATGTTTTATTGATTTTCTAAATTAAAAAGTTTTTTTTTTCAGTTAACAACCTTCAGAGCATTTTAAAGCACAGTTACTATTCATTTATGTAGTGTATTTATTTATCATTCATCCATTTGTGGAAGATTTGACCATTTTCTTCTAAATACGGTTGTGGGAGAAGCTTCTCTCAGCACACATCAGATGAGAGGTATGAAAACACATTGGGGAGGCCACCAGTACTCAAGCATGCGTTCAGACATTCATTCCATTCATTCATTCATTCATTATCTTCCGCTTTATCCTCTATTAGGGTCGCGGTGGGGTTCCCCATGCCCATCCAGGGGAGAACGTCTCGGGCGCTGGGCAGATACACCCAGGACAGGGTGCCAATCTATCGCTGGGCACACACACACTCACTCACACAAACACACTCTATATGGGGCAATTTGGAGAACTCAATTGACTTGATCCATGTTTTTGGACTGTGGGAGGAAACCGGAGAACCCGGAGGAAACCCACGCGGACACGGGGAGAACATGGAAACTCCACCCAGATGGGGATTCGAACCGGGAATCCCTAGCGCTGAGAGGCGAACGTGCTAACCACTAAGCCACATTGCCACCCTTCAAGGTAAATTGAATGCTTTAAATTGCCCCATATAGTATGTGTTTGTGTCTGTGTGAGTGAGAGTGTGCTCAGTGATGAGTTAGCACCCTGTCCTGGATGTATCTGCCTGACCCTAGGCCAATTTAATAAATACAAAAAAAGGGAATAACAACGTATAAATGAAAACATTTGTACTATAGTCCTAGCAAAGTGTGTGTGTGTGTGTGTGTGTGTGTGTGTGTGTGTGTGTGTGTGTGTATGTGTATATGTATGTGTGTATGTATACACACACACAGTGACCAGTGAGTGCATCTTCCATTAGTGGATTTAATATCGTCACATCTTGTTATATTATGAGGATCAATGTCTTGTCCCAAAAGGGTCAAACCAACCTTAATTCTTAGTAAATGACTAAAAATATGTTTGAATATTGGTAAAATAAACACTGATTCTGTTCACTGGCTTCAGCAGGCGAAACGTTTACAAAATATTCAAGGAGAATTTTGCAAGTAGTGTAATGAATCATAGCATTGCCCAGGACTTGACCTGAGCAACGTATAAATTAAATTGAATCAAGCTTTCTCAATGTTAACCTATCTTCCTGTTAAAATGTATTTGTGATAAAACTAAAAACAAATTCTATTCATGATTTTTAGCTTATCCTTTTATTTTTTGTACATTACGTTGCTTCATTTGCATGCGAATACGTTTTGTTTTTTTCTCTTCATAGCGGAGTTTGAGAGCAGAGCTAACGAGTACTGGAACGACTTCTACGGCATCCACGAAAACCGCTTCTTTAAAGACCGACACTGGCTTTTCACTGAGTTTCCAGAGCTTGGACCACAGCATTCTCAGAACTCTGCATCAACATCAGTTGAGGAACTCACCCAGAATACAGCACACCTTGGACTTCACTGTGAAGAGACCTCCGGGTCTCATTTACAAGATGCAGGGTTTCCTGGAGCCTCAGCCTCATATCGCATTCTGGAGGTGAGTCAGCTGTTTTGTGGGAGTGCATATAGCTGATAAACGTATATGTGGTTATATTATCATGTAATGATGGTATTCTGGTAAAAGGAAATTACTGTTGTACCATTTTACAAACTTCACATTGGATTTAAGCAAATGGCTATTAGCTTGTCCCTGTGTTTTTAATATGGATATATGAATAATTAAAATGGATTCATTTATTACAAAAGCATTTACAAATAAATCACATTTCGGTTCTTTATATTGCTTTATTGTTGCCTGTTTATTGGTTTGTATTTGTGTTCGGGCATTTGGCCTTTCTAACTATAAACTTTAAGCTCAGTCTATATTAAGAAAGGAGTGTCATTGCTACATAATGCTGCCACCCTCGTTATACAACACTATTGGGATAGTTTTTGCTTATTTTGCCTTCTCATATAACCCAACAGTATGCAGAAGCTTTGGCTGGCAGGTGTATATTCATTTATTTATTTTCTTTTTTAGGCATTGCATTTAATATATTTTTGTAATTTTTAGCTTTAATGGCCTGCTGCATAATACTTACATATTTCTGAAATTAAAATTATAATTTATGTAACTACCATAGAGTTTCTCATACCCAATAAGGAGGAGGGCCACTTTATTTGCCTTTATTTTGATGAAAAAAGAAATCTAGTCTTTTGAAGGTTGAGCTAAAGTTTGTCCTTGTTAGGGCATTAAAACAAATGATTTTAATTAGAATGTAAATTGCATTTTTAGTTTCTCAGTTTAATAGTGGATATATTTTATTTGAAAAAAAAAAAAATTTTTTTTTGAAGAATAAGTGTTTATATATCCTTCCAATATGGCAACCAATGTCTTTCTCTTCTATCAACTTTACATGTGCATTGCATATTATAATTAATATTTCTGTGTTTCTGTAGGTGGGCTGTGGAGTTGGCAATACAGTTTTTCCAATTCTCAAGACCAACAAGTGAGTACACAAATAAGTAAATAATAAATAAATCCAGAAGTCTTTATTTTAATAGTTTTACTATAGGTTCTCAAAAACATACAAATGCTGTATCTTTTATTCTGTAATCTTGCAGTGATCCAGGCCTTTATGTCTACTGTTGTGACTTTTCCAGTACAGCTATTGACCTCGTCAAGGTGAGAGTACTTTTCTAAATGTATTTTATTTATTCGCACATTCTTAAGTCAAGCCAGTTGTTTTCTTTTTGATGCTATAAAGGCTTACTGCAAAAGAGAACATTCAGAAACTACTTTTAAAGAAATGTCATTGAAATTTAAATTTGTTTTTTTATTTATTTCATTTTGGATATGTTTTAGGGAAACAGCTTTCATAGTACTATATGTAAGCTTTTATTGTTTAGATAAAAAAAAAAAACATACTGGCTGATCAACTGAGTTCAGTTGAATTCAGTTTGAAAAAAAAAATTCTTGTTTGGAATTTCACTAACCGCCTCACTTTTTGACCGACAGTCTAATCAAGAGTATGACCCATCACGTTGTCACGCCTTCGTCCATGACCTGAGTGATGAAAATGCATGTTATCCTATGCCAGAACAGAGTCTCGACGTCATCGTTCTCATCTTTGTCCTCTCTGCTCTACACCCTGAAAAGTAAGGTTGTCTTTCTAAAACATGTTAGTAGATGCTGCTGGTTGTAGATTATAATACACCTCTTGGTGCTACTTGGACACGTCATCAGTGAAGAACCCAGGGTCTTAGGGTGTTTCGGGTCTTTGATCTTCATACACCCTCACCTGGGCGACCCAGCTGGGGGTGATCAATACCCGGCTTGTGTCCAAGTGGCATATTACTCCACGTTAGCCACCTACGGATCCACAGCCATCGTGAGGCCCTCTCTGCGGTCTCAAGAATGTTCTTGATGGCTCTTTTTAAATGCAGTCCTCTCACTCCAAGGAGTTTGAGGGTTCGCAGCAGTGAATGGCCAGCGAAGCCTCTGCACCCAACCTCGACCGGCTCACAGCGGGTTTTCCAGCCATTGCTCCGGCAGTCTGTGCTAAGAGTTGTAATTTTACACATACATTTACATTTACATTTAGTCATTTAGCAGACGCTTTTATCCAAAGCGACTTACAAATGAGAACACCACAAGTCAGAAGCCATGGAGAAAACCAACTATACTGTAAGTTCATCAAACCTGATTGTTATTCGAAGCTGCGCCCCCCCCCCCCCCCCCCCCCCTTTTTTTTTTTTTTTTTTTTTTTTTTTTTTTTTTTTTTTTTTTAACAGGTATTTGTTAAATAGATGCGTCTTAAGTAGTTTTTTAAAACTGTTTAGAGATTCTGCCTTACGGACAGAGTTGGGAAGATCGTTCCACCATTTTGCAGTGGTGAACGCCACAGAATGAGAATGAGCTCCTCGGTGAGGTGGAATCGCCAGGCGACAATCCTCACTGGAGCGAAGTGTACGAGTCGGAGTGTATTTTGAAAAGATAGAGTGAAGGTAAGAGGGGGAAGATCCAGAAATGGTTCTGTATGCCAGAGTCAGCGACTTGTACTGAATGCGAGCAGCTACAGGAAGCCAATGGAGGGAAGTGAGTAATGGAGTGACATGAGTTCGCTTGGGCTGGTTAAACACGAGTCGGGCTGCAGAGTTTTGAATTAGTTGAAGAGGTCTGATGGTGGAAGTTGGGATACCGGCAAGAAGTGCATTACAATAATCAAGCCGGGATAAGACTAGGGCTTGAACAAGCAGTTGGGTAGCATGTTCAGTCAGAAAGGGTCTGATCTGCCTTATGTTATAAAGAAGGAATCTACAAGAACGGGCGGTTTTGATCACATGATCAGAGAGTTTAAGGTGGGAGTCTATAGTGAACCCAAGGTTCCGGACCGAATCAGTTGGGGAGATTGTGGAGCCATCAATTTGGAAGGTCAGGTTGTGATGGATTGAGGGTTTAGCAGGGATAATGAGAAGCTCTGTTTTTTCTAAGTTTAATTTGAGATGACGGGCCTTCATCCAGACAGATATGTCGGAGAGGCATGCAGATACCCGATTTGAGATGGTGGTGTCATCAGGGGCAAAAGACAGATGAAGTTGAGTGTCATCAGCATAGCAGTGGTAAGAGAAACCATGCGCCTGGATGACTGTGCTCAGTGATGTCATGTAAAGAGAGAAGAGGAGAGGACCAAGTACAGAGCCCTGAGGCACACCAGTGCGTACTTGGTGAGAGTTAGAGATCTCCCCATTCCATGACACTTTGAAGGTCCTTCCTGTGAGATAGGATCGGAACCATTCAAGTGTCGTATCAGAAAAGCCTAATTCAGCTAGAGTGGACAGTAGAATCTGATGATTTACTGTATCAAAAGCTGCAGAAAGGTCTAACAAAATGAGGACCGAGGATTGAGATTTGGCTTTGGCAGATTTAAGTGAGTCAATCACAGAGAGTAATGCTGTCTCCGTGGAGTGACCACATCTAAAACCGGATTGATCGGGATCAAGGAGATTATTCTGATACAAATAATCTCATACAAACGATATGTCATGATTTCTTATTCATTCGTTCAATACTTGTCAATCGTAGGCCCTGTATGTATGAAATCTGCCCTTCCCTGTGCCTCTGTGAATGTCCTGTACTAAATTGCCAAATCTTCCAAACAGCTTATCCTAATCAGTTTTATGGGACTACCATGAAAACAATAAATGAATTCCATTTCACAGGTTTTATTTATACAGGTCATGAATACAATAAATGAATTCCATCATACACAGTCACAGCTGTCCGTTGTCTAATTCTCCTTTCATGATTTCATAATGCTTCATGCATTTTCAATAGGAGACCAATTTTCAAAAGTGTGTATTCTGTGTTGGAATACACAAAAGTCTGTATTCTTTATTCTGTATACACACTGCAAAAAATAAGAAAAATAAACACAAATAAAAAAATTACATAAAAGAAGTAAAATTATTTGGCAATATAGTGAGTGAATTTATCTTGTCAAGATTTTAAAATTTTTAAATGAGAAATGTCCAACTTCCATTATTTTTTTCAGAATGCAGAGCAGTATCTGTAGACTGGCAAGTCTGCTTAAACCCGGAGGAGTTCTTTTATTGCGGGACTATGGACGTTATGACATGGCTCAACTTCGCTTCAAAAAGGGTCTGAGCTAAAGTTTCTGTATACTCTCATCAGAACCCTTGATTAGCCTTAAATAAGCTAAAAATTGCTGTTTTTATCTTTAGGACGGTGCCTTTCTGAAAATTTTTATGTTCGGGGTGACGGAACCCGAGTGTACTTTTTTACTCAAGGTAAGACTTGCATTGAATTTAAACCAGGTATTAGTTTGCATTAGTGCTCAACACAATGAAAATGTCATTATAAATACAGACCCAATCACTTGGGGTAATTTCTTTACCCATTAGCATGTGTTTGGTATTTCAAGAAGAAAATGTCACCAAGAAAGGACATGTGTTCATCTTGCTCAGGAATCGGAACCCTGGACTTTCCTGCAGTGAGATGGAAAGTGTCACCCAGTCATGTAAAGTTATAAAAATGACTTAAAATGCATCATGAATGCATGTTACAGTGCATATTTACCAAAATAATAATAATAAAAACAGCCCTTCTGTTGATAACTAGTCATTCTTGACCAGGGGACTAATGCACTGTACATATTAAAAAGTAAAAAATAATGCTGTTTGTGTCTAGTGATTGAATTAGTGCTGTGACTAATGTAATGCTCAATCCTTAGGTATTTAGATGATGCATATATTAATGATGGGCTTATTATAACAAATACTAGACAAAATGAGTGCTCTCCCTTTTTACCCATCTTCAAATCTTACCAATTGCAGCCTCATTCTTTCTCCTGTGTCTATGGCTGAATCTGAGTTTCATTTCCAATTGTGCGTTTCTGTGAAAGCAACTCATTCTGTTTCTTACGACTGCCTTACCCACTCTGAAAAGGGAAGAAAAGTAAAGTACCTCACTGTCTAAAACTACAGGGTTCCATAGCTTTCACCATCCAGCTTCTTCCATCAGGACTTCTGAAAATGAGGGCTTTCATGAAATAGATTCTTCCTATCACCTCAGCCCTCTCCAAGTTCTTCTTCTTGATGTCACTGTGACCTGTAACTGCATAGTATCATTGCTTAGAAATAGTACTTATATCATTCCCAGGAACCCTCCGCTCCCCCTTGTCATGAAGTTGTAATGACCGATCATATCCATCATGAAATACAGAGCCACACAAAAAAACATAACCGGAATGGCACGTGGCCGAGAAGGCTTTAATTATTTCACAGAAATTATCTTGATCTTGAGACATCTCAAGAGCTCAGACATCTTCTCTCTCTTCCTTACAATCATGCTTTTAATGCACTGTGGCTACAGCATACATCAATCATATGCTTCAGTACACCTCAAATGCCTTACATATGGTGGTAAAATTCAGATTTTCAAAAATGACGAAGCAGACACTTGTCTCATCTTCTTTGTAGGATTGCGCATAATCTAATGCTCCCTTATCCATCCCTCATTTAGTCATTATCGTCCAC
Source organism: Corydoras sp. C115 (assembly GCA_019802505.1). Classification (NCBI taxonomy): domain Eukaryota; kingdom Metazoa; phylum Chordata; class Actinopteri; order Siluriformes; family Callichthyidae; genus Corydoras; species Corydoras sp. C115. The sequence goes on along the minus strand of JAFMOC010000085.1, from coordinate 238,018 downwards.
ATAATCCTCTACCAGGGTTGAGGTGGGGGAAGGGGGGTTCTCCATGCCCATCCAGTGAAGAACGTTTCAGTACTGGGCAGATATTGATATTATTCTAATCTATGACTGGGCACACACTCACTCACACAGACACAAACACACACTATATAGGGCAATTTAGAGCATTCCATCCATTCATCTATTATCTTCTGCTTTAACCTCTATTAGGGTTCCCCATGACCATCCAGGGGAGAACGTTTTGGGCGCTGGGCACATACCCATCTATCGCTGAGCACACACTCACACAGACACAAACACACTCTATATGGGGTAATTTGGAGAATTCAATTGACCTTGATCAATGTTTTTGGACTGTGGGAAGAACCCGGAGGAAACCCAAATGGACAGGGAGAACATGGAAACTCCACCCAGATTGGGATTCGAACCGGGAATTCCTAGTGCTGAGAGAACATGCTAACCACTAAACCACCGTGGCACAATTTAGAGCATTCCATTTACCTTAAATCCATGTTTTTGGACTGTGAAAAACTTTGGAAACCGGAGAACCCAGAATAAACCCACACGGGGACCTCTCCTTGGTGCTGGAAACACTTTTCTTTCAGCATTTTAAATCTATAAGGAGTATCAGCTTTGACTCTGTACCTTACACAGCAGCTATGCTTTGGATTTGTTCTCAGCCAAATGTCAGCAGTCTGCATGCACTCTGTCACTTTGTTCATACTTTGTTTAATAAATCATTTTGTAATGTTGGAAAATGCATTATAGCAGCTAACTCAACACCTTACATTTGCCAAAGTAAGTTCTTTTAAGCAAGTTCAACCAACAAAGTACAGCATCCCCAAGAGTTTCCTTACCTAATTTCAATCAGTCTTGATTATGTACTGTTTTTTTTTTTTTTTTTTTCGACAGATGAGCTTCATAATCTGTTCTGCGGAGCAGGACTAGAGAAGGAGCAGAACTTGGTGGACCGTAGACTGCAGGTGAACCGAGGAAAGCAGCTTACCATGTATAGAGTCTGGGTGCAGTGTAAATACCGCAAAACCTCAACTCCTCAGCTACCTCCAACACAGGACTGAAACCGTTCCATAAGCTTCACCAGAACTAGTTGGGCTTTTTTGAAACCTTCAAAGAAAACAATGGAACTGAATTCAGAAAGGCTCATGAAACATCTACGGCTTTAAATGTTGAACTTTCTATCTAACTGTAGGGCATTTTCAACAGTAAACATAGATAAAGAACCATTCCTAAATTATCACAATTAATATCTTGCTTTTAAAGGATTTTAAGATGTTTCATAAATAAAAACTAGTTTTAGCATATTTGACTCCTTTCCATTTATGTCTGAATAAAAAGGGTTTAGTGTGTTAGTGGGGCAAGAAATGAGAACTGAGCTAATAATTGCTATTTAAGGATAATTTACTTTTTAATCAAATGTATATAGATTATTCTTTGCAAATGTCTGACATCAATTTTGTGTTGAGGCTCTTTAATTCATATTGCCTTTCTAGCAATCCTATGAAAATATCTATTGGTCTAACATTACCTCCTTCATTCCTGTTTACTGTTTATAGAAGATGGAGATGATAAAATTAGAAAGTGGACAATATAGAAACAAGGAGGCAGAAACAATCTTTTGGTTATAAAAAGTACTTAACTAGTTAAATTTGTAATTAAATTATATTTATCATTTACATATGATAAATACTAACTTAACTGACTTTACTGTATATAGTTTTTCTAATTTTCATTTGGTGAAATTGTAAGTGAATTTGGATATTAGGATGGATATCTAAATCCTAGAGTTACTATGTTTATTAAAAATGTGTTTGTTAAGGAAACCCATTTTTTATTAAAGGTGTTGCATGCATTGTTTATGTGACTAATCTAGTGAGAAAACATGACAGATGGCATGATGGAGAGCATATTCAATTGATATACAATCTACCAGTGCATTCCTCTTTAAAACTTTTAATTATTCACTACATGTGATGTGTATCCAGAGAACAGATGTCAAGTTTTAAAGAACATTTTAGACATTTATAGTTCATTTTGGATAAATCCTTTTTTGACATGCAAATTAGTGTGGTACGCTCAATGTATCTCGCAAAAATCGAATACATTATAAAATTAAATAGAGTAATCATTTTAAATACGATGTGAAGTGATGCATCTAAATCTAAATAATAATAAAAAATGTGAATAATTCCAAATTAAATCTAAAATTATAAATTTGGGTTAAGAGCTGTAAATGTCCACCAAGAAAAACTGAAATTAATTCTATTTTTATGTATCAGTGGTGCCAATTATCACTTTAACAAATGAATTTTAAAATAAATAGCAGAAACTAAAGCTACAGCAAGAAAAGGCATTATATAATTATCTTCACAAATAATCAAATAAATGGGTGGCACGGTGGCTTAGTGGTTAGTACGTTTGCCTCTCAGCGCTGTGGATCCAGGTTCAAATCTCAAAATGTTTTTCCTGTGTCCATGTGGGTTTCATCTGGGTTCTCTGGTTTCCTCCCACAGCCTAAATACATGGGTAAAGGTGAGGTAAATAGAATGTTCAAAAATGCCCCATTTAATGTGTGAGTGTGTCTGTGTGAGTGAGTGTGCCCAGCGATAGATTGGAGCCTTGTCCTGGGTGTATCTGCCCAGTGCCCAAAATGTTCTCCCCTGGATGGGCATGGGCAAACCTCCGTGTCCGCGTGGGTTTCCGGGTTCTGCGGTTTCCTCCCACAGTCCAAAAACATGGATCAAGTCAATTGAGTTCTCCAAATTGCCCCATATAGAGTGTGTATGTGTGCGTGTCTGTGTGAGTGTGCCCAGCGATACATTGGCGTCCTGTCCTGGGTGTATCTGCCCAGTGCCCAAAACGTTGTCCCCTGGATGGGCATGGGGACCCCCCCCCCTCCCCTTGACCCTAATATAGGATAAAGAAGAAGATAATGGATGGATTTTTTATATGAATGATATATTTTGTGCTCATATATATATATATATATATATATATATATATATATATATATATATATATATATATATATATATACTGTATATATGTGTGTGAGTATATGTATATATGTATTATATATATGTATATATATATATATATATATATATATATATGTATGTATATATATATGTATGTATGTGTATATATATATATATATATATATATATATATATATATATATATATATATATATATATATATATATATGTGTGTGTGTGTGTGTGTGTGTGTGTGTTTTGTGTGTGTATATATATATATATCCAAACTTTTAGATCCTAATTGGCAGGAGTAGATTGTAAAAATGGGCGTGGTTAAAAGCGGAGCGTGCACACACACATACACTCTCACGAGAGAATCTGAGATTTGCTGATTATTGTTTATATCGTAATCGAACCGAATCGATCCGGACTGAGTGGATTCCTCCGGGAGTTGCTTTGCTCTGCGGCAGCTGCTTTGGGTTCGTTCTCGGGGGGAAAGCGCAGCTGGAGTGGGACTGGTTTAAAGCGCGGCTGGAGGGTTCGGAGCGGCGGTCCGCGGTTCGGTGCCGCTGATCCGGAGCGCAGAGCGCAAGCGACACTTGAGGGGAGACTTTGAAGCGGCGCCTGAGATCGGATTCGGATAGCAGCGAGCCGCGGAGTCGTGATCGATGCGCCGCGAATGCAAAGGCGCTCCAGCCTGCAGCATGTCGGTGCTTTGTAAAGAGAAAGTGTTGTAAGATCGCAGGATCGCTTGATCGACTGTCTGGAACAGGCCTGTCTAAGAGCCTGACCTAGTAGCTTCACCGAGGCCTCGTGTCGGTCTGAGCCGGACCTCGAGCACTCACAACGCCTCCATCTCACCGCCGAGACACGGGGATTTATGGGAGGCCTGGCGGGGGGATGTCTGGCTAACTTGTAACGAGACGTGGAGGAGAGAAGTCGCTCGTTCAACAACAACAAAAAAAAATCACGGGTTCGGCTCATCCCCCGACTGTCCAGGTAAATATTGTTTGGGCTAACTTATTATTTGTCGGCTGGTACAGCTCCTGTGGCGAAAGCTTTAACTGTGGGGGGGCTCTGTCTCAAACCGCACACAACAATAGTAAACAGTGTAACAAGAAAGCTATGTAAACAATTGGTAGGCTGTTGATTTGACGTACTATATAGTATAATAGTATGCGATTTGAGACGCAGCCTAGGTGTCTTCACGCCGAACTCACGCTATGAAACAGGTCCGTTTCTCCGAAGCAGCTTTAAAATGCGGATTTAGTCGTATTTAGATTTAGCTGTTTTTATTGTTTTAATTGTTGTGCCAAAGCGGATGTTGTTGCATTAAAATGAAAGTCTGTTAAGCCAGCTATGGTATGGTAAGCTAGCGTGGTGCTTGGCTGGTAAACTTGCTTGCCTATAATATAATTTCAAGGGTATTGGCAATATATACATCTATAAAGTTGATTATCATTTTTTTTTTGTGGTGAAAGTAAGCCAGGTATGGTTTAATCTCGAAGACCTGATGGCTAGGCAGGCGACTTGCACGTCTTGTTAGTTAGCCGTTGAAGCTAATTCACTTTGATACTTCTTGGCTGCTGGCATCGTGATTCTTTTCTCCAGCCACCTCCCCGAACCTGCTGCAGATCAGATCAAGTTCTTCAGGTCCAGATCAAATCAGTTGATTTTTTTTTTTGTAATTCGAGCTCGACGTTATGACGTGAGAAGTCCTGCTGTCTCGATTTGTACTCGGGACAATCGAATTTATCGGGTTTTGGCCTTTTGGTAATGAATGATTTGAGGTAAGTGAGAAGAGGAAACGCGTGAAGGAAATAAGATGAATCACGAATGGATAAACGCCAGCTCAGATTTCTGTAGCAACTTTTAAGATCCATTTGCCTGTGTCATTTGGCTGGTCCTTACATGCCAAAACACCACACCTGTAATTGCATTTATTTCTCTTTAATCTAGGTTGTTGTATGTTTATTCTAGGATGACATAAAAAGTCTTAGTTTGTTTTAGTGTTAAAATGATCTGCATGGAATCAGGACTTTGCTGGATACCCCAGTCGTGAACACTTGTTTAATTGCAGTTTCCCTTAGATCTTGGTAGTTGGTGTGTTTACTCCAGGGTCTGTGTTTTAGGGTCTTGCTGGATACCCCAATAGTGAACACTTATTAAATAGTATGTTAGTACTTTAACAAAATTTTGAAATCCCTTTAAAAGGACGAAGGAAGCTCGACGTTGCGACCTGGCGTGAAAAGTCCTGATCTCTCGATTTCTTGGACGTTCGTATTTATTGGTTTTTGGTAGAGAAGAGGAAACGCGTAGTTTGTTTTAGTGTAAAAAATTATCTGCATGTATGGATATCCCAGTTGTGAACACTTGTTTAATTGCAGTTTCCCTTAGATCTTGGGAGTTGGTGTGTTTACTCCAGGGTGAACTGAGGAGACCTAAAAAGTGTGTTTTAGGGCCTTGCTGGATACCCCAATAGTGAACACTTATAAATAGTATGTTTGTGTCTGTACTATAGTGTCTATAGTATGATTTCTTTTCGTAAGGTAAGAAGATAAGGCAACCCAAGATTTTGAACTTTACACACAAGTCCTTAACATCCATGTTAAAATAACACTTGATCTGATTAGCACCCTAAATGTAATAGTTAGGAATTTGTTTGATCACAGTCTTTCAACAAATCATTTGTTGGTTTATTTTAGCGAGTTAAGTGCTCATGTACACATACCTGAAGTCATTTAGCTACTTTAGTATTAAGAACACGTTTTCTAAGAAATGAAACTACCAGCGGTACTTTAACAAACTTTTGAAATCCCTTTAAAAGGACGAAGGAAGCTCGACGTTGCGACCTGGCGTGAAAAGTCCTGATCTCTCGATTTCTTGGACGTTCGTATTTATTGTTTTTTTGGTAGAGAAGAGGAAACACGTAAAAGAAGTAAGCTGAATCACGAATGGATAAATGCTAGTTCAGATTTCTGTAGCAACTTTTAAAATACATTTGCCTGTGTGGCTGGTCCTTACATGCCAAAACACCACACCTGTAATTGCATTTATTTCCCTTAAATCTAGGTTGTTGTATGTTTATTCTAGGATGACATAAAAACTCTTAGTTTGTTTTAGTGTTAAAATGATCTGCATGGAATCAGGACTTTGCTGGATATCCCAGTCGTGAACACTTGTTTAATTGCAGTTTCCCTTAGATCTTGGTAGTTGGTGTGTTTACTCCAGGGTGAACTGAGGAGACTTAAAAAGTCTGTGTTTTAGGGCCTTGCTGGATACCCCAATAGTGAACACTTATTAAATAGTATGTTAGTACTTTAACAAAATTTTGAAATCCCTTTAAAAGGACGAAGGAAGCTCGACGTTGCGACCTGGCGTATGTTATGTTGGCCTATAGTATGGCCTATAGTATGTTTGTGTCTGTACTATAGTGTCTATAGTATGATTTCTTTTCTTAAGATAAGGTAAGAAGATAAGGCAACCCAAGTTTTTAAACTTTACGCACAAGTCCTTAAACACTTGATCTGATTAGCACCCTAAATGTAATAGTTAGGAATTTGTTTGATCACAGTCTTACAACAAATCATTTGTTGGTTTATTTTAGCGAGTTAAGTGCTCATGTACACATACCTGAAGTCATTTAGCTGCTTTAGTATTAAGAACACGTTTTCTAAGAAATGAAACTACCAGCGGTACTTTAACAAACTTTTGAAATCCCTTTAAAAGGACGAAGGAAGCTCGACGTTGCGACCTGGCGTGAACAGTCCTGATCTCTCGATTACTTGGACGTTCGTATTTATTGTTTTTTGGTAGAGAAGAGGAAACACGTAAAAGAAGTAAGCTAAATCACGAATGGATAAATGCCAGCTCAGATTTTTGTAGCAACTTTTAAAATACATTTGCCTGTGTGGCTGGTCTTTACATGCCAAAACACCACACCTGTAATTTCATTTATTTTCCTTAAATCTAGGTTGTTGTATGTTTTTTCGAGGATGACATAAAAAGTCTTAGTTTGTTTTAGTGTAAAAATTATCTGCATGCATGGATAACCCAGTCGTGAACACTTGTTTAATTGCAGTTTCCCTTAGATCTTGGTAGTTGGTGTGTTTACTCCAGGGTGAACTGAGGAGACCTAAAAAGTCTGTGTTTTAGGGCCTTGCTGGATACCCCAATAGTGAACACTTATAAATAGTATGTTTGTGTCTGTACTATAGTGTCTATAGTATGATTACTTTTCGTAAGGTAAGAATATAAGGCAACCCAAGTTTTTAAACTTTACGCACAAGTCCTTAACATCCATGTTAAAATAACACTTGATCTGATTAGCACCCTAAATGTAATAGTTAGGAATGTGTTTGATCACAGTCTTTCAACAAATCATTTGTTGGTTTATTTTAGCGAGTTAAGTGCTCATGTACACATACCTGAAGTCATTTAGCTGCTTTAGTATTAAGAACACGTTTTCTAAGAAATGAAACTACCAGCGGTACTTTAACAAACTTTTGAAATCCCTTTAAAAGGACGAAGGAAGCTCGACGTTGGGACCTGCCGTGAAAAATCCTGATCTCTCGATTTCTAGGACGGTCGTATTTATTGTTTTTTGGTAGAGAAGAGGAAACACGTAAAAGAAGTAAGCTGAATCACGAATGGATAAATGCCAGCTCAGATTTTTGTAGCAACTTTTAAAATACATTTGCCTGTGTGGCTGGTCCTTACATGCCAAAACGCCACACCTGTAATTGCATTTATTTCCCTTAAATCTAGGTTGTTGTATGTTTTTTCGAGGATGACATAAAAAGTCTTAGTTTGTTTTAGTGTAAAAATTATCTGCATGCATGGATATCCCAGTCGTGAACACTTGTTTAATTGCAGTTTCCCTTAGATCTTGGGAGTTGGTGTGTTTACTCCAGGGTGAACTGAGGAGACTTAAAAAGTCTGTGTTTTAGGGCCTTGCTGGATCCCCCAATAGTGAACACTTATTAAATAGTATGTTTGTGTCTGTACTATAGTGTCTATAGTATGATTACTTTTCTTAAGGTAAGGTAAGAAGATAAGGCAACCCAAGTTTTTAAACTTTACGCACAAGTCCTTAACATCCATGTTAAAATAACACTTGATCTGATTAGCACCCTAAATGTAATAGTTAGGAATTTGTTTGATCACAGTCTTTCAACAAATCATTTGTTGGTTTATTTTAGCGAGTTAAGTGCTCATGTACACATACCTGAAGTCATTTAGCTACTTTAGTATTAAGAACACGTTTTCTAAGAAATGAAACTACCAGCGCTACTTTAACAAACTTTTGAAATCCCTTTTAAAGGACGAAGGAAGCTTGACATTGGGACCCGGCGTGAAAAATCCTGATCTCTCGATTTCTAGGACGGTCGTATTTATTGTTTTTTGGTAGAGAAGAAGTAAGCTGAATCACGAATGGATAAATGCCAGCTCAGATTTTTGTAGCAACTTTTAAAATACATTTGACTGTGTGGCTGGTCCTTACATGCCAAAACGCCACACCTGTAATCGCATTTATTTCCCTAAGATCTTGGTGGTTGGTATGTTTTTTCGAGGATGACCTAAAAAGTCTTAGTTTGTTTTAGTTTAAAAATCCTTTATCTGCATGGAATCAGGAGCTTGCTGGACCCCGGTGGTGAACACTTGCAGTTGGGTAATGCGTCCATTCATTCCCACTAAATTCTTAATTATTCTAGTATAGTGTATATATATATTTTTTTTGTCTGTAAGGTAATAATTTAAGACAACTAAAGTTTTAAACTTTACACACAAGTTTTTGAAGTCAATGTTAATATAACACTGGATCGAAGTAGTCCCTAACTGTAATAGTTATGAATATGTTTTGATTACAGTCTTTCAAATCCATTGTTGGTTTATTTTTGCGATGCTCATGTACAGTACACTTACCTGTAGTCATTTGACTACTTTATTATTAAGAATACTGTTTCTTATTAATTACAAGTTTAAGGATGGTTGAAAGGTTGACGCCACCATAATGTTGCCAGAGAAATTCACAGTTGAGGGCTTGGGTTTGAAGCCCACCCAAATCTAAACAATTTAATGCTGCTTTTTTAATAAGTATTTTATAAGTAAATGAACTTAAATACACTTAAATAAACCAAACATCTCATGTCTAAATTCATTTATTTATTCATTATGTTCTGCTTATTTCTTTCCTGGGGTAATGGGGAGGTTCCATGCCCATCCAGGGGAGAATGTTTTGGGCGCCCAGGACAGGGCACCAATCTATTGCTGGGCACTCACACACAAGCACATTCTATATGGGGCATTCAATTTCCCTTGAATCCATGTTTTTGGACTGTGGGAGGAAACCCACATGTTCATGCGATGAACATGAGAAACTCCACCCCGCTGTCCCGCCCCTTGTGTCTATATTAATTAATCTAAATCTTTTAGTTGATTATTCTGTTTATCTAGTTAAATTATTTATGATTAGTTATCAGTTAATTGTTAGACATGCACCACTTTAGAACAAAGCATCTGGCTCAGATGGCTTTAATTTTCACACTGATGCAGTTTGTGCAGCCATTTAAGATCTTATGCAGTCTTATTCACTCAGAGCTTTAATTTTCATCCTGCAGTTGTTCAAGATAACCTCTACTGGCTATTTAGAAAGTGACCAAGATCCGATTACGCCTGTTATTTTGCTTTTATCAACGCCGGAGTGCAGTCTGCTGTGTGTGGCTGTGTCACAGCATCTTATGACTCTTGATTTATGATCCGTCTCGGCAGGTCTTTTTGTGCCTTGGCGAAAGAATCTTAAAATGTACGAAAATGGCATATGACTCAGCAGGTTACCGTCTGTAGTATTAAGCCATCTAGTTAACTATGGCTACATACTGACATACAAACCTTACTGTCTTTTTTGCTGTCTTCTTTAGTCATGATGGAGGAACTGCACAGCTTGGATCCTCGAAGGCAGGAACTGCTCGAGGCTCGTTTCACTGGCGTCGGAGTCGCGAAGGTAAGCAAAATCTCCATGTTATTGTGCCAATGCTTGGTCATCCTGTTCATCATGCTCTTAACATAAACTGGAATTTCGTTTATGTTTGGCTTTTTATAAGGCTTTAAATGTCCTCACCTACATTCAGTTATGATTTCCTTTCACCATTTTGTATTTTAATTTATTTTATACTGCCTGGCTAAAAACATTTCACACACTTTGTTGGCATGCTTTAAAGCTTTTATCGTGCTTTGTATCTGTTGTGGCGTTGTATTTTCTTCAGGGTTGCTTTATTTCTTTGGCCTGCGGTCTTGCTTGCTTGTTCAAATTCTGAATGTGATCTCTAAATTGAATGTTGGCAGACGTTTAAATGCCCCTTTAAATATAAGCACACTTTTGTTTTGTTTTTTGTACAGCAACTAATTGAGGGAAATAAAATATATGAAATGTAGATTGTATTAATAACTGTGCATTAAAATGTTTTAAAAAATAAACAAACATGGAAGGTGTCTCAAATACAATGTATTTTAAGTAGTTTCAAGTTCAAGTAGTTTATTTATATAGCACTTTTTACAACAGTACATTGTCACAAAGCAGCTTTACAGAAGGAAAATCCTTTAAACCCCCAAAGAGCAAGCCGAAGCGACAGTGGCAAGAAAAAACTCCGTGTTATGTTGTTATTTAAGGAAGAAACCTTGGGAGGACCAAGACTCAGTGGGGGACTCGGCCTCCTTGAGTGGCCAGACAGCAACAACAGTGTAGGACAGCCATGTACAGATATTTAACAAATAGATAAACTCTAACAACTGGAAAACTATATGCGAGTCCATTAAGGTGGTCCTGCGGGGCCGCCAGTCCAATTAATATTCAGGTTCCCTGAATATTAATATATTATTTATTTATATATATACTGTGTGTGTATATATGTATGTATGTGTGTGTGTGTGTATATATATATATATATATATATATATATATATATATATATATATATATATATATATATATATATATATATAGGCGGCACGGTGGCTTAGTGGTTAGCACGTTCGCCTCTCAGCGCTAGGGATTCCCGGTTCGAATCCCCATATGGGTGGAGTTTCCTTGTTCTCCCTGTGTCCGCGTGGGTTTCCTCCGGGTTCTCCGGTTTCCTCCCACAGTCCAAAAACATGGATCAAGTTTATTGAGTTCTCCAAATTGCCCCATATAGAGTGTGTTTGAGTGAGTGAGTGTGTGCCCAGTGCATTGGCACCCTGTCCTGAGTGTATCTGCCCAGCGCCCGAGACGTTCTCCCCTGGATGGGCATGGGGAACCCCACCGCGACCCTAATAGAGGATATATATTATAATATAATAATAAAATAATTTTCCCTGAGCGCTCGATGTACATTGAAAGTTGGGGTGTTTTCTCAATAAGCAACTATACGTTTTTAAGCCTGAAGCAATGTTTACTAAGGTTCATTGAAGAAGAGGTCACCGCTTCACATTCATCTCAATGTTCATTGATGTAACGATGTGCAATAGAAATATTACATTTATACTTTTATTTGCAGCTCTTTTTTTTAAAGTGCAGACTAGTTGTCGTGCAAGCTTTTTTGTGCTTGCAGTTGTAAATGTCTTACCACTTGTAAGTGCCACATTGATTTACCAGGTGTGGTGCTAAGTGTCATCTAGCCAGTCCATAATTGTGGCCTTTTTTTGATGCGCCATGTTGCAGAGCACGGTGTTGCAGTAATAATGAAACTGGCACACAGTGTGCAGTCCTGGTGGATGAATTCGACTGGAAACATCTGTCTCTCTCTCAGATGCGATTCATGTCAGGTGCACCAGAACAGATTGCTCAGGCACTGCTTCTGTGAATTATAGATATGTTTTTCCCTCTTTCTTTTTTTTTTTTAACATGGCGCCTGAAGTGGCTTGAAAGAAATCTGATTTGTCATAAAATAGACCTCCTTGACGCCCCACCCCATCTGTTAGTTCCCTGTCTCATTTCTCTGCAACCTTGAAACCTGTTGGCAGTCTGCGGTCTTATGGGATGGAAAAATGTGAGAGGGTAATGAATCACAGCATTCAGTCAATGCAAAGGCCTTTTTGATATTTCAGTAGAGTCATGCTCTCAGATACAGAATGCTCAGGGTGCTTCTAATGTTTGATTGAAGTTGGTTCTCTTCTTGTTTACACATTGCCTGCTTTCTCTGTTCTGTAGGGCTCCGGGCACAACGAATCATCCAATCATAGTCTGTGTAGTGTGGGCTCTCTAAGCGACAAGGAGCTTGAGGTGAGTATAGCACACAACTCTCTGTTCTCACGCCGAACTCAACTAGACCCCATTAATCACCAGAATTCAGCCTCTCGGCGTCGGCACAGTGCCCAGATTCATGCCCACACTGACATGTTGTATCTGTTGATCCAATTAATGGCTGCTCAGCATCTTGCTAAATGTCTGGCAAAATGTCGCATCGGTGAAAATGTCTCATCTGAATTCCAGTGACCATTCTGTTCTCGATATTTTCAATATTTAGGCTTAAACTTTAAATCAAGTTCTAATCACGTGCAACTACACAACCCAACATAAGGTGCACATGTGCAAATAGCTTGTGTAAACCAAGAATTACAGTAAATACAAAACGATAAACATTTAAGTAAATGGGAGGGAAGAGTGCAGGTGGCCCAATAATGGTGTTTAAAAAAAAAAAAAAAAAAGGTATGTCCACAGTTCAGCACAAGTGTAAATTGAAGTACATTTTCTTTGTGCTCTGTAATCTGAGGTCATTTTAAAGCATTTCTTTTCTCAGAAATTTGGGAAAATTTAAAAGTCTGACTTGGTGAAATGCAGGTTTGTGCACGAATAATAATATGTTTCAATAATTTGTTGTAGTCTACCTACCAACAATAAGGATTTACCTGGATTGGGGGGGGGGGGGAGTTGATCAGGGCATGCATGATTGGCAGAGAAGTTAAATGATGAACCAATGTTTTAATATCAGATTTCTTATGGTGGACACTAAACAAACCATGCCTTCATATCGGCACAGCATTTCTCAAAAGTGTGCCCCTGCACATGTCTAACTGGTGGGGATAATGCACAGATCCAATGTATTAACTTTTTTGCAAAGTCCAATTTTTTTTTCTGTCTAGAACCAGTGATTTACTGTATCTAACATGCCATTATTTAGTCAGTATCCAATATGCAGTTGGCTGCTTTAATGTTCTAAAATTGACTTTTTTTCCCCCCCAGTTTTGATTTGTATAACAGATATCAAAGCCTAAAATCAGCTGATCTGATACTGACATTCTAGAACTAGTCCTAACATGACCTGTCCTGAAGCATGCTTTCTCTCATCCTTATGAAAGCCACACCATTCAAACTTTTTGACAGTGTTGGTTTATTCCTGTTATGTGCAAAGCACGCTAAATGTTATATTTAGTTGGTTTTAAGATGCTTTAAGCTCAGCAAGCCTTACTATCCATTTTTAAATGGTTTTGGATATATATATATATATATATATATATATATATATATATATATATATATATATATATATATGTATATGTGTGTGTGTGTGTGTGTGTGTGTGTGTATATATATATATATATATATATATATATATATATATATATATATATATATATATATATATATATATATATAGTAGTATACTAGTAGTAGCATAATGATACACTCCTTTTATCAACTCCATGTAACCTATAGGAAACTTTAATTTTGTGGATTTGTTAACGAAAAACAACGAAAGGGTAATGGAGTCAAAACACCGGTGTTTAGAGTATTATTTAGTCTAGTAAACCAGACAGCAGGTTGTGAGAACATGCCCTCCCTAATGCTTTCATGGAAACGTCTGTAATGAACCTGACCATGGAATAAAGTGATGTCATAAATTCCTGTTGTCCCCTCATCATTCTCACTCTCACTCTCTTTTGCTCTCAGACACCTGAGAAGAAGCCTAATGACCAGAGGACACGCAAAAGGAAAGGAGACCCCTTTGACAGTCAAGGTAAGTGGCTTTTGAAAGCCTTCACTAACAATGACCATTATGCAGCCCCCTTTTTTATTACCTTCAAGTGCCTTCTGTTTATCTGCTTGGTGCACAAGAGACAGGAGGTCATGTATTTAAAAGATGACTGATCCTGTGATTGCAAATCAGTTTTGAGTGAAGTTGTTCATAATACTGAAAGTATTTTATTTTATTATTTTACACGGATACAGAATTGTTATAACACTGCCCTTTTTTTCAATAGCAGGCAAAGGAGGTGGCAGAGGACACAAAATCAGTGACTATTTTGAGGTAGGCTCTACTGAGATGCAGGTTTTTTGTTAAAAATCTAAATATTGGGCGTGAATACAGAACATTTTCAGCTTTTAAGCTAAACTTTGAGTACAAAGGGGTTTATTCCAGTAGTTAAGCAGTATGAAATATGATCATATTGAACACCTTTAACTGTAGAATATTTGTACCAGTTCTTTTAGGTTACATGTTCCTGCAAACACCCTTAAATTTAAAACACTGGTACTTAAATCTATAAAACCTGTAAAGCATTTTCATCTTCTGAAAATCAAATTCTGTCATTAAAATTTAAAACTATGTGACTGAAATCACTCATTTGGAAGGAATCTCCCCCAGTGCACTTCATGTGGGGTACAAATTGGCGTGATCATAGCAGCCTTATGCCTTATTTAAAATAAGAAAATAGAATATTTATTTAGCTCTTTAAGGTTGATAAATTTGGCTAAAAATTTTATTTTGTACATGTAATTCCCAAATTGTAATTTTGGGGTGAAATTGGATGTTTATGACACATGTTTGTCTGGAAATGGGTCCATGGCTAATTTGTAGGGCTGTCTTGACTAGTAAGTTTTAGCTAATAGTAGACTAGTTACATGATTTATGATAATTATTGTGTTGTATTTTTATGTCAGGGTCAAAAATGAATTGGTGTTCTTGTCATTGTGTATAATATAGAGAATGGTGTATATGTGGTGTACTGCTAGCTATTACACAATAAGGCCATTCATTATTTAACATGAGATGCTTTCATTAGTTAGAATTATCATGTTTTATATGTTCACATGTTAAATGGTTGGAGAGTCACATGGTTGGGGGGGGGATTGTCTTTTACATGCTAGATATAAATGCACACTTTATATAACATGACATTAAAGGCAAGACAGCTGTTTGACTGATGCATATTTGGTTGACAATGATTAATTTTATTAAATAACGTTACACGGTTTGATATTAAACACATAAAAAAGAACACAGAGATGTCCTTCCAGTTTGTAATTTGCTAATAATAAAGTTATTTAGATATTAATAGTGTGCGAGTGCAGAAAGGTGTTTTTGTTCCTGTTTGAATACTTTAATAATGTTCATAAAAAGCTAGGTTACGTTTGAAGTATCGCATCATGTATAGGAGAGCAATATTTAATAGTTAGGTCCAGTGCTTTAGCAGAAGTCTTGGCGCTGTCACGCTAAGCCTTTTGTAACACCTTCAAAAGTATCTACTTAAAATTCATTTAATTCTCAATAGTGCTTTCTCTGGATTCCATCTTTCACACATAACAGACCTATTACGTATTAAAGACGTAACATTCCAATGGTCACTACTGTACAATCCAATTCATGGAAAATTTGTATTTG
Organism: Corydoras sp. C115; assembly: GCA_019802505.1. Classification (NCBI taxonomy): domain Eukaryota; kingdom Metazoa; phylum Chordata; class Actinopteri; order Siluriformes; family Callichthyidae; genus Corydoras; species Corydoras sp. C115. Next base: position 222,387 of record JAFMOC010000085.1, on the reverse strand, counting down.
GCTTAAATAACTAAATGAAAGTACCAGTAGCTGGTTCTCCTAAACGACTGACTTCTGCTGTTCCCTCATTTGTAAGTCATTGGGATAATAGTGTCTGCTAAATGTATGCAATATAGGAATACAGGATGACATTGTAGTAAAATGTAAACTTCATAACTATAAATGAATTGTTTAAAAAAAAAAAAAAAAAAAAAATATATATATATATATATATATATATATATATATATATATTATATATTATTATTATATATATATATATATATTTTTTATATATAGACGGGTGGTGTGGCATATATCTAGAGGTTAAACATAATCCGACACACCGCCCTGTGGTGTCCTGTGACTCAGTACATGAGAAGATGAATGCAAAGTACGAGTACACTCATAGACAACACCATCCCTAAGTTTTGGCTGAGTAATTTTGACCATGATTTCAAAGCTGTAAACAACATTGTTTTGCCCTAAAATAAATGTTAATTTAATATTTATTAATGAAATGACTTTTAGCATTGATTCAGATGTTTCAGGTTATTTTTATTATTTATTTTTATTTATTTATTTTTGCTGAGACCTTGTTGATGGGACACGGAGAACCACATCAATCATTCTATTTGAAATAGTTTCCATCCCATTCCAAATTTATTTTTTAAAAGAGGGTTCATGGTCACTTCCTGTATAAAATATGATTTCACTGCCTAAATCGGATCATCTTCATTATTGATGTCAATATGCTGGTGCCCTAAGGAATGAAAAACCTTTAGTTCATTTAGCAGTCTATTACATTGTCACAAGTCTCGACCTAAGCAATTATAACATCATCGAAACATCCTGATAGATATTTATCTAATTATTTTGAGTTTATATTAAATATATATGAGAAATTTGGTGTTGGACAAGGTTAGTTTGTTTTCTTGTAAAAGGCTGCTTGTGTAAAACCATGGAGAGTTGAAGGTTCTTTAACTTTAATATTTAAATTGTTCGCCAACCTGCTATCTAGTCTTAGTACAAGCCATTGAAATAAATGGCTTCATAAATTGAATGTACAGCCAGTAGATTAATTGTTGCTGCTCTAGTTTAGAATTCCAGTTTGTCACCAGTATAACAAAAAAAGATTAGTCACATCATCAGTCAGAATGACGCATGTCATCACCCCTTAATGAATACTCAGTGTTTGTATTATTGATGCAGTTACAGATGGAGTGTGCCCCTTTTTTCTGACTGCTGTTACTCAATCTGATTTTGTTCTAATCTCTCATCACTCACTAACTTTCCTCTTTCTCTGTGTCTAGTTTGCTGGGGGAAGTGGCACTGGCACTAGTCCGGCACGTGGTATTCCTCCCGTGGTGCGCTCCTCTCCCCAGCACTCTCTCTCCAACCCTCCTGCTGCAGTGAGTCACCTGCGCTCTTCCTCCCCATCTTCATTTTTCTCTGCTTCTCATTCACTTTTACTTAATCCTCCACACTCTGCAGCTACTCATCCATCACTTTGACTTTGCTGCTCAGGTTGTCTTTAACATCCATCCTTTTAGCTGACATATACAAGAACTTGGCCTAAAATAGCCCTGTTTAAAAGACACAAAAAATGCTTATGGAACTTATAAGTTTGCCTGCTTCTGTGTTAATGAAAATGAAGTTTGTGAGTTGAGTACTGTGTGATTGACAGGTGCAGCAGGGAAGCCCCTCTTCTATCAATTCAGCAAACACGGACCACTCTCACACTTCCTGTTCACTTAAACCTGCCTTTCCCCACACACAGCACCGAACAACACAGGTAACCATGCTCTAGCACCCAATCCCTCCAAATTACACCCTGATGCTGAATACGCTCACAAAACCATATCTTACTGTTCTTATCTTTATTTTTTGTTTGTCCCCCCCCCCCCCCCCCCGCAGTCTGACCTAACTCTGGAGAAGCTGGCTGCGTTGGAGAACAGTAAAAGTTCTGATCTAGAGAAGAAAGAAGGACGCATTGATGACCTGCTCAGGGTGGGGTCTAGTACCTGCACATTCAAACCTTTTCTATAAATATGCAACAATTTGGAACACATCAATCTGATGAGCTGTATGTGAAGGCACAAGTCAGAATCAGATGAACTGATCATTATGAATTTTAGCTTCATCTCTCTGATATAGTTGTCAATATGCTTAAACAGGCTTATTATAAATAGATTCAAGAAAATTTTATTATCATATGTGGTACATGGGCGGCACGGTGGCTTAGTGGTTAGCACATTCGCCTCTCAGCACTAGGGCTTCCCGGTTCGAATCCCCATCTGGGTGGAGTTTCCATGTTCTCCCTGTGTCTGCGTGGGTTTCCTCCGGGTTCTCTGGTTTCCTCCCACAGCCCACAAACATGGTTAAGTCAATTGAATTCTCAAAATTGCCCCATATAGAGTGTGTCTGTGTGAGTGAGTGTGTGCCCAGCGATGGATTGGCGCCCTGTCCTGGGTCTATCTGCCCAGCGCCCGAGATGTTCTCCCCTGGATGGGCATGGGGAACCCCACCGCGACCCTAATAGAGGATAAAGCGGGAGATAATGAATGAATGAATGAATGAATGTGGTACATGAGACAAAAATGAAATTATGGGTCATGGACCCCGATTACCCCGTTCTTTTAAAGTTAAATTTTAATAGTGTTTCTTACAACATGCATCAGGGTCAAAACTGCAACACATCGATGTTTAACGCTTGCGAAACTGTCCAAAGCCACACACAGGCTGTGGCAAATGCTCCTTTATTTCTTATATATATATTTTTAAAGCTAAACCTGTTTTTTTCATTACTGAACAGTTCAATACACGAATGCACACCATACATAATTATACATATAAATGCAGATACAGGCACACATGAATACAAACACAGAACCTTATAAGTAAAAAGTATAAAGTGAACTGCTTCCATAACGATCACTAATTAACTGGCTAATAATAACCCTTAGAAGTGAATAATGAACCCATTAAAAACCCACCAATTAACCCCCGAAATGCTCCTGGATTTGTAAAGTGCAAGTGTCCCATTAAGTATCAATTTAGTTTTTGTCTCTGTGTTGCCACAGCAATAAACATCAATTAGTAGATGATCAAAATTATGCAGCTAATTAGTAGGATTCAATCTGCAGGCAAACTCGAGTTCCTACCTTAACTTATGGGGAAATTTGTTTTTCATATTTTAGGTAAACTGTGACCTGCGCAGGCAGATTGATGAGCAGCAGAGAATGTTGGAGCGATGCAAAGAACGTCTGAACAAGTGTGTGACCATGAGCAAGAAGCTGCTCATCGAAAAGGTCAGATTTTGCTTACACTGGCTACCATCAGTATGCTGTGGACCTGAGATAATGTATCAATCTGTATGTTTAGTCAAAGCAGGAGAAGATGGCGTGCAGGGATAAGAGTATGCAGGACCGGCTTCGATTGGGCCATTTCACTACAGTACGACACGGCGCCTCCTTCACTGAGCAGTGGACTGATGGCTATGCTTTTCAGAACCTGATCAAGTATGTGACCTCCTAATCAGCTAGAGCTGATTGCAGTCCAGAGTTTTTTTTTCCATCACACTTATTTTAACATTTCAGTTTTGCCTTTTAGCTTTTGAAGGTTTTTTATGTAAAAAAAAAAAATACATAAAATCACCTTGTAACACGTTCCATGATAAATAAATATAGGGACAATTTAATTCATTCATTCATTCATTATCTCCCGCTTTATCCTATATTAGGGTCGCGGTGGGGTTCCCCATGCCCATCCAGGGAGAACGTCTCAGGCGCTGGGCAGATAGACCCAGGACAGGGCGCCAATCCATCGCTGGGCACACACTCACTCACACAGACACACTCTATATGGGGCAATTTTGAGAATTCAATTGACTTGATCCATGTTTTTGGACTGGGAGGAAACTGGAGAACCCAGAGGAAACCCACACAGACACGGGGAGAACATGGAAACTCCACCCAGATGGGGATTCGAACCGGGAATCCCTAGCGCTGAAAAGCGAACGTGCCAACCACTAAGCCACCGTGCCGCCTAGGGACAATTTAGTACAACCATTTCACCTTAAATCCATGTTCCTATGGGAGGAAACAAGAGAACCCAGAGGAAACCCATGCAGAGACAAGGAGAACATGGAAACTCCACCCAGATCGGGATTCGAACCTGGATCCCCAATGCTGCGAGCCAAATGTGCTATCCACTAAGCCACAGAAAAATATATATTTATTTATTTATAATTATTATTATTATTTTATTTATTTAAAAATTTTTTTTTAAGTTTATTACATCTTTTTGATCTTTACACTTTTGCTATTAATATAGTTCAATATGGGGCAGCACGGTGTCTTAGTGGTGAGTACATTCTCCTCTCAGCACTAGGGATTCCCGGTTCGAATCCCCATCTGGGTGGAGTTCCCATATTCTCACCGTGTCCGCGTGGGTTTCCTCCGGGTTCTCCGGTTTCCTCCCACAGTCCAAAAACATGGATCAAGTCAATTGAGTTCTCCAAATTGCCCCATATAGAGTGTATATGTGTGTGTGTGTGCCCAGCGATGGATTGGCACCCTGTCCTGGGTGTATCTGCCCAGCGCCTGAAACGTTCTCCCCTGGATGGGCATGGGGAACCCCCCCACGACCCTAATAGAGGATAAAGCGGAAGATGATGGATAGTTCAATATGAATATCTTTGTGTGATCAACATAAGACCTTAGTGACTGACATTTATTTAACCAAACCATTAACTGACGAAAATAATCTTAGATTGTAAGTAATTATGATTAAGTGCTGACATTTTTAATTATCTCCTAAAATATATCTTTATATGTATGCATGCAACCTGAATTTGGCTTTGTATTTTGTGTGCAGGCAGCAGGAGCGAGTAAACTCTCAAAGGGAGGAGATAGAAAGACAGAGGAAGCTTTTAGCGAAAAAGAAACCACCCAGCGCTTCTCAGACACCGCCACCAAACCTGGAACCCAATAAACGCAAGAACAAGAGTAACGGAGCAGAGAATGAGATGTAAGAGAGAACAGTGCATTGCTATTGTATTTTACTCAGAATTTAGCATTCAAGCCTCACTGCTGTTTTGTTTCTAGGTTATCACTAGCTGAGTATCACGAACAAGAGGAGATTTTTAAGTTACGACTCGGTCACCTGAAAAAGGTAAGGACCATGTGTTGACCAAAGGTTGAATTTTCTCCCCCTGTGTGACATCTATGTCTTTTTTTGTAGTATTTTGATGTTAAGGGGGTTGTATGTTTTCGCATAGGAGGAGGCTGAGATTCAGGTGGAATTGGAAAGGCTGGAACGAGTGCGTAATCTTCACATTAGAGAGCTCAAGAGAATACACAATGAAGATAACTCTCAGTATGTCCTTTTCCCGTGGTTTGTTGCTAGTATGACTCTGTTTTTCAGAGACATGCTGTTTCACAGTATTTACATCGGATTTGATACTAGTACCATCTCTACATGTTTGCAAAGAACGAAAATCATTCTCTGACAAATCCTTAAATAAGTACCCTAAAGCTTAATTTTATGTTTCCATTTATTAGATTCAAAGATCACCCCACACTGAATGACCGCTACCTACTTCTGCACCTGCTTGGCAGAGGTGGTTTCAGTGAAGTCTATAAGGTGAGACTAAAAAAAAAAAGCATTGCTAAAGTATTAATACGTTGAGCGTTAAGGTTTATAGTTTTAATGAATCTAGCTTAATACGGAAGAATTTTTACTTTTTTATTTTTAATTTGTGAGTTCTCTATCTAAACAAATTGGTTGATGTATATCAAATGCACGTCTAAGTATGTGTGTTATAAAACTAAAAAAGTAATGCAGTCATTGTGCCAGTGTCCATCAGCGTAGGATTTATTATTTTTTTTCAACATTCATTCATTCATTATCTCCCGCTTTATCCTCTATTAGGGTCGCGGTGGGGTTCCCCATGCCCATCCAGGGGAGAACGTCTCGGGCGCTGGGCAGATAGACCCAGGACAGGGCGCCAATCCATCGCTGGGCACACACTCACTCACACAGACACACTATATGGGGCAATTTTGAGAATTCAATTGACTTGATCTATATTTTTGGACTATGGGAGGAAACCGGAGAACCTGGAGGAAACCCACGCAGACACGGGGAGAACATGGAAACTCCAACCAAATGGGGATTCGAACCGGGAATCCCTAGTGCTGAGAGGCGAACGTGCTAACCACTAAGCCACCGTGCCGCCCTTTTTTAAACATGAGTTTAATTTAATTAGACCTGAGAAGCCAGAGTATTTACGTTTAATCATGTAAAACATACCATATCATATCATGACATTTGTGAAAGAATAGTGTTCATTTATTATCTTTATAAAACGATTTCTATGGTGAAGCAAGCTGGTCGTTTTTATCAGCAGTTAACAGGTTTTGCATGGACTTAAAAATGGATCAGTTGTTAATCAATTTAATTATAATTAAAAGTCTTCTTAAGGTCACAGAAAACATTTTTTTTTTTACTAAAGCAGAACACTTTAAAACTGAATAACAAAGTAAATCATTCTAGTACACTATAACTGCACTGTATCGGATTGAAATTGGGTATTTAAAATCTAAGTGTGTCTGCATTTACATTTCTAACAATATCAGTCAAGAATTCTATCAAGATAGAATCAAGATAGTATTTAATTTTTTATGGAAAAATGTCTTTACACTTTTTTTAAGTTTCTTTATTTCTTTATGTATTTATTTTCATTGTTTTGGGGTGTTTTTTTTTTTTTCCCTCTTTATTTATTTTTTTCTCTCCCAAGACTAGCCATCAAGTAGGTCATGACTGTTAGTAATTTCGAGCCCTGCACTGACATCTTGTCCATCCTCAGGCCTTCGACTTGACGGAGCAAAGATACGTAGCTGTGAAAATTCATCAGCTTAATAAAAACTGGAGGGACGAGAAGAAGGAGAATTACCACAAGTGAGTCATTTACAGCAGCCCTTATAAACTGAAGTAAAAAGGTTTGAAATTTATTGAATATAGCCTGTTAAGTGATTACACAGAAACAATTAACATGCGTAATTTCTATGTAATCAACTACAGAATGGCATATATTCTAACTAAAAGCACTTCTTCTGCACTCTGCTTATATATCATTCTATCTATTATCTGTAAACATTAGTCAAAAGTAAACTTGCTGAGAAATATTACAGATATTTAGCTCGTGGGATATAGTTGTTGCTTTTACACCCTAAATCGGCCAGTCTAAGCAGTAAGTAGAAGTAAAAATGTTATAGGTCATTAAAATCCTTAAAATATTTGTTAGTTTTAGTGGCAAAGGTATATGAACTCTTCAGATTGATTGAAAGCAACAACTAATGTCTCCTAAAATGAGTACATCAGTTTTTGAGATCTAGATCAGCTTGAAAAAGCTTAACAACATTGCAAGTGTTTGGACATCACCAAATCAAACCGACTGTGTCCCAATGGTCCATTTCTACCTTTTTAGAAGCAGACAACCAACAAAAAATTCACTCAAAGAAAATAATTAGTTTACGGTTCATTCGGTCTTAAAGGAAGCTTAATTTAAAGCAATTTAGAGATTCTTTCACTCTTGCAGTTTTTAATATTTTTTTTAATGCAAGAGACCCGGAATAAAACACAAACTTTTTTTTTTTTTTTTTTTTAAAGAGAAGATGGCACAAAAACCTTTATTCCACCTCTGAAACCTTTTGTTGGTAGTTTCTTGGTTTGCTGCATTTGGGTCTAGTTGGTCTGTCATTAATAATGCATCATGCCAAATAATTCTGAAGGACTGTAGGGCCATCTGAAAGGCCATCATTGAAAACTGAAGGTCAAGAAAAAGTAGGCCTTGCCACAATTCATTAAACTAAAGAATGGTTTAAAATGTTTTTTTAATAACCCTTTAAAATATACGTTATTTTTTCCAACAGATAATTGCGCTGCTTAACATCAATTGCTTTTTAGTGCAAGACTAATAAATCGTTATGGTAAAAGTTTACTACAGTTAATGCTGCATGGGGGTGGGTGGGAGGGGGGTATGACTACATAGTGAATATGTAGGTTTGCATATATATATAATATATATACAATTATATATAATTTCTGGTATTTATTGGGGAGATTGGTTGCTATGGTGTTATATTGCTATAATAAAAAAAAAAAATAAAAATTTTGCACCACTTTTTTTTTCTTCTTCTTATTTGTATTTAGTGCTGAAGCACATTAAAACCTTTATCAGTTTCTGGTTTTAACACTTGTCTTCTGATGCTCTTAGACATGCTTGTCGAGAATATCGCATTCACAAAGAGCTAGATCATCCCAGAATAGTAAAACTTTATGACTACTTCTCCCTGGACACTGACTCGTAAGTGACATGCTTACTGCTTATATACATTGCACCTTAAGGTGATGTCTTAAAGAACTCTTTACAAATATATGTAGTTAAAAAAAGTTGTTATTCGCTTGTTTCTTTTGGCATAAAATGTGTATCGTGTTTGTCTCTAGGTTCTGCACTGTGCTGGAGTACTGTGAGGGAAATGATTTGGATTTCTACCTGAAGCAGCACAAGCTCATGTCGGAGAAAGAGGGCCGATCAATCATCATGCAGGTCGTCAACGCCTTGAAATACCTGAACGAGATCCGCCCACCAATTATCCATTATGATCTTAAACCAGGTATGGCTCTGCAAAGTTCTCATCTAACTTGATTCTGCCATCCCTCCTTTTACAGGTGTACAGCTTCACAGACCTCGAGTCCATTAGAACAGATTAGGATTAATAGATATTTTACAGTCTTGCCGTAATAACCCAACATCATGAAATATTGGGTGATTGTGTAATGTATTAAATTATATTAATAGGAATATGATGTGATCTATTATAGATGAAAAAAGTCATAAGAAAGCATTTTTTAGACATTAGTCTTTACTAGTTTCAGTGTATTATTACTGGGCATAATTTTCCTAAATTATCTCTCTAATTATTCTAAATTAAATCTAGGACTGCTGTCAATAAATATTTAAAGACTTTTCTGTTAATATATGGCATGTTCTAACCCATGCCACTTTGATTTCTTTCTTATGTTTTATTTTATAGTTATTACTTTTTTCCCCTCAGTCCAAAGACTGTCAAATTTGTTGCCTTTAAGATATCAACTTACCTTTTGGTGTAAATTTGTGATGGGCATGTGACCTGTCCAGAGTTTTTTTTTTTTTTTTTTTTTTTTTTTTTTCTTTCTCTCTTTCTTCCCTCCACTTCCCTCTTTCTCTCTTTCTCTTTTTAATTTTCATAAAATAATTTCCTAGATTTCTTAAAAAGGCTTTAAAGAGAGGAGTAGGTTATAACCATCTACCATATAACATGATTCAATAACATTTTGTTTGCAAGCAATTTAACAAAAATAAATGTTAATGAATATTTACCTGCATTTGTTGTTGCCTGTATAACATGATGTCGCCTTATTATGTTACTCAAAAACCATTGCATTGTAACAATCCGTTTTAAAACCCCTAATACTTCAACCAGTTTGTTGTGGTGGCAACTAGGCAATATCCTGTTGGTGAATGGCACAGCGTGTGGGGAGATAAAAATTACAGACTTCGGCTTATCCAAGATCATGGATGATGACAATTATGGCGTAGACGGCATGGAGCTCACCTCGCAAGGAGCTGGAACGTACTGGTGCGTTCACACAGCCTGTAATATTCTGCTGTTTAATCTTTCAATCATGTGATTTTAAAACAATGCAGTGTAATCTTCTTTGATTTGTAGGTACCTTCCCCCAGAATGTTTTGTGGTCGGGAAGGAGCCACCTAAAATCTCCAATAAAGTGGATGTGTGGTCGGTTGGAGTGATTTTCTATCAGTGCCTCTATGGAAAAAAGGTATTATGGTTTTTTCCACTTTAGATTCCCTAAAGAAAAGCCATGTTGTATATTATTGATTCCTTATTAGAAACACTTTAATTGTACCAACACTGGTAATTCATTGCTTTTTTTTCAGTTTGTTGATAACTTTGATTAATTAATAAATTTTGATTAATTTTTGTCAGTTTTTTAAATTACTTTTAATCACACCAAAAAAGATGTTTCTGGAAATTATCTAATTACAATTACAATTCTTGTAATACCTAGTGAAGGATAATAAAACAAAACTTTAAAAAAAAAACATACTTTAAAATTTTATTTCATTTATTTATTTATTTTATATATAAATAAGATTAGGATTATGATTTAGTTTTTGCTTATATCAAAGTACATAGACTATTTTATATGAAGAATAGAAAACCTGGGTGAGGGTAAATATGCTTAAGTGAGGTACTAAATTATGGGCAGCGTGTGTGACAATGGAATTTCTCACAATGAACTATCTATGAATGCTCAACTAAGAGTTGTATTCTGATGAATAAAGTACATAATTTCACAAGAATTTGTTTTCTCAGCAACACATTTAAATCAAGTCATTTTAATGAAGTAATTGCTTTCATTTCATTCAGATGCTTGACATTTCATAACATGGCTGACTGTCTGTGCACTTATTTGCTTATATGGCTTTTCTGAGCCAAATCAGTGTGACTTTGCAATATATATATTTTAATAGACTGTATAAACTAGCTTCTGTTCAGCACACCCGTCATGCACAGACTGTCATTTCTTATTATCTTCACTATAAAGTCTGACATTAAAGTCACATCACCGAGTCTGACAGCTCTGTTAATATTTTACTGCCGTTATTCAGTGGGATTTATGTCTACTGATGTAGTGATAAAACTATTGGTTTTGTAATGAAGCTTGCAGTGCATCAGAGACATGAGAGTCCATTTTACATGAGTCAGTCATTCGAAATTCTGAAAGATGCTTTATCTAAGTTAAAATAATCTGTGCTGTAACACATAAGTTTATATCTGAAATGTTTCTAAATAATCGTTTGTTTTATTTGACTGTTTCAGCCGTTTGGTCATAATCAGTCACAGCAGGATATCCTTCAGGAGAACACTATACTCAAAGCCACAGAGGTGCAGTTTCCTCCCAAACCTGGAGTTTCACCTGAAGCAAAGGTAAAGTGATTATATTTTATTAAATTATTTTATGAACTCTATTTATTATACAGGCTTAGTGGTTAGCACTAGGGATTCCCGGTTCAAATCCCCATCTGGGTGGAGTTTCCATGTTCTCCCCGTATCTGCGTGGGTTTCCTCTGGATTCTCCGGTTTCCTCCCACAGTCCAAAAACATGGATCAAGTCAATTGAATTCTCAAAATTGCCCCATATAGAGTGTGTCTGTGTGTGTGTGTGTGCCCAGCGATGGATTGGCGCCCTGTCCTGGGTCTATCTGCCCAGCGCCTGAGATGTTCTCCCCTGGATGGGCACGGGGAACCCCTCCGCGACCCTAATAGAGGATAAAGCGGGAGATAATGAATGAATGAATATTTATTATACATTCAGCTGTAAATGTAATTCTTATGTAGTCTGATTTATTATTTATTTTTAATAATCAGAATTGGCTTTACAAGTATACAACAATCACATTTAGTAATTACAAATAATGTTTGCAATACAGACCTTGTGGTTGCTGGAATTCCTGTTTAATCCTGTACACTGAAATTACTAGTCATCTTTAACCCTTCAGGGCACATTTCAATCTTTCTGCTTACATTCAACACATAACTTCAGTGATACCATAAGCTAAAGAAAGATGAGTGAAATTCCAGATGTGCTGAAGGAAGGCATGCCTAAAAAACTGTTTACTGCTTGCTGAAGCCATAAGATTCCCACCCCCCCCTTTTTTCATTTTTCACTCTAGCATAAAACTGAAAAATCTAGTTTTGCTGTGGTTCAGAGACTTTTTTTTCCCCTCAGCGCTTCAGGTCTTTAAACATTGAACTGACCACAAGTATGACTGACATATTTATAAGGAGTTCAGATTTTAAGACCGGACCCACCCATTTTATAAATAAGGAAAGTCTATGCCTACATATCAATATATATTTTTTTATTTATTTTTTTGTTTGTTGTGAAATTTGTTCACAGTTGAGCTTTAGAAGAAATGTTTAATGAATGTAGTGTTTATAGGAATGATGGTGGCCTATACAAAAACCTTGACCTTAACCCCGCAAACATCTGAGCTATGAATTTGGAATGTTGTTTGCAAGGGTTCTATAATATCAGCCAGTATATATATATATATTTCATTTTATATTCAGATAATGACACTAACTTAATCTGTTGCTGTTCTAAAAATGTATCCCTTGACTTTGCCAACTGATATTCCTTAATAGTATTTATTGTTTTTCCAATGTCTTGTTTTAGCTTTTGGTTTAGTTTGTATCCTTCCTTCACATCAGTCTATAGGCTAAAAACCAGTTATGTTGATATCTTTAAAATTGGGCCAGGCTGGAAAATTCTAAAGATAAACAATTTTCATGCATTATGTTTTTGGATCATAAGAAAAAAAAGCTCCTTAAAAGCTTGAAAAGTACTCACAAAATCAAAGTTGTACTTTCAGCCTTTAAATCATAGCCCTATAACCTTCTTGTTGTCGGGCAAATCAGAATACTTTATTAATCCCCGGGGGAAAATTTCAGATTAAATGCACTTACATAAGTCACCATACTTTAATATTTGAAATAATTGATCTGATGTTGCATCATATATATTTTATAATCTGACTTCAGTGTCTTAAACTTTGTCCCGTTGCAGGCTTTTATTCGCCGATGCTTGGTATATCGTAAGGAAGACCGCATCGATGTCCATCAACTGGCTAGTGACCCCTTCCTACTTCCTCACATTCGCAAGTCCGTGGCCACCACTGGCAACTCCAGTATGCCAGTCGCCTCCACCTCCAGCTCATCAAATAGCAGCGCCTCAAACTGAATGTCCCACCCGTCCATGCCTGTCTGATTTAAAGCAGCGAGAGTTGGACTTTATTAATGCCCGACTAAGCTCTGAGTCTTGAGGTGGTGAATCTGCGTCTAACATTCAGAGGAAAAGAGAGATGCAGAAGAAAAGGAATGAAGAGAAAGCGAGAGCAAGAGGATAACGGGATGAGAGAAGGTCTTCCTTCCCTGCCTCTCCTTCTCTCCACAGCATTTCAAAGATTGTGATGTGGTGAGGGGAGTTTGAAAGCGTCCTTAGTGCAAAGCGGATCTGGATGGCAGTGTTCACTAGTCCTGGACATGAGTTAACAATAAATGGAATGAGAAGAGGACTGAGGTGACGTTCTGGACAGATTAAATGGACTGGTACAAGCCCTGCACCCTACAACATACATCTAACACACAGACACAAACATGGTCATTAAAAGAACATGCATTAGCCAACAAATGGCCCATATTGTTGAACCCTCTCACTCTTGCTAGTGCATTCTCTGTGTAAGCCATTCTGGATTTATCTGGCAGTTTTGTCTTTCCAACTGCTCACTCCTGCCCTACACCCTCTGCCACAAGCCCCTGACCGGATTGGAGACGCTGTGTAAGGAATGTCATCAGTGAGCTTGAATCAGTATTAAATGCCCAGGTTTAACCAGCCATATCAATTCCAGAAACAATCATTTAATCATTCGATTCCCTAGTGCTTTATTGCAGGCTTTATTTTGTCATTTAGAAAGTGTAATGAAGTCTTATAACTCTTGAGACCCTTGTTCTAGTCTCTTCCTTTTTTTTTTTTTTTTTTTTTTTTTTGTTTTGTTTGTTTTTATTTTCCTTCCCTTCCCCTTCATCCTTTCTCTACTGTGACCAAAGCGGAGCTCTACCAGTAGGTGGTGCTGTTTAACTTGATTTTTTTTTTTAACAATCTGTTTTTGTTTTATTCGAGACGGTTTGAAAGGACGTTCATAGAAAGGTTATTGTAGAAAGTTTAGCTATACTAACCAATGCCCCCAAGTTCTATTTCATCTTCAGCTGAAGAGTTGCAAACATTCTGTTTTTTTTCCATTCTAAACAACAGATTTTTTTAGATCTATATTTTTTTCCTTGATGTTAATTTGCTCTTTTAATGCACCTCCAGACACTTGTGCACACTCACATATACACATGGTCATATTTATTTAGGTCAGTTTTAATAGCTGGTTCCTGGTCCTGGTTGTTTTTTTGTGTGGGCGGAATCTTTGGAGGGAGGGGGAAAGGTTACGGAGGGGTACAGGGCAGAAATGGCAATGATCATTAAATGCTATTGGTTAAAAACCATCTAGCCTTGTTTTGTTTTTATGTGTTTTGAGTTTAAATATTCTGAACATTCCCCAACTATTATAATTTTAAAGTGAACCAAAAAACAAAAAGCGTATTAGTGCTTGGTGCAATATAAAGGGATGGCACATGAGAGCTTGCTTTTGAAGCGCATATATATATATATATATATATATATATATATATATATATATATATATATATATATATATATATATAATTATTATTATTATTTTATTTATTTTTTTTTTTTTTTTCCCTCATGAAAATTAGTAGTAGTACATCTGTTTTCTTTGTTTTTATCATCCTGTTGGTTCCCTGTTCGCTATTGGTAAGAACCATCACAGCCAGTTATAATTTGGGTGGTGGATTGGTTGTCAGTTCTGCAGTGACATTGATGCAGTGAGGGGGTTTTAGTGCAGCAGTGCTGCTGTAGTTTCATTTAAACACACAGTGACACTGCTGGGATAGGAATAATGCACCAACCAAATAATCCCTGCTCTCTGATGCTATTGTTGAGGTTCTGACCATTAGAGACCAGAGTAAAGGGGATGTTCTGTAGTCCACAAACAGATGGAATACTTTCAGAGGAACTGATAAAATGGACCATAAGTAGCACAAAAAGGATGTGTGTTTATTCTAGACAAGAACTGAGGTTCTTTCCTGTTTGGGATCCTTGCGCAGGTTATTTGATCATTTTCATGCCTTGATGTACCGAGCCAGCATTATATAATGTTCCCCTGCATCCACATCATAAGTGAAGAAGCACAGCACATCCACCTTAAAGGTATAGTAACGTTCTGAACAGGATGAATGTCTATCAGACCCCATGTTTTTATTGATTTATTATTATTTTTTAAATAGTACCTATATTTTAGTAAATAAAGTGAAATACCAGGGCATGGTAGCTTTAGTGGTTAAAGTGTTTGGGCTAACAATTCAAGAGTTGTAGGTTCAAACCCTAGGTCCACTGATGCTACCAATGTGTATTCTTGAGCAAGACCCTCACTGCTGCAGGGATTCTGTATGTAACCCTGTGTTCTGACCCCATACATTAAGTTGGGATATTTGTAAGTCGCTTTGGACAAAAGTGTCTGCTATATGACCAAATGCAAACCCTTGTTTTCTTAATGGTACAATGGTGTACTTTCATTTCTGTGTGTATAGGCTGTCCGTCCTTTATTAACATTCATTCATTGATTATCTCCCGCTTTATCCTCTATTAGGGTCGCGGTGGGGTTCCCCATACCCTTCCAGGGGAGACCGTCTCGCGCGCTGGGCAGATAGACCCAGGACAGGGCGCCAATCCATCGCTGGGCACACACTCACTCACACACACACTCTATATGGGGCAATTTTGAGAATTCAATTAACTTGATCCATGTTTTTGGACTGAAGAAACTGGAGAACCCGGAGGAAACCCACGCAGACACGGGGAGAACATGGAAACTCCACCCAGATGGGGATTTGAACCGGGAATCCCTAGTGCTGAGAGGCGCACGTGCTAACCACTAAGCCACCGTGCCGCCCTACAAAATATAATTCATTCATTCATTCATTATCTCCCGCTTTATCCTCTATTAGGGTCGTGGGGGGGTTCCCCATGCCCATCCAGGGGAGAACGTCTCGGGCGCTGGGCAGATAGACCCAGGACAGGGCGCCAATCCATCGCTGGGCACACACTCACTCACACAGACACACTCTATATGGGGCAATTTTGAGAATTCAATGAACTTGATCCATGTTTTTGGACTGTGGGAGGAAACTGGAGAACCCAGAGGAAACCCACGCAGACACGGGGAGAACATGGAAACTCCACCCAGATGGGGATTCGAACCGGGAATCCCTAGCGCTGAGAGACGAACATGCTAACCACTAAACCACCGTGCCGCCCCTTTATTAACATACTAACACATTTAAGAAACGTGAAGACACAGGAAGAACATGGGAACTCAACTCAGCTCGGGATCGCACTTTCATTGCTGTGTGTATAGGCTGTCTGTCCTTTATTAACATACTAACACATTTTAGGAATGTGAGGAGACTCATGTGGACACAGAATGCACACGCGAACTCCACTCAGTACGGGATTTAAATCCCCAGCAATGAGAGATGGACATACTAACCACTCCGTCACCGTGTCGCTCGTAACAAAAACAATTGCGGCTTATAAAAGCTTTTTGATTTCTGCCACATCTTTTTCAGTTGCCGTTTTTTGGAGTTTCATCACCCTGTTCTTACAAAAGGCCAGTGATCAAACGCTGCTTGTTTAAGATCATTACCCTTTTTGTGATGTTCATCTCAAGGGATTGTGAGGGCTGCTACAAAAGCCTTAGTTTATGTCTCCTCGTAATGGGTTTTTTTTTTTGTTCTAGTGCTAGTTTTAAATGAAAAAGAACCAAAATGATGAATTACATATTTATGGAACATTTTAACTTTTTGACATTTCCTACCTGGAGCTGAAGAATCCATTCTTTTCTTTATCTTTGCCGTATTGCTTATGTCCCTGGCAGCTGCACAATGCCAACAAACTAGGGACCCATCCCATGCTTGACAATTGTCAAGGTGTTCTTTTCATAAAACTTTTTATATATATATACATATATATATATAAAGTACCTTGTTGCCAGAGTTCTTTGTGTCAGTTCACATCATAGCGGTTGTGTTCAAAACTCGCATGTCTTGACTTGACAATCTGGAAAACACTTTGAACGTTAGGTTTTGTAACAAGGGCGCACAGGTAAGAAGGTTATGTAAGCAGTACTGCATAATGGAACAACACACTGCCACTGCTGATTCAGCCAAACTTTTCTGAAGATTCACACAAGGGATGGAATTTTCTGCAGTTCTATCATAAAGGATTTTTGTACGTTCTTCACACATGACTGTCACGATGATTTGTGAAATTAGGAACGGACAATTTCCAGAGTTATGCTTTTACACGTGCACTACACAAAACATCACGCATTTGTAATATTTTTTGAAGGTGGAATATGAAGAGGGGCTTAGTGCTTCGCATGTTCTCCTCTCAGTGTTAGGGATTCCCGGTTCCTATCCCTGGGTGGAGTTTCCATGTTCTCCCCGTGTCCTCGTGGGTTTCCTCCGGGTTCTCCGGTTTCCTCCCACAGTCCAAAAACATGGATCAAGTTAATTGAATTCTCAAAATTGCCCCATATAGAGTGTGTCTGTGTGAGTGAGTGTGTGCCCAGCAATGGATTGGCGCCCTGTCCTGGGTCTATCTGCCCAGCGCCCGAGACGTTCTCCCCTGGATGGGCATGGGGAACCCCACCGCGACCCTAATAGAGGATAAAGCGGGAGATAATGAATGAATGAATTATATTTTGTGGGGCGGCACCGGTGGCTTAGTGGTTAGCACGTTCGCCTCTCAGCGCTAGGGATTCCCGGTTCGAATCCCCATCTGAGTGGAGTTTCCATGTTCTTCCCCCTGTCTGCGTGGGTTTCCTCCGGGTTCTCCGGTTTCTACCCACAGTCGAAAAACATGGATCAAGTCAATTGAGTTCTCCAAATTGCCCCATATAGAGTGTCTGTGTGAGTGTGTACCCAGCGATAGATTGGCGTCCTGTCCTGGGTGTATCAATGCTAAATGGAATAAACTAATAGGTTATATAGTTATGGCTTTCAGAATATAAAGCTTTGTATTTTCTAAAGTATGTGGCTTGTGTGGGTGGCACGGTGGCTTAGTGGTTAGCATGTTCTCCTCTCAGTGCTAGGGATTCCCGGTTCGAATCCCAATCTGGGTGGAGTTTCCATGTTCTCCCCGTGTCCTCGTGGGTTTCCTCCGGGTTCTCCGGTTTCCTCCCACAGTCCAAAAATATGGATCAAGTCAATTGAATTCTCCAAATTGCCCCATATAGAATGTGTGTGTGTGTGAGTGAGTGTGTACCCAGCGATAGATTGGCGTCCTGTCCTGGGTGTATCTGCACAGCGCCCGAAACGTTCTCCCCTGGATGGACATGGGAACCCCCCCCCCCCCCCCCCCCCCCCCCCCCCCCCCCGTGACCCTAATAGAGGATAAAACGGAAGATGATCGATGGATGGATGAATATGTAGAGTAGAATAATAGTGTCAAAAGTGCTATGTTCCATTCTAGCTCATGCACATGTTTGCTCTCTCTCTAATAAGTTAGAGAAAGTCAGAGCAGTGTACGTTACAAAATAGCTTTCGTCAATAGTACCTCATTTTGGTCTCCATGGTTACAATTGATCATTTAACTTGTGACAAGAATTTCATCTTGATGGTTGGGATCTGAACACAGGATTGCATACAGCATCCCTGAGGTCGTAGGGTAAAGGCCTTGCTCAAGGACATTCAAGGTTCACTGGACGTGACATTTAAACCAACAACCTTTAGATTGTTAGCCCAACCCCATTGTCCTGAATTGGCATTACAATACATACACTATAAAAACCCACAACACATATGTTCCTTTAATTCCTTTGACTTCTTTGCATTGTGTTACTTTTTATTTTCAAAACCAGGGACAAATTTAATCCCAATTGGTTTTTTTTTATTTTATTTATTTCACAAGTTAGAATTATTCATTCATTAATTATCTTCTGCGGCACAGTGGCTTAGTGGTTAGCACATTCGCCTCTCAGCACTAGGGATTCGGTTTGAATCCCCATCTGGGTGGAGTTCCCATGTTCTCCCCGTGTCTGCGTGGGTTTCCTCCGGGTTCTCCGGTTTCCTCCCACAGTCCAAAAACATGGATCAAGTCAATTGAATTCTCAAAATTGCCCCATATAGAGTGTGTCTGTGTGAGTGAGTGTATGCCCAGCAATGGATTGGCGCCCTGTCCTGGGTCTATCTGCCCAGCGCCCGAGACGTTCTCCCCTGGATGGGCATGGGGAACCCCCCCTTGTCGACCCTAATAGAGGATAAAGCGGGAGATAATGAATGAATGAAAGGGTCGTGTGTTGGGGAGGGGGGTTACCCATGCCCAGCCAGGGGAGAAGTTTTTGGGCAGTGGGTAGATAGACCATATACCTAGGACAGGGCGCCAATCTATCTGGGCATAAACACTCATGCTACATGGGGCAATTTAGAGTATTTAATTTACCTTCAATCCATGTTTTTGGAATGTGGGAGGAAACCCATGTGGACATGAAGATAACATGGAAACTTCATCCAAATTGCGTTTTAAACCCTGAATCCCCACCACGGGCGGCAAGGTGGCTTAGTGGTTAGCATGTTCTCCTCTCAGCACTAGGGATTCCCAGTTCGAATCCCCATCTGAGTGGAGTTTCCATGTTCTTCCCCCTGTCTGCGTGGGTTTCCTCCGGGTTCTCCGGTTTCTACCCACAGTCGAAAAACATGGATCAAGTCAATTGGATCAAGTCAAAGTTCTCCAAATTGCCCCATATAGAGTGTGTCTGTGTGAGTGAGTGTGTGCCCAGCGATAGATTGGCGCCCTGTCCTGGGTCTAATTGCCCAGCGCCCGAGACGTTCTTCCCTGGATGGGCATGGGGAACCCCCCCCACACACACACACGACCCAAATAGAGGATAAAGCAGAAGATAATGGATGAATGAATCCCTACCACCACTAAGTCACCATCCTACCCTCCTAGGAGGAATTCCTAAATAAAAAATAAATAAATAAAAAAGAAGTTTATGGAACGTTTTAGAATGTTTTTTGGCGTAGCCCAAAGCTTTGAGAAACAGACTTTATAAAACATAAAACTTCTTATTTTAATTGGCAACATGCCACAAGGCTGAATTTCTCGTCAAGGTCGGTGACTATGCAAAGCTTAGGATGTCTTTAATACAGCTTAGAATTTTCATTTACATTCCTTTCACATGTGATTAAGATAAAATAAGAAAGATCAACTATAATAAGAAACACAGGTCTAATGTTTAATTGACTTTTTCTTAATTTATTGAGTTTGATTAAGTTGCTGTAGACTATGTAAACACTGTGTGTGAAATGGTCAGAGAGGTTTGGAATATGATTCGTACTGTGCATGTTTAATTAAGCACAAGGTCGGCAGTTTGAGTTATGTCTGTTGCTCTAAAAAAAAAGCATTAAAATTCAATAAAGCAAAATAAGTTTAGCTTTTTTTTTTTTTTCCTTTTTTTCTTTCTTTTCTCCCCCCAATTGGGTTTACTCAAATACCAGTACGACTACATTTGTTTATTGTGTTATATTAAATTAATCAATGCTAAATGGAATAAGGGCGGCACGGTGGCTTAGTGGTTAGCACGTTTGCCTCTCAGCACTAGGGATTCCCGGTTCGAATCCCCATCTGGGTGGAGTTTCCATGTTCTCCCCATGTCTGCGTGGGTTTCCTCCGGGTTCTCCGGTTTCCTCCCACAGTCCAAAAACATGGATCAAGTCAATTAAATTCTCAAAATTGCCCCATATAGAGTGTGTCTGTGTGAGTGAGTGTGTGCCCAGCGATGGATTGGCGCCCTGTCCTGGGTCTATCTGCCCGGCGCCCGAGACGTTCTCCCCTGGATGGGCATGGGGAACCCCACCGCGACCCTAATAGAGGATAAAGCGGGAGATAATGAATGAATGAATAAATGGAATAAACTAATAGGTTATATAGTTATGGCTTTCAGAATATAAAGCTTTTGTATTTTCTAAAGTATGTGGCTTGTGTGGACGGCACGGTGGCTTAGTGGTCAGCACATTCGCCTCTCAGCGCTAGGGATTCCCGGTTCGAATCCCAATCTGGGTGGAGTTTCCATGTTCTCCCCGTGTCCATGTGGGTTTTCCTCCGGTTTCTCCGGTTTCCTCCCACAGTCCAAAAACATGGATCAAGTCAATTGAATTCTCCAAATTGCCCCATATAGAGTGTGTCTGTGTGAGTGAGTGTGTGCCCAGCGATAGATTGGCGCCCTGTCCTGGGTGTATCTGCCCAGCGCCCGAAACATTCTCCCCTGGATGGGCACGGGGAACCCCCCCGCGACCCTAATATATAGGATAAAGCGGAAGATAATGGAAGGATGGATATGTGGCTTGTTGTTAATAGCATTCAGTAATATGGTGACTTAGCAGACAAAAGGTGGATAAGTGTCATTGGTTGCAAGGTTGAGCAAATGTTAGAATGTGCCATAAAGTCTGTGTTCATTACTTTAAACAGGATGTGCTTGGTGTTAAACCTTTAGTATATTTACGCGTTTAAACGTGTCAACCCACTGGGACCATTTGCAGACCAGATGCAGTGGGAGCCGTGGCTGATTGAGGAAATACTGTATAAGAAAAATTAATCTAAACTTAGATCCATATTTATTGTAATAAGATTGGTTTCCCTTACCGATGCACCAATGTGGACCAAGCAGGTCTTATTTCATTGGTATCTTCATTTCAACAATGTAAGATTAAGATCAGGGCACTGGCATTCCTTTCACCAGTTCTTATTAAGCTGTACTTTTAGAGACTGCTTTCTGTAAAGTCATGCTGGAGCTGAGACAAACTCTCAAATTGTCATTTTGTAAATTGGGATTAATTTGGTTATAAATGTAATACTTAGATTTGACAATCATATAGTGTTTGATTATCTATCTGCTTAATTTTCTACTAGGGCGGCACGGTGGCTTAGTGGTTAGCACGTTCGCCTCTCAGCGCTAGGGATTCCCGGTTCGAATCCCCATCTGGGTGGAGTTTCCATGTTCTCCCTGTGTCCGCGTGGGTTTCCTCCGGGTTCTCCGGTTTCCTCCCACAGTCCAAAAACATGGATCAAGTCAACTGAATTCTCTAAATTGCCCCATATAGAGTGTGTCTGTGTGAGTGAGTGTGTACCCAGCGATTGATTGGCGCCCTGTCCTGGGTGTATCTGCCCAGTGCCCGAGACGTTCTCCCCTGGATGGGCATGGGGAACCCCATCGCGACCCTAGTAGAGGATAAAGCGGGAGATAATGAATGAATGAATAATTTTCTACTATTGTTGCTGGGGGGTTCCTCATGCCAATCCAGGGGAGAACGTTTCAGGCGCTGGACAGATACACCCAGGACAGGGCGCCAGTCCATCGTTGGGCATACACTCACTCACACAGACACACTATCCATCCATTATCTTCTGCTTTATCCTCTATTAATTTCACGGGGGGTTCCTCATGCCCATCCAGGGGAAAACGTTTCAGGCGCTGGGCAGATACACCCAGGACAGGGCACCAATCTATCACAGGGTACACTAATTCACAAACACACTCTATATGGGGTAATTTGGAGAATTCAATTGACCTTGAGGACCTGCAGACCTTTTTTAGACTGCAGGACATGCGGACATGGGGAGAACATGGAAACTCAGAATGGGTTTCAAACCGCAGCATGGCGGAAGTGTTAACCACTAAGTCACCATGCCACCCATCACCCCCAATATAGTTCTTTGAAAATATTAATTCATTTAGTCAAAAATTGATATGTCAGTTTTTTTTTTAATTATGATTTATTTGGTTGTAACCCTGGTATTATCCTGATGTCCCCATGCCCATCCAGGGGAGAACGTTTTGGGTGCTGGGTAGATACACCCAGGACAGGGTGCCAATTTATCACTGGGTACACTCACACATACACATTCTATGTGGGGCAATTCCCATGCCCATCCAGGTGAGAACGTTTCGGGCACTGGGCAGATACACCCAGGACAGGGTGCCAATCTATCACTGGGCACAGACACACACACAAACACACTCTATATGGGGCAATTTGGAGAATTCAGTTGACCTTGATCCATGTTTTTGGACCTTGGGAGGAAACCGGAGAACCCGGAGGAAACCCATGGGGAGAACATAGAAACTCCACCCAGGTTGGGATTTGAACCGGGAATCCCTAGCGCTGAGAGGCGAACATGCTAACCACTAAGCCACCATGCCGTGTGGGGCAATTTAGCCAATTTACCTTGAATCCATGTTTTGAGACTGTACGAGGAAACCAGAAAACCCAGACGAGATCTGTTCGGACACGGAGAGAACATAGAAATCTTGATCAATTTCTCGTTATTAATTAAAAGTTGGCGGCACGGTGGCTTAGTGGTTAGCACGTTCGACTCTCAGCGCTAGGGATTCCCGGTTCGAATCCCCATCTGGGTGGAGTTTCCATGTTTTCACCTTGTCTGCGTGGCTTTCCTCCGAGTTCTCCGGTTTCCTCCCACAGTCCAAAAACATGGATCAAGTCAATTGAATTCTCAAAATTGCCCCATATAGAGTGTGAGTGTGTGCCCAGCGATGGATTGGCGCCCTGTCCTGGGTCTACCTGCCCAGCGCCCGAGACGTTCTCCCCTGGATGGGCATGGGGAAACCCCCCCCCCCCCCCCCCCAACGACCCTAATAGAGAATAAAGCGTGAGATAATGAATGAATGAATGAATGAATGAATGAATAATTAAAAGTTCATTAGAACATCAAATTGTATTAAATTGTCAAAAAATTTTATTTATTACTATAAACCACGGCGGCACGGTGGCTTAGTGGTTAGCACGTTCTCCTCTCAGCACTAGGGATTCCCAGTTCGAATCCCCATCTGGGTGGAGTTTCCATGTTCTCCCCGTGTCTGCGTGGGTTTCCTCCGGGTTCTCCGGTTTCCTCCCACAGTCCAAAAACATGGATCAAGTCAATTGAGTTCTCAAAATTGCCCCATATAGAGTGTGTCTGTGTGAGTGAGTGTGGGCCCAGCGATGGATTGGAGTCCTGTCCTGGGTCTATCTGCCCAGCGCCCGAAACGTTCTCCCCTGGATGGGCATGGGGAACCCCACCGCGACCCTAATAGAGGATAAAGCGGGAGATAATGAATGAATGAATGAATGAACTATAAACCACTCCATGTTTGTTTTTGAGTATGTCCATTGTTTATACCACAGTTTGTGCATTATAATTATTTAATTGTTTTTTTGAGAAGAGTACATTGTATTGCAAGCTTTGTATGTTGTATATTTTTTTGTTTATTGGTTAATGTATTGATATTTTTGTGTTTATTGGTTTATTTATTGATATTTTTGTGTTTATTGGTTTATTTATTGCTATTTTTTGGTTGATCTGGAGTTCTCATCTGGGTTCACTCCGTCTTGATGACGTGGGCAGACTGAGATTGCAGCTGTTCCGAATCGAATTCCAGTTCTGTTTAACAGCTCACAATTAAAATCCCAAATTTAGAACGTGTCGTTGTTTCTGGATGTGATTTTAGTTTAAGATTCGAAAATCAATCCGAATGTTTATCAAAAGTTGCCTGCGGTTGTCAGATCGAGTGCAGTATACGCTGCATGTACCGGTTTGTTTAAAAGAATCGACACCGTTCAATGATTCTCAAAACAAGTTGCCTTCGCGTTGTTACTATAAGAAGTATTAAAGTACAGTATTAATGTTCTGGGGACAGGATGAGATAAAAACAGTTAAGCGATAACGTTTTTTTTTCTGAAAACTCTGAGTGATTTATTTCTTTTCGCTCTGTAATTCCAGCCTTCCTTCAGGTCTGGAGCGGTTTGGCTTTATAAATGTGGACGTGTTGCCAGATTCATCTGTTTTAATCTTTCATCTTTGTTTGGTGCAGTAATCACTGTATCTGTTATTCATTCATTCATTCATTATCTCCCGCTTTATCCTCTATTAGGGTCGCGGCAGGGTTCCCCATGCCCATCCAGGGGAGAATGCCTCGGGCGCCGGGCAGATAGACCCAGGACAGGGCGCCAATCCATCGCCGGGCACACACCCACCCACTCACTCACTCAAACACACTCTATATGGGGAAATTTTTGAGAATTCAATTGACTTGAACCAGGTTTTTGGACTGTGGGAGGAAACCGGAGAACCTGGAGGAAACCCACGCAGACACAGGGAGAACATGGAAACTCCACCCAGATGGGGATTCGAACCAGGAATCCCTAACGCTGAGAGGCGAACGTGCTAACCACTAAGCCACCGTGCCGTCCGTATCTGTTATTGGAAATCTGCAAATACTTCTTCTATCATTCATTCATTCATTCATTCATTATCTTCCGCTTCATCCTATATTAGGGTCGCGGTGGGGTTCCCCATGCCCATCCAGGGGAGAACGTTTCGGGCGCTGGGCAGATAGACCCAGGACAGGGCACCAATCCATCGCTGGGCACACACTCACACACAAAGACACACTCTATATGGGGAAATTTAGAGAATTCAATTGACCTTGATCCATGTTTTTGGACTGTGGGAGGAAACCGGAGAACCCGGAGGAAACCCACGCGGACACGGGGAGAACATGGAAACTCCACCCAGATGGGGATTCGAACCGGGAATCCCTAGCGCTGAGAGGAGAACATGCTAAACACTAAGCCACTTCTTCTATCATTTTATTTATTTATTTTATTTTGTTTAGTAGTTTTTATGTATGCTTTAGTCTCATTTATAACTATGAACTGTAGAATAAGGTCAAATCAAACTAAATGCTTAGAACCAAGTTCTGAGGTGATGAGCTCATCATGTTTTATGGTTCTATTCACATGAGTTCTTCTGATTGTACAGAGCTCAGACACAGAGTGAAGATGCATAATATGAGTAAATATAAAAAGAGAACGAACTGGTTCTTTTTATAAAATCTGTGAATAATCGATTGTTGAGCTGTAGATTTTGCCAGATTATTATTTGGTTTTGGTAATTACATTATTTGGCTTTTGCTTGTGCTGTCTGCAAGTGATGTAAAGTTTTTTTTTTTTTTTTTTTTTTATATTTTAACTTTTCAAACTGGGCAGCACGGTGGTTTAGTGGTTATCACGTTTTTCTCTCAGTGCTGGGGATTCCTGGTTCAAATCCCAATCTGGGTGGAGTTTCCACGTTCTCCCTGTGTCCGCGTGGGTTTCCTCCGGGTTCTCCGGTTTCCTCCCACAGTCCAAAAACATGGATCAAGTTAATTGAGTTCTCTAAAATTGCCCCATACAGAGTGTGTTTGAGTGTGTGAGTGTGTACCCAGCGATGGATTGGCGCCCTGTCCTGGGTGTATCTGCCCAGCGC
Source organism: Corydoras sp. C115 (assembly GCA_019802505.1). Classification (NCBI taxonomy): domain Eukaryota; kingdom Metazoa; phylum Chordata; class Actinopteri; order Siluriformes; family Callichthyidae; genus Corydoras; species Corydoras sp. C115. Next base: position 196,278 of record JAFMOC010000085.1, on the reverse strand, counting down.
CCGAGACGTTCTCCCCTGGATGGGCATGGGGAACCCCACCGCGACCCTAGTAGAGGATAAAGCGGGAGATAATGAATGAATGAATGAATGAATGAATAAACCCTCAAGATACAACATGGAGAAATAATTTCCTCCGTGGGTTTCCTCCGTGTTCTGCCACAGTCCAAAAACATGGATCAAGGTGAACTTAATGCTCCATATAGTGTGTGTGTGTGTGTGTGTGTGTGTGTGTGTGTGTGTGTGTGTGTGTGCCCAGTGATGGATTGGCGCCCTGTCCTTGGAGTATTTGCCCATGGCCCGAAATATTCTCCCCTGGATGGGCATGGAACCCCCCCCCCCCACGACCCTACTAGATAAAGTGGAAGATAATGGATGGATGTAACTTTTCAAACTGAGAAAACTTTAAAAAGCCAGTGTCTACATTTAAAATATGACATTTTTGTTTAATTTGTTTGGTCCCTACTCGTTTTTGAAGGATCTTAATTACGTTTTAGCTTATGCATAATTAGTGGCTTAGTGGTTAGCACGTTCGCCTCTCAGCGCTAGGGATTCCCGGTTCGAATCCCCATCTGGGTGGAGTTTCCATGTTCTCCCCGTGTCTGCGTGGGTTTCCTCCGGGTTCTCCGGTTTCCTCCCACAGTCCAAAAACATGGATCAAGTCAATTGAATTCTCAAAATTGCCCCATATAGAGTGTGAGTGAGTGAGTGTGTGCCCAGCGATGGATTGGCGCCCTGTCCTGGGTCTATCTGCCCAGCACCCAAGACCTTCTCCCCTGGATGGGCATGGGGAACCCCACCGCGACCCTAATAGAGGAATGAATGTTTTCTTGCCAACAGGAAGGAGCCGCCTCATCTTTCTACACATCTTATTCCTGTTTTCTCTTCTTGCTTCAGGATCTGCAATAGCTGGAGAATAACTCTTTATAGGGTAGAATAGTTGAATGTTAGACTGGTATGCCTGCGCGCACAAGGCAGGACCGTGTGTGTATAAACAAGAGGACTGCCCTCTCTTTCTTCGAACAATTTGTTGTAATAAACCTCACTGCTTGCACTGAGTTGTTTGTTCCTCAGTTTGTTCCCAACGCTGTGGTCTGATAACCTAACCCGACTGACACCTTAACAATTCGGCTGCTGTGTACCCCTAAGGACTCCTCACATGTGACTGAACACAGGACACTCACAGGGAGTGATCCTTACAGTCTTGTTTATTTTTCACGTCACCTGTATTTATATGATTACATAAAAAGAGGTTGGTGGCACGGTGGCTTAGTGGTTAGCATGTTCTCCTCTCAGCGCTAGGGATTCCCGGTTCGAATCCCCATCTGAGTGGAGTTTCCATGTGCCCCGTGTCCGCGTGGGTTTCTTCCGGGTTCTCCGGTTTCCTCCCACAGTCCAAAAACATGGATCAAGTCAATTGACTTCTCCAAATTGCCTCATATAGAGTGTGTCTGTGTGAGTGAGTGTGTGCCCAGCGATGGATTGGTGCCCTGTCCTGGGTGTATCTGCCCAGCGCCCGAACGTTCCCCCCTGGATGGGCATGGGGACCCCCCTCCCTAATATATGAGTGAGTGTGTGCCCAGCAATGGATTGGCACCCTGTCCTGGGTGTATTTGCCCAGCGCCCGAACGTTCCCCCCTGGATGGGCATGGGGACCCCCCCCCCCTAATATATGAGTGAGTGTGTGCCCAGCGATGGATTGGCGCCCTGTCCTGGGTGTATTTTCCCAGCGCCCGAACGTTCCCCCCTGGATGGGCATGGGGACCCCCCCCCCTAATATATGAGTGAGTGTGTGCCCAGCGATGGATTGGCGCCCTGTCCTGGGTGTATCTGCCCAGCGCCCGAACGTTCCCCCCTGGATGCGCATGGGGACCTCCCCCCATCCTAGGTATAGGATAAAGCGGAAGATAATGGATGGATGGATGAAAATTGTACGAAAAGGGATGAGAGAGACGCCGAAAACAGATATCCTCCGTGACACTGGCTCAGCAGAGAGTGAGGATGTTGAGGTAATAACGTGAGATCTGGCAACCGTGGTGGCGGCGCAGCGTTTCGGGCTCATTCAGCTGGAGCTCCGTCACACGCGCACAGACTCAGTCTCCAGCCCGCCGTCCGCGTCTGCAGCTCCGCCGGAGAAAGTTCGCTTTCTCGCTCATTTCCCCGCAAACCGCGGCCATGACGAAGCAGGAGAGAGTGGGTAGTTCTCGGAGCGGCGCGCTGCACATTTTCAGATGCACTTTATATTTATTGCTGCTCAGTTTGGACGCTCGGGTCGCGCTCGCAGCAGGTGAGAAACTTTTCTTTCGTTGTTTTGTAATGTCTCTCTCTCTCTCTCTCTCTCTCTCTCTCTCTCTCTCTCTGGTTCTCTCGCTTTGCGTGGGAGATGTTCTGCTGATCCACGCTGCACTTTTGCGCTGCGGTGGACGGTGGAGTGCAGCAGTGTCAGACTTTACCGATGCAAAGGAATGCCACTAAAAGTCCAAAAGTTTGAGTGGAACCAGATGTGGCATGGAGGGGGATAGAGGGGGATGGGACCTCGCACTTTCGGGTTCACACTGTTCCCCCGGCACACTAAGTAGTGTTCTTATGTCCGTTTAGGACGTGGCCGCGATTCAGGTCAAACGAGAAGGTGTTTAAACTATCCATCCATCCGTTATCTCCCAATTTATCCTCTACTAGGGTCGTGGGGGGAAGGGGGGGGGGGGTAATACTTAGATTTGATAATCTTGTAGCATATGATTATCTTCTGCTTTATTCTCTACTAGTGTTGCTGGGGGAGGGGGAGGGGGGGTTCCACATGCCAATCTAGGGGAGAACATTTCAGGATTTCAGGCGCTGATCAGATACACCCAGGACAGGGTGCCAGTTCATCGTTGGGCACACTCACACACATCCACCATTATCCCGCTTAATCCTCTATCTTCCGGGGAGGGGGGGGTTCCTCAATCCTGGGGGCTTACTCAGGGTCGTGGGGGCTATCATCTGGGTTGGGGGTTCAAATCCTCATGAAGTTACCAGTGTGGGTCCTAGCAAGACCCTTAACCAGGGGAGAAACCCTTTCACCATGTAAGCGCTTTGGATAAAAACGTCCAATAAACCCAGGAGTCCAGGGGACGCCAGTTTCCATCGTGGGCATATACACACAGGACAGGGTCACCATCACACAGACACATTATCCATCCATTATCTTATGCTTTATCCTCTGCTATGGTCGCGGGGGGGTGTGGGGGGGGTGTGTCCTCATGCCCATCCAGGGGAGAACATTTCAGGCGCTGGGCAGATACACCCAGGACGGGGCGCCAGTCCAACGTTGGGCACACTCACGCACACACACACACTCACACACACACACAATATCCATCCATCCATTATCTTCCGCTTAATCCTCTATTAGGGTCGCGGGGGGGGGTTCCCCATGCCCATCCAGGGAGAACATTTCAGGCGCTGGAAGATACACCCAGGACAGGGCGCCAGCCCATCAATGGGCACACACTCACTCACACAACACATTATTGATCTATCCATTATCTCCCGCTTTATCCTCTGCTGGTGGGGGGGTCCTCATGCCCATCCAGGGGAAAATGTTTCGGGGCGCTGGGCAGATCCACCCGATCTATTGATTTTGTCAGTTTTTATATTATGTACGTATTATATATTATATAGTAGCCCAGTGGTTAGGGTGGTGGGTTATCAATCTGAAGGTTGTGGGTGCAAATCTCGGGTCCACTGCATTTACCAAATGTGGGTGCTTAAGCAAGACCCCTCACCCTCATTGTTCCAGGGATGCTGTATGAACCCTGTTTTTCGACCCCAACCAAATTGGGAATCTTGTTCGCTTTGGATAAAACTGATTCTTGGAAAACTTACTTCTTTGCAGCACTTCTAGTAATTTCAATACATGGAGGTTCTCTTTGTGAAAAGACCTACAAACATGAAGACTATAGTTCTTTGTGAAACATTACTGGCTTAAACAGGCACATAAAGCTAAAATATAGATTCTCAGTTCATTTTTAATTATGACTTTGTGTTCATGGTAACTTTTAGTCCTCTGTGGTTTACTTCAAATTTGAACTTTTTTAACTGGTTCGTGTTTAAAAAGCAAAAAAGTGATTTTCACTTTGAACGACAAGACAACTATAAACTTTGTATTCATTCTGTTCTGCAACAGATTTATATGTGACATGGCAACTGGCAAATAATGTTATTTGTTTTTCCATTACAACCAATCAGAACCTTTTCTGCTGGCAGTCATTTTGGTTAGGAGTTTACTTGCAGTCACTTAATTCTTATGACTTGTAAAAACCACATCGGGGAGGAGGGAGGGCGGTCGAAAAATGGTAGGGTTCCATAGACAGAGAACCAGTCAAAAGTGTGGACCGAATTCTTTCTTCATTGTTTTTATAAACCAAATAGATGGACTTTGTAGTTTTACAATTCCAAACTGAAGTACATTTGTTTTCTTTGTTTTGTTAGTGCCCTGTTGGTTCTCTGTTTTCTATTGGTCATCACCGAACAGGTATATTTTGGGTGGTGAATTATTTATTGTCAGTTCTGCAGTGACACTGATGTGGTGAGAGGGTTTTATGAAGTATCATTTAAATACCTCACTAACACTGCTGGGATAGAAATAAATCACCAACGAAATAATACCAGCTCTGTGGTTCTACTATTGGGATCCTGACAATTAAAGTACAGAGAAAAGACAACTTAAACAGTATGTACTATAAGTCCACAAACAGAAGGACTACTGTCTGAAATTGTAGAACTACAAAGTCCTTCTTTACAGTAAGTGGAAATGAGAACATGGACAATAAGTGGAGCAAAATGGAGGTGTGTACAAACTTTTGACTGGTACTGTCGAAGTAATTTAGTAGTGTCTGTCAGTGAAAATACTTTTGTGGTGTGCACATTTTGCAACCAGAGAAGACAAATATTATGCTCTGCACCTTCTAACTTCGGTCTTAGACTTCAGATTTTACAACATATAATAGATAGAGGTTAACTCCCCGTAAACAGAACGGTAGCTAGAAATAAATAGCTAGCTTTGTGACTGACTGCGCAACATCATGCACGTAGGCTATTAGCAAGCTTCATCTGTGACATTAAAATATGTTTTGAATTATATTTATTAATTGCCATTACAGCACTTCTTGTTATGGATTCATATCACTCATGGTTCCTTTTTAATTTTTTCTGTGACATAAGCCAGATAGCAAACATCTTCTGGTCCACATCCCACATTTTCATCTGGCCAACTTGACAGACTGCATTGGCTTGGCAAAATGCTCATGGTTGCGAAATTTTGGCCACATACTCACCCGATTAAAGCCACCAACCAACAGTAGCTCACTGTACATAGCACTGCCAAATCATTTCCATGTGTGAATCAAATATGTTAGGAACACGTTGGCTATAGGAGTGTTTTATATGTGGAACACTTGTTGGGATGAGGATGGGGATTGGTGGTCAAGCTTATTGACTTGTTACTGAAGCCATGAAGGTACCATCCATCCACCCATTATCTTTCGCTTTACGCTCTACTAGGGTCGCGGGGGGGGGGGTTCCCCATGCACATCCAGGGGAGAACGTTTTGTGCGAAGGACACGATGCCAATCCATCGCTGGGCACAGACTCACTCACACAAACACACTCTATATGGGGCAATTTGAAGAATTCAATTGACCATGATCCATGTTTTTGGACTGTGAGAGGAAACCGGAGAACCCGGATTAAACCCACGGGGAGAACATGGAAACTCCCAGATTGGGATTCCAACCGGGAATCCCTAGAACTGAAAGGCGAACGTGCTAACCACTAAGCTACTGTGCCGCCCCCCATAAAGGTACCTTATAAGAAAATCGTGTAAATGCATGATGGTATTTTACCAGATTGGGGATTATTTAATTGGTAGTTAATAATGGACCAGAGGAATTACAAGCACTGTCATCTTAAAATGCAGTGTTAGTTTATAATAATAATAATAATAATAATAATAATAATAATAATAATCCACTATTATTGTAGTGTATGTATAATTATAAAGAGAGAACAACGTGCTACTCCAAGTAAGTTGATCTGTTTAGAAATGATTCACGAGCCGAATTTAAAAAGCTGAAGGAACAGTGCTGACTGGCTTCAGATGTCTTGGAGAGAGATCGGCATCTGTCACGTAATCCACAGGCTCTGTTATTTGGTTGAAATTGGGATGACTCAATTTGGAAAAAAAAAGTCAGGTTTACTGTGACCTGTTGTTCACCCTGTCAGTTTATATAAGTGGAAGGTATAAGATGTAGCCCAGATTGAAAAACACAAGCTGAATTCCACATTCAGCATGCATATAAACTCCAGACTTTACTTCTGATGAGTTTGAGTCACTGTGATCAGGCTGGATGTTGCCGAGCCATTTGAATTTCTAATCTTGTTTCTGTCTGAGAGTCAACAATTTACTGAAAGTTGTTTAAAGATGCTGAAGAATTAGGTTAAAAATCAGTGGCATATTTCATTCATGAGTTCAAATAATTAATCTCAGATGGCGACCTAGAATTTTTAAACACATGTCTGTGCCAAGTTACCCACTGAAAATAAATCAGGCATTGGCTGACCCCCAGATTCCTTTTTATTAAGGATGTAGTACATTAACTTCAGTGTTCATGTAAAGATGCACTAAAGCTCCAAAGCAAATGTTTATTTTTTGTTAGTATTAGAGTTATGTACATTTGCCTTCTAATAAAATCCTTAAAAGATAACATGATTTAAAGTAAGTTGGAAAGACTAATGTTGCATCATATTGGGCTCATACCACCAACAATGGACCAAATATTGTACTTATAAGCCTCTCAGTGCTGGGGATCCAGGTTCAAATCCCGATCTGGGTGGAGTTTCCATGTTGTCCATGTGGCTTTCATTAGGATCCTTCTTTTATATTGCCCCTAGTAAATTGTCTATAGTGTGTGAACGTGGATGGGTTTAAGGAAACCCCGTGACCCTACTATAAAATAAAATAAAAATAATAGAATAACATTCGGGCGGCACGGTGAGTTAGTGGTCAGCACGTTCGCCTCTCAGCACTAGGGATTCCCGGTTCAAATCCCAGTCTGGGTGGAGTTTCCATGTTCTCCCCTGTGTCCGCGAGGGTTTCCGCCGGGTTCTCCGGTTTCCTCCCACAGTCCAAAAACATAGATAAAGTCAATTGAGTTCTCCGAATTGCCCCATATAGAGTGTCTGTGTGTGTGTGAGTAAGTGTGCCCAGCTATAGATTGGCGCCCTGTCCCAGCACTCGAGATGTTCTCCCCTGGATGGGCATGGGGAACCCCTCCGCGACCCTAATAGAAGATAAAGCGGATGATAATGGATGGATGGAGATACTTGTATGTTGTGTTGGGGGAAAAAACTCTGTATAATGTAATGTTAATGATTCTGCTTCATTTAAAAAACAAAAAACATTATGGCTAAGTTTTAGATCCAGAACTATTTTGTTTCCAATAAATGAATGGTCAGGAAAAATCATACTTTAGGCCATGTTCTCCTCCAAAATCGAATAAAGCTTATTATTGATTTGCAGTCAATTCTAAAGCAGCTTTTTGCCATATGAACCCTGGACGTTGCCTCAGGCGTTGGGTCTGAACAGTGTCCAGAGTTGCTCTTTTACTCGTTACACAGCTTTGCCGAATAGTTTATTTTGATTGGTCAATCACAGTATTGCCTCGTATAACGGGCACTATTCCTCTATTATCTCATCTCATTATCTTCCGCTTAATCCTCTACTAGGTTTGGGGGAGGGGGGGGGAGGCTAGTGGTTAGACTGGCTAACTGTGCTGCCCTGTGTTAAAATCATTCATCCATCCATCTATTATCTTCTGCTTAATCCTATACTAAGATTCCCCATGCCTATCCAGCGAAGAAAATTTTGGCCACTGGGCAGACACCCAGGACAGGGCACCAATCTATCGCTGGGCACACACACAACTAAAACTATATGAGAACAATAAACACTATTGGAGCAGCCGGTTTTACTCTGAATCAAAGTTTTTGGACTGCGGGAGGAAACACAAGATCCTAACAAAGCCTATGGAGAGAAGATGGAAACTCCACCGAGATCGGGATTCAAACCTGGGTCCTCAGTGCTGAGAGGCGGATGTAATGACCACTACGCCATCATGCCGCCCTGTGTTAAAATAATTTTTTTACTGTAAAATTATAGATTTCTTTAGTAAGTAGGTATGTAATAATTTTGTTAATTAATTGTCATTTGGTTATTTAAAATAAGAGCTCCTATTTTGCCCATCACTCATGGGCTCACATTGTCCTTTAGATACAACACACACCTGGACAATGTCCATGTCAGGCACATTCTTACCTCCTGTGTAATTTTTCTTTCAGTGTAGGAGTGAGCATTGCCATCATGTTGTACTTTGTAAATTTGTACTTGGGTCATAAACAACTGAAAATAGATCCGTTCTTTAAATTCATCAATCCATTATATTCCGCTTTATCCTCTATTAGGGTCGTGGAGGGGGGGTGTTTCCCCATGCCCATCCAGAGGAGAACATTTTGGGCGCTGGGCAGACACACTCATGACAGGGTGCCACTCTATCGCTGGGCACAAACTCACTCACACAAACACACTCTATATGGGGCAATTTGGAGAACTCAATTGACTTGATCCATGTTTTTGGACTGTGGGAGGAAACCGGAGAACCCGGAGGAAACCCACGCAGACACGGGGAGAACATGGAAACTCCACCCAGATTGGGATTCAAACCGGGAATCCCTAGCTCTGAGAGGAGAACGTGCTAACCACTAAGCCACCGTTCCGCCCTCATTCTTTAAATTTGTTCTGGAATCTCATTGTCTTTAGAAGGAAATATTTCTTTTGGTAATTTTGTTTTCTTTTGCTTTTATACCAGTCACATGGAAATGCCAACATGCCCACTCACTTCTTGTGAACTCTCTGGACAGTTGCAGGCTCTGTGTTCACATGGGGTATAGTACAGGGTATGGTATGTGTAATGTCTGGTTCAGGGTCAGCTCCTTCAGATTTGCAGTGCATGTGTAAAACACAGATGAGGTTGAAGAAGCAAAAATGCAAACAACTGACCAAATTTTCTGTGTCGCTCTGTTTACAGAACAAAATGTTGGCCAAACGTTGATAAAACCCCCAGTTTTTATCTCCAATCCTTTTCCTGCTGCTCCCCCTCTAAAGCCTCCTTTTGCCGCACCTCCAACCCCACACATCTGTCGTAATAAAACCTCCAAGCTGCTAAAAGCTAAATATGGCAAGAAATTTGTGTAACGGAAGACGCTGCACCATTAAGCTGCGAGCTCTAGTACAAATCCCGTCTTTGTGTTTCGCTTATGATAATAAGAGATTGTGGATTCTCAAAGATCACATCCATATGTGTGTGCTGAACATTTTTAAGAACACAAGTAGTAATAAGGATTTGATTTGAGATGCTTTTTAATAATTTATTAAAGATTTTCATTGTGTTTTTTAAAACTGACTGCTTCGATTCTGCCCTCAAAATGACTGATGAACAAAAGGGCTTGTCATTGTCTCCAAATGTTTCTAGACATTTTATATGTAAATGCAAATTTCATCAGTTGTCTAAATTCAGATGAAGCCTGAAGGCATTAATAGTCTGGAAAAATCACAGCGAGTGAGTGGGAGCCTTGATGACATTTATATAATTTCACTGTAGTGCAAAAAAGAAGACACTGAAAATGTCAATTAGAAAGACACAAATGAAATAATAATAATAATAATAAAAAATGGAGCAAAAAGGAGGTGTGTCCAAACTTTTGACTGGTGCTAAGACTGAAACAGGTCCATCAATGGTCCATCAATCATCATGCTCTTTCAGTGATGTGTATTGGATGGAATAAAAGGTTCAGCAGGAAAAAAAATCAGGCCGAAAAAGCCAAATGTCACGTATTGTTTTTTATTAACAGTTAAATTATTGTCAAATGGAAAGTTGTGCTGTTAAAAAATGGTGTTTCTGGTAATATGTTCCTCCTAAACTCTACTTGCAGTAATGTGGGATTTTCCGCAGGCTCGCGCCAGCCAGCGCATTGTCATATTTAGGCCGTGATACTGATCGGATACTTACTTTCACTCAAATACAGAATGAATTTGAATATAGGGCACTAAATATATCTGATTAGCACCCACATATGGATACACAAACACACCAGAGAAGCACAGGGTGTGCTAACATTTTAGAATCACATCCACTCATAAAATCACTGAGGGATGTAGTTTAACTGGTGGTTCACATAGGCCATTGTGCACATGGGGGTGGTAGACCACAATCCAGCCAGGCGATTTCTACACATTTGGAGTGGAGATATTTGTAGCATATTGTGGCTTTTATTTTTGGTTCCGCTTCAGCATTTACAGCCTTTCTTTCTTTTGTGTAGCTGTTTATGGAAAAAAGTTCAAGTTCCCCAGTCATCAGCAGCAGCTGTGGTTGGAGCCCGTTGTAATGTTGTAAATGGGGTGTCCAGTGATAACATATGTCATTATTTCAGAGTCTTTGAGTTTTATAGGTAAGCTTTATTTTCATTTCATGGTGCTATAGTTTCAGTGAACAACTGCTTTAAATATATTCTCCGGTTATAAAAATATTAAATACTTGATTGTATTGTACCCAGTCCAAAAGCCCCAAGAAGTCGACTTCGGTGTGTTTGTATTCGACAGCTTCCAAAATTTTTAATGATGAAATAACATTATCATAACAACTTTGTTTTGGAGGTAGCTACACATTCCTGTAGTGTGTCCTTGCACTGTGTTAACGTCTTAATTATTTGCCTCTTCCCGTAGTGTCAGTTTGGCCTTTGTTTGATTTCGGCTTTGTTGCCTTATACGGTCCTCATTTTAAATGTGATGTGCTCGTGCATTCTGTTATTCACCAACAATTCTCTTTTTCATTTAACATCTCTGCCTTTAGTGGTTTTGCTGGGTGTCTTGCGTTATTCGTATTTACTTTTTTTCCTGGTTGTGGTGCTACATACAGCCTCCGGGAACAGGAAGCAAGAGAGGGAAGCAAAAGGGAAAGGAAGGAGGAGGAGAAAAAAAGTTTTTGAAAAGGCTTCAAGGCTTGGCTCACTGCTCTCTCTTTCTTTCTTGCTACCTCATCTTTCTTTCTAACCTCAGTTTAACCCTGGATGTAAATACACATGTCTACCTCTCATCTTATTTTTTGTGTTTTTGCAGCTTTTTAGAATAGTATCAGAATACATTATTAAGCCCTGTGGGGACATTGTAGTCACAGATGCACCATTTACAGTGTTATAATATTTAAAAAGAATAAATAGGTCCTGGGCGGCACGGTGGCTTAGTGGTTAGCACGTTCGCCTCTCAGCGCTAGGGATTCCCGTTTCGAATCCCCATCTGGGTGGAGTTTCCATGTTCTCCCCGTGTCTGCGTGGGTTTCCTCCGGGTTCTCCGGTTTCCTCCCACAGTCCAAAAACATGGATCAAGTCAATTGAATTCTCAAAATTTCCCCACATGTAGAGTGTGTCTGTGTGAGTGAGTGTGTGCCCAGCGATGGATTGGCACCCTGTCCTGGGTCTTTCTGCCCAGCGCCCGAGACGTTCTCCCCTGGATGGGCATGGGGAACCTCACCGCGACCCTAATAGAGGATAAAGCGGGAGATAATAAATGAATGAATAAATAGGTCCTACTACTACTACTACTAATAATAAAAAACATGCAGAAGTCTTAAAATGCAGAAGAATAAAACACAATAGGGCGGCACAGTGACTTAGTGGTTAGCATGTTCTCCTCTCAGCACTAATGATTCCCGGTTCGAATCCCAATCTGGGTGGAGTTTCCATGTTCTCCCCGTGTACGCGTGGGTTTCCTCCGGGTTCTCCGGTTTCCTCCCACAGTTCAAAAACATGGATCAAGGTCAATTTTGAATTTTCTAAATTGCCCCATATAGAGTGTGTCTGTGTGAGTGAGTGTGTGCCCAGCGATAGATTGGCGTCCTGTCCTGGGTGTATTTACCCAGCGCCCGAAACGTTCTCCCCTGGATGGGCATGGGGAACCCCCACTGCGACCCTAGCAGAGGATAAACAGAAGATAATGGATGGATGGATAAAATGCAATATTTATAAAAAAATTTTATTTTAAGTTTCTTATTTAAAGTATTAGTAGCTTAAAGAGTTAAAAACAAAATGCAACAAATACAAAAGCTGATATAACCACATGAGCAAGAGATTCTTTTGGTAAACCTCTGATAAGCACTACAGCAGACAGTAAGACATTGCAAAACCACATGCTGCACACATTACAAAGGTATGACTGTGGAGATAACCACTTGCAGTTGGTCTTTGTCCTAAATGAAGGATCTGTCTTTAAGCCAAAACGTCTTAAGCTAACATCTTAAGTGTGGATTTAATGCAACAAAACGAAGCAAACCCAAAATATCAACACTGACAGTATCAACATACAAAAACTCACTCAATTCAAAAAAAATGTATTAAATATAATCTCAAGACTTCTTGCACCACAATGTAATATTTAACATTGGAGCAAAAGAAACAAGAAAGAATCAACTTTAAATAATATTGTTATTGTTGTAGAGCACTTTAAAATCAAGTCAGTTATAGTTACACTTGGTTATTGAGACTTTTTTCATCCAAAACGAGTTAAAAGTAAGAGAACAATCAAATGTTTGTGTTACCTGATAGATCTAGTTGCTATTATTCATTCATTCATTCATTATCTCCCGCTTCATCCTCTAGGTTTATTCTTGAGATTATACTTTAACTTTGTACATAACCTTACACTCAACCGTAAGAACTGTAACATTCATTATCTCCCGCTTTATCCTCTATTAGTGTTGCGGTGGGGTTCCCCATGCCCATCCAGGGGAGAACGTTTCGGGCGCTGGGCAGATACACACAGGACAGGGCGCCAATCTATCACTGGGCACACACTCACTCACACAGACACACTATATGGGGCAATTTTTGGAGAATTCAATTGACTTGATCCATGTTTTTGGACTGTGGGAGGAAACCCACGCGGACACGGGGAGAACATGGAAACTCCACCCAGATGGGGATTCGAACCGGGAATCCCAAGCGCTGAGAGGCGAACGTGCTAACCACTAAGCCGCCTAGTTGCTCTTATGGTGATGTAATTTATATAAATACCTCTGCTAATGCTTAACATGCCTTAGATTTAGTTTATTTTTGGAGCATTAGGTTTATTACAAATTTCAAGATTTTGACCCATCACTGTTGTATTCCTTTGTGGGCTGGTCTTCTTTGCCATTATGGAGATTAAAAAATTGTCATCTTTTGATCTATAAATCCCTCCTTGGACTGCTTGCTCCATACCTTCAGACCCTCAATGAACTGAGGAGTAGCAGCAGCTATAATCCACGCTCTCAGGACCTTCCATCCATCCATCCTTCCATTATCTTCCGCTTTATCCTCTACTAGGGTCGCGCGGGGGGTTCCCCATGCCCATCTAGGGGAGATCATTTCGGGCGTTGGGCAGATACACACAGGACAGGGTGCCAATCTATCACTGGGCACTCACTCACACACACAAACACACTCTATATGGGGCAATTTGGAGAATTCAATTCAATTACCTTCATCCATGTTTTTGGACTGTGGAAGGAAACCGGAGAACCTAGAGGAAACCCATATGGACACATGGAGATCATGGAAACTCCACCCAGATGGGGATTCGAACCTGAATCCCCAGCAATGAGAGGCGAACATGTTAACCAATAAGACACCGTGCCGCCCTGAGTCCAAATCCTTTGTAATTGTTTTTAGCTGACCTTGTTTCTACTGTACTTATCTATTGTTTTAGTGTCTTATAACCGTGGTTGGCCTGCCGCCACTTCCCCAGGAGAAAATTATTAATGATTTAGTGATTGGAATGAGGGCGGCACGGTGGCTTAGTGGTTAGCATGTTCTCCTCTCAGTGCTAGGGATTCCCGGTTTGAATCCCAATCTGGGTGGAGTTTTCATGTTCTCCCCGTGTCCGCGTGGGTTTCCTCTGGGGTCTCCGGTTTCCTCCCACAGTCCAAAAACATGGATTCATGATAAACTAAATGCTCTAAATTGCCCCATATAGTGTGTGTGTGTGTGTATGGGTCTGGTTGTGAGTAAGTGTGTCCAGCGATAGATGGCTGTATTTGCCCAGCGCCTGAGACATTCTCCCCTGGATGGGCTTGGGGAATCACCTCCATGACCCTAATAGAGGATAAAAGGGGAAGATGATGAATGAATGATTGGAATGGTTTAGGGGTGTATTCAACAAAGGATTTTCATAGTCGAATCTGATTCGTCAGATTTTCCCTATAGTCGACTGATGGTCGAATCAGTTAAAATTTCACCACAAGATGGCGCTATAAGCGTGGATTTTAAAAAAGATTTTTTTTTATATTTTACTTGTTTTTCTAGAGCACCGTAAATGGGATCCCCGTTCTGGACTTTTTTCCACTTCAAAGGAAAAACCTAAAAAAAACCCTAAAAATTATGATGATTTTATTTGACAAAAGGCTATATATATAACGAAAACAAAGACATTTCATGTAAAAACTAATGCTTAGCAGCAGCCATGGGCACCCCCATGTGGTCAAAATGGTACATTTGACTATGAGGTTCATAGTCGACTACGGTTCTCCGAATCGAATCGTCGAATCAGCGAATATTGCAGCTCACCCCTAGAATGGTTTATTATTTATTATTTAGTATTGCAAGCATATGAACAGTTACCTCTACATCACAGGGTTTGTACTTTCGGATCATTTGTATTAATGAGATGGAGTTAATCCATACATGTAAGATGTCAACCGCTCCCTCACTTTATCTATCTGTATTTCAGGTGAAGATGACACATTTGCATTCTACCATGAAAGCCTGTCCAGATGTTTGGCAGTTCGAGATCACTCACTTTACCTGGCGAGTTCCTGTACTGGGGACACTCAGCGTTGGAAGTGGGTTTCCTTAAATCGTCTTTACAACATAGGCTCCTCCCTCTGCCTGGGCGTCACCTTGGGAAACACAAGTGCCCAGAACTCCCCTTCCCGGCTTGGCATGTACACATGTGACAGCAAACCTGCTCATGTTCAGTGGTCCTGGGATTGCAGCAGATTTCTGGACACCCTCAACATATATTTGCCGAATCCGGTACGACTAAGAGATGAACGGGACGACGCGACTGCTCATTCCATGTCTGCCATACGCAAAAACTCCTGGATACTTTATGATCAAGAGTGGGACCTCTGTGCAAAAACATACCGTGGTAAGACAGTTACTTACAGAGCTTTCTCACACTGATACACTGAAGACAAAACAAAAGTATGCAACAAATGCTTAGTAATCCATCCATCCATCCATTATTCATTCATTCATTCATTCATTCATTATCTCCCGCTTTATCCTCTATTAGGGTCGCGGTGGGGTTCCCCATGCCCATCCAGGGGAGAACGTCTCGGGCACTGGGCAGATACACCCAGAACAGGGCGCCAATCCATCGCTGGGCACACACTCACTCACACAGACACACTCTATATGGGGCAATTTTGAGAATTCAATTGACTTGATCCATGTTTTTGGACTGTGGGAGGAAACCGGAGAACCCGGAGGAAACCCACGCAGACACGTGGAGAACATGGAAACTCCACCCAGATGGGGATTCGAACCAGGGATCCCTAGTGCTGAGAGGCGAACGTGCTAAACACTAATGCCGCCCCAAATGCTGAGTAAATGAGGCACATATTTTGGAGACACACACAAAGTTTTACAGATTCAATTAAATATAGACAATGATGCAAAAAAAAACTATTTATAATGATCTAATAAAGCAATAAGGCATAAAATAGTGCTCCATTATTGTGAAGAAATCATGGGAAAGAGGTGTTGTCAGGCCTGAAGAATAGCAGAGCGCCATTACACCTCTTTCCCATGATTTATTCAAAATAATACAAACCTTGAGTGCCTTCTTGTTTTTACAAAACTGTTTCAAACACACTATGATAAAAACATAAATGCATTTATTGACAGAAAAATCATAATAATCTGGTCCTGATGTTATCTAGTCCGGTTTTTAAAGTGAAAGCTGATCGCTGAGTAACAGGATACGGGTTTAGTGCTCATCAGGAATTGCTTTTTATATTAATCTGTATTTCTATTAATGATACATGATTTAAATAATGTATTGTATATCACATATTGATACAAATGTGAAGTGGTCAGAGGTGTGTATAATTGTCAATGATTGACATCAATGACAATTGATGTCAACTTTGTTCATAACCTTACACTCAACCGTAAGAACTGTAACATTTATTATCTCCCGCCTTATCCTCTATTAGGGTCGCGGTGGGGTTCCCCATGCCCATCCAGAGGAGAACGTCTCGGGCGCTGGGCAGATAGACCCAGGACAGGGCGTCAGACACACACAGACACACTCGATATGGGGCAATTTTGAGAATTCAATTGACTTGCTCCATGTTTTTGCACTGTGGGAGGAAACCGGAGAACCAGGAGGAAACCCACGCAGACACGGGGAGAACATGGAAACTCCACCCAGATGGGGATTCGAACCGGGAATCCCTAGCGCTGAGAGGCGAACGTGCTAAACCACTAAACCACCGTGCCGCCCGAACTGTAACATAAATCACGTAAATAAATATACAAATGAGCAATTTTTACATTCACTCTTAATCTTCAGAATGATCCTTTGCTTGTTTAACCACACGAATTTACCTCTTGACTTAGAACCACAATTACATATCAATTCACTTTAATACAAGAAAAGGTAATGAACTTTACGTAAACACAATTAGTATACCAACAGAACACAAACCTATAATAATGTTATATAGGTGCAGTATAGTGGCATTGTGATTAACACGTCATCTTTGTGTTTATGGCTTTCGAAAATAATTATTCTGTGCTTTTCAAAGTAACAGAAATATTGACTAGACACAGCACTCTATAACATTTGGTTATTAATGTCCTGCTTATTGGATCTAGTGATGTGCATTAGCTGGAGATTATAACATCCTTTGATCGCACAGGACCTCTTGACCAGTAGTAAATGATTTAACAGGTTTAAGTAGAACAGGCAAAGAAATGTGTATGTAAGAGCTGCTGCGATTGGAGGTCTGGAGACCATCTGGGAGAGTTTAGATCCGGATTTACTTCATGCTGTGGCTTTGTAGCTCAGGGCGACTGCGAATGCTGGATGTTAACCCGCTTGCCAGAGAAAGAGCCGTCAAATAGACCTGGCTGTGTTTGTAAACAGTAGTCTGTTCCGCTGTGTGGCAGATTCACTGTACGCAGGATGCTTTAATACTTGTTCCTATGCTTCCGTCATCTGGCACTTTAAAGCACAACATGAGTCTGTGACCTTTTTTTAATAGCTTGTGATGTCAATTTGACCTAAATACTGAAAGCCTGGTGTAATGATATGGCAGTATCCCTTCAGTGGTCTCATTGGTTTCTTTTTAAGTACTGTGTTAAGCTTTGTGTCTTTAATAAGCTATACTTTAAATCCCAGGTTTATTAAGATAAACCATGTAGGTGTTTTATAGACATAACTACACAATGTGCTGTGAGAAATCCTTACTTTTAATGGCATTTATTTCTTTTTGTTCTTATTTTGCCATTTTTTATGCTTTCAATGCACTCACTGGTAACATTATTAAGTACACTTTCTTACACTTACTTTACACTTTTTACACTCTCTCTTTTTTTTTACCCTAGTAGAGGATTAAGGTTTCTTCCTTAAGCAATAATAATAGTTAAAAAAAAATTGCTTCAGCTTTAGGGATTCATATTCTGGACACCGTAAAGCTTCTTTAAGACAATGCACTATTGTAAAAAGCCCTATTTAAATAAATGAACTTCAACTTGAAATAATGTGTTTTAAAAAATATTACAAACACAAAATCTCTTTCACATTTTGAAACAATTTTAATGTTTAATAATTATTAAAATGCCATTAAACAGCATATAATAGTGAATTTCCACATGGTGGAAAATGACTGAATTTCTATATTTAGGTAAATATTTCAGGTTTGTATTATTTTCAAAGACCCACTGTCAGAATTACAGCTGTCTACTATAAAACAGATGAAAGTAACAGAAGTGAAAGTCTTTTTCTCTTGCAAGCCAAAATGTCTCGGCTTCTTCTCAGCTGGCGTGGAAACATGACTAGACAAGACACTCCGTCTTGTCCTGCAACTTCTGTCATCTGTTCAGAAAAAAACACCAACCTGAGAAAGAGATCTGATCTGAACATTTGTGCCTCTGTGTAAAAGCACTGTGAAATGATCTTAAAGTATTCAACTCTGTGGGGATTTAGGTGTTACGTACATGTACATTTGGTCATTTATTGGACCCTTTTATCCAAAGCGACTTACAAGGTGAGCACAGGGTTAATCACAACATCCCTGGAGCAATGAGGGTTAAGGGTCTTGCTCAAGGACCCACATTGGTAACTTCAGTGGACCTGGGATTTGAACCTTCAACCTTCAGGTGTTACAGTTACATTACTCACAAACACAGAGAAACATATAGACACTGGCTCAAGTGTGTACTTACTGCTG
The DNA here is from genome assembly GCA_019802505.1 of Corydoras sp. C115. Taxonomy (NCBI): domain Eukaryota; kingdom Metazoa; phylum Chordata; class Actinopteri; order Siluriformes; family Callichthyidae; genus Corydoras; species Corydoras sp. C115. The sequence goes on along the minus strand of JAFMOC010000085.1, from coordinate 177,694 downwards.
AATATGTAAACCTGTTGGGGGGGGGGGGTCGGGGTTCCCAATGCCCATACAGGTGAGAAAGTTTCATGTGCTGGGCAGATACACCCAGGACTGGGCGCCAATCCATCTCTGGACACACTCACTCACACAACACACACACACACACACGATATGGGCAATTTATATAAGTGCAATCCAAAGCAGCGAATTCAGCTTAAATCTGTGTTTTTGGACTGTGGGAAGAAACCGGAAAACTCGTAGGAAACACGGACCTGGATCCCCAGCCTCTAAAAGGCGAACGCTCTAACCACTTTGCCACCGTGCTGCCCCATTTTATCATTGTAATTTGAAATGTATAGTTTTGTATGTGTTTTATTAATACATAATTAGGGCAAGTCTTTGAATCCTGATCCGGTTGTATGATCATATTAAAATTTGCAGTCACCTACTTTACTTGAGGTTTAGGATCTTTACACTTATATTAAGTCGCTTTGTTTTGCTCAATAGTCCTTGTCTTTGTGCAGATACATACTGTATATTATCATGCTGTTCTTGCTGTAATTGCAAATACAATTATATTTAGGTAAATGTAGCATGTTGGTGATGCATACAGTCCAATCTTTTTTGTAACTAAAACAGAACATTAAAGCTACTGAAGACGTATCTTTTTAACTAATACCTGTTGTAAAAAAATAAATAAATAAAAAATAAAAAAGGGTGGGGGGGCACAGCATCATATAACTATCAGGTTTGATAATTCTACAGTGTAGCTGGTTTTCTTCATAACTACTGACTTGTGATGTTCTCATTTGTAAGTCCCATCTATCCATCCATTATCTTCCGCTCTATCCTCTATTAGGGTCGCGGGGGGGTTTCCCATGCCCATACAGGGGAGAACGTTTCGGGGCAGATACACCCAGGACAGGGCGCCAATCTATCGCTGGGCACACACTCACTCACACAGACACACTCTAATTTGGGGTAATTTTGAAGAACTCAATTGCCCTTGATCCATTTTTATGGACTATGGGAGGAAACCGGAGAACCCGGAGGAAACCCACGCGGACACGGGGAGAACATGGAAACTCCACCCAGATTGGAATTCGAACCGGAAATCCCTAGCACTGAGAGGAGAATGTGCTAACCACTAAGCCACTGTGCCCCATTTGGAAGTCGCTTTGGATAAAAGTGTCTGCTAAATGACGTAAATGTAAAGGCGTGCTTCGCTTCTGTAAGTGGATCTGTTGCATCTTAGATTAATTAAAACTTCATCCTCAGTTTTTCATGCATAAATTATCTTGTGACAAAATGTTTAGCCCACTGCAGCAGATATGTTTTGTTTTTGCAGAAGTCAACAAAAGCTCGCCTCTGGGTAACGCTGTTCCAGATGTTAAGGACTTGCAGTTCTCTGAATCCGTCAGCTTTTTTCAATACCTTCTAGCAATTCCTGCTTTGTTCGAAATTAGATTCTAACCATTAGCATAAACCTTGAGATGAAGTTTCTGCTTTCTCAAGAGCCACAGAGCTGTCTGTTGTAACATACCTGCTGGACCTGACACTTTGATGAAAGTTCTATTAACCCAACAGACTCCAAATTCCAAATTCACCACTTTCTTTTCTGTCTAATAATTTCAGCACTTTGCTTTGAGAAAACATCTTTTCAATCAAATCTGAAAGTCCAAAGAACAGGCTGAAGCAACAGTGGCAGGGGAAATCTCTTGGTATTGTTTCATTTAAATTGAGGAAACTTTGTGAGGACCGGTGCTCTATGGGGTACTCATCCTCTTTAAGCGACTGAGCAGAGTTAACACTGTAAGAGCTAAGTACCAGATTGGGTATCTATTGAACTTAGTGTGCGGTAGCTCAGTGGGGGCATTGGGCTATCAATCTGAAGGTTGTGGGTTCAAATCCCAGGTCCACTGACGTTACCAATGTGGGTCCTTGAGCAAGGCCCTTAACCCTCATTGCTCCAGGGATGTTGTGATTAACCCTATGATCACCTTATAAGTCGCTTTGGATAAAAGCATCTGCTAAATGACCAAAATAAATGTAACTTTTAATTTAAATTTGGTAAAAAATGGCTATTTTAATTTAGAATGGGGCTCATTATGTTTGCCATAGATAGTTTTCCTCGAAGAAGCAATAGCTCTAATGCTCTTTGGTTTGGTGGAAGGCAAACAACTTAGATCTTTCAACAGCTGTCTTAAAAACGAGGTCAAACATTCATGTAAATTAGCTGCTGTGGATAGTTTTGTGGTATCCACACATGATCAGAGTTAAACAACACATTATAAAAGCATAACCACATCTATTGTCTAAGAAATTGACTGCTTCAGCAATTCAGACATTTTCCTAGAGGTCCTGAATACATGACACGACTTTTCAAATAACACCAAATTAGAAACATTTTACACGTACGGATTAATCTTTGCAGATTTTTCTGCAGAATGATTTGAATATACATCCTCCAGTAATTGACGAGGGATCCTACACTTCACACCGACTTTAGTTTAGTTTGTTGCTGAATTTGTTGCTGGACATTCAGTTGACTTTTATAGTTCTTTATAGTCTTCCTCACAATATTATGTTATGTACTTAACTGCGAACTTTATTATGTAGAGACTGATTTCTATCTCTATTGTAATTATTGTTTTTTAATTTCCGTTTTTTAATAGATATATTAGATGTATGCCGGCACGTTGGCTTAGTGGTCAGCATGTTCACCTCTCAGCGCTAGGGATTACCGGTTCCAATCCCCATCTGGGTGGAGTTTCCGTGTTCTCCCTGTGTCCGCGTGGGTTTCCTCCGGGTTCTCCGGTTTCCTCCCACAGTCCAAAAACATGGATCAAGTCAATTGAGTTTCCAAATACCCCCATATTGAGTGTGTGTGTGTGTGAGTGAGTGTGTGCCCAGCGATAGATTGGCGCCCTGTCCTGGGTGTATCTGCTCAGCGCCCGAGACGTTCTCCCCTGGATGAACCCCCCCACCCCCCGCAACCCTAATAGAGGATAAAGCAGAAGAAGATGGATGTATATTAGATGTATCTTTTTTCCTACTGTATTATTCCCATTGTGGAACCAATAAAGACATATCTTAACTTATCTAAACACACGTATGTCACCAAAGAGCTGCAGATTAAACAGAAAGTATACAGTTGGGCAAAAGTTACATAAAAACATGTCTTTGGGTGTTTTGGTGGTCTGAACACAGAATCAGCTAATTAAGTTTTTAGTGGCAGAATGTGGCTGCTGCATTATTTAATGTGAAGAGAGTTTTAAACAAATGAAGTGTTTTTCTTTATATACTTTGTTCTATTATGTTTTATATACACTATTGACTGAACTTGTTCAGATTTGGGTCCCTGACTAGTATACACTATTAGATTACTCTCAGCGTAATCTAAAATCAAGCGTTTGAAATGCATTCCGAAGGCAAAAATTTGGAGTCTGTGCCCCTTAAATGATGCGCTTTACTTCCAAGTAATAGAAATAAATCTGGAAGCTTGCAGACTGGCACAGACTGAGAATCGAGGCTATGATAAGGATTATTATTATTATTATTATTATTATTATTATTATTATTAAGGAACTATTGTAACTCTGCCTTAAGTATTAATTTGAATACTTTGGCTGATCTTTCCACAGAGATTTACACTATCCAGGGTAACTCTCATGGGCGTCCATGTTTTCTGCCCTTTCTTTACAATGGAGAGTGGTTCCACAACTGCACCACCATGGGAAGAGAGGACGGTCATCTTTGGTGTGCCACTACACACGACTATGCCAAAGACGACCGCTGGGGATTCTGCCCAGTTGATAGTAAGTCCTGTACACATCTGCATCACTATATTCTTTGTAGCAATTTCTTATTATTTGTCTTATTATTTCAATGCAGTTGTTTGCTAAACTGTTTCTGTGTTTTGGCCAGACTTGTCACTGATTTCCTTTGTAAGGTTTACCATGCAAATGATTTGCTTGTTTTGTCTGTTTCGTCTGTCCCTTTTAAATAGGTGTGAACTGTGAGACATTCTGGGAGCGAGACTCTCTGATGGATAACTGTTACCAGTTTAATTTCCAGGCCACCCTGTCGTGGGAAGAGGCTCGCATCAGCTGCCAGCAGCAGGGGGCAGAACTGCTGAGCATTACTAAGGTGGAGGAGCAGAGCTACATTAATGGTAAGCAGAACAGAAAGAAATAAATACAGACAGATCTCTTTTGTGAATTATTGTTACATAAAATGTGTTTACTATTATTTTTACAAATTGACTAATATTTTCTAATTATTAAAGTTACAGGTACCTCGAGTTACAGTTACATAAATTATCTAGTGTTAGTTTTTCCAATTTGAAACATTTTTTTTTAGATATAGTCCTTAGATTTAGCAGAATAAAAGGAACAATAACTACTCTAGATAAACACTTTTTCTTTCCAGAATTGTAGTAATATTTGGCCAATATCTATACAATGAAGCATGCTGGATAACCCTGCATTTGTGTGTGTGTGTATGTGTGTGTGTGTGAAGGTTTTCTTACTGGTTATAGCACTACTTTATGGACGGGTCTTAATGATTTGGACCTCAACGGAGGCTGGCAGTGGGCAGACAATGCTCCTCTCAAATATCTCAACTGGGAGACTGGTAACAGAGATTAATATAACCGGATTACTTCATGGAAAAATTGACTTTTGTTATTCATTTGAGAGTGCAGTAAATTGGATCTGTGCTTCGAATGAAGTCCATGCTTCTGCATTGTAGATCAGCCAAACAATGAGAAGGAACAAAACTGTGGAGTGATTCGCACAGAGAGCTCAGGACGCTGGCAGAATACAGATTGCTCGATGGCTCTGCCTTATATCTGCAAAAAAAGACCCAATGCCAAGCTTGACCCCTTCACTACAGGTAAAAAAAAACGCTGTTACTTATTTATGTTATATGAAGGTATATAAAAAGTAAAACCAACAACATTCTGAGTGAATGGTATTACTGTGAATCACTATTAAACACTGTGACTAAGTTTCAATATATAACTTGTATTCAAACTTCAATATAAAAAAATTGTATTATGCTGTTAATATTACCATGTTACTTAGATAGGATGGGTTTCATACCATGCCTCGACACAATCTGTATAATAGTATCCTACACTGTTGTTGATGCCCGGCCGCTCAAGGAGGATGAGTCCCCCCACTGAGTCTTAGTCCTCCCAAGGTTTCTTCCTTAAAATATCAACATGACAGGTTTTTTTTTTTCTTGCCACTGTCGCTTCGGCTTGCTCTTTGGGGGTTTAAAGGCTTTTCATTCTGTAAAGCTGCTTTGTGACAATGTACTGTTGTAAAAAGCGCTATATAAATAAATTACTTGAACTTGAACTTATGCCTTACAATACAGCGTGATGCAAATAATATAACAGTGTAAATAATAATAATATAACAGTATAAAAGTGAACCAGGGACCTTCAGGTCACGAGGCTGGGTCCCTAACCACAAGTCTATGATTATTACCAAGCCTACAACTATCCACCCATTAAATTCCGCTTTATCCTCTATTAGGGTCGCGGAGGGTTCCCCATGCCCATCCAGGGGAGAACGTCTCGGGCGCTGGGCAGATACACCCAGGACAGGGCGCCAATCTATCGCTGGGCACACACTCACTCACACACACACTCTATATGGGGCAATTTGGAGAATTCAATTGACTTGATCCATGTTTTTGGACTGTGGGAGGAAACCGGAGAACCCGGAGGAAACCCACGCGGAGAACATGGAAACTTCACCCAGATTGGGATTCGAACCGGGAATCCCTAGCGCTGAGAGGCGAACGTGCTAACCACTAAACCACCGTGCCGCCCTTCCTACAACTATTTACCTCTTATTAAACCGTTTCACTCAGAATTTGTCCGTTTTGAAAGCATGTGCTAGTTAAGATCTTAATGCTGCCATTGTTTGTTCTTTCTAAAAAATCATTGGGGAACATTCTACCATAATGGCCCTATTTGCTTTGTGTTATCTGAAGATTACAGACGTTCCCCATTTATCCATAAGATTAAATATGATCCGCAGTTTTCCTGTGAGTTCTCGGAGATCTCTGGTCTGAATGTAGCCTGCAGATGGTTTCACGGGCATGTGTGTCCAAATTTTTGTGTATTTTAGATTCGTGGACAGATGACGGCCGTTACCAGTGTGATATAGGCTGGCTAAACTTTCAGGCAGGCTGCTACAGGCTAAACTCAGATGAGCTGGACTGGAATACTGCTGAGAAGACGTGCCAAAAGATGGATGCTCATCTAGTTAGCATTCACACACTTCCTGAAATAGAGTTCATAATCAAGCACATAAAGAAAGGTGCAGAAACACACGGATATATTATCAGTTATAAATATATTTTACTAATGTATTATAAAGCCTCTCAATGTTGTTGTTTTTTTTTTTTTTTTTTTTTTTTTTTTTTGCTCTCTCTTTGTCTCTGTCGCTGACAGAAGTGGAAGATTTGTGGATTGGACTCCATGATACTGCAATGCAAATGAATTTTGAGTGGACAGACCGCACGCCAGTTATTCTCACATTTTGGCATGTATACGAGCCCAACAACTTCCAGAATACACAAGAGGACTGTGTGAACATGTGGGGATCTGTAAGTATTTTTTGTTATTTTAAAAATCACTTTTTATTAATATGGGTTCATCCATCCATCCATTATCTCCGCTTTATACTATATTAGGGTTGTGGGGGGGGGGGGGGGTTCCAAATGCCCATCCAGGGGAGAACGTTTCGGGCACTGGGCAAATACACCCAGGACAGAGCGCCGATCTATCGCTGGGCACACACTCACTCACACAGACACACTCTATATGGAGCAATTTGGAAAATTCAGTTGACTTGATCCATGTTTTTGGACTGTGGGAGGAAACCGGAGAACCCGGAGGAAACCCACGTGGACACGAGGAGAACATGGAAACTTCACCCAGATTGGGATTTGAACCGGGAATACCTAGTGCTGAGAGGAGAACATACTAATCACTAAGCCACCGTGCTGCCCAGTAGCCATATTACAAAACACAATTCATAAACAACATCCACAACAGGCTTTGTGCTTATTGGGAATAGGCTTGCTGTTTATATTAATCTGTATTTCCATTAATGGTACATGATTGTATATCACGCAGTGTTATGAATGTGAATTGGTCGGAGGTGTATTGTCAATAATGTTATGGCTGGACAAACAGCTGAGCCACTCAGATTTAAAGACCAGAACTACCTGTTTTATAATAATTGTGTCATATGAGCTATGACTTTTAATATTAATAATACTCATGAGGGGTTTATTACCCTTCCCATTTTCATAACTTTGCTTCCTACCTAGTTTTAAAGAGTCCTTTTGCAATAGGTGTAATATTTAGGGGTGTCTTCAACTAAGGATTTTCATAGTCGAATCTGATTCGTCAGATTTTCCCTATAGTCGACTGATAGTCGAATCAGTTAAAATTTCACCACAAGATGGCGCTATAAGCATGGTTTTTAAAAAAGATTTTTTTATTTTTTATTTTACTTGCTTTATTAATGTGTAGCCTATTGTTAAAGCGCACACATCATTAAAAAAAAATATTAACAGAAATTAGGATGATTTTATTTGACAAAAGGCTATATATATAACGAAAACAAAGACATTTCATGTAAAAACTAATGCTTAGCAGCAGCCATGGGCACCCCCATGTGGTCAAAATGGTACATTCGACTATGAGGTTCAAAGTCGACTACGGTTCTCCGAATCGAATCGTCGAATCAGCGAATATTGCAGCTCACCCCTAGTAATATTTTTAAAATAATTTTTAATAAAACTTTCAAAAGGCAATTGACTTGCCTTAAAGGTTTATCCCCCCAAACCAATAAAACACATACTTAAAGAGGGATAACCACCTAAGGCGGTATATGAAATAAGATATGCAGTAGTTTTACAGGGTGCTGGATTAATTGTGCTAAAAGCAAAAAAGCACATGCAGCGATTACAGCTTATAAGTTTGTAACCTGAGCCAGTTTTTAAAACATTTTCTGTTGCCGTGCGTGTGTTTGTAGGAAGGCAGATGGAACGACAGCCCGTGTAATGCGTCTTTGCCCTCCATCTGTAAGAAAGCTGCCCAGAAGTCAGACGGACCAGTCCAAGATCATGGCTGCAAACCGGTATTCCATGTTTAAATTCTTTACAATCATATTTTATTTATCTTTTCATTCAATGTTTTATTTTTGAATGTTTCAGTAAATACAGACATATACTCATTCACATCATTCCTGTTTATCAGGCACAAATATATTTTTCTTTATATTTTTATTCATAATACACTTTTAGGTTTTGTCTTCTGGACCCCTACGTAAATTAAACATATATTGATCCAATGAGAGGGCGGCACGGCGGCTTATCACATTCGCCTCTCGGCACTTGGGAGTCCTGGTTCGAATCCCAATCTGGGTGGAGTTTCCATGTTCTCCCTGCATTCGTGTCCAAAAACATGGATCAAGTCAATTGAATTCTCCAAATTCAAATTGCCCCATATAGAGTGTGGTTGTGTGAGTGAGTGTGTGTGTGTCCAGCGATGGATTGGCACCCTGTGCTGGGTGTATCTGCCTAGCGCCGAGACGTTCTCCCCTGGATGGGCATGGGGAACCCCCCCCCCCCGCGACCCTAGTAGAGGATAAAGCGGAATATAATGGATGGATGGATGTGTGCTGCAATTCCTTTTAAATGACTAAATCTTTATGTGCACACTGCTAAGAGGCTAAAACATTACTTTTAATAGAACTCTGTTCCGTTATATATCATTATTCTGATATCATTTAAACCAATCATTTAAATGCTAATTTTAAAGTTCTGCCTGTTTTGTCAAACCTCTTGTAGTCTTCATCTTTTTTGTTACTATCGCAGATGTTTTTTTTATTTCCTCTATTTTTTATGCCTGTTTTTATTGAAAGAAAAGATCCTTTCAGAGCTTGTGCTGTGTCATGCAGCTGAAACTCCAGATGTAGTTAGTCAGCATGAATATGCCAAAGACATAATTGTAAATACTGCACACACACACACACACACACACAGGACTTTCAGTCTCAAAACCCACAACCACATTCCATGCTACAGAAGGCTGAGGTTGATCAAACTCGACACACACACACTCACACATACACACACTCAGTCTTGTAATCCTATCCTAAAGCAAACCTTTTACATGTTTATGCATTGCCGTAGCAAATGAATGCTATGCTTCACATAACCCTTTAAATTCAAATAAAGCACAATCTTAACAACATTAACCCAAATCAAAAATCTTTCCATTTTTAAGTTCTCAGTCAAATTGAGTAGTTTTTTTTAAAAACCAAATATTAGGCACAAGTCATCATAAGGATATTTAATTCCTATAAAGAGGTAATTACTGGTGCATACATACTCATACACCAAGAGTTGGAATTGTTTTCTTAACATCTGCTAAACCCATTTTCTCTGTCTGACCTCATTCCTTTCTCACATTACTCACTCTTCTATTCCTTCGTCTTCGGAAAGCTTTTGTGTAATGTATGTTTTCGTTTTATGCGATATCACTATCTTTTTGTTTGTTTGGGTTTCCTTGTGACCTGCCCATGCCCCTGCCATTTGGCTGAACTGCAATGAGTGTTTATCCAGTTGGCTTTGTATGGGTTAGACCCTTTATTACACAAAAAAAATCCAGAATTATGCAGACATCCCAAAGTTCTAGTGAAGGGTAACAACTTTGAGAAATCCCATCTCAGCTCCAGCATATCTGTGCCAATCAACACATTGGAGCAATTTTTTTGAAATGTTGACGCTTACCTCCATCCTGAAGATGAAGTAAAGAAGATTTTACTCCAGTGTAGGCAATTTCTTACACATTGCATATTTTAGGTGTTGTAACATTAATGGTCCAGACATAGCATACATTTAATCATGTAAATGAGAGTGTTTAAATGGTTCTACAAACCACAGAGAAATAGACAACATGCAAAACCCATGTATTTTGTTGTGTTTTGATGTTTTATTAAGGCTGCTTCACAACATGTGAATGTTTTTAAACATACAATCTAATTTATACTTAAGAACTTTGATTAATTGATAAAACAGGCTTTGAATTGTATGTGGAAACCAGAGCTTTCAGATGAAACCACACAGACATGGGAAAGCATGCTAACTCCATACAGAATGGACCCAGGACATCACTGTAATCAAACACAGGATGTGTATGTTGTGATACGAGATCGCTAAGCCCTTTGGCCACAAAATACAAATCCTCATCGGCATTTACTCCTAGCTTACTACTATTAGTGTCCAGCAAACAGCAAAGCAACACGTGCTCAAAAAGTTGAAACAGCATTACAAGAAAATGACAAACAAAATAGCAACCAGAGCGCAAGTTCCTAAGAACCTCCGAAATTGGTAGTTACTAAAACTGTTTTGTCTAAAAGTGTTAGTGGTTTAAAGAGTGTAGTGTGCATAATTTCACTGAACTGCAATGATACTCGACCTTAAATCCACCATGCAGCTAAAAGATTTTCCATAGACACCCTTCAAAATCTTGTTAAAACACCACTTAGACATGTGAAGGCTGTACTAATTGCAAATGAAGAGGCACGTCAGCCTAATTAATGTCCTTCATTTTTTATTAGGATACTCAACACACAAAACCACACATTTGGTAATTCGATGTCAGAGGTGAATAGCAACAATTAATTGCTGGGCACACACTCACTCACACAGACGCACTATATAGGGGCAATCTAGAGCAGCCAATAGCTTGAAATCATGTATTTCGACCGGGGCTTTATCCTGACTCTTCCTGTGTATTGGAGAGTCTCTGGTTTGGTGTACAGAACGAGTACAGAAGACTAAGCATCTGGAGTTTGCTAAATGAGATAGTAGTAAATGAAGAGTCAGCAAACAAATATATTAAATAATAAGCACTTATAACAAAATATTATTAATATTTATTCTTATAATATATTTTTCTGTTGGAAAACAGAATAAAAACTTATCAGACATTAAACCACTTAAGTACTAACACTTTTTTTTCTGATTCACTGAACATTTCTTGCTTTTTTTGTAAGGCCAAAGGGATGAGGAGTAAATTTAACCTAATTTAAAAAAAAAATAATACACCCCTAAACAGTCACTGCGCTCCAGTGATGAATGTCGCTGGGTGATTCAACCTTACCATGGGGCTAATTTTCGCTCCATATAGTTCATAGCTGCGAGATATTTAGAATTTTCAAGAAACAACTCAAAACACATCTCTTCTGGAAGCTTTGGGTATGAAATAAATAAATACAAAGAATGTACAGTAGTATGTGAATGTAGACTTGGAACCAGATTGGATAATAATCAGGTTTGATAATGCTAGTCTAAGTTTCCTCCTTACCTACTGACTTTGTAAGTCACTTTGGATAAATGTCCGCCAAATTACTAAATATAAATGTAATGTAATGTGTCTGTATCCCTAAATAAATTCATCAGGCAGCTGGATGTATTCACCATATTTCTCTATTGTCTAGGATTGATGAGTATAAAATTCTCCATTTCTGACTCATCAGATTTTTTATGTCATTTTTTTTCTAGGGTTGGAAATGGCACAGTCCCGCTTGTTTTTGGGTCGGAGATAAATCATTGACCTTCGCACAAGCCAGACATGCCTGCGCTAGCTATAATGCCACATTGCCCATTGTCTATAACAGGTAAGATCTGTCTTTATGGTTACCCACACAAAATAAAGTAAACCTTACTCATTTTGTATCCTAAGATCATGTATATTTTATTTGAGGTTCGACCAAGCATTCCTGAATAGTCTGGTATTTGGCCTTGACTCTTCTTTCTGGCTGGGTCTGCATAATAATAACAGCATCAATTCTCTCCGTTGGGTAACTGGAGAAGAGCTGACATATAACAACTGGAACCGTGATGAGCCAGGTACACAAAATCATAACGTGACCAAATAATCCTAAATATATAGAGAGAACATATTTAGTGATATGTTTCTGTGGTTAATCAGTTAGTTATTTCTGTTTGGAAACACATAGTGGAAAATGGTTTGATCATTAAAGGTTCACTAGTTAACTTCTGGACTTCATAGTTTTGTGTTCTCATTAATCCTTGCAGCTTCGGTTAAAAATGGATGTGTAGTCATGGCTACAGGTCATTCTACTGGCCTGTGGGAGGTAAAGGATTGTGCAAAGGCAACCTCAAAGTATATCTGCAGACAAGACAAGGGCATTTTCCCAACCCCACCAAGACCCCAACCTACACCGCCACTCACTGGATCCTGCCCATCTGGATGGAAGAGTTCCAGCACCCTGCATCACTGTTACAAGGTGAGTGTGGGTGTTGGGTGGGTGCGTGAGTGTGGGTGTTGGGTGGATGCATGAGTGTGAGTGGGTATAAGTTTTGGAAAGTTCCTGTGGATTTGGGATTCTCACTGCTGATGTTTGCAGGTCTTTCATGCAGGTGAGATAGAAAAAAAGCTATCATGGATACAGGCATATATGTTTTGCCAGAGTCATAAGGCTGAGCTGGTCACTTTCAAGAACCCTGAAGAGGAAACGTTTGTCTTTAAGGTTCTTCATGAGACCTTTGGGTGAGTATATTTGCAAGTAAAGTTGTACAAACTTACTTTACGAAATTGCATTTACATTTAGCAGACACTGTAATCTAAAGTGACTTACAAGTATCCCAACATGGGTGTGGTCAGTACACAGGGTTGGCCTCACACTTGAGCAATAATAAACCTTACATAAGCCATACATAAGTTTACCAGTCTGAATGTAGTTTTTACCAAATTTTTACCATCAATTATTTGACTGTGTGAATGGCGGTGTGCCGCCGCTGGCACGCTAAAAAACATGCATGCAAAATAAAATCGAGGCGCAACTGAATTATTATTGTGCTTTCAATATTAACTAAAATAAAGTACGACTTCTAAAAATAAATTTGGGTACGTCTATATGTATGTATGTATGTCTACATTTAGGAGTAAAAACACAGTTTGCAGGAAAATTAGTTTGAGGACTATGTTTGAATGTCTGTAGATATCTGTGGTCACTGAAAGTATGTTCAATTTCACTAAACCTTTATTGCAGAAAAATGCATTACTTAATTAGGTTGAATTTCCTCTGAATGTAGTTTTTACCGTCAATTATTTGACTGTGTGAATGGCGATGTGCCACCGCTGGCACGCTAAAAAACAAGCATGCGAAATAAAATTGAGGCACAACTGAATTATTATTGTGCTTTCAATATCCTAAAAATCATTTTTTTATTTATTTCAAGACTTATAAAAATAAACTTAGGTACATCTGTATGTACAGTGTATATGTCTACATTTAGGAATAAAAACACAGTTTGCTGAAAAAATTGTTTGAGGACTATGTTTGATTGTCTGTAGATATGTTTCATTTTGTTTGTGGTCACTGAATGTATGTTCAATTTCACTAAACTTTTATTGCTTTAAACTAAACTTTATTTAGGTTGAATTTCCTCTGAATGTAGTTTTTACTGTTAATTCTTTGACTGTGTGAATGGCGGCACACCGGCGCTGGCACGCTAAAATACAAGCATGCGAAATAAAATCTCAGCGCAACTGAATTATTATTGCGCTTTTAATATTCTAAAAATATATATTTTTTTATTCAAGACTTCTAAAAATAAACTTGGGTATGTCTATATGTATGTATGTCTACATTTAGGAGTAAAAGCACAGTTTGCAGGAAAATTAGTTTGAGGACTATGTTTGAATGTCTGTAGATATCTGTTTCATTTTATTTGTGGTCACTGAATGTTCAATTTCACTAAACTTTTATTGCAGAAAAATGCATTACATTATTAGTCACTGTAATTAGGTTGAATTTCCTCTGAATGTGGTTTTTACCAAGTTTTTACCATCAATTCTTTGACTGTGTGAATGGCGGCGTGCCGACGCTGGCGTGCTAAAAAACAAGCATGCGAAATAAAATCTCAGCGCAACTGAATTATTATTGCGCTTTCAATAATCCTAAAATAAAGTTCACTAAATTTCACTAAACTTTTATTGCAAAATGTCTGTTACTGCATCGCATTAGGCTGAATTTCAGGGAATTTACCTTTGAAGGCAGTTTTTACCTAGCGTTTCACACCTGTGAGGCAGAGGGGGTGGGTGGGCTGTAGGTTGTTATGCATATGAATAGCTGACTGATGAGAAAAAAGGGGGGCTGTGTCCTCAGAATTGCAAGGGTCCAGGAAAAGCAGTGTTAAGGGTTTTGCTCAAGGAACAAAATCGGTAACTTTGTCGGACCCGGGATTTAAACCCACAACGCTCCAATTGATGGTCCCTCACCCTAACCACTGAGCTACCACAGTCACATAAATAGATAAAGTTGTGACAGTGGTGCTGTGGAAGGAAAAACAGAGCTGACAGTGTTGTTCATTGAAAGTACATTCAAGTAAACTTACATTCATGTGCTAATTCTTGTAAAAAAAAAAAAAACAATTTAAAGTCCTTGGAATTTCAATAAGCCTTTAGCTTTGAATTTGTACAGACATTTTTCTTTGAGTAAAATAAAAAATACAAAAAACAGGCCATATAATGTGAATAAGCATATAACAATAAATGTTTTAAATGACTTGCTACTGCCTTAACTTTATACATTATAATGTCCATCCATCCATCCATTATCTTCCGCTTTATCCTCTATTAGAATCGCGGGGGGGTTCCCCATGCCCATCCAGGGGAGAACGTCTTGCAGGCATCTGCACTGGCAGATACAGCCAGGACAGGGCACCAATCTATCGCTGGGCACACACTCACAAACGCACACTATACGGTGCAATTTGGAGAATTCAATTGACTTAATCCATGTTTTTGGACTGTGGGAAGAAACCGGAGAACCCGGAGGAAACCCACATGGACATGGGGAGAACATGGAAACTCCACCCAGATTGGGATTCTAACCGGGAATCCCAAGTGCTGAGAGGCGAATGTGTTAACCACTAAGCCACCGTGCCGCCCACATTATAATGTCATATACTGATAATGGTAATAGTTTAGCAAGTTAGATACAGTGTCCAGAATTGTTGCTTATACTATATTTATATTACATTTGGCCATTTAGCAGACACTTTTATCCAAAGCGACCTACAAAGAGAGCACAGTGTTGATACAGTACCCCTGAAGCAATGAGGGTTAAGGGTCTTGTTCAAGAACCACATGGGTAATTTTGGTGGAAACAAAACTAAGTTTGAAACAACACTGAGCTACCACGCCCCTATGTGAAGTAAAATACTGTAGTGTAAACACCATGTAGATCTTCTTCAAAAAGTTTTTTCTCCATTACAATTGTGACGTATTACTTCAGCCAGTTGAAAGATATTGACCTTACACTAGCAAATAAGCAGTCTGTATATGTGGTTACGTAGATTCTATAATTTGGGATAAGTTTAATCTCTGATTGCCTCACATGCAGAGAGGAGGAGGATAATGAGCAGCACTGGCTCTGGATTGGTCTCACACGTCGGAGCAGTGGCAGCTGGTCTTGGAGTGATGGATCGGGTGTAAGTGTGATTTTTGCACACATACTGCAACAGTTTCCTGTATTTACACTTCTCACTGAGGAATTTCCTAGAAACTATAAAAAAAACAAACATTTCTCTTAGAATTCCTGCTCTGTGTATGTCAGGTTTCATACGAGAATTTTGCGAGGGGTCCCTATACCACTGCACAGTGTGGGGGTGCCAATATAGCAGGAGTGAACTGGGTAAAGGTAGACTGTCATTCAAAGTTGGACTGGATCTGCAAAATACGTAAAGGTGATATTGATTCTCATTCATTTACAATACATACACACATAAAACAAGCCTGTTTTATGCATTGCGGGGACTCCAAACACATAGACTTCCATTTATTTTATATTATGAACGATAAACACTACTATACTAACCATAATCATAATCATAACCATAATTACTCGAAGAACCATAATCATGGGCTTCACTTTAAAAACAAAAACATTTACATTGTGGGGACAATATTTGTCATCACAATTTCATGAGGCATGAGGTCCCCACAGAGTAGGTGTGCTAACAGGTTTACAATGTTATATACACCTGTACACACACATATACACACTCACTTACACTCGTTCTCTCTCTCTTTCTAACCTTTATCTGTGAGGTTAACCTGTGGCTGTTTTCCTTCATTTAGGGATGGTGGAGTTTGAGCCTGAAATTTCTGACGGTTAGTAATGAAGTTTGAGATTTATATTATGTGCTATAGTATTGGTTTATTAAAGTTTAAAGTTTAAATTAAAGTTAAAAAACAAAAGATGTTTTTCATGTACTCAGTGTGAGCCTTGGACCTAAAGGTCAGTATGGAGCTGACTTTTCACTAAGCCCCATTCTAAAAAATGTAGCTGTCCTATCTTATAAAAGCAGAAATAAAACAAAGTTGGGGGGGGGTGTCTGATGTTTATAAGTGAAGATTCTTATTGAGGGCAAATATCTTTCAAGTGTAAAAGCAAAGAACTCCTAGGTTGCTTTGCTTTTACCCTTTTGCCAAGTTCATCCCTAAACAGTCTGAAAGAAATTGCAATATTTATATAGCCTAGTTATCTGTCTTTGTTTACTTTATGTAATAACTTCTGGTATGTGTACTGACCTATTGATATGAATCAAAATGACATCAGTAATAAGCAAAAAAAAAGAGAAATATCAAATAATCAGTTAGAGAGTTGTTTAGTAATTAGAAGTAGAAAAATATTTCACTTAAACAGCAGTGTTATGAAAACAGCACAAAACAATTATTTAGATAAATAGCTCTGTTAAATTTAAAACTTGAGTAAAGAGAATATTTTTTTGGGTAAGTTCTTGTGATCAAGGCCAACAAGGTGAATGTTGACATATATGGTGTAAAGGCTACAGTAGATGGGAGTAGCAACTGTAATCATGTGTGACAGGTCAGTTCTATGGTTCTGTAGACTCTTCTTATAATTTAAGTTTGTATTTTGTATATGTTTGTATGTATGTTTGTTGTTTTTGGTGTGTGTGTGTGTGTGTGTGTGTGTAGACTCTGCTACAGAGTGGGTCGATTTCCAGGAAGCTCAGTATAAGCTCTCTAGTCATCTTTGTACATGGGAACAGGCTCAGAGGATCTGCTCCTGGTCCGATGCATCTCTCGTCTCCATACACTCCCATGTTGAGAAACAGTTCCTTACAAACAATGTACTCAAGGTATAAACATTTATTTAATATCTGTTAATATTGAAATCAGTTCTATTAAAAAATCTTGCCAGGTAAACATTCATAGGCCAGAAGTTTTCCGCAAAGTTTTCCTCTTTTTATTCCTATTAACACAGTTCATTGTTTCAAATGTAATTTGAAGCATAAAATTAAATTAATTAAATAAAATAATTTTAAAAAATCATGAAAATAATTAGTTTGATGTAATTAAATCTTTATTTTTGATTAAATGTTTTTAAAAAACTACGTCTTGCAAATAGCATTTTTTTTTTAACCTACACAGACAGTGGTGTATGAAAATCCTGTGACATACCCATTAAAAATTTTATTTCACCCCTCCATAGGACCTTTGTTCCTTTGTACCATTTAAGTTATTTGATGGATTGAACTGTTTAAATGTCAATATTACAAAATATTAAGGTATTTTTGCCAGTAGTGTACATGCTGATTAAATGTTTTAAACAGTATTTTGGAACATATTTTCAACAAAGAGCAGTTGTTGCCAAGTCATACTGAATGTAATCAATCAAATATAATACAAATCCATAGTCACTTATTAGAATATTTAATATTTTATGTTTAAAATTTTAATTATATTAATTATGCAAAAATATAAAAGAAGAAATATCCCTTGCTGTAGTTAACGCTAAACGTTTTCATGATTCCTCGAGAACAACGTACATTTTTTGATCTTACTGAAATGGGTAATTTTAGAGTTCGGCAGTGATATTATGAACTACACTAGTGATAGCTTTATTAATCAATAATACAAATTAAAAGAAACTCTGTTCTGACAATGTTTTTTTTCTTTTTGATTTCCACTGTGCCTTTAGTTTGAGCTTTAAGGGTTTAGACTTGCTAGTCTAAAACATTGTTGATCTTTCACAGATCTGGTTCTTTATTAGGATCAATTTTTATTTTTATATTTTGCATATTTAAAAAAAAATGACAGAATTTGGAAGCTGGAAAATGTGACTTTAGAATAACGTCAGCAACCTAAAAAAAGGGCATTATTTGGAAAATTCTAAAACAACTCTATTAAACAGAAAGATTTAACTCCGCTAAAAAATTTAGAGCTTAAATAAAAAAAAAAAGTTTTGGTTTGAGCACAACAACCTTGACTGAACTGATCTCGCTTTGTTAAAAAGAATGGACTTAAAATCCAAAAAAAATGTCATCAAAATGTATATAAGGTAACTTGCAACCGTTACGATATGTAGTTTACCCAACGTACCAATATAGTTTACCTAAACATTTTTTTGTCCCTTCATAATTCCATGTTATGTTTGTGTCTATCTCCAGAGAGCTATAATAAAAAGTGATAACTGGTGGATTGGATTGCACACTTTTGAAAATGATGGACGATTCAGGTGGTCGGATCACTCGATGCTTAACTATGTGTCTTGGGGTCCGGGACAGCCTCGGCCTGTCAGTAAAGATAGCAAGTGTGTCTATATGTCAAATTCTAAAGGTTTGTTTTTTTTTCTCAGCTTTATTTTCTAATACCTGCTATAAACTGATACTGTGCTGGTTGAAACTTAAATAACATGTCTGTCCCTCTTAGGAGACTGGGCAGATCAGAAGTGTTATTTGGTCTTGCCATATGTGTGTAAAAGGGTTAATGTCACAGGCACAATTCCTCCCACCCCAGCATCTCCCCCTACTCCAGCTGGCTGCCCTGATGGCTGGACTTCATTTCTACACAAGGTATAAAAATACCTCCGTGTGTTACTATTAAAAAAAAGTCATTACATATGTAAATATAAACAAAATGGTAATAAAGAGCTCTCTAAATATAAACAGGTATAAATAATTGACTATGAATATATTTATCCATCTATCTGATTTCTTCTTGACAGTGTTATAAAGTGTTTGGACAGGAGGAGGTGGATCGGGTCACGTGGTCTGGTGCCCGCAGGAACTGCCAAGCTCAGAGAGCAATGCTGGCTACAATACCCACTTACATTGAGCAAGGTATATAAATACAATTTAAAAAATCTACATTAATGCACAGTGTCTTAAATACATATGATGACCGTTTTCAAAACTAATATTAAATATTGGTTACTTATCACTTATCTTACAAAGCTACTTCACATGTACAGTCCCAGCCAGTCTCTGAGATCTTCCTTGTCCATAAGTCTTACTGTTCCCCGAGCCCGTTCAATCACCATTGTGAGCTAGAGCTTGTTTTCCTGTTTTTTTTTCATTTGTTTCCTTGGTTTTGCTGTTGTTTCATGTTGTTTCTGTGGTTTTTATTGATTCTATTCCCAATGTACGGTGACCTTGAGTTTTAAACGCACATAAACAAAAAGTGTCTTTATTATTATTAGTATTATTAGTGTTGTGCACAAAATAAAAATGTTTAATTTTAACATTAACTGACAAAAGTACACAAATTCTCAGAGGCGTGTTTACAAAACAATAATTTTTAATTATTCCTTTTAAGAAATGGTTACAAAACCATTAATAAGTGTGTTCATTAAAAACAAAGTAATTAATCTGCTCTTTCAGGATGTGATCTATTACATTATATTCTTCTTCTTGTAATAGATACATTAGATGTATCTATAACTTTTCCCAATTACTGTCAGTCAGAGCAGTCAGAGGTGTGTATTATTGTCAATATTGGACGAACAACTCAAATCAACCCAACAAAATTGAAGGACTGGACTACTTCCTCTTATTTTTTATGAATTAGGATTCTAATTGCAAGAAAACTTTTTAAAAATGCTTCATATAAGATTTAAGCTGTTTAGTAGTGTACATGCTCACTGTTGACTGATTTTCCTCTTCAGTATGTACCATATGTTTGGATTTTACCTAATTGCAGTCTTAAGATTCTGTTTACCCTCCTATCTCATGCTTTATCTTATGAATAAAGCAGGTTTTTAAAAGTTTACCCCAAAAATCAATTTTGCATGGAAAACAATCACTCATACCAAATATTTGAGATATGTGGCATTTACTTTCTCAAAGTTCAGAATAGAAACTGGGTTTAAACTAAGGACGAATCATTTTTATCACAGTTACCATTGTGTAAGTAACCCTTAATATTCATTGCTCCAGGGGTGCTCTATCAACCCTGTGTTTTGACCCCAACCATTAAGGTGGGATACTGGTAAGTCATTTTGGATAAAGACGCGTGCTAAACTGACCAAATGTAAGATAACACAAATGTTAATAGCGATTGAATGTTATATTATCCTTGGTGGAAAATATCTCATCTACAAAACATTTTGTTTACCAAATTTCACTTTTCTTTAACCTTCCCATGCTTCTGTCTTCCATAGCATTCTTGGTGACTCTGCTGCCAAACACTAGTTTCCATCTGTGGGTGGCGCTAATTTCTGGTTCTCGGGAGTCATCTTTTAAGTGGGCAGAATCTGGCTTACTTAGTTACACAAACTGGGCCCCGGGTGAGCCGATTAACAATGATCAAGATCAAAACCTGGTAACAGAAACTTACAGTTATCACAAACTTACAGTTATTTTTATAAGAATAAAGTTTGAGATCTTTTACCTATATTGCTGATTATGAATTTTTTGAATGTTTTGCTAGGGTAACTGCGTAGTTGTATTGCACAGAAATCCACACAGAGGCACAGGAATGTGGGCATCCCGCAAGTGCGAGGCCGAAAAACATGGCTATATCTGCATGAAGAATAAAGGTCATTTATAATTCTATTAAACTATACAGCAAAAAAAAAAAAAAAAAAGAGTTTTTTAATTTGTTTTTAAATTTATTCGTTCATTCATTATCTTCCACTTAATTCTCTACTCGCAGGGGTGGGGGTAGGTACTCCCCATACCCATCCAGGGGAGAAAGTTTCAGGCGCTGGGCAAGGCGCCAGTCCATCACTGGGCTACACTACACTAGATACACTATATATATAGGGGCAATTTAAAGCAAGCAATTTACCTTGAATCTATGTTTTTGGACTGTGGGAGGAAATGGAGAACCTGGAAATAATCACAACACAAAGAGAACATGGAAACTCCACTACGCCACCGTGCCACCCTAAAACAAATGGTTTCTAATTAGTTTAAACAGCAACCACATATTAATAGATGTTCTATTATTATTATATTATATTATTATTGTTATCAATGTATGTTCTATAGTAATTTTGTAAAATGGGCAGCATGGTAACAATTTAATAAAATGGGCAGCATGGTGGCTTAATGGTTAGGGTGGAGTTTCCATGTTCTCCCCTGTTCACGTGGGTTACCTCCAGGTTCTCTGGTTTTCTCCACAGTCCAAAAACATGGATCAAGATCAATTGAATTCTCCAAATTGCCCCATATAGAGTGTGTTTGTGTGAGTGAGTGTGTGCCCAGCGATAGATTGGCGCCCTGTCCTGCATGTATTTGCCCAGCACCTGAGACATTCTCACCTGGATGGGCATGGGGAATCCCCCCGTGACCCTAATAGAGGATAAAGTGGAAGATAATGGATGGATAGTTCAAATAATATGATTCAAGGTAAATCAAATGCTATAAATTGTCCCATGAGTGTTTGTGAGTGACTGTGCCCAGGGATATATTGCCACCTTGTCCTGGGTGTATCTGCCAAGTGCCTGAAACGTTCTCCCTGCATGGGCATGTTGAAGATAATGAATGAATGAAATTAAGCAAACAAACTTAATTAACCAAGCATGGCTAGTTATTTAAATGGTGAGAAGGAGATTCACTGTTAAATAAGACCTTTAATGACTGTCTTTGTTTATGTGTCAGACCCAGCAATTTCTCCTGGTGTGGACCCACTGCCCCCTACTCTAGACAAGCCATTGGAGTTTCAGGGTGTGCAGTACCGTGTTTTACAGACCCGGCTGGACTGGGAAGGAGCTCTGCATGTATGTGAATCCATTAATGGCACTCTGGCCTCAATAAGAGATCCACGGCAGCACGCTTACCTCACGCTTTTACTCAGTGCCCTTCACAAGCCTGCCTGGATTTCACTACACAATAATGGGGTGAGTGCATGGGAGATGCCATGTGTGTCTGGGTTTCTGTGTGTGTGTGTGTGTGTGTGTATGAGTGTGTGTGTGTTTGTACATGCGTATTAATGCTGTGTACTTTATAAATGCCATGAAACATGCTTAAATGTCACATCTGTGTTGCTAGGGCCAACGCTACAGATGGTGAATGAGGATGAGGTTACTTTCAGCGACTGGCACGATGGAGAGCCTAATCTGATGTTTGGGTGTGGTCATATGACCACTAGTGGACAATGGACAGTGTCATCCTGCAATGCCAAATTAAACGCAGCCATCTGTGAAATAAACTCAGGTTGGATTTGTTGTTCATAGTTCTCATTAATTGGCACAGTTCATATTATTTGAACTATCCATCCGTTATCTTCCGCTTTATCCTCTATTAGGGTCGCGGGGGGGGTCCCCATGCCCATCCAGGGGAGAATGTCTCAGGCGCTGGGCAAATACACGCAGGACAGGGCGCCAATCTATCGCTGGGCACACACTCACTCACACAAACACACTCTATATGGGGCAATTTGGAGAATTCATTCGATCTTGATCCATGTTTTTGGACTGTGGGAGGAAACCGGAGAACCCGGAGGAAACCCACGCGGACACGGGGAGAACATGGAAACTCCAATCAGATTGGGATTCGAACCGGGTATTCCTAGCACTGAGAGGAGAACATGCTAACCACTAAGTCACCATGCCACCTCTAATGTGAACATCCATCCATCATCTTCTGCTTTATCCTCTACTAGGGTTGCAGTGTTTGTCCCCATGCCCATCCAGGGGAGAATGTCTCAGGCGCTGGGCAGATACACTCAGGACAGGGCACCAATCTATTGCTGGGCACACGCTCACTCACACAAACACACTCTATATGGGGCAATTTAGAGAATTCAATTGACCTTGATCCATGTTTTTGGACTGTGGGAGGAAACCGGAGAACATGGAAACTCCACCCTGATTGGGATTCGAAACGGGAATCCCTAGTGCCCTTAATTGAACTAATTTATTTTAAATTAATATATACACAGACCAAGCATAACCCTGCGCCACTGACGGTTGAAATGAATAATGCTGATTATCTCTTCATCATGGCACCTGTTAGTTGGTGAGCTACATTAGTAGCATGTTAACATATTTTAGAACTTTAATTTTCAAACTGGTGCGTTAGAACCAGGAAAATATGCAAGTGGAAGGATTTGAGTTTGACGAGGACCAAATTGTTGGCGCCATAACTCAGTCAAAGCATCGTCAAAACCTCAGCTCTTGGAGGCTGTTCCTGGACAGTATGTATCAAAAGTTTTTGATGGAAGGAACAGAAGGAAATCAGTGACATGGTCATGGGTGGCCAAGACTTATTGATACACATGGGGAGCAAAGACTGGCCATGTGTTCCGATAAACAGACAAGGTACTGTAGTTCAAAAATAAAAAAATAAAGGCGTCAGAATACACAGTGCACAATCCCAGTTTTTTTCATATGGGCCACATAGCCGCAGATCAGAGACAGATTGGACAGGATTCACTTTCAAAAACTGCAGATATGTTTGGCAGAATAAGGACATTGGATTTAGAGGTTGCTTTGGTAGATAATATTTTCTACACGAACCTTTTTTTTTTTCTTTTTGTTGTTAACTTTGTAAGCATCATGTGCCGGCTGATTGACCTTAAACCCTGATTTATTTGTGTAATATTCAGATCCTTTGATGCCCTGTTCTTCACCCTGTCTGCTTGGCTGCATATGACATATGAAATGTTCTATGGGAAATAAAGGGCGTTATAAAATGTAAATCCTCCATCAGCTCTGAGAATGCTACAGGTGACAAAGTTCATGGTTGCCTTTCATGTTTTCCTTTCATTTCAGAAAGAGTAGTGGATCACAGGTGGATGTATCCAGGTCACTGCCTGCAGAGAGTGGGGGACTGGTCGTGGGTTCCTTTCAGAAACCACTGTTATGCTTTTAACCTGAATCAGCTGCGACTACAACAAGATGCTGTTCAGACATGCAAGAAAGGTAATGGACAGATCTCAACATATGCAACCGAAGTACAACAATCAGGGCTTCCATTGTCCAGCCAAAGTCTATATAATAAATGTATAATTTTAAAGAAAGAAGTTTTTTATTTTTTTAAAGAAGTTTTTTATTTAATAAAGAAGTTACCTTAAATCCATACATCCACTATCTTTTGCTTTATCCTCTAGTAGGGTCGCGGGGGGGTTCCCCATGCCCATCCAGGGGAGAACGTTTCGGGCGCTGGGCAGATACACCCAGGACAGGACACCAATCTATCACTGAACACACACTCACTCACACAAACACACTCTATATGGGGCAATTTGGAGAATTTAGTTGACCTTGATCCATGTTTTTGGACTGTGGGAGGAAACCGGAGAACCCGGAGGAAACCCACACAGACACGGGGAGGACATGGAAACTCCACCCAAATAGGGATTCGACCCGGGAACCCCTAGAGCTGAGAGGAGATTATGCTAACCACGAAGCCACCGTGCCGTTCTGATACCTTAAATATTATATTTATTTAAATTGTATTAATTAAACTAATTGTATAAAAGTGTTATTTGCACTCGAAACTGGTCATTCCTATCCTTCAGTGTTAGGAATTTTTCAGCCAAGATTAAAAACCATTTGAAAACTTTTTACCACAGTGCAGTCATAACCACACATGGGTTTCCTGTCCTACATTCCTAGAAATTATGAAAATAATTTTTTTTTCAAAGGTGAAGCACTTGATTAATTAAATTACTACCTGTCTCTCTCTCTTTTTCTCTCTCTTTTCTCTCTCTCTTATTCTCTCTCTCTTTCTCTCTCACTCAGTTGGTGCAGAGCTGCTGTCAGTGCTGGATGAGAATGAAAATGGATTTGTAATGGAGCACATTCAGGCCTACCAGGAGCAGGCTCATGGTGCCTGGCTTGGAATGACCTTTAACCCCAAAGGTAATGTTCCAAACATCTGTGTAATCTTAAGATGTTTAGCCAACTCCAAAGACCTGCTTTTGAACCAAAATTGATTTGGCTCTACCCATAATAAAAATCTTTAGCCCAGAAACTTGTACCACAAAGAAAATGGAGCAGTTAATTTCATCTTCACCCATAAACAATACTGCTGAAAAAGAGGAGCATGAGGTGGATAATTATTAATAAAACACCATGAAGTCTATCAAAGTCATAGTATAGTGTCTAGGTTGGTTTCATTGGTGCACCTGTGTTTTGCATCGTCAAGATAGCAATACACCCAAAACTTGCCTGATAGCATGTCATTTTGAGACAAACGCACCCATCAGCACAGATATATTCACCAGCACCATTGCTGCTTAAACAACACAGACGCAAGATGTAAAAATAGACTGTTGTTAGGGCCTAATAAAGCAATGAGTATCTGTGGAGTAACTGTGGAGTAGGATTTGCCAAAAAAAGTTTTCTCAATTAAAAGAAAGTTACAATGTGCTTCTACAGCATTTTCACTATTTGTTAATTAGCCTTGTGGAAGAGAAGCAGGTCAAAATGTTTTTGTAAGAAACTTGTTTAAAAAAATGCGATGGAAAACCTTTGTTTTAAAATCATTACATTTTTTTAATGTGTATGTAGAAAAATGTGTAAAGCTGTTATTGTTTATTGGATTTATTTGCCATTTTACATCATTATACGTCATATTTTGCAACTTTTTGTTTTTCTTTCTTTCTCTTTTGGGTGTATGTAGGAGCCGTTTTGCAGTGGCCGGACAGTTCAACAGTGGAGTTTAATAACTGGGAACAGCAGGATGCCAATCTGAGCATGCTCTCGGCTAAGAGTTGCTTTTGGTTGCAGAGCAACACTGGACTTTGGAAGCCTGGATCCTGCAAGAACCGCACACATGGAGTCATCTGCAAACGGCCACGAGGTGACAATCATCACACTACACGCAATATCACACTATGCGTAGGTAACAATAATCTAATGACACATCAGAGGAAAGCAAACATAAAAAAACATACAAAAAGAATAAAAATATACATTTGCAAATGGGTTTTAGAAATAAATTGATGTCACACGGGAGTGCGGTGAGCACCTTTAATGAATCTCATATTAATAATACATAAACACATAAAAAAGGGAAACTTGTGCTCTTTACAATACAAACAAACTGTAATGTATAGTTATAATACACTGCCAGCTAAACATAAAAAAATACTAAAACCAATTCTCTAAATGGGTGGCATGGTGGCTTAGTGGTTAGCATGTTCTCCTCTCAGCACTAGGGATTCCCGGTTCAAATCCCAATCTGGGTGGAGTTTCCATGTTCTCCCCGTGTCCCTGTGGGTTTCCTCCGGGTTCTCCGGTTTCCTCCCACAGTCCACAAACATGGATCAAGTCAATTGTATTCTCCAAATTGCCCCATATAGAGTGTGTCTGTGTGAGTGAGTGTGTGCCCAGCGATAGATTGGCGCCCTGTCCTGGGTGTATCTGCCCAGTGCACGAGATGTTCTCCCCGGGATGGGCATGGGGGGGTCCCGCGACCTAATGAAGATAATGGATGGATGGAAATTCTTTAAATTGTGTTTTAGTGGATAATTTATTTGAAAATGTAACCCCATGTATGTTTAGACTAAGAGGGTTGCGGGTTACTGGGTCTAGAACACTGTGGGTCATTAGTGTAACAATGGGCACACCGCAGGAGAGCAGTGGGCCTATTCACATACGTGCATGTCAAAAAAAATTTAGGTTTAGTCAAATTAGTGTTTAAACCGACACATAGTTCTCCCCCATGATATAAAAATGGTTTTCTATTTTCTGTCAAATTCGTTTGGTTTTTAAATTATGAATT
Source organism: Corydoras sp. C115 (assembly GCA_019802505.1). Taxonomy (NCBI): domain Eukaryota; kingdom Metazoa; phylum Chordata; class Actinopteri; order Siluriformes; family Callichthyidae; genus Corydoras; species Corydoras sp. C115. Next base: position 150,658 of record JAFMOC010000085.1, on the reverse strand, counting down.
GATAATTACATTGATTTATTCACAATAATGCATGCCTTTTTTTCATTTATTCATTATCTTCCGCTTTATCCTCTATTAGGGTCGCGGTGGGGTTCCCCATGCCCATCCAGGGGAGAACGTCTCGGGCGCTGGGCAGATAGACCCAGGACAGGGCGCCAATCCATCACTGGGCACACACTCACTCACACAGACACACTCTATATGGGGCAATTTTTGAGAATTCAATTAACTTGATCCATGTTTTTGGACTGTGGGAGGAAACCGGAGAACCCGGAGGAAACCCACGCAGACACGGGGAGAACATGGAAACTCCACCCAGATGGGGATTCGAACCGGGAATCCCTAGTGCTGAGAGGCGAACGTACTAACTCTAAGCCACCGTGCCGCCCTGCATGCCTTTTTGTACGTTCTTATTACATTATATAATCTAATGTGTAAAGTGTGATTTGATTGTAAAAAAAATTTGTACATATTTTTTTAAATGTCTTCCTTATTTCCTTTAACAGGACTGGAATTAGATGTAACAGGTAAAGCTTTATGTCTAACTTTGTAATTTGCTTTTGAAACCTTTTTAAATATTTTCCTGTACAATACTGCTACTAAGAAACATCAACACAGATGTTTTTTTCTGTGTAGATGATGTCAGTCATCTTCCTGCTTTGGTTCTCATCGTGCTCGCTGGACTGGTCTTGATAGCCCTGGCGGTGGGTGGGATTTATCTGTATCGGCAGAGGAACTCTGGCATGGCCGGGTCATACGAGGGGGCCCGATACAGCCGCACCAGCTCCGCCCCGTCAGAAGAGGCGGAGAAAAACATCTTGGTGTCGGACATGGAGCTAAACGAACAAGGGGAATAATGGAACAGGAAAGATCATCATGCATAAATTAGACAGCTGGCCCGCACACAAGGACTAATTGTTTTGTTTTTCATGTTAAGACATTAGGAAAGCTGTGTGGAACACGGCAGATTTCAGTCGAAAAAGCACCAAGATGAATTTCCACCCCAGCTGTAAATGTTATACAACATTCCAAACATTTCATTAAGAAAACCAATCTTTTGGCCGAGGTGCACATAACACCCTCTTCTTATTCATTCCGCTCTTTTTTGCTATTTTGCTGCTGTGCTTGGTTTCTTTAAATTGTGAAACAAAATGGAAACAGAATCAACATCATACACACACGCTAACTACTATATCTCAAATTGCACATTATATATGCACTGTACTTTGAAACCATATGCTCTACATCATAGGGCTTTGAACTTAAACCCCAAAGCTATTTATGATTGTGAGATGTCATCCTTAAACTGTCAGCATTTTTGCATCGATAAAATATCGCTGCATCTGCTGTGGAGCAGTAATCTCAGCATTGACTGAGCGACATAGTGGCTTAGTGGTTAACATGTCCACCTCTCAGTATCGGGAATCCAGGTTTGAATCCGGATCTGAGTAGAGATTTCATATTCTCCACGTGTTCTCATGGGCTCTCTGGTTTCACAGTCCAAAAACATGGATTGAAGGTAAATTGGCTGCTCAAAATTGCCCCTATATATAGTGTGTTTGTGTGAGTGTCTGTTTAAATGTGTGTGCTGAGTAATGGATCAAAATATTCTCCCATGGAAATACATGGGGGACCCCCCGACCCTAGTACAGGATTAAGCAGAAGATAATTAGATGAGATGAGAAACTGGTCAACTTGGACTGTTCTTACTGCCAGAGATTTAATTACATAATTTGCACAAGGGGCGGCACGGTGGCTTAGTGGTTAGCACGTTCGCCTCTTAGCACTAGGGATTCCCGGTTCGAATCCCCATCTGGGTGGAGTTTCCATGTTCTCCCCGTGTCCGTGTGGGTTTCCTCTGGGTTCTCCGGTTTTCTCCCACAGTCCACAAACATGGATCAAGTTAATTGAGTTCTCCAAATTGCCCCATATAGAGTGTGTGCCCAGCGATGGATTGGCACCCTGTCCTGGGTGTATCTGCCCAGCACCCGAGACGTTCTCCCCTGGATGGGCATGGGGAACCCCCACCGCGACCCTAATAGAGGATAAAGCGGAAGATAATGAATAAATGAATTTGCACAAGAGCTGCTAATGCAATACATTTAAACATTGATGTCGCATCTGTCGAAATAATAGTAATGACACAAACTGATGTAAATGGAAAACATAGGCTATAGATTTTTTAAAAGACTTATTTTTATTAGGCTAGGCTGTTTTCCTTGTGCAAAGAAACATATTTTTGGGAGGTAACTTTTATGCATTTTTCAACCATTTTCTAAAAAGCGATTGAGGTATTCATATTTTTTTTATAAATACGCACAACCCCATTTTATACAAACTGCTTCTCCCCCTCAAAGTCAGTTGAGACTCAAATTTTCCAGTCATGTGGGAAAATGATCTGCTGCCACGAACCCGGCCTGCAGCAAGCCTAGTGATTGTGACAGATGTTTTGGGTCAAACTATAGTCAAATGTGCTGAAATTAGAACAGGGTTATCGCTTGAGCATATATGTTTTTAAAAGTACATGTGTATATATGATGTAGTAAACAGACAGGTAGATCACAAATCAAAGGAAATGTTTTGCACTAAAATGCAATGACACATCACTGTAAATGTTGTCAGACCTTACCAGCAACAAACCAGTAGGTCACACAGGAACTACAACCCAAAATTGTTTACATTTGCATTTGGTCATTTAGCAGATGCTTTTATCCGAACGACTTACAAATCCAACCTTCACATCCATAACCCCTGAGCTACCATGCCCTTATGTTTGCCATAAGCATTTCCTTCGTTTTTTTTCTTTCTTTCTCTGTGATGTTCCATGTATTATTTTTTTTAAGTACATCAAAGGGCTAATGTTAGTCTCCATGCTTTAATATCATACGATATCCCATTGCATTTCCAAAAAGCTGCTTGCACTATAAGAACACATTCTGCAATTTGAGACATAGGCAAACCTAGTTAAATGTACCAGAGGTCTTTCACCATAACAGTATTTTTAGAAACTGTGATTGTCTGAGAATTTAAATACATGCAGTTAATGTGGAATGAATTCTCTCTTTCTTGGCGTCAGAGTTCATCCACGTATCGTCTGCGCGGGAAGTTTTTTTTCCCCCTTTGTCTCGCACCTTTTCTCTTTACCCCCTTGCTCTGACTGTTTTTCTCTCTCTAGCTGCATGGTGCAGCGTCTGGTGCGATAATCATAGTGATTACAGATGAAAGGAAATAAGAGCATGTGGAGGAGTTTACAATGCAGAGACGAGACGGAGACACAGACAGAATGTAGAGAACAGAAACAAGCTGCATGGATTAAATAATTAAAGTGATTTAAGGGGATGCAAGTTAACAGTGAACTGTGGGGTTGAAATTTGGAGGAGATTGAATTATTTTGGCATATTGATACAAACGTGTCTTGGCGAGATGGGTAGGTAGCATTAGACAATCATTTGATATCAAGATTTTCAGGTACAGCCTACAGTTAACTGGTAAACTCATCATCCTATCATTCTTTTTTATTGAACATAAAAAAACAAACAAAAAAAAACATTGACCTGATTTTGTTTTACGTCTGATATTTTTAAGGTACTAAGCCTGTATTTTGCAGATTAATTTCCGTTTACTTCATCTGTAATTGTTGCAATTCATAAGACTAATAATATGAGTTAATAATATGAGGGAAGTAAAACGAAAGATAAAAATGACAAGCAACTGTAAAATATGAGCAGTTATTCCAATCAGGTTAAAAGGTGCTGTGGCTAAGTGTAATTTGTTAAGTCAGCAAGTAAAGAAACGGAGGAGTGAAGGAGTCTTTAGGTGAGCTGGACTAACCGAAGGAACAGCATAGATCCTGATGCTCCTCTAGTAAGGAATATGTCTTTACATTAATAGTAGCCAATCTAATGCTCATTTCCAAAGTCATCTCATACAGCTCCCACCTTCAAATCCGGTCAGAATGTTACAGAATGACAAAATACACTGCCACAGCCACTGTAGGTTTCTCAGTCATCTTACAGCTTCAGAAAGTAACGAAATGACACTTTCTCCCTGAAATAACTCTGCTGTGTTAGAATTTTACAGTGTGTTAATCTTTAATGACATCACAGTGTGGTTTCTATTAACTTTCCCAAAATGTTTAGGCCATTAATTAATACAGAGCTATGAAAAGGTTTGGGCACCTCTAGATAAAATCCATGTTATATTAACTTGTGATTTACTCTCCACAGGGAACGACATTTCAGTCGGCAGTTACTGTTTATTAACTTAATCTTACATTTAAGATGTTTTTGGAGGAGGAAATAAATGTAATATGTTGAGTTTAAGATTTGCAGTAAAATATCAAATATTATTTGAAGAATATTAATATGGTGGCATGGTAGCTTAGCACACTCGCCCTTCAGCGCTGGGGATCGAGGTTCGAATCCCAATGTTGGTTTCCATATTCTTTCCATGTGGATTTTCTGTGGGTTCTCCAGTCTCCTTCCATAGTCCAAAAAACATGTGAATTAGCTGCCATAAATTGCCCTATCTAAATTGCCCCAATAAAGTATGTATGTGTTTCTGTGCAAGTCAGTGTGTGCCCAGCAAAGGCTTTGCTCTCCATCCTGTCCTGGGTGCATCTGCCCAGCGCCCGAAACCTTCCCCCTGAATGGGCATGGGGAACCCCCTGCGATCATAGTCCCTAGTAGAGAATTAAGTGTAAGATAATGAAATTAATTCATTCATTCATTCATTATCTCCCGCTTTATCCTCTATTAGGGTCGCGGTGGGGTTCCCCATGCCCATCCAGGGGAGAACGTCTCGGGCGCTGGGCAGATACACCCAGGACAGGGCGCCAATCCATCGCTGGGCACAAACTCACACACACACACACACTCTATATGGGGCAATTGTGAGAATTCAATTGACTTGATCCATGTTTTTGGACTGTGGGAGGAAACCGGAGAACCCGGAGGAAACCCACGCGGACACGGGGAGAACATGGAAACTCCACCCAGATGGGGATTCGAACCGGAAATCCCTAGCGCTGAGAGGCGAACGTGCTAACCACCAAGACACCGTGCTGCCAAGATAATGAAATTATAATATTAATTCTGTAAAAAATAAATAAATAAGCAGAGGTGTCTAAACATTTGCATTAATTAGACTGTTGCAGATTATCAAAAGTAAAATTCATATAGCTGATTTTTGTCTTCCTGCTATCTCTGAGGTTACAATTATTAGATGGACCACAAATATTTGGACACAACTGTAGGTTTATTAATTACCCAATATGCACAGTGCTGTCACATGCTGTATGTTATGTATTCTACTAATGCTTACTGACGAGCATAGTTAAGGTGAGTGTTATGACTCTGACCACAATGTGAATGTTATGAAACTTGTTTGGCCTTGTTGAACGCAGTTTTCAGAATGCTGTTGATGCTGAACAGTGGGGGGGATTCGAAGTCAGAATAAAACATTAGGTGGCGAAATGTTTGGTTCCCGGCACTAAAGTAGCAAGGTGCTTTTCATTTTTATTCATTATATTGTAGATGGATCAACCTGATTTCCTGTGAAAACATGTCTATTTTTCCTGTATGCACCTTTTTTTCTGCTTGACACTAAGTTTTATATGAAGTGAATAAAATGTTTGCTCTGCAGAAATCAAGAAAAACGAAACGTGTGATGGAGTTTATGGTTTTTCAGTCTTGTGATTATCTTTGGTGGCTTAGTGGTTAACACGTTCGCCGATTCCCGGTTCGAATTCCAATCTGGGTGGAGTTTCCATGTTCTCCCCGTATCCGCATGGGTTTCCTCCGGGTTCTCCGGTTTCCTCCCACAGTCCAAAAACATGGATCAAGATCAATTGAATTCTCCAAATTGCCCCATATAGAGTGTGTCTGTGTGAGTGAGTGTGTGCCCAGCGATAGATTGGCGCCCTGTTCTGGGTGTATCTGCCCAGCGCCACAAGAAGGAGGTTTGTCCAAACTTTTGACTGGTACTGTACGTGATGGGTAGCATGGTGGCATAGTGGTTACCATGTCTGCCTCTCAGCTCCGGGATACAGGTTCGAATCCCAATCTGGGTAAAGTTCTTCCCATGTACATGTGGGTTTCCTCCAGGTTCTCTGGTTTTCTCTCCACTGTACAAAAACATAGATTCAAGGGTAATTGGCTGCTCTAAATTGCACCTATTTAAATTGCCCAATATACTTTGTGAGTGAGTGTGTGCTCAGCAATACATTTCTGCCCTGCCCTGCCTGTATTTACCCAGCGCCCTAGACGCCCCCCTCCTCACCCCGGATGTGCATGGTGAACCCCCTTGCAGCCCTCATAGAGCATGAAGTGGGAGATAAAGGAAGGATAGATGGACATGTAGGGTGGTACAGTGGCTTAGTGGTTAGCACGTTCTCCTCTCAGCACTAGGGATTCCCGGTTCGAATCCCCATCTGGGTGGAGTTTCCATGTTCTCCCCGTGTCCGCGTGGGTTTCCTCCAGGTTCTCCGGTTTCCTCCCACAGTCCAAAAACATGGATCAAGTCAATTGAGTTCTCCAAATTGCCCCATATAGAGTGTGTTTGAGTGAGTGAGTGTGTGCCCAGCGATAGATTGGTGCCCTGTCCTGGGTGTATCTGCCCAGCGCCCGAAACGTTCTCCCCTGGATGGGCATGGGGAACCCGAACCCCCTTCCCACGCGATCCTGGAAGATAATGGATGGATGGATAGATGTACATGTGATGGTAGAGTAAATTTTTTTCTAGTACTCCCTAACATTTTCTTCAATTATTTATTTAACTCCTTGCTTCCTAAATTAATAATTCATAGAAAAAGATTTGCTGACCACTAAAAACTTACAAAATTAATTATTCTAGTGACCCAAATTATGAGGACATCTGTCCGTTATAATCCCAGAACACGTGCACCACGTACAAATCTACTGGAGTACTGACCGGTTTTGACCACAAGGGGGCAGGAGCCTCACACGTGTATATTCCCCTCCAGCGTAAACGGCAGGTTCTCAGGCGAATTAAAGAAGTGTGGAAACTGATGGCGGACGCCGCGTTTTGTGACAAGATTTGAAAGGACTTCATGCGTATCCTTTACTCACAATGCCTCTCTGAAATCTGTCGCGCTGTTATTTGAAGGGAGTCGTGATATTCCCCAATCTCCGAACAAATCAAAGAGAAATGCTTATTTCAGCAGAGTGCCAGCAACTCTTATTAAAGTCTCCTACATCTGAAGTCAGCCATGCTGTTTGTCTGCTGGTTTCATTCATTCATTCATTCATTATCTTCCGCTTTATCCTCTATTAGGGTAGCGGTGGGGTTCCCCATGTCCATCCAGGGGAGAACGTCTCGGGCGCTGGGCAGATACACCCAGGACAGGACACCAATCCATCACTGGGCACACACTCACTCACACACACACTCTATATGGGGCAATTTGGAGAATTCACTTGACTTGATCCATGTTTTTGGACTGTGGGAGGAAACCGGAGAACCCGGAGGAAACCCACGTGGACACGGGGAGAACATGGAAACTCCACCCAGATGGGGATTCGAACCGGGAATCCCTAGTGCTGAGAGGAGAACATGCCAACCACTAAGCCACCGTGCCGCCGTCTGCTGGTTTCCAAATGTATAAATAAAACACCTGTTTACTGATGGAGAAAAAGGGAAACTGCTACATGCTTCATTTTTGAAAGACATGTTCACATTAGGGGCAGCACGGTGGCTTAGTGGTTAGCATGTTCTCCTCTCAGCGCTAGGGATTCCCGGTTTGAATCCCAATCTGGGTGGAGTTTCCATGTTCTCCCCGTGTCCGTGTGGGTTTCCTCCGGGTTCGCCGGTTTCCTCCCACAGTCCAAAAACATGGATCAAGGTCAATTGAATTCTCCAAATTGCCCCATATACAGTGTGTCTGTGTGAGTGAGTGTGTGCCCAGCGATAGATTGGTGTCCTGTCCTGGGTCTATCTGCCCAGCGCCCGAGACGTTCTCCCCTGGCTGGACATGGGGAACCCCACCGCGACCCTAGTAGAGGATAAAGCGGAAGATGATGGATGGGATGGATGGATGTTCACATTAGGGGTGGCACGGTGGCTTAGTGGTTAGCATGTTCTCCTCTCAGCACTAGGGATTCCCGGTTCGCATCCCAATCTGGGTGGAGTTTCCATGTCTCCCCGTGTCCGCGTGGGTTTCCTCTGGGTTCTCCGGTTTCCTCCCACAGTCCAAAAACATGGATCAATGTCAATTGAATTATACAAATTGCCCCATATAGAGTGTGTTTGTGTGAGTGCGTGTGTGCCCAGCGATAGATTGGCGCCCTGTCCTGGGTGTATCTGCCCAGCGCCCGAGACGTTCTCCCCTGGATGGACATGGGGAACACCACCGCAACCCTAGTAGAGGATAAAGTGGAAGATGATGGATGGATGTTCACATTAGGGGCGTCACGGTGGCTTAGTGGTTAGCATGTTCTCCTCTCAGCACTAGGGATTCCCCGTTTAAATCCCCATCTGGGTGGAGTTTCCATGTTCTCCCCGTGTCCGTGTGGGTTTCCTCCGGGTTCTCCGGTTTCCTCCCGCAGTCCAAAAACATGGATCAAGGTCAAATGAATTCTCTAAATTACCCCATATAGAGTGTGTGTGAGTGAGTGAGTGCCCAGCGATAGATTGGCGCCCTGTCCTGAGTGTATCTGCCCAGCGCCCGAGACGTTCTCCCCTGGATGGACATGGGGAACCCCACCGTAACCGTAAATTTAATGCTCTAATTTGCCCCATATAGAGTGTGAGTGAGTGTGTGAGAGAGAGAGAGAGAGAGAGAGAGAGAGTGTGTGTGTGTGTGTGCCCAGCGATAGGTTGGCACTCTGTCCTGGGTGTATCTGCCCAGTGCCCTAAACGTTCTCCCCTGAATGTCCATGGGGAACCCTCTGCAACTCTAGTAGAGGATTAAGGGGAAGATAATGGATGAATGTTCACATTTGGTTAAAGCTCTGTAATGAATGGTTCGTGTTTCCTAAGGGATTCAGCAGGTGTAATTTTACCTTCATGCAAATGCCCCCGGCTAGGGGAGGTAAATAAATCAGCATTTGGTACTGTGGGCAAGGGTAGGTGTAGCATAAAATTAATTTGCTGTGGTATTGCAGAATTAAATTTAATTTAAAGTACCCTTTTAACACAGGCACACGTTGTGTGTGTGTGTGTGTGTGTGTGTGTGTGTGTGTGTGTGTGTGTGTGTGTGGGAGGGTGTGTTATTGCAGGGTAGAGCTGTTGCAGACTGTTTTCCAGCTGCCTAATTAAAAGTCTTTATAGGTTTAATATAACGAGCTCACATGCCAGCAGTGAGGGACGTTTAAATGATATAAAGCACCTCACAATCACCTGAGAGTCTTAAAGGACGGATGTTTAACGCTCCGCTGTAGTTTCTGAGTACTGTGCGTTTACACTTCTTTATTGTTCGTTATGATTAAGTGAGGGGGTGGAGTTTCCATGTTCTCCCCGTGTCTGCGTGGGTTTCCTCCGGGTTCTCCGGTTTCCTCCCACAGTCCAAAAACATGGATCAAGTTAATTGAATTCTCAAAATTGGCCCATATAGAGTGTGTCTGTGTGAGTGAGTGTGTGCCCAGCGATGGATTGGCGCCCTGTCCTGGGTCTATCTGCCCAGCGCTCGAAACGTTCTCCCCTGGATGGGCATGGGGAACCCCACCGCGACCCTAATAGAGGATAAAGCGGGAGATAATGAATGAATGAATGAATGAATGATTAAGTGATCATTAAACCATAATTTCAACACATTTCGGGCACATATCTGCCCAATGCCCGAAACGTTCTCCCCTGGATGGACATGGGGAACCCCACCGCGACCCTAATAGAGGATAAAGCGGAAGATGATGGATGGGATGGATGGATGTTCACATTAGGGGTGGCATGGTGGCTTAGTGATTAGCATGTTCTCCTCTCAGCGCTAGGGATTCCCGGTTTAAAACACCTGTTTACTGATGGAGAAAAAGGGAAACTGCTACATGCTTTTGAAAGACATGTTCACCTTAGGGGCGGTATGGTGGCTTAGTGGTTAGCATGTTCTCCTCTCAGCGCTAGGGATTCCCGGTTCGCATCCCAATCTGGGTGGAGTTTCCATGTTCTCCCCGTGTCCGCGTGGGTTTCCTATGGGTTCTCCGGTTTCCTCCCACAGTCCAAAACCATGGATCAATGTCAATTGAGTTCTCCAAATTGCCCCATATAGAGTGTGTGTCTGTGTGTGAGTGTGTGCCCAGCGATAGATTTATGTCCTGTCCTGGGTGTATCTGACCCTAATATAGGATAAAGCAGAAGATAATGGATGGGATGGATGGATGTTCACATTAGGGGTGGCGTGGTGGCTTAGTGATTAGCATGTTCTCCTCTCAGCGCTAGGGATTCCGGTTTAAAACACCTGTTTTAAACCGGGTGGAGTTTCCATGTTTTAAACCGGGTGGAGTTTCCATGTTCTCCCCGTGTCCGTGTGGGTTTCCTCCGGGTTTTCCGGTTTCCTCCCACCGTCCAAAAACCATGGATCAAGGTCAATTGAATTCTCCAAATTGCCCCATATAGAGTGTGTATGTGTGTGTGTCTGTGTGAGTGAGTGTGTGCCCAGCGATAGATTGGCGCCCTGTTCTGGGTGTATCTGCCCAGCGCCACAAGAAGGAGGTTTGTCCAAACATTTGACTGGTACTGTACGTGATGGGTAGCATGGTGGCATAGTGGTTACCATGTCTGCCTCTCAGCTCCGGGGATACAGGTTCGAATCCCAATCTGGGTAAAGTTCTCCCCATGTACATGTGGGTTTCCTCCAGGTTCTCTGGTTTTCTCCCACTGTACAAAAACATAGATTCAAGGGTAATTGGCTGCTCTAAATTGCACCTATTTAAATTGCCCAATATACTTTCTGAGTGAGTGTGTGCTCAGCAATACATTTCTGCCCTGCCCTGGTTGTATTTACCCAGCGCCCTAGACGCCCCCCTCCTCACCCCTCTTCCTCAGAAGATAATGGATGGAATGGATGGATGTTCACATTTGGGGTGGCGTGGTGGCTTAGTGATTAGCATGTTCTCCTCTCAGCGCTAGGGATTCCCAGTTTAAATCCCCATCTGGGTGGAGTTTCCATGTTCTCCCCGTGTCCGTGTGGGTTTCCTCCGGGTTCTCCGGTTTCCTCCCACAGTCCAAAAACATGGATCAAGGTCAATTGAATTCTTCAAATTGCCCCATATAGAGTGTGTTTGTATGAGTGAGTGTGTGCCCAGCGATAGGATTGGTGTCCTGTCCTGGGTGTATCTGCCCAGCGCCCGAAACGTTCTCCCCTGGAGCAAGTGCAGCAAACCATAATTTCAACACATTTCTGTAAGTAAAGGAGTGTGAGCACAATGTGTACAGACAGTTCAGATTAAAAGATTCTGAAAAACAATCTGTATTATGACAAAACAGTTAATTGTATTTGAAAACAGACTTTGTTTTAGCCTCTTATTTTCAGGGGGTCACAGGTGGGGGGGGTTTCTATGCCCATCCAGGGGAGAACTTTTCCGGCGATGGGCAAATACAACCAGGACAGGGTGCCAATCCATTGCTGGGCACACACATACTATATATGGGGCAATTTAGAATCAGAATTATTCATTCATTCATCATCTTCTGCTTTATCCTGTATTAGGGTTGCGGGGGGGGGTTCCCCATGCCCATCCAGGGGAGAACGTTTAGATACACCCAGGACAGGGCCAATCTATCGCTGGGCACACACTTACACACACAGACACGCACACAAAAACACACTCTACATGGGGCAATTTGGAGTTTCGAACTCAATTGACTTGATCCATGTTTTTTAAAATTAACTTTAAAAGGACGAGGAATCGGGGTCCATGACCCTAATTTCATTTTTGTCTCATGTAACCGGAGAACCTGGAGGAAACCATCGCGGACACGGACAGAACATGCTGGGCAACTCCACCCAGATGGGGCATTTGAAACCGGGAATCCCTAGCGCCCGAGAGTGCGAAAACTCCACCCAGTGCTAACCAGTGCTGAAGCCACCGTGCCGCGAATCAGAATTAGAATCACATTTTATTTGCCCAGTATGCTCACACATACAGGGAGTATTGCAGTAACTCATAGTGCACAAAAATAAAAAAACATTACGGATACACTCATCCTATACATCCATTTTCACCTACACACACATGTGGTAGAGCATTCAATCCATGATTTTGGACTGTGGGGAGAAACCGAAGGACCCAGATACACCCAGGACAGGACGCCAATCTATCACTGGGCACACACACTAACCAAACACACCTAGCCACATTGGAATTCCTGGCAACGGAAGAGTAGACAGAGTCGCTAGAACATCAACGGAAGAGGAGATCACCACCCGACGCATTCCCAAAAATCTCATCATACATTAAAAACAAATGGCAAAACGAATGGAACAACAACCCACAAAACAAACTGTTTGAAGTTGAGCCAAAAGTAGGAAAATCCTACACTAGAATGGATAATCGTGCAAATCAAACCACTGTTACGAGATGCCGCATCGGACACTCCAAGCTAACACACAAACATCTGCTTACAGAGGAAGTTGCACCTACCTGCCACCTATGTAAAGCCACACTTACAATAAGACACATACTGATGGACTGCCCAACACTACAACCAGAAAGACTGAAATACTTCACAGTCAACAATACCCAAAACCCACTCAAGACTATAGAACCAGGAAAAATACTAAACTACCTGACACATCTACATTTGAAGGACCAGATATAGCCCGTACCAAGATAGAATAGAAATACAACCTATGTACCACCGTATAAATGGCCCCAGCGTGCTGATACGGCGCTAAACACAAACAAACAAACAAATAAACTAACCAAACACACACTATACTGTATAAGGCAATTTTAGAGCATTCAATATAATGTTTTTGGACTGTGGGAGGAAACCCACGCAGACACACAGGGAAAACATGGAAACACCACCAAGATTGGGATTCGACCTGAATCCCCAGTGCTAAGAGGAGAACGTGATGACCACTAAGCCATTGTGCTGCCGAGGTTCCGTTTTGCATTTGGTCATATTTTGCAGATGCTTGTATCCAAAGCGACTTACAAGGTGAGCACAGGGTTAATCACAACATCCCTGGAGCAATGAGGGTTAAGAGTCTTGCTCAAGGACCCACACTGGTAACTTCAGTGGAGCTGGGATTTGAACCGCCAACCTTCAGATTGATAGCCCAACACCCTAACCACCAAACTACCGCACCCATGTTTTAAGTTGTTTTTTAAAATACAAAAAAAGAGTGTCTCCTGTGATACCTGTTCTACAGCTCTGGAGAATAATCCATCAGTGTGTCTGATTGCTTTCATGGTCCTAAACCTTCTACCAGATAAAGTGACTGGAAGATGTGGTGTCCAGCATGTGAGGGGTCTGAAGTTATTTTGTTGACTTATTTTTTTTCACCCTGCTGTGGTAAATGTCCCGAAGTGATGCAGGTTACACAGCCGTCGATGTTCTCCTTTGTACTGTGAATAATTTATGTTTATTAAATTGATGAGGTGGGCGGCACGGTGGCTTAGTGTTTAGCACGTTCGCCTCTCAGCTCTAGGGATTCCCGGTTCGAATCCCAATCTGGGTGGAGTTTCCATGTTCTCCCCATGTCCACGTGGGTTTCCTCCGAGTTTCGCAGGTTTCCTCCACAGTCCAAAAACATGTATCAAGTCAGTTGAATTCTCCAAATTGCCCCATATAGAGTGTGTGTGTGCATGTCTGTGTGAGTGAATGTGTGCCCAGCGATGGATTGGCGCCCTTTCCTGGATATATCTGCCCAGCGCCCGAGACTTTCTTCCCTGGATGGGCATGGGGAACCCCACCGCGACCATTATAGAATATAATGGATGGAAATTGATGAGGTTCATGTTTCGAACATCCAATGTGTGACTCTCAGAGAACCTTTTAAAAGCAAGTATGGTCCTATGAAAAAAATGTTGCCCCCTCCTATTAATAGTGCATCTCTGGGATGAGGGAGATTCTTAGTAATGAATCAAATTTGCAGCATTTGCAAGAAGCTGCACTGTTCTTATATACCACTAATCCCACAGAATGATTTCAGCAGCCAGTGGCGTTTATGCCATGACGAATTGTTGCGGTAGTCACGGCTAAAGAACATCCAACAAACCTACAAGATGAACATCACTAATAAAATGTTAGATCTGTATATATATAAAGGAATAAAGCAAAGGATGTCATGAAGTCATGTTGCTAAAAAGATTATTCTTTATATAGTAAGGAACTCTGGAAGGTAGGAGAGAGTGAACGATTGAATTGAGCAGTGCTTCAGTCACAAATAACGATATCTTGACACAAGTGTGAGCTTGTGTGCAATGATAGATTCTCTATTGTTGGCATAAATTGCCTGACCAGGAGGCCAGCACTTGCTGAGTGTTGTTCCGATAGAGAAGAGAGGGAGTCAGAGTGAGGACGAGGACGACGGAGGAGGATATGATTTAAAGGGATTATTTAGTTGGAGATGAAAGAATTAGGAGATGTGACAATGCTTGCTCTTACGGTGAGGGAAAGCTGATTACCTCTGTGAACGTTTGTGTGATTTCATTCAAGAGCATAACAAAAGCTGACTTTCCCATTCCATCACATCTCATCTTCCAAAGGCACTTTGCATCAGTTGAACTGCTAGTTGATTAAAAATTGTCAATTTCTTTATATACTCGTCAAACGGTTCATTGTGCATACCTACAGGAAGATCAGACCTTTCTTAACTGAACAGACAACTTCGCTATTAGTCCAAGCCCTCATCCTATCCCGGCTCGATAATTGTAATGCATTGCTTGCCAGTCTCCCAGCTTGCACAATCAGACCTCTACGACTGATTAAAAACTGCAGCGGACTTGTGTTCAACCAACCAAAGTGAATTCATGTCACTCCACTACTCCTCTCTCTATTGGCTCCCTGTAGATGCTCACATTCTGTACAAGACACTGACTCTGGCCTACAGGACAATCTCTGGATCTGGTTCCCTCTTACCTTTAATCTATATTTCCAAAACACACTGCGACATCGTTCACATCGCTCTAGTGATGAATGTCACCTGTGATTGAACCTCACCATGGTTCTAATTCTAACTCCCTTATTGTTCAGTAGTGCTAAATGGTGGAACAATCTTCCCAACTCTGTCCGTAAGAGTCATGTAGCATGTTTAAGAAACATCTCAAAACACATCTCTTCCACAAACACTTGCTATGAAAAAAAAAAAAAAAAAAATTAAAAGCCAGATCGGACCTCACTATGGTTCTAATTCTAACCCCCCTATTGTTCAGTAGTGCTAAATGGTGGAACAATCTTCCCAACTCTGTCCGTAAGACAGAGTCACGTAGCATCTTTAAGGAAACATCTCAAAACACATCTCTTCCACAAACACTTTTCATTTTTTGGGTTGCAAATGCCCCATCCAGAGGAAACGTCCGGGCGCTGGGCAGAACACCCAGGACAGGGCGCCAATTAAAAGCTGGGCACACACTCACTCACACAAACACACTCTATATGGGGCAATTTAGAGAATTCCCTATTGTTCCATGTTTTTGGACTGTGGGTGGAACCGGAAACTTCCCACGCAGACACCGTAAGAACATGAAACTCACCCAGATGGGGATTCGAAGAAATCCCTAGTCTGAGAGGCGAAAACAAAGCCACCGTGCCACTCCACAAACACTTGCTATGAAAAAAAGAAAGAAAAAAATTAAAGGCCGGTTTGGATAATGATAAGTTTTGATTATATTACATTATTGCTGTTTTTTCCTTAACTACTGACTTGTGTTGTTCTCTCATCTGTAAGTCGCTTTGGATAAAAGTGTCTCCCAAATGACTAAATGTAAATGCTTCATTTGCTTTGTCAGCAATAAGGGACTATTTAAAATGTTGGCTCATTCCTGGCAGTGACATGAGTGACACTGATATGATAAAAGCAAAGTGTTCGGCATTATATTGTTGTATCAGATATAGTATCACTGCTGTATCTGCTCAAACACTAAAACCCTGGACTGGCATCTTCAAGATCCAGTCATCTAGCTGGTTTCCTAACTATATATTTGGACATTTTGTTGATTTTCATAATCTTCGGTGCATGTGATCATACTCAAGCCCTTCATCAGTGTCTGATCTGGACTGCAGGGCTGCTGTTTACTGGCTATTTTCGGATGATCTGCTGTTCTCAACCCAGCGATGACATTGAGGAGTTTATTCAGGCAACCCTGCGGCACCTAATACTCTCCATCACCAGCACCTCCTATGACCATGGTGCCTCACAATTCATTCATCTGCAGAGGTTATTTGTGGTCTTGTGGTGGTGTTAGGATAGAACAAATACAGGGTATGCATAGCAACAGCTATTGTCAGGAGAACTAATATAGAATGGATATATTCCAGCCAATTTCTGCATATGTATTTTTTATTTTGCTCTATGCTGGAAAAGCATTTGCATATAACTTGCAGTACCTTATTTTAATTCACAACAGAGTATTGTTAATGGCGGCACGGTGGCTTAGTGGTTAGCACGTTCGCCTCTCAGCACTAGGGATTCCTGTTTCGAATCCCCATCTGGGTGGAGTTTCCATGTTCTCCCCATGTCTGCGTGGGTTTCCTCCGGGTTCTCCGGTTTCCTCCCACAGTCCAAAAACATGGATCAAGTCAATTGAATTCTCCAAATTGCCCCATATAGAGAGTGTTTGTGTGAGTGAGTTTGTGCCCAGCGATGGATTGGCGCTCCTGTCCTGGGTGTATCTGCCCAGCGCCCGAGACGTTCTCCTCTGGATGGGCATGGGGAACCCCACTGCAACCCTAAAGCGGGAGATAATGAATGAATGAATGAATGAGTATCGTTAATGCTGCAGAGCAGGGTTGGATAATGTGATGGTTTGGGGATGGCCTATTCTTGTGTCGGTATGACTGTGGCCTTGTGTAAAAATGTTTATGAATTTAGAACTTGTGGATAAAGTGGGGCGGCACGTGGCTTAGTGGTTAGCATGTTCTCCTCTCAGCGCTAGGGCTTCCCGGTTCGAATCCCGATCTGGGTGGAGTTTCCATGTTCTCCCCGTGTCCGTGTGGGTTTCCTCCGGGTTCTCCGGTTTCCTCCCACAGTCCAAAAACATGGATCAAGGTCAACTGAATTCTCCAAATTGCCCCATATAGAGTGTGTTTGTGTGAGTGAGTGTGCCAACTGATAGATTGGTGTCCTGTCCTGGGTGTATCGTGCCCAGCCCCGAAACGTTCTCCCCTGGATGGGCATGGGGAACCCCCCCCGCGACCCTAATAGAGGATGAAGCGGAAGATAATGGATGATGGATGGGTGGATAAAGTGGCCTACTCAAAGCCCTTATCGAGAAGAAACATTGCCAGCTAGTATTTATTCAGCTTTATTCATTCATTCATTCATTCATTCCCTTCCGCTCAATAATCTACTAGGGTCTCGGGGGGTTCCCATGCCCACCCAAGGAAGAACATGTCGGGCGTTGGGCAGATACACCCAGGACAGGGTGCTGATTTATCCTTGGGCACACTCAGTTACACAGACACACACACACTATAATGGGGCAATTTAGAGCATTCAATTGAACCTGAATCCACTGTGGGAGGAAACCCACATGGACACAGGGGAAAACATTTAAACTCCACCCAGATCGGGATTCGAACCTGGATTCCCAGTGCTGAGAGGAGGACGTGCTAACCACTAAGCCACCATTTTTGTTATTTTTGGAATATATACACAGTGTTAAACCAAAGACGTAACTAGGATTATAATCTGCTTCCCTCATGTGAGATTTGCTTCTTCTTGTACAGTTAAGATATAAATATATAAAACTTCACCAACTTATTACACTGGCTGGGACACATCATACAGCATTATTTTCCTTGTTTCATTATTAAGTCCTTGTCACATGTCTCAGATGTGTGGATGTGTGTGTGTTGCCTAAACAGCTGTTGTCCAATGATGCTGCAGTTGTCTTTCTGAAATGAGAAGACATACAGTACAAGTCTCTGTGTCTCATCTGTGAGAAATCAAGATCTCAGAGATCACAGATCCTGGTGTCTGTGTGTGTATAAGTGTGTGTACGAGAAAGGAAGAAGCAATATGCATGTGTTCAATATAGGTGTGAATCCTGACTGATTTCCCCGGTGCTTTGGCACCCTGGGAGATTTGCCGGCTGACTGGCAGCTGTGAGTGTGAGTGTGTTCGTTCATGACTGTGCGCCTGCATTCAGAGGAAAGAGATGAATAATGAAATCAAGACAAACACTGTGGCTTCTGAAATGCGAATATGTATTATTCTGTTTTTCACCGAAGGGCAGGAAGCCATATTGTAAAGCAGCAGGTTTCTGGCTAATCTGGGACAGTGTCTGTGCTCCCGCTGTGTCAATCACCAGGCGCGAGGCACTTCATTGGCCAGCAACTGTGAATGACAGGGGTAAGCACCAGGAGATGCTGCCAGGCACCCGGTCACGCTCCACCTGGTCTTGCACTCCTCTGCGCAGTGGCCAACCATTTGCATATCTATATTTTATGTGTTGTCTTTGGTAGCAGATGCTGCACCGATGTGCCATCTTCGAACATGCTGCAGGCTGAAAATGAAATGTTGATCGCATTCGACACTGCACACTTGCTAGAGTGTTACACTTGTTAACTACAGCTGCTAAGCACACTCTGCAAAGTCTGACAGCTATAGCAACAGCAAGCACACGTTTTTCACTGCGCTAGCTGTTTTACAGAATCTGGTCTTAAAATAGCTCCAATACAAAAATGCACTAATTTTGAAAAACGTTCTCTGCAGGGTTCGTTCACTCTCGTTTTACAGAGCTGATAATTGTACCGTATTAGGCGTGTAAACTGCAAATTTTGCCACAATGTGATCTGACATCACTTCATATAGACAACAATCATATGGTTTATTTTTCATTTTATGATTTTTTTTAAAGTGGCGGCACGGTGGCTTAGTGGTTAGCATGTTCTCCTCTCAGATCTAGGGATTCCCGGTTCGAATCCAAATCGGGGTGGAGTTTCCATGTTCTCCCTGTGTCCGCGTGGGTTTCCTCCATGTTCTCCGGTTTCCTCCCACAGTCCAAAAACATAGATTAAGGTCAATTGAATTCTCCAAATTGCCCCATATAGAGTGTGTCTGTGTGAGTGAGTGTGTGCCCAGTGATAGATTGGCGCCCTGTCCTGGGTGTATCTGCCCAGCACCTGAAACGTTCTCCCCTGGATGGACATGGGGAACTCCCCGCCGACCCAAGGGATACAGGATAAAGCGGAAGATAATGGATGGATGGATGGGTATTTTAAAAGTTACTCAGCCTCATTAGGGTTGCTTTTTAGGCAGACATGTAAACACATTCACTTCTAGAGATGATTTGAAAACTCCAATACACCTTACAACATTGTCTGGACTATGACAGGACATTAAAGCTTCCAAAAAACATTCAGACATGGGGAGAACATGCAAATGACACAGAAAGAAACCTGTCCACTAAGGCATACAACCCAAGACCTTCTTGCAATTGTGTAAAAAACACATTTCTATTTAGAATAATAATATTTGATAGCTAAAAATGTAAAACTATACAATATGAATGTAACTGCCTACCTAAGCAGTTTATATTTTTAATTGGTTAAATAAAAAGTTATATAAAATTTGTACAAACTTTTCCAGCATTAGCACTGGACCTGGGCAGTCGTAGTTAGCACGTCCGCATTTCAGCGCTGGGGATCCAGGTTTGAATCCCAATCTGGGTGGTTTCCATGTTCTCCCTGTGTCTCTGTGGGTTTTCTTCGGGTTCTTGGGTTTCCTCCCACAGTCCAAAAACATGGATTGAAGGTGAAATGGTTGCTCTAAATTGCCCTTATATAGTATGTGTCCAGTGCCCAAAATGCTTCCTCCTGGATGGGCATCGACCCCCGTGACCCTAGTCCCTAATAAGTAATAGGATTAAGATGGAAAGATAATGAGATGAGTACCGGACCTTATGATGCCCATTTTTTCTGAATGTAATGATTTTCACATGCACTCTAAAATCTTTAAGGAAGACCTAAAGACCTATTGAACGTGTGTGTTTAAGGTGGGGGTGATATAAATTCCTTTTGGCTTGAAATGTCAATAATACAAATTTTAAATAATGTATTTAAGTGTAAAAATATTACATGAAATTACTGTTTGTTTTTTTTTGGAAGTCCATGTAAAGGTACAAAGATCAAATCATACAGTGCAAGTTATTTAACGTGAGAAGACCTCGTTTTCTGTTGCATCAAAGGAATGGATCGCTGAGAGTCATTTAATGTAACTGAAATAAACACTGCTGTCTGTTCTTTCTTATGTTATTGTAATGTAGCACATCACAGGAAGGGAAGCGGGTGATGGAAAGCAAGTGCTAACAGATGAAAGCTATTCTGGTTATTAATAATAAAGCCAGATTAAACAGGCAGCAGAAATCCAAATAAACTAAACAAAGCTAGCAGGTTAATTCAGGTTCATTGTTTCACTGAAACTGCTCGTCAAGACTGTTGACCTCGTCACGACCTTTCTTTGGGCGCCAGACAGAATGTGCAGGATTCAGTTACTGCTGCTGTCCGAGACTGAACGTCATGCTGATTTGTGTGCAGCCATGTTTGCCAAGCTTATGAGGAGCATATTTAGCTGAGAAAATGCACTCACACACTTTTATGACTCATTTTGATCATACTCAAAAGATCTTAGCAGGGTATAAATTCATACTGGAAGAATCCCAATTATTCTCAGTCACGTCCCTTTCACTGAACTCCTTGACTTTGGAGTGTACACACGCAAACACACACTCACTCACACTCACACACACACACACACACACACATCGGCAGAATAACCTGCCATTTATAAGTTTCCTTGGCAACACCAATTTCTAATTTTCTTTGTGCCTGTGTGCACATGAGAGAATTAAACCTGGAGGATATGCACTTCTCTGACGAAGTGCTTGAACTAAACACCTGTACATCTGAATCTGACCGTAAGAAGCTCCGAAAATTTAAATTAAATGCAGATGGTACTGAACTCTACTATTCATATGAACTTTACTTACAGTATGTGTGTGTGTGTGTGTATGTGTATATATATATATATATATATATATATATATATATATATATATATATATATATATATATATATATATATATATATATATATATATATATATATATATACACACACATCCATCCATCCTTTATCATCCGCTTTATCCTCTACTAGGGTCGTGGGGGGGGGTTCCCCATGCCCATCCAGCGGAGATCATTTCGGGCGCTGGGCAGATACACCCAGGACAGGATGCCAATCTATCACTGGGCACACACTTACACACATAAACACACTCCATATGGGGCAATTTGGAGAATTCAGTTGTTTTTGGATTGTGGGAGAAAACCGGAGAACCCCACTGGACACGGGGAGAACATGGAAACTCCACCCAGATTTCCCTAGTGCTGAGAGGCAAACGTGCTAACTACTAAGCCACCATGTCGCCCTATATATATATATATATATATATATATATATACTGTTTATAATATGTAGTCAAGCCCGTAATACCCCTGGCAAATTTTGACTTAAATTTACTTTTATTCAACCAGCAATTTTTTACTGGAAATGACACAGGCATCTCCCAGGAGATAATACGTGGGTAATCCGCGTGGGTTTCCTCCGGGTTCTCCGGTTTCCTCCCACAGTCCAAAAACATGGATCAAGGTCAATTGAGTTCTCCAAATTCCCCCATATAGAGTGTGTTTGAGTGTGTGCCCAGAGATGGATTGGCGCCCTGTCCTGGGTGTATCTGCCCAACACCTGAGACGTTCTCCACTGGATGGGCATGGGGAACCCCACCGTAACCGTAATAGAGAATAAAGCGGAAGATAATGGATGGATGGATGTTATAATGTGCTTTTCCTTGTGTGCAGTGCTTTTGATGTGGTATGCTGATGCCTCTCCTCTCCTGACCTGAGCTCTGTGTCTGAAGGACAGTGGTTGTTACCTGCTGTGTGTTTTTTAGAAACAAGGCTTTATCTGTTCTAAATCTGCGCTTTAAGAAAATGATTTGTCTGGGCAGTATCTGTTGGTATGATTAAGCTTTCATTGTGACATAATTCAGGCGGCATGGTGGCTTAGTGTTTAGCACCTCTCAGCGCTAGGGATTCCCGATTCGAATCCTAATCTGGGTGGAGTTTCCATGTTCTCCCCGTGTCCGCGTGGGTTTCCTTCGGGTTCTCCGGTTTCCCCCCACAGTCCAAAAACATGGATCAAGGTCAATTTAATTCTCCAAATTGCACCTTATAGAGTGTGTTTGTCTGTGTGAGTGAGTGTGCCCAGTGATAGATTGGCACCCTGTCCTGGGTGTATCTGCCCAGCGCCTGAAACGTTCTCCTCCGGGATGGGCATGGGGAACCCCCCCCGCGACCCTAATAGAGGATAAAGTGGAAGATAATGGATGGATGAATATAATTCATGCCTCAGTGCTCAAGCCTTCGGATAATATTGTGTATTTTTGATTAACTTCAGCATGATGTTTATTCCTTTATGTACACTGTGACATCTTTCCTTTCGATTCACAGGCTGACCAATCACACTGCCTAATGGTGCTTTAGATTTATTGTCTGAGGGATGGTACTGTGTAACGTTCCAGTCTAACTACAGAACTATTTATAACAGTTCTGTATTATGAAGTAATGTCCTCTGCACAAAACTGAAAAAGTACTTTTGAGTTTGCGTCTGTTTAGTTATTTGCAAAATAATAAAAAATGTAAATGGTGGCTCAGTGATTAGCACATTTGCCTCTCAGCGCTTACTTTAATTACTTTAGAAAAGTTTTTGTTTATATGCTGATAGTCCTGACAATCCTTAAAAATGGGATTTAAAATAGGGATTTATGGAGAATCAGCGGCCGTTGGGTCATTTGAACTGTATGCATTTTATTAAATTGATATGTTTACAAACTACACCAACTTTATTTAATAAAGTCAGTCAATGGAGACACGTATGGTATCACTGTTAATGGGAACCTGGTCTATACAACACAGGACCTAGTATTAAAAATTCATTCATTCGTTATCTCCCGCTTTATCCTCTACCAGGGTCGCGGTGGGGTTCCCCATGCCCATCCAGGGGAGAACGTCCCGGGCGCCGGGCAGACACACCCAGGACAGGGTGCCAATCTATCGCTGGGCACACACTCACACACACACACACACACACTCTATATGGGGCAATTAAGAGAACTCAATTAACTTGATCCATGCTAATTGGTGTTCATAATTTTTGTTAAATGCAACACTCACACACCACACACATAACACACTCTTTTGGGGCAATTAAGAGAACTCAATTAACTTGATCCATGTTTTTGGACTGTGCGAGGAAACCGGAGAACCCGGAGGAAACCCACGCGGACACGGGGAGAACATGAAAACTCCACCCAGATGGGGATTCGAACCGGCGATCCCTAGTGCTGAGAGGCGAACGTGCTAACCACTAAACCACCGTGCCGCCAGTATTAAAAATATTTAGTAAAATAACACATTTATTAATATTTAATATTTAATGAATTAATAATTAATAATTAATAAAAGTTGGAACATATTATATTATGTGTCATATTAGCTGTTAATAACTGCATCATGCATCTTGTTTTAGATTTAGGTATTACATTTTTTATTGATTTTTAAAAATAAAATTACAAGAACATACTTATTTTGGATATATTTGAGAAATATGAAATGTTTTCTTCTGCCCTCATTTCCCAGTTATGCATATTTGGGAGGTAGCTCATAGAAGAATCGATCTTTATAGATGTCTAGATGATATGGACAATAACTTTGGACATTTGGGAGGACCGATCAGTTAGAGTCGATTTTAGAGACGGGTTTGGAATCAGAAATGATGTGCCAACAGTTTCGAAAGTTCAAAAGCTTATTTAAAAGTTTTAGACAGACAGACAGACAGACAGCTAAAAAAAAAAAAAGCATTAGATATGTTCGCATGGTTAGGATACACGATGGACACACACACACACACACACACACACACACACACACACATATTAATCCTCTTACTCTCAGTGTGAGCTGTAATGCTGGTTAGTTCATGCCTGCTGCCAACCTCATCAACCCCCTACTTCCACACACCGCATGTCACACATGTTTGTGAAGCAGGGTAAGTGTTAGAAGCCAAAAGTTTGTTAGCAAAAAAAAAAAAACACATTAAATTGTTATTTTCAGGATAATGGACTATGCAGTTTTTATTCTGAAGCATAAATGGGTTTCAGCACAATGTTTGCAGTGCTATTGCACAGCAAATTGTTTTCTAATTTCTTTTTGAATTAAATGGAATATTGCAAAAAATCATTTTAAGAATAAATTGTTAGATTTGAGAATAATACAAAACTGCAGTTCATAGTATGGCATGAACTGATTTTAACTAGTGGAATAAGAAATTATGATCAAAATATAAAACATTGATTTATAAAATGAAAAAAAATGTAGTCACAACTAGGGGTGAGCTGCAATATTCGCTGATTCGACGATTCGATTCTGAGAACCGTAGTCGACTATGAACCTCATAGTCGAATGTACCATTTTGACCACATGGGGGTGCCCATGGCTGCTGCTAAGCATTAGTTTTTACATAAAATGTCTTTGTTTTCGTTATATATATAGCCTTTTGTCAAATAAAATCATCCTAATTTCTGTTAATATATTTTTTAAATGATGTGTGCGCTTTAACAATAGGCTACACATTAATCGGGCATCGAATAAAACAAATATTAACATTTATGTGTCTTTTTTCTGACAGTTACACCCGCAGACTCATGTCTGACTCACCTGCGCCATCTTGTGGTGAAATTTTAACTGATTCGACTATCAGTCGACTATAGGGAAAATCTGACGAATCAGATTCGACTATGAAAATCCTTAGTTGAAGACACCCCAAGTCACAACATTGCAGCAGGTATATGAATTGTTTTGTAAGACAGTCATTTAATGTTTATGTATTTATTTATTCATTCTTATTTATTTCCAAGTAATTTCGATAATGTATTAATGGCCTTTATGCTAAGGATTTAAATGTTCGTTGATGCATATGGCACCGCTGTACAGTATGTTGCATAAAAGTCGGGGAAGAAAAATAAGTAAAACTAAAACTTTTAATACTCATAAAATAAATATTCCCTAGATACCAATATGTAAGAAAAATAAGCCCAATCTCTATGTAGCGCTCTGTGGGTCTAAAAATACTTTTGACAGAGAATTATGCATTGTACACAGGGAAGAATGAAAGCCCCTTCATATATAGTTCCTAATTACAACTCTTAGAATCCATGATGCATTACCTGCTGCAATCATTTTACTCTCTCAGACATGTCTTTGCTTTACTATATCTCTAAATGTGCAATGACTATGCTCTTTAGCTGCTCCAGGTGACGGCGGTTCCCGCCAAACATCTGATTATGGTTCTGGGCGACATGGTCGGCCGGTCTTACATGTGTCCTTCATGAAATACAATGACCTTTCGGCAATCTGACCCAGTGTCACTGCATAATGCACCCGTGTGAGGCTCTAGAAGGCATGACAGTTAATTCTCATTAGGGTTACTGAGGTGAACAAACGAGTTAGTGAGAACTGTGGTGCTTCAAGCCTGCACGAGGTGAAATGAACTACAAAGCAGTGCAAATGAAATAAGGAAATGCATGGAAACCCTTTTCCAGACGTATCCAAGGCAGATTTCCATATGCTTGCTTACAGTACTCGGGCAGCAGAGTGAAAACAATAATGACTTAAGGGTTGATATATAGTCCTCTGTGACACATGTGCGCGCTTGTACAGACTGTCCCAAAATCACACCCATAGAACCGTCTTTCATAAACATAGCACAGCTGTAGGAAGTCCAGTCTGTAAGCATGAGCTGGGGACACAGCTGGGTTTGTTTCACTGTAGCATTTGTTCTACATGATGGTACAGCTCTTGGCTCGATCTTTTCGGAGAGTTGGGGAGGGCTCGAGAGGTGGAGCGCGGGAGGTGATTGGAAGCAAAGGCTGATGGGATATGCGTTTTAGAGTGTGGCGAGATGAACTTCGTTTGAGTCCGGGGGCAGGACGTCTGACTGAGGCCAGGGTCGTGATGTGAAAGACATCGCGTACGCTGTTCACACACATGCGGGCTGAACACTCGACGTAGGCTACGGCACCAAGCTCCCGTGCCCGAAGGCTACCCTAAAACAGAGAAAGGCTTGGTTAACAAAATAAAAATAACCAACGTGAACAATGAAAACATCATAAAAGCTGAGACATTAATAAGTGAATACAGGTTTTTTGTTAAAATGTTGCTTGTGTTACATTCATCCATCCATCCATTCATTATCTTCCACTTTATCCTCTATTAGGGTCGTGGTGGGGTTCCCCATGCCCATCCAGGGGAGAACGTTTCGGGCGCTGGGCAGATACACCCAGGACAGGGTGCCAATCTATCGCCTGGCACACACTCACTCACACAGACATACTCTATATGGGGCAATTTGGAGAATTCAGTTGACCTTAATCCATGTTTTTGGACTGTGAGAGGAAACCGGAGAACCCGGAGGAAACCCACGCGGACACAGGGAGAACATGAAAACTCCACCCAGATGGGGAGTCGAACCGGGAATCCCTAGTGCTGAGAGGAGAACATGCTAACCACTAAACCACGGTGCCGCCCGTTTGTGTTACATCTTAAAATATATTCGTAGGTTTAGGAACTGGTTTAGGATTGCTGGATTTGTGTACTTGGTGGTTTTCTGTTCATGGTCTGCTCATGTGGGGAATTCATTCATTCATTATCTCCCGCTTTATCCTCTATTAGGGTCGCGGTGGGGTTCCCCATGCCCATCCAGGGGAGAACGTCTCGGGCGCCGGGCAGATACACCCAGGACAGGGCGCCAATCCATCGCTGGGCACATACTCACTCAAACAAACACACTCTATATGGGGCAATTTGGAGAACTCAGTTGACTTGATCCATGTTTTTGGACTGTGGGAGGAAACCGGAGAACCCGGAGGAAACCCACGCAGACACGGGGAGAACTGGGAAACTCCATCCAGATGAGGATTCGAACCGGGAATCCCTAGTGCTGAGAGGCGAACGTGCTAACCGCTAAGCCACCGTGCCGCCACGTGGGGAATTAGTTCTTGTTAATTTGCCAGCACCATTGCTATTTAAATGGCACAGACGCTGTTTGCATTTATCTAATATTCATTATGAATGAGAGGTCATCAGTTTTAAGGCACATATTAATTCCAGCTCAAAGAGTTTTTGAATTCTCCTCAACCAAAATAAAGACTTCATCACTGACTGATTTGTCTGTATGAGTATCAATCTCTGCATGCCAGTGCAGTATCAAAAGCATTGCTTACAATCCATCCATCCATTATCTTCTGCTTTATCCTCTATTGGGGTCACGCGCAGGGGGGGGGTTCCCCCCATGCCCATCCAGGGGAGAACGTCTCGGGCGCTGGGCAAATAGACCCAGGACAGGGCAACAATCTATCGCTGGGCACACACTCACTCACACAGTCACCCTCTATATGGGGCAATTTGGAGAACTCAATTGACTTGATCCATGTTTTTGGACTGTGGGAGGAAACCGGAGAACCCGGAGGAAACCCACGCGGACACGGAGAGAACATTGAAACTCCACCCAGACGGGGATTCGAACCGGGAATCCCTAGTGCTGAGAGGCGAACGTGCTAACCACTAAGCCACCGTGCCGCCCCGCATTGCTTACAATAAGCATCCTAATTAAGAGAGAGATTTTTTCTTTCTTGTCCGTTTCTTCATAGAGTCAAAAAAAAGCTGCATTTTACATCCCTACACTAAACAGACACAAAGGTAGATGTTATGATGTCAGTATGATGAAACCTGTAGGTTTACTGCACAGCATCTCATCAGTGCCTCAAAACTGTAAGTGGGTATTTGACATTTTTTCACTGTCATACTGAAGCTCATGTTTCAGTGCCTTTATCTGGCTTTGCTTGTGTAATTTGGCCTGTCTGTGAACTCACTGAAGAGTCCTGCTTCATTTAAATCGTAAGAGGCTTTCAAAGGACAGGCTGAAATACTGATATATACAATGGTTGTGTTGGTTGCGCAAAAAAAGCCTGAAAGCTTGACTCAGAAAATCCTTCCTAAAATGTTTTGTCAGATGTCTGCATGGTTTTGATTTTTGATTTTGGATAAATTAGATTTTCATTACTTGTGAAGATTTTACACTTTACAAATGCTTCTACGTCAGCAAAATCTTGACGATAAAATTTCCACTAATCTTGTGACACTCATTTTTTATCTCTCCAGACATGAATGTTCTCTGTATATTTTACCAAAGAAAACTTTTCAATAATTTTGCCCATTTCTCCTGGCGGCACGGTGGCTTAGTGGTTAGCACGTTCGCCTCTCAGCGCTAGGGATTCCCGGTTCGAATCCCCATCTGGGTGGAGTTTCCATGTTCTCCCCGTGTCTGCGTGGGTTTCCTCCGGGTTCTCCGGTTTCCTCCCACAGTCCAAAAACATGGATCAAGTCAAATGAATTCTCAAAATTGCCCCATATAGAGTGTGTCTGTGTGAGTAAGTGTGTGCCCAGCGATGGATTGGCGCCCTGTCCTGGGTCTATCTGCCCAGTGCCTGAGATGTTCTCCCCTGGATGGGCATGGGGAACCCCACCGCGATCCTAATAGAGGACAAAGCGGAAGATAATGAATGAATAAATGAATGAATACCCATTTCTCATCATCTTAGTTGCTTGTCTTACATGTGAACATGCTCAGAAGTTCATATTTGTCATGTGAATCACGGGCAGAGCAAAAAATGATGCCTTGATAAAAATAAATGCTGCGTAGCTTTCATGCTTTTTCCCTCCTACTCTACAAACACCTCTACCTCCCAACCCAGCTACCTTAATCCCTCTCTTTCTTTGCAATTATGTACTCTCCTCTCAGTGTATTGTCCTTCTGTAAGCTTGGGTAATCAATCATATGAATAGAAATTAGAGTTTAAGTCACAGTGTTTAGCCATCCACAATAGCTTACCGAGTGAATGTTAGAAGGATGAGCGATGCAGTGTTGAGTGTTTGGTGAATTTACATATTAAATTTCCAACTTTATGGCCATTCATTATAAAAACCAACAAGGATGATGGATGCACATTAATAACCCAACAACTGTGTAATCAAGGGTGAATCAAACAGTTGTAGTGTGACCTAGAAAACGTACTCCACCCATAAAACTTATTTGCAAAGAATATGTCATTATTGACTCTACAGGGTGTGAAAAAGAATGTCAGTAGTGTGAAAACAGAAGTGTTTGACATCTGGTCAAGGATGGTCAAATTGTATTGTATTCAAATAGCAATTAAAAAATCTAACTCTCGCTTAAATAATGTTTCAGAACACATCCCAGAACCAATTGACAACACTTAAAAATTAATTTGATTGATAGATTACAGCATATACAGTTCCAGTCAGAAGTTTGTATACACCCCTTTCTTGCTCCACTTATTGTCTATTTTATCAGTTTCACTTTCTGTAAAGATGGACTTTGTAGTTCTACAATTAGAGACTGTAGTCTATCGGTTTGTGAACTGCAGTAGATACTGTGTACACCCCCTTTACATTGTTCCCCTTTACATTGTTCTCTAATTGTCAGAACCTCAATAGTAGCACCACAGAGCATTTATTATTTGATTGGTGCATAATTCCTATCCCAGCAGTGTCACTGAGGTGTTTAAATGAAACTACAGCAGCACTGCTGCACTAAAACCCCCTCACCACATCAGTGTCACTGCAGAACTGACAAAAAACAATCCACCACCCAAATAGACCTGTTCTGTGATGGTGCTGACCAATAGAGAACAGAGAACCAATAGGGATCTAAACAAAAACGAAGAAACCATATGTACTAGAGTTTGTAATTGTAAAACTACATGGTCCATTTGTATGGTAAGTGAAGAAAATAGAGAATGGATGAAGTTGGTGTGTCCAAACTCTTGACTGGTACTCTATATGTACGTACAGTAATGCTACAATACTTTTTTTAATTGTATTTCTGCCTTAATATACCTGAAAATATGTTTTAAGCATTTATTTATTGAGAAGGATGATCCTTAAATTCAACATTCATGTAGGTGTCAAAACTATGCCAACCTTAGGCTTTAGCAACTGAATTACAAAGCTGTTGCTAAAAAGCTGCACATCAGTTGTGTTTGCAAAATTTTAGAAAGCTATCATTAAAGAATTTGGACTCCACCTATCCAGGGTCAGACAGAATGTGTGCAAAAGGCCAAAATCCAAGACTTTTTTCAACCTTCAAGAGTGGTCATTGAACTTCATCACTTCCATTATTGAAAAAACACTGTTCTTGGTACGTTGTACCAAGAATTGCACAGGCCTGAAAAAGTAGTTTCACACATGCCTGAACACACCGATACGACTTTTTAAAACACCCTCAATGTCTGGAGTATCCAACTGCAGTGCTTAGATTAGCCAATTAGCATTCCGAATGTAAGCACAGCAGCACAAAATCATTATGAAGCAAACAAAGTGTTCGATTTGATGCTTACTTACTTTATCTATAACGGTGCCATGCTTACAAAAACCTATCCCTGAGAAAAAACAGCTATTATTTTTTTATACGTTATTATTCATAATGTGCCATTTGAAATAAAAGGGTAATGTACTGTAGTTGTTTTCATGCAGGTCTGCTGTATGATCTGTATCTGTTTTTATTTGGTTTGGCAAGGGAACAATTGTCTGTGCAGATAAACAAGTCATAGAGTTCGCAGTGTAACTGAATACTAAAAATCGCAGACAACTTTCAATTAATAAAACCGGAGTACTGTGTGGAATAAGGAAAAAGGTCACTGCACTGCAGGGTGTATTTGGGCATCAAATAGAGTCACGATATCGGTCTCTCACTTTCTGTCCCTGACATTCTATTTATCTCCCGAACTCACTTTGGTACGCTTGTTCTTTTTTATTTTCCTGCTCTATCTTACGCTCCTTCTTTCTTTGCATATTTCCCATCAGTGAAGCCAATATGCCTTACAACAGGAAGCTAACACAGCACTGCAATCACATTTCTTTGTTATTCAAACTATTGTGTGTGAGCAGGCTTCTGTATGTCATTGTCTGAAGCACGTGCACTATAATAAAGCAGCTCCGTGTACAGATGAGTTCACATTTATGTAGGAAAGCTCACTGCTGAGTTAGTCAGTTGATAAATTGGATCTTATTTTATGTAAAACTGATTTTGTGAATGTAAGACAATTTTTCAAAGTTGTCTTAAACTAAAAAAAAAACTTTAAAAGATTTAAAACCTTATGCTTATAGCAATACATTTTTATACAAAAATAAATGTAAAAATGCATTCATTCATTCATTCATTATCGCCCGCTTTATCCTCTATTAGGGTCGCGGTGGGGTTCCCCATGCCCATCCAGGGGAGAACGTCTCGGGCGCTGGACATATAGACCCAGGACAGGGCGCCAATCCATCACTGGGCACACACTTACTCACTCAATCACACTCTATATGGGGCAATTTTTGAGAAATCAATTGACTTCATCCATGTTTTTGTACTGTGGGAGGAAACCGGAGAACCCGGAGGAAACCCACACAGACACGGGGAGAACATGGAAACTCCACCCAGATGGGGATTCGAACCGGGAATCCCTAGCGCTGAGAGGCGAACGTGCTAAACACTAAGCCACCGTGCCGCCTGTTTCCAGGACATATATTGTTTTATTGTATGTAAAAGATTGTGCAATGTGGGAAGATTCAACTTGATGAGTGTTTTTCAGCCAGTTAGTTAACTAGAGAGAGTTTGTGGGCTATTAATTGAAAGGTTGAATGGTTAACCCTCAGAACAGCCAAGCAGCCACTGTGGGCCCTTGATTTTTATTCCTTGAGCGATTCTTAGAACCCCCTACACTTTAACTATGAGATTTTAGGACATGGATGTGCAGGGAAAGAATTACGGTATATGTAGTTGAATGAGTAAATGCATCTTGTTTGAAATTATGAGGGAAAATGTATCTGAAAATCTGCTGCAAATCAATTTCAAGCTGAGGATATTTTAACAAAGGGCACCAACCAATTTCCTTAGCTCTACAGAGTTCCCCAAAGGTAAAGAATGATGAAACCGCATCAGTGACCCAGGTTCTATTCTTACCTCCAATCTGTATAGAGACTGGCCACTGGTGCTTTTCTAAATTTGTGTATATAGATAAAATGAGTGTGTGATGCACTGGACTCATAACCTAAATTTAAGAACATTGATTAATTAACAGTGAGTTAAATGTGCTATAATTGGTAACATTAAAAGTGTCATATCTTTCTACACATGTCCAGTATTTTATTTATAATTGTGATTACTGATAAATCCTAAATGATACTTTAAAATAAATGTAAATATCCATATTAAAGTGCATATGTTTTGAAATGAACATGTCACACATGCGTATGATTTTAGCGTGTCATACTTTCTTTGCAAAGGCAGAATAGGACAACAACCATATGATGAAAGCTATTGAAATTTCCAAGAGTCATGCAAGAGTTGAACCCACATTCTCTTTCCGACATACACATGATGCATAAAGATGCCCAAAGCTTTATTGATTCCGGGCAGCATTTCATCAAATTCTGCTGTGGCTTAAATCCTTTGATTTGCTAAATCTCAACCATGAATATTATGAATATTAAAAAGCCTGAATACACAGATAATGTCAAAATTGAATTTAACACTGCTGCCTATTGGCCTGTTTCTGTCCCATGTGTGTGTGTGTGTGTGTGTGTGTGTGTGTGTGTGTGTGTGTGTGTGTGTGTGTGTGTGTTACTCATAAGACCTGTTTCAGTAGCTGTGTAAACAGTACTATTGGAAGGGAGCCAATTTTCACCATTCTCACACTTGCATGGCCTCTACCCAGCGATTCTCCCTTCTCATTTCCCTCTTGTGTATGTGTTACCGTGTGTGCTCTCACCTGCTCGTGTGTGACGGGTATAAGGCGTTGTTTGGATAGTTCCCGCAAGGTGCTAACGTCTGTCCTCATGTCAAGCTTGCATCCCACCAGTACAAGTTTTGCATTGGGACAATACTCCTGAGCCTCGGTCTGCCACTGCCACAAACACACAGCATGTTACAAATCCTGTTCACATATTTAACATTAATATGCAGCTTAGGCTATTTTAGGATTAATGGCAGTTGTGGATTTCTTTTCTTTTGGTATGATCACTCTTAGATTGATAATTAGGAAGCTTAATGTATTAAATCTTATAAAATAAATCATTCACACACACAATTCTGCAGAGTAAATACAGTTCAGCAGTTTTTTTGTATTATGCGTGTAAAACCCAACAGCCCAACAGCATAACACGTTCAGTATATGGTTAAGCCAGAATCCCTGATGAGCTAGCCAAGGCAAACAGTGGCAATAAGAATTGTTAGAACCAAGACTCCACAGTGGCGTTAATTAGACTAAAATGAAAAATCAGGAGAACATTGATTTAAGGCTTTTTTCTGTAGGTTAGACACACTGAGCAGAAAACCTCACTGGGTTCTTTCCACTCAGGACACCATCACTAAACAATGCTTCTGCAAAGCCACCAGCTGTGTGGTGTCTCCACCCACAAACTCATTTTACATTTCACTCATCTAAAGTAAAGTTACCAGCACATTGGTAGCACCACTAACAGTGTCTGTAACAGTTTTTTTCCCCATGGCATCATGCTGTTAAACAACAGCAATGGAATTAATATTCCCTATAATATCTCTTACATTATTAACATAATATTCTGACCATTTGTACAAAATGTCTGTGCAATAAGTAACATACCCACATTATTTAGTTATTTTTATTTTGTATACCACTCAGTGCATTTTATATATATATATATATATATATATATATATATATATATATATATATATATATATATATATATATATATATATATATATATATATATATGTCATAGTCTGTACATGTTCATAGCTTGTATATTTCATATTTATATCTGCTCATAGTATGTACGTGTTCATAGTTTGTATATTTCTTATTATATCTGCTCAAAGTCTGTACATGTTCATAGCTGTATATTTCATATTTATAATCTGTTTATAGTCTGTACATTCATATTTGTATATTCTACTCAACAAATTACCACTTTGTAATGTATATATTTATATATCTGGTAAAGCACTTCTGGATGGATGCAAACTGCATTTCGTTGTTTATAATGAGCAATGACAATAAAGTTGAATTCTATTCTATTCTATTCTATTCTATTCTATTATCTCAGGGCTTCACGGTGGCTTAGTGGTTAGCACGTTGGCCTCTCAGCGCTAGGGATTCCCGGTTCGAATCCCAATCTGGGTGGAGTTTCCATGTTCTCCCCATGTCCACGTTTCCTCCGGGTTCTCCGGTTTCCTCCCACAGTCCAAAAACATGGATCAAGGTCAATTCAATTCTATAAATTACCCCATATAGAGTGTGTTTGTGGGAGTGAGTGAGATGGATCTCTTATCTCACCGTTTTTATACAAAACCCTTAACATCTTACTCCTTTAACGTTTTACCTTATATATGTAAATATTATAAACTTGCATCTTTTTATTTCAACGTGTTTTCTAACACATACATAGTTCTTTAATGTCAGCTGATGCATAAGTAACAGCTCGAGACATTTCTAATTACCGTCTTGTGTAGTTGTGGACATGCCAAATGAAACACTGATATTCTGTGTTGGACCTTAAAAGAATGTTGTATTGTTTGGCTTTATACCTGTATTCTATAGAATGAAACAAAATGATAAACTGCTATTAAACATATAAAAGAAGAACCTACATTTATTAATACTGCATTTTAGACCTAAAGAATGATCTGACCATGCAAGAACAGATGAGACCTCTCCCACCCTATTCAGTGCCTTTCCAACTTATCAAAGGCATCTAACAATATCATTGTCTCCTGTAGTATAGCTATCAAGCTCAGCAATGCCAGTTATGCCAGCGTTCCCCTCCAGCTGAATGTGTTCAATCATCCATCAACACGTTGCTATGATCTTTTGACCCAAAATGCCATCGTTCACTGTGCAGTCACCCAGTCGATCCCTTCACATTCCAACTGATTTAGCCCTGCCTATAAAGGAAGAGGTCAGAGAAAACAAACTAACTGCAACAAACTGCAGACTAGGTTTTTTTTTTTAAAGGATGTTAAAAAAAAGCTTATAGAGCAGTGCAGCTTTATGGAGTTCCTATCACAAGAGTCATTAAACTATTCTGAATTTCATCTTTGGTAACATGCTTTTAATGTTTGAGATTAAATTAGATTATGTTAGGATTAGATTAAATAAAATTTTATTGATCCCTTTGGGAGGGCTCCCTCAGGGAAACTGAGATTCCAGTAGCATCATAACAGTGCACACAGAAAATAGAGAAGGGATATGTACATAATAATAGAAATAGAAAGATAATGTGTAAATATATTATACAAAATCTCTATATGTGTAGAATATATAAAAAGGCTCCCAAAAAAATACACTGCAAAAAATGAAACCTTAAGAAGTCAGAAAATCTTTAAAAAGTGTAACAAATTAAATTTTTTTGACTAGATTTCTAAGTAAGATCATCTAAGTTTTTAGAAAAGTATTCCTATTTAAATAAATCTCAAAAAGATAAATTTACTCGCTATATTGGCAGATAATTTTACTTGGTTCATGTAAATATTTACTTGTTTTATGTTTACTTTTAATTGACATGAATTTTTTGCAGTGTAGAAAGAAATGAACATTATAAAGTCTTGTTTGAATTCTTTTTAGGAAGAACTGTAATGTATTAACTGTGAACACTGACCTTTACTTTCTACTTTTAAGTGATATCTAAGTAAGAGTTGTATGTTTTGTGAGGTCGTTATCGGAAGGGTGAGTATTGTGCATATTTTGCATATTTAGATCCTTTTGTACATGTGTCTTCACAGATGCACCTACAGTCAAATTACCATTTACACTTTAGCCTGTGGAAAGCAGGACTCTGAAGGAACACCTAATATTACAACAAAAGCCTTGAAGTTCATACATAGAACCTTGTCCATCTTGCCTGGGAATTTAACACAGGCTCAGCTTCTTTAAAGACAAATGCTCTAACCAATACTTAAATTGTATTGATCCTGAAAGCTAGATCACTTGATGACCACTGTGTCATTTTTGCAGACAGAACTTACAGACATGCTTTTAGAAAAGATGCTTTTAGAAAATCAAGATGTAATTTGCCTGTTTTTGTAAAGCTTTACTTTTCGGAGGAAACATTTTAGAGGAGAAAGCTCAACTCCATCTGAACATCTTTTGTGAACATCTTAAGTGAAACTGAAATTGTGAGCTAGAACAAACTCAGTATCTGAGTTCTATCCATTATCTTTCACTTTATCCCCATGCCCATCAATGAGAGAACGTTTCAGGCGCTGGGCAGATAGGGCACCCAGGACAGGGCGCCAATCTATCACTGGTCACAAACTCACTCACACACACACACTTTGTATGGGGCAATTTAGAGAATTCACTTGACCTTGATCCATGTTTTTGGACTGTGGGTGGAAACCGGAGAACCCGGAGGAAACCCACGCGGACACGGGGAGAACATGGAAACTCCCAGCTTGAGATTCGAACAGGGAATCCCTAGCGCTGAGAGCAGAACATGCTAAGCACTAAGCCACCATGCCGCCCTAGTATCTGAGTTAAGAATGTGAATTTAACTGAATAAGAAATTTCCTAAAGATATATTACAGTTAGAGTGGCATGGTGGCTTAATAGTTAGCACGGTTGCCTCTCAGCCCTGGGGATCCAGGTTCGAATCCCAATCTGGGTGGAGTTTCCGTGTTCTCTCAGTGTTCGCGTGGGTTTCCTTCCACAAAACATAGAATTAAGGTAAATTGGCACGACGCACTGTCCTGGGTGTATCTGCCGATCTACCCTGGATATGAAACCCCCCGCGACCTTAGTCCTGAGTATATAATTATGTGGAAGTTAATGAGCTAAGATATTACATATAATTATATGAAAACAACAAGGGAATGGGATCTAGGTGAAGTGTGATAAAGCAGACTCCCACATTTGTTTGTGGATTAAAATCAGTTTAAATTTAACCAAAATTGCATTATACAGAAGATGCTGACATGCTTACAGATGTCTACATCAGGTAGAATTATTTAAAGATTTAAAAATTCACTCTGCAATTCTACCTAGCGATAGATTGGCATCCTGTCCTGGGTGTATCTGCCCAGCGCCCGAGACGGTCTCCCGTGGATGGGCATGGGGAACCCCCCCCTCGACCCTAAGAGTGGATGAAGCGGAAGATAATGGATGGACTCTGCAAGTCCTGTAATATTCAATAATTATCTGTTAATACCTGTGACTAAAACTGATTTTTACTCTTTAAGTCATTCATTTTTTCATTATCTTCTGCTTTTATCCTCTATTAGGGTCGCGGGGGGGTTCCCCATGCCCATCCAGGGGAGAACATTTCGGGCAGATACACACAGGGCTGGGCAGATACACCCAGGACAGGGCGCCAATCCATCGCTGGGCACACACTCACTCACACAGACACACCCTATATGGGGCAATTTGGAGAACTCAATTGAATTGATCCATGTTTTTGGACTGTGGGAGGAAACCGAAGAACCCGGAGGAAACCCACATGGACACGGGGAGAACATGGAAACTCCACCCAGATGGGGATTCGAACCAGGAATCCCTAGTGCTGAGAGGAGAACATGCTAACCATAAAATGAACATACCATTTGGGATAAAATCTATATAAAAGTGGTTTCCATGGTAACAAAAAAGATTTGAATGAAATTTGCTTTATGTCTGCAATACAGCCTAAAACTTCAGTATTTTACATATAAAGGTCTAATTTTGGATGAATAGTCAATTCAATAAGTTGATGCTTTTTTTTTACCTTTTTATTTTCTGTACTGCATAACGTTGACTCTGTCTTATGACTCAGATTAGTATGCAAACAGTTGTATGGTCTGATGTGACTTACTTTTGGAAACTGAGCCTGAGGCAGGAATGTGTTTTTTTTAACATCAGGTGACATCAGGACACATAGACTATGGCTGGTAACACTGGGTGAAGCGTTATTTGGATTTCACAATAGAGCTGGCTCTTGTGGAAGGCACACCAAAACAGTTATTACGCTTTGAGATCATGGGAATGCCCTTGACGCAGCTGCATGGCAGACCACACAGGCAAAACTACAGACATCCTTCAACCCTACAGGGCCAGTCTCACACCCTGCGCGCACCACATAATTGCTGACCTTCTGTAAAGAAATTTGCTTGCCCTGTAATCCTTAGTATATAAAATCCAAACTCTACCAAAGCAATCTGTCTGAGAAAATAATTGTTTATTAGCTTAAGCCAATTGAACTAATGACATGAGCAGGCCTTGAGGAAAAGAGCTGCATTTGCTTTTTTAGGCTGGGTTAATTTCAATACATATTGACAAGGCTGCACACACACAAAAAGAATAATTAAAATGGAGACTGGATTGTTCCCAGGGCTTTTGTTAAACTCCAAAGCTCAATTCTTGCATTATTGTCTGTGGTCCTTTGATTCTTTTCCACCTCTAAAAAACAGTTAGTTTTTTTTTTTTTCCAAACAAGATGAGCAACAATTACAAGCCAACAAGACAGGTGAATACTAAAATATATCCATCCATTCATTATCTCCCGCTTTATCCTCTATTAGGGCCACGGGGGGGGTTCCCCATGCCCATCCAGGGGAGAACGTTTCGGGCGCTGGGCAGATACACCCAGGACAGGGCGCCAATCTATCACTGGATACAATTACTCACACAGACACACTCCATATGGGGCAATTTAGAGAACTCAATTGACTTGATCCATGTTTTTGGACTGTGGGAGGAAACCCACGCATACACGGGGAGAACTCCACCCAGATGGGGATTCAAACCAGGAATCCCTAGCGCTGAGAGGCGAACGTGCTGACCACAAAGCCACCGTGCCGCCCACTATAATATATATATATATATATATATAT
This sequence comes from Corydoras sp. C115, assembly GCA_019802505.1. Classification (NCBI taxonomy): domain Eukaryota; kingdom Metazoa; phylum Chordata; class Actinopteri; order Siluriformes; family Callichthyidae; genus Corydoras; species Corydoras sp. C115. The sequence continues at coordinate 111,504 of JAFMOC010000085.1, read as the reverse complement.
ATATATATATATATATATATATATATATATATATATATATATATATAGATAGATAGATATTTATTTATTTATATATATATATATATATATATATATATATATATATATATATATATATACACACACACACACACACACACACACACACACACACACGGATAGGTCCGTTCTTTATATCTGATTGGCTGAGCCGTTTTTCCAAACATGACATTATTGTCAATGATGCACACCTCTGTTTGCTTCACATTTGTATCAATGTGTGTATAACAATACATTATTTTAAATCATAAAATACAATAATATAATATAAAAATATATATATAAAATATTTAATATAATATAAACAGTGGGCTGATTCCCAATAAGCACTAAGCCTATACAGTAGGTCCTGGTTACACTTGCAATCATAAAGTTAACCCACTGTGCTGATGCACATTTGTAGTGAGTGTTTATACATGTAGACAGGTTTGAGGTTCGGGAGCGGAGAAAGTGTACTGACCTTTTTCGGGACACTGTCGAGTGTCTCAGGCCTGCTGATATCAAAACAGATGAGGACTGCATCCGAGTCTGGATATGCCAGCGGGCGCACATTATCGTAGTAAGAGGAACCTACACACACACACACACACACACATATTAACAGTAATCATATAAAGCTTAATAAATGCTTAGGAATCCGAAACATTTGTCTAAAATGAACCCTACTGTTGCAGCTCATTTAAAATAACACATAAAAATGTGAATTTGTGTTTATAATTATTAGCATTTTTTTATTTTAACTGACAAACTGCATTGTTTTTTTGTTTTTTTTTAAACTAAGTTTTAAATGTAATGCTTGCAACATACTTATAATAAGCTGGCACAGATGCATTTTTACGTTGTTTCATAATCCTTCCATTTGCCAGTAGATTTTACACATTCGTACTTGTAGATTCCACAATTTGGCCAAACCTAAACTACAATAATAATTTTAAATATTTTCATTTATTGGCTTTTTTTCTGATTTTATTAATTATAAATTATAAAATTTAAAATAAATTTTAAATCTTTGGAGGTTGTTACAATAGTAGAATTGTATGAATATTTGTCTTTATATTGGGTAGTTTAAAGTTTATGATTTGTAGTTTCCAGTGCAAGAATCTTCCATGATTGTGACCGAGCTTGTGTGAACATTCTATAATTCAGAACTGCTGCTTACACCATGATACTCTCCCAAAAGTATTTATTTACTAATTAGGAAAAATGAAAGAACTCTACATAAGACACTTCAAAAATTATGGGGGGAAATTGTGTAAACTTTGAAAATGATAATCTATTATAAAAGTCTTCTCTGGGGCACTTCTGAGCACTCATGTCCCACAGTTTGAATTCAAATAGTTAAACCCTCTGATCCAAACTGAAGGCTCAGATCCAAATCCCCATCAAGCCTGACATGTTCTTCAAGAACCCTTTGCAGACAGCTTTTAAAGGACTGGCTTTTCCATGACTGTGAAATGAGAAGTTGGCCTTGAGTCAGAGATTAAACCATGTGCTGAAACACAAGTACAAGTGCAGCATATAACACCTGCTGTTAACAAGTGGCTCTGTGCTGTAGTGTAAGATAGTGTCAGTGAGGTTTATACTCATAAGCAACTGTTTCAAACATATTCATATAGCACCCTGGGAAAAGCAGTCATATGCTGTAGTGCAGTGCTATATCTCTGTGCTGTGCTTCTGGTTTTAAGACTTTGTGGGTATATCAATATCATTCCCAATCACAAAAAAATACTTTTTATGAGCATATTTTTATTTACAGATGCTTAATGTTTCAGAGTTTTATTTTTTGCTATTTTGCTGACCATACATTAATAACACCAATGACGGCTGAAACAAAACACAAAGCCTCACGCAGTAAGTGTACTGAGCAAGAGGTCATTGTTATTCCAGCTCCAAACGAAATGATTAAGATGGATGAAGTGAAAGCTAGCGTAAAGGATGGAAGGTGATAATGGTTATTAGCACTGCAGCAATATGACATCTTAGGAGAGGTGGGAAGGACAAAGAAAAAGATAGAGTGGGAGGAAAGGAAACACATAAGGTGACTTTTTGCATGCAAATATATATATACATACAATACCAGTCAAAAGTTTGAACACACCTTCTTTTTGCTCCACTTGTTCATTTTCTCGGTTGCACTGTAAAAGATGGACTTTGTAGTTCTACAATTCCAGACTGTAGTCCATCTGGTTGTGGACTAGAATGTATACTGTGTACGCCCCTTTACTCTGTTCTAATGGTCAGGACCCCAATAGTAGCACCACAGAGCAGGTATTATTTGGTTGGTGCGTTATTCCTATCCCAGCAGTATCACTGAGGTGTTTAAATGAAACTACAACAATAAGTAAGCACTAAAACCCCCTCACCACATCAGTGTCACTGCAGAACTGAACAATACACCACCCAAACTATACCTGTTCTGAGAGGGTCCTGACCAACAGAGAACCAACAGGGGACTAACAAGAAAAGAATACAGATGGACTACAGTCTGTAATTGTATTACAGTGGTAAATGGAGAAAATAGACAAGAAGGGATGTGTCTACACTCTATATGTGTGTGTGTGTGTGTATATATATATATATATATATATATATATATATATATATATATATATATATATATATGTATATATATGCACACACAAATATAATATATAAATATATATAAATATATATATATATATATATATATATACATATATATATATATATATATATATATATATTATGTATATGTATGTGTATATGTATATATATATATATATATATATATATATATATATATATATATATATAAAAAAAAAAATGGTAAAAAAAAAATGCTTTCTGTTGAAGTTGATTCATATATTTCTTATACTGTCGCACATTATCTCAAAACATTATTGATTTTTATTATTGTATTTTTTTTTTTTCATTCTTACCATATGCATCACATTTACCTCTGTCTGTGGAAATTGCACTTACTAGCTAGTCTTAATAATTAGCTAGCTTCTCTTTGCTGGTTTGTATTTCTCTGTTTCTTAGCAACTCCATCCTCAGTTTTCATAAGCATTTATTAAGTTAACATTTACAGCTTTATTTAAATGCATCACATGTACCAACAATGTACATATTTCAAATACAGTCAATCTAATTGTGTGTTTGTAACTACATTAGAATCTACAGTCAATTTTAGCATAAACTGACATGATTTGTAAAAAAAAAAGACACACACACACAGACTCCCTCTCTTCAGTGTGTGTGCTACACATTCAGTCGTGACCAACCCTTGGGTACACTGCAGGCCAGTTTACAATGATTCCTATCCATAATGTTTCATGGTAAAGGTTTGTGTGGGTGAGGTCACCAAGTCTTTACTCAATTGTCAATCAGGGGTAATTAGCATTACCAATTCAACCAATGAGCATGTCTTTGGAATGTGGAAGGAAATGCCTTCCAAGAGACTTCCACTTACTAAAATAAAGGTGTTAACTATACTTAGCAAGCTGCAAGTACATTTTAATCCTGCTCTAGAAGCCTGTAAGATAAATCTAAATAGAAGAAATAGGAAATGTTTTTCCCAGTATTGACTTCTGTTTATAATTCAGGTAAGAGTCTTCAGAATTCATTTCATGTTCCCTGGTAAATCATATATATTTATTTATTTATTTGACCTAGAACAAGTCATAGAAGGACTTACTGTTTATTATTAAGGAATATGCTTCTACCTTGTATTTCTTTAAATGGCACAAGCATCTAAACTTTGGGATTATCTCATAATTTTAAGGTGTTTTCAATCAATGGGATCATAATCAGGTGTTAATGGGCACCCTGTTTAAAAAAAACAGCACTAAAGTCTAATCTTTACAACAAATGTTTGTGAAAGTGGAAGCCTTCTGAGAACCTTAATTTCTCAGGGAATTATTGCATTGCAAGGAGAAGGCTGTTGCCCTTTAACAAGAACATTGCTACATATTTGCACTTTACTAAAGATCACGTGAACAAGCCAAAAGGTTGCGCTATGTGGATGGATGAGTTCAAAATAGGTATTTCTGGTTTAAATGTGAAGCATTATGGTTAAAGATGTGTCATGTTTTTACTGTGCATCTGTGTTTTCTTTACCAGAACATGAATTCTTTGTTTGGATACACTTTATCCATGAATACCTCCAGCTGCTCCTAATCTCGGTCTGTGTGATGAGGTGTTTTTGTGACTCATTCTGTTTTATTTTGGTCATGTTTTTCATTTGCATCATCTAAGGACTCTGTTGTCATTCACAGAACATCAACCTAGTCACCTCTTTAGCTTACAGATTTTGCATGATCACAACTACGAGCATCTTTTCACAATAAATTGAGTGCATAAAATCCTGCTGCCCCGTGTCTGTTAGAGTAAATATTTATTCACTGGCACCTCCAGGTCAGTGCTGCTAATGAAGTGCTGTCCTGCTGAGTGTGCGTGCCTCTGCAAAATGCTGTACATTTACATACTGTAAATTCACAAACATGGAAGTGATCGGTTTGGAAGCAGTATGTACATACTCGCACCTCATCAGTACAACACAGCATGAGCAAGCAAAATGTCATTTAGGAAGCATGTTTGTGAGTGCACTATAACGCACTGAGCTATAAGCACAAACATGCGGGTCTGATTAGCTTAATCACAGTAATCAAAATAAAGTGCCCTTGAGGTTGTGCCAATATATTACCATCGAAATAACTTACAGCTTTGCTTCCTTCTAATATTTCAGAAGTTTCGTTTTTTATATATAATACTCATTTAGTCAAATATAATGAACTGACAAAATGTTGTACAAATAATTTATATTATTTTCTTATTTAATTCAGAAATATACAGCATAAATCAAACAATTTTCCACTATTTTCCATGTTCTTAGTTGCACTTACTGTAAAGATGAACTTTGCAGTTTACTGTGTGCGTCCCCTTTGCTCTGTTCTAATGGTCAGGACTCCAATAGTACCACCACAGAGCAGAGATTATTTGGCTGGTGCATTATTCCTATCCCAGCAGTTTCACTGAGGTGTTTAAACAAAACTTTAGCAGCACTGCTGCTAATATTATTCATTCATTATCTCCCGCTTTATCCACTATTAGGGTCGCGGTGGGGTTCCCCATGCCCATCCAGGGGAGAATGTCTTGGGCGCTGGGCAGATAGACCCAGGACAGGGTGCCAATCCATCGCTGGGCACACACTCACTCACACAGACACACTCTATATGGGGCAATTTAGAGAATTCAATTGACTTGATCCATGTTTTTGGACTGTGGGAGGAAACCGGAGAACCCGGAGGAAACCCACGCAGACACGGGGAGAACATGGAAACTCCACCCAGATGGGGGGGAATTTCAATACATATTGACAAGGCTGCACACACACACAAAAAGAATAATTAAAATGGAGACTGGATTGTTCCCAGGGCTTTTGTTAAACTCCAAAGCTTAATTCTTGCATTATTGTCTGTGGTCCTTTGATTCTTTTCCACCTCTAAAAAACAGTTTATTTTTTTCCAAACAAGATGAGCAACAATTACAAGCCAACAAGACAGGTGAATACTAAAATATATCCATCCATCCATTATCTTCCGCTTTATCCTCTACTAGGGTCGCGGGGGGGTTCCCCATGCCCATCCAGGGGAGAATGTCTCGGGCGCTGGGCAGATACGCCCCGGACAGGGCGCCAATCCATCGCTGGGCACACACTCACTCACACACACATACAAACACACTCCATATGGGGCAATTTTGAGAGTTCAATTGAATTGATCCATGTTTTTGGACTGTGGGAGGGAACCGGAGAACCCGGAGGAAACCCACGCAGACACGGGGATAACTCCACCCAGACGGGATTCAAACCGGGAATCCCTAGCGCTGAGAGGCGAACGTGCTAACCACTAAGCCACCGTGCTGCCATCTGCTAATATTAGTAAATATTAAATAAACTAATATTAGTATTAACTGACTAATAGAGAACTAGAAACCAACAGGGGACTAATAGAAAAAGAAAAAAGATATACTACAATCTGTAATTGTAAAACTACAAAGTATGTATATGGTTACTCCATCTATGTGGAGAAAATAGGCAATGGAGCAAATGATTGGTACTGTATCAGGTCAGTGTTCTTTTACAACGTGGACTTAATAAGAAATACCAAGTTGTGATGGGGAAGTGTTAAAATATGTTAAATAAATTTAGATGCAGAGGAGACATTTTCTAATAACAATTCTACTTAAAAATAAATTATACAAAGTAAACCTGAAAATCTACAAAAATCTGAATAATCAGTATGTTTCACAGGATGACTTTGCTCTCATAGTTCTGACATTCCGTTTATAAAACAGCACACATACACGCACACACTGGGACTTCATTAGCATGCGACATAATCGCTTGCTAATTGTTGGCCTGATTCTCCAGATGGTCAGCACAGTCAGATACACACACACACACACTTAAATGTGCATATATGATAAAACAAACAAAAACCTTTTCATTCCATCTGTGTGTTCTTGGCTATGTTCTTAACCTGAATTTCCACTAAATTAGAATGACACCAGTCAAATCTCTACCAGAGCTATTTCAATTATACAATTAAATAAAGTATTCATTCATGTAGTTACTAAGATGTTTATCCAAATGAGGTTTGATGGGTAATGCAGAGTGCCGTTTTAGAAGTCATAGGGCAAAAGGCGGGAAATCATCCAGGACAGGTCAGCAGTTAATCATACTTAGAAAGAACTTATTAAAGTTCACTCAAAAAGAATTCAATTAAGTTAAAGCTTATAGGCTTGTATCTTCTCATCCCAATATCTTCCACTTAATCCTCTACTAGGGTCACAGGAGGCGGTTCCCCATGCCCACTCAGGGGAGTATGTGGGCTGATGCGGTAGGCAGGTACACCCAGTACAAGGCACCTATCCATTGCTGGGTGGGCACTCACTCACATGCACACTATATAGAGGCAATTTCATCCATCCATTATCTTCTGCTTTATCCTCTACTAGGTTTGCGGGGGGGTTCCCCATGCCCATCCAGGTGAGAACGTTTCAGGCACTGGGCAGATACACCCAAGACAGGGTGCAAATCTATTGCTGGGCGCACACACTCACACAAACACACTCTCTACAAACTATACATGGTGCAATTTGGAGAATTCAGTTGACTTGTTCCATGTTTTTGGACTGTGGGAGGAAACCAGAGAACCCGGAGGAAACCCACGCGGACACAGTGAGAACGTTAAAACCCCACCCAGATTAGGATTCGAACCGGGAATCCCTAGTGTTGAGAGGTGAACGTGCTAAGCACTAAGCCTAGAGGCAATTTAGAGCAGCTAATTCACATTGGGCTGTATGAGGAAAATCCATGTAGACACGGGAAGAACATGGCAACTCCACTCAGATCAGGATTCAAACCTGGATCCTTATTGTTGAGAGGTTGACATGCGAACCACTAAGTCCTGGCATGTCTTTGCTTACAGAAATACGTTAATAAAAAATCGTTCTCAAATGGGTTGTCCAGTATTTGCAGAAAATTGCATTAAAATGAATCTTTTAATGAACATTACATTTACATTGTCATTTAGCAGACGCTTTTATCCAAAGCGACTTACAAATGAGAACACCACAAGTCAGAAGCCATGGAGAAAATCAACTATACTGTAAATTCATCAAACCTGATTGCTATTCGCTGCTGCTGCGGCCCCTCCCCCCCCCCCCCCCTTTTTTTTTTTCTTCTACAACAGGTATTTGTTAAAGAGATGTGTCTTCAGTAGTTTCTTAAAGCTGTTTAGTGACTCTGCCTTACGGACAGAGTTGGGAAGATCGTTCCACCATTTTGCAGTGGTGAACGCCACGGAGCGAGAATCAGCTCTTCGGTGAGGTGGAATCGCCAGGCAGCAATCATCACTGGAGCGAAGTGAACAAGTCGGAGTGTATTTTGAAAAGATAGAGTGAAGGTAGGAGGGGGAAGATCCAGAAATGGTTCTGTAGGCCAGAGTCAGTGACTTGTACTGAATGCGAGCAGCTACAGGAAGCCAATGGAGGGAAGTGAGTAATGGAGTGACGTGAGTTCGCTTGGGCTGGTTAAACACTAGTCGGGCTGAACATGTTATATTATCAACTATAATTACACCTAACGTGTATTAAATAAGTCCAGAATGTTTTCATTATTAAGACCATAGACAACAGTCTCCTTAAAACCACCAGTTACAAAATTATTTTGACAGTCATGGACCATCTTTAAGACATCAGTGATGACATCAGACATGGCTGACACACAACAATGTGCTGTTATATGTGCATGTGCTATAGCAAATAAATAAGGTTTTAAAACCATAATGGCAACAATTATTTAAAAATTGATTTTGGTCATCCTATTGGGGATTTAAAATAGATATCAAGCATTTAATATTATACACAGTTTAGAAAAAAAAAACCACATGCAGTGTTTACTGTGCATCTATAAAATGAACCAAAATTAAAATGCCATTTAGAAATATACTCATGTAAAGAACGTTTGTAAATTGTCTAGACAGCTGTGCGACAATATGGAAGGGAGTGAAGGAGTTTTCCTGATGTCTCTTGTCTCACCACGTCTTTACCTTCAGATAAAGACCCCAGTAGTCTCACATCTATCTCTTTTAAAATTTAAGCAGTTATCTGGCTTCTCCCCTCCATCACAAGACAGCTATACATCGGGGATGGTAAAGACGATCGCATGCTTCCTCTGAGGCATGTTCTGTTTGCTGAGAGATGTTTCTACAGAGTGCAGCCCATGGGGTGATGCAACACACTTGAAGGAAAGCGCTCACACCCAGTTCTGTATTTCCGAGCTCACAGATGCGCCCCTGTGACTGATGGGGAGACATCATGTGCCACAGATCTCTGGATGATAAAGCCGAAACTTTTCAGCAGCAAAAGCTTTCACTTGAAAGTTGAACAGCTTAAGACATCAATTAAAGTCAGAGAACTGAGGTCTCCTTATGTGTTTGAGCGAGCATACAGAAACAATAAGCATCTTTGTGCACAGCTAAAGCATAGAATTGTCCTAAAATATCTTTGAATGCTCTTGTGTTTACATAATGTTCTACTGGAACTAATTATAAGAAAGTGAAAAATATATATTTAAAGCATTTAGTTGATTCCCCTGCATTGAAAACATAAAATTCAAGAAAGTTAGTGTTAAAAGGCATGAGTGTGTTGCAGTTTGATACTGTGTGCTTTATTATAATTTTTAGGATTTAATAGAATTGCAAGTGAAACTGTTCCTTTTTACTTATTGGCACCCTGCCGAGAACTACTTATTGCTTATTCTTTATCTTTTTAAACTAAATGCTGTGTAAATTAAATGCTTTAAAAAACTAGTTTTTAAAGAACTCATAAACTCATGATGTGTGCAACAGTTGCTGATACATCTTTGTTTAGTACTTTATGCAGCCACTCTTTTGCAAATGTATCAGTTCAGTCTCTTGATGTGAGGATCAAGGCAGACGGCAGAGGATCCAAGACCTTACATCAAAACAGAGACTTTATAGAATCTCAACATTCTTAAGCTACACTATATGTATTTTTATTACAACACTTTTGAAATGTTGAAGTGCTTGGCATCCCTACTTAGCAACGGAGCTTTGAGACATTTGGAGATGCTGCAGGATTTGTTTTAACCTGAAAAAGCAGGGACTGGATTTTAGAAAACACACATTTCCTAGACACCGACTTTTACTTTCTGACTGGGTCTTATCACCCACAATTCACCTTCCTCTAAGTCTCCCTCTAATTTATTCGGTTGCTGGGTTTTTTTGTAACTAAGCAACTATGAGCAGAGTACACATCTGCATCCTGTTTCACCGGCATGCGCATGTCCAGTGTTTGTTCTACAGGTAGTCTAAATTAGAATCGAAAACCGAATGCAGATTGCATTTACATTACATTTAGTCATTTAGCAGATTGTCTTATGAAAATGAAACTATTGGTGTGGATGTAGCTTTAGTGCAATGCTGGATTCTGTACTCATCTCACTAGTACTAAAAGCCTTACATCACAGACCCACCACAATGCTTTATAGTAGGGATCGGGTAGTTTTCTTAAGTCTGTGTGTAAGCATGCCAAACTCCAACTTGATGTTGATTTCTAAAACTTCTGTTTTGGTCTCATTTCATAATAGAACATGTTCTTACAAAATGGTCCAATTGGCATTGTTGGCTATAAAATACTTGTTGGGGACAGTCATAGGCTTGTGGTTAAGGAACTAGCTTCGTTGCCCTTGAGGGATTTTTTTTAAACAGTAATTATAAGCCACCTACATGAATAATGATTCCACATCTGCTAAAAATGCAAACACTGAAGAGCTTCTTTCTACCTCATTACTGCATTTTAAAGTAGAAATACTATTAATTCTTGAAGATGCATCCTTCAACATTTGTTTTTCTTTTATTTTTCTTTCTTTAAAATCGTGTGTAAAGCGTCCTTGGGTATTAAAAAGGCTTATATAAGTCCAACCTATTATTATTATTATTAAAAGTTTAAAGAACTATAAAAGGCTGTTTTTGCCCCAAAACAATCTACATACATTCTTGAGTAGAACCTTAATTCTTAAATCTAGATTTGATGTCATGATTTTATGAAGACTACATAATCAAATGTTCCCGTTTCCAGGACCCCCCCCCCAGGTTTGTGGGTGTGATAGCATAGTGGTTAGGCTGTTGGGTTATGAAGTTACCAATGTGGGCCCTTGAGCACCCTTATTGCTCCAGGGGTGTTGTATTGTGGCTTGTGCGCTGACCCCAACCATCAATTGGGGTACTTGAGTCACTTTGGATAAAAGCATCTGCTAAATGTATTTACTTAGTTCTTAATAATTTTCAGACAAAAAAAATTGTTGTTAGGAGCATTGACATTTTGCAGCTTTGAGTTTGACTGATTCATTATTGATCTGTTTGTTTAGGAGTATATGAAGCTGATTTTCATTAGGCAGACATCCAGACTCTAAAACATTCAGAACTGCTGTATGTTATAGCTGCTGTGATCCTTAGCGATTTTCTGACCGCGAGCGACACGTATCTCACTGTGTGGGGTCAGTTTAGACATATCCTCCTCCAGGCAAAGTTATTTACATTGCGAGTTGCTTAAAAGTTATCCTGACGGGACATTTTAGCTGTTTTCTCATAGTCGTATTCTATTCTGGAAATTTCAGCAAGAGATTAGAGAAATATAATCAGGTCATGATGATATTCTGGTTTTTAATCCACTGAACCTATGGAATGTCTTTAATAAAAAATAAGCAATAAAAAGGATAAGCAATAATGAAAGCTTCATGTTCAAGTTACATGTTTGTTTATATAATGCTCACTAAGGAGAAAGAAGGCTAGAGTAAAAATAATAAAATTCATTAATTTGTAAATAATAATTATTTAAAAAAAAAGGTATTTGATGTATCAGGGTACTGTGTACCAAAATTCTAAATTAAAACTTCTCGTTTGGTCTCATTTTTTAAATAGAACATGTTTTTACAAAATGGTCTAATTGTTTGAGGCCCAAAATTTGTGGAAGGTACTGTTGTGTTACTGTTATTAATTTAGTATCATTATTTAATTTTTCTGTCCTTATTTACATAATATTTACATTTTACATTTACATTTAGTCATTTAGCGACTTACAAATGAGAACGTCACAAATATTTATCTTTTTGGTATGATCATGTATTTTTAGATGTATTTATGACTATTACCAGTCAGTTACAAAAATGTCTATTACATTGTGTATTATAATACTTATAATGTCTGATTTCTATCAAAATAAGGGTAACGAGACCTACCGCCTATGGATTTTTGTAAAAGCCATAGCAATTTTTTTTTCTATTTTATTTACATTAGAAAGAATCCATAACCACTAAACCACCCAATTACACATTTGGCTTGTAAACCCATAATGGTGGTCTGCTACTGTTCAGGACCACTTGGTCCAGACTAGTTCATAGTCTATTTGTTATTCTTTTTTGTTTTTTTAAGGGGACACCATTCCCAAGACCCAGAGCAGAAAGATTTATAACCTAGCAGGCAACACTGGCAGGAATCACGGTACATTCCCTATAGACCACAGGCGACTGAGAAAGCATTTTCCCACGAAACCATAAAAAAAGGAACATGCATAAAAAGGGACCAAAGCGACATTATTACAGAGTGAGAGAAAACCCCACTGGCTTTAAAGGTGATTTTTCTATACAACAGTCCCTGGGGCAAATGAGTGTGTAACCCTCTGATTTAACAAACAACAGTGCCAAAATCTTTTTTGACAAACCAATTCATGTATAGGCAATGGACTGAGCTGCTGTAACAATGGGTCTACCCCATGCTACTGTTATAAACAAATCAGCATGCTGTCACAAATCCGTGCTTGTGGGGACCTACATAAATCTGAGGTTCTGCATTGACAGAAACGGAAAATGTTTTGTTTGATGTTTTAGCATTTAACTGAGCAAAAGAGAATGAAACGAAGGAATGAACAAATGCTTACACAACACTTTTAGCTCTAAACTGGGAAATATTCTCAGCAAATCCTCAGTAAGCTCTTTACAATTTATTTAGTTTAAAATCTTGGACCTTGGGACACTTTCCCACATCTCACAGCAGATATTGAAAATGTTTTTACATTAAGTCTGGTCTGTGCATAGAAGGTCATATTAAACTTCTCACACATAATAATGAAGTCTGAACATTTGCCTTCTCTAGAACATTACTATTTGCAATAGTAAATTAAAGGCTTTTTTTAAAACTAGGTCCAATTTCTAGGGCATAAAGAAGGTTGTTGAAATCTGGGATTCATTTACTAACAGACATGGACTTAAGAAACAAACTTTTGACTGGTATTTTACATAGACAATGATATGATCAGTCATAATGTAAACCATATGGACAGAATCCAGTTAAATGCATTGACTACATAACAGTAACCATAACTACAACACAGATTTGTTTTATTTAGACTGTTACAGACTGTGTGATCTCACAAATGTCTCAGTTAGAAAGTGCTCACCTGAGGTATCCCACATGTTCAGTTCAATTCGGTGCTTGTCAATCTCAAAGCTTGCAGTGTAATTCTCAAACACCGTGGGAACATAGCTCTAAAGAACAAAGATAAGAAAGCATCACTGTTAGTTGAGATATTGGAACATTCCTTACCCAAAAAAAAACTAGATTAACTCAAATACAACACAACTTTTTCCATCCATCCATCCATTATCTTCCGCTTTATCCTCTATTAGGGTCGCGGGGGGGTTCCCCGTACCCATCCAGGGGAGAACGTCTCGGGCGCTGGGCAGATACACCCAGGACAGGGCGCCAATCTATCGCTGGGCACACACTCACACAAACACACTCTATATGGGGCAATTTGGAGAATTCAATTTACCTTGATCCATGTTTTTGGACTGTGGGAGGAAACCGGAGAACCCGGAGGAATCCCACGCGGACATGGGGAGAACATGGAAACTCCACCCAGATTGGGATTCGAACCGGGAATCCCTAGTGCTGAGAGGAGAACATGCTAACCACTAAGCCACCCTGCCGCCCAACACAACTTTTTATTTATCATTTTATTTTAAGGTGTCTTGTTTTAAGACTTGAGTATTTACCAAATATATACTATTATTTTATATAGTATAGATTGGCACTTTGATCTGCCCCGCACCCAAAACGTTTTCCCATGGATGGGCATGCGGAAACCCCCATGACCCTAATAGAGGATTAAGCGGAAGCTAATGAAATGATATGAAATGTTTCCACTGCACTTGATTTCAGAGGGTCATATTTTGTACTTTATGTCCCACTATAAATTTATTCAACTGCCATTTTTGAGAGTAAAACTTTTTACAATTTCTTACTACACTGTATAGACAAAATTATTAAGACACAGCACTCAGTCAGTAAAATCAGGTGTTTCTGATTTTAAGCCCTGTTGCTGCCGGTGTGTGCGAGCATTTTAGAATATTGTTTGCTTCCAACTTTATATTAACAGTTTGGGGAGGGCTTATTTTGTCCCAGCATGACTGTGTCTCAGTGGACAAAGAAATCCGATTCATTAATGACATTGTTTATGTAGATTTTTATGTAAAAAAAAAAAAAAAAGTCTGGTTCACACAGTTCTCTGACCATCATTTAACCACCTCATTTAACCCTGATGGTATGAACTAGAATGGAGATTCAATCCAGACCTTCTCAATTTTACCATAAATATAATTCAGAATCTTAAAAAAAGGCATAAAAGCTTCTGTAATTGCAGTGTGTAGGTGTCCCAATTCTCTATGTAGAAAATAAAAGACCTTTAACAAAAGATAAATATCGGTAAATGTTATGTCATGACTGTCTGAGTAATCAAAAACAGCATGAATCAAAAACAACATTCAATAAAATCTCTGTGCATCATGTTAGAAAACCGTACTGTGAGGAGCTCAGGCAAATGTTTTTATACATTCAGATTTACCACTGAGACAATATGCAGCAGACTGATTCTCCACAAAAGGAATGGAAAATAAATGTGTAAACAAGACAATAAAACTATTGAATTTAAGACCGGGATTTTGACTTGACATGTTCTCTTGTTCACTTGACATGTTCTCTTACTGATTTCAGTGACACAGCGTTTATCTGTACCTTAGCTGGAATAAATAATTAAGCTGTAAGCTTTAGTATTAAATTACATATAAAATAGTTTATAAGCATTTCATCACACATTAAATAAAAGTTTTCAAATGCTCACTACAATCAGCACAGTGTGATATATATATATATTTTTTTACATAAATGTGACTGAAATACTGGACTTAATGGCATAGAGTAAAAAAAAACATTTCCTACTCCTTTATATTTTAAAGCTAGAGGATGCAGAATGCCTAAGAGTATAAAAATCTACAGTAGAACATGCTAGCAGAGATCCCCATGTAAACATAAACTCAAACCGCACTATTAATCCATTTAAACTTGAAGTGTTTACATAATTACAATAAAAGCTGAGTTTTAAAATAAAATGTAAGAATTTAAATGTGAAATTTAAAATTTCATTCTTACAGGAAACGTCTAACAAAAGGATAATCCTACTATGTTTTAAATGTCACTTGAGTAATTATACTGATGTCATAACATTACTGAGGTATGAATATGAGGCGGTACGAATACCTGATACAATTACTCATCCAGCACTATGTGAAAGATTTTTAACTGTTTAAATCTCAAATTATATACAAGATGAAAACTTTTTGCACCTCCAAGGCAACAATTTAGAAGTTAAAATGTTACTTAACTTGAAGAGGATATATTGAGTAAATGAACTCTGTGCAAAGTATGGTAGAATAGATAAAGGAACCAGCTAGAGAAATTTAAACCGAAACTTGATGTCTGAACATCTCTCTCCAGACCCCACCTTCAGAATTAGACATATTTAAAAGGGTTGCCAGAAATAAGCCTCTGTAGCAGGGATAACCACATTAAGTACAGACAGCCTGCTAGCTGTTACTACAGCTTTCAATTCTATAGATAGAGGGGAACAAAATGAAGCTTTTTGGCATATAGAACCAGAGGATACATTATACACAGACACAAAAAAAAGTCATTTAAAGCAAGGTGGTGGATTTACGATGTTACAAGTCATACTATCACAGACACACAATAAATAAGAGAATAAATAAATAAAACCTAAACATCTAAGCCAGAAGGCCTTTGACTATGTTCTATCTTCCCATTAGAGACTAGTGCTGATTTTGAGATAAACTTTGAATCAATCAAAGAATCATGGTTTTGTTATATGTCTGAATTTAGGTTAAACCTGCGAGAGGAGCTGAAAGGGAAAATGGATCTGCGATTTGCATCTGAAGGATTTAAACAGGTTCTGATAAGAGACCTGCCCTTAGATCTCTGGTTATGTGTTCTTTGGTCTCATTAGACAAGACAGTGGCGGCTCTGGTGTGTGGGTGTGTGCGTGGGTGTGTTTGCCCAGTGGTCTTATTACAACAAGCTTGACATCTCATGTCACCTACTCCCAAAATAATGTTTGCTTTTGCCAACAGACAGGAATATGGTATTTAAACATTGACTTTTGCTTCTTATTGTCCACAATGTACAAAAAGGTAGAAATAACCAAGCATGTCAGCCCTCCCCTGACCCCCCCCCCCCCCCCCCCCCCCACCACCCCACCCCCCCCCACTACATTTCTATTTTAAAGAAGACTACACAACATGCAAAATAAATGAGTCTTATTAACAGTACACAAAATGTTTGTTAACATTTATTAATTCATTTTCTTTAGCAGTTAACCTGAATAAAGCTACTGAGAGGGGGAGCTCTGAAACCCATCCCAGCAATTATTGGGCAGAAGGCAAAGAATCTCCCTGAACAGGTCAACACAACATTATAGGGGTGACACACAAGAACATTAACCCACATAGTGGGTTACACCTAGTGGCAATTTAGCATAACCCATTCATCTGACTAACCAATACAGACAAAAAGAGAACATGCAACAGAAAAGTTGTTCTACCATTAGGGATGTATGTATCTGTGCACCCATAGAGCAGATCACAACATGGGATAAAAAGCCAGGGCAAACAGCTAAATCAAATATGCAAATCCCTAACAGAAACAGCCAAAAGGTAAAGACTGTACATTGGTGATGGTTTGAATGATTAAAAAACACTCATAATTCTTAAAATTGTCAGCAGGTGGCACAATAGCATTGTAGCCTCTTAGTGCTGTGGATTCAGGTTTGAATCTCAATCTGTGTATACTTTTTAGATGTTCTCTCCATGTTTGTGTAGGTTTTTTACACCCACCGTGTTTTTCCCACCGTCCAAAAACATAGATTCAAAGTGAATTGGATGCTATAATTTGCCCCTATGTCGTGTGTCTTTGTTTCTGTGTGTGTGCCCAGCAACCGATTGGCACCGCCAATCCATTCTGACTTGGCAAGTCAAGATACTGAGACGATTTTAAACGGTTCAAACAAACAAAAATCATTTTATAACTTAAATTTGAATTTTATATATGACTTCAGGTAGTTCTCGCTTGAGACACTGGTTTATCTAGATGTACATTGGATAACTAGATAACTAGATACATTGGATAACTAGGTAACTAGATGTACATGCACAAATGGATTTTGCATTTCGATGCTCATGGGTCAGGATTAGGACCATTTCCGTTGTGAAATTTGAACAAATGGAAAAACCAAAACTAACAAATATAGTAAACTAACTAAATATAGTAAAAAATGGCAGTGACTAGAGGCAAACAGGCAAACTTTAGGCAAACAGGCTACATACATACAACGAAAAAGGAAGAAACTTTAGAAAGGGTCCATAAAACGCTTCCATATTTTAAAATTAGCACCTCTGTAAACTTTGGGATGCAATATCTGGGGTTCTGAGCACCAACCTGACCGCTGAATATGGTTCTGCAGACTGATTACGCAGTGGAACTATTATTTATAAGTCCCTGTACTTGTGAGAACCAAAACTACTTGATGCGCTATGACTTTGTGGTCGGTGGGACAGAATCGTGTGACTTGCCGCTTACCTCAGGATAGCTGTCTTTAGCGAACACGTGCAGTAAAGCTGTTTTTCCGCACTCAGTGTCACCGACTACCACGATTTTACAGCGACTGATCTGTCCCTCCATCAGCGCGCGGGGAGAGAGTGGCAGTCCGAACCGCAATGCCCAACACCATGCGCTACGAGCGGCAGGACTGTCCAAACGATGCGGTCAAAAGTCCGAAAAGAATCCTTCTTGGAGCTTCGACGCTGTCCGAGAGAATAAGAGTCACTGAGAGACGGAATAAAAATCCTCTGACAGTCTATATCCCTCTGTTCCCACGGTGACGCCGCGCGCTCTCTCTCTCTCTCTCTCTCTCTCTCTCTTTCACCTCTTCAGCATTCAGTCGGGCGCGTGGCCCCCGTCACCTAATTTGCATAACCACGCCTCCTTTCCTTCAGCGCCCAATCGTTAACCCGAGCGTCCCTTTACGACTCTTTAATTCTCATTCATAACATTTTCTTTCTGGGCGAGTCGCGGGCTTAGGAAACCACGCCAAAGCCGTCCTGTTAAAGACAGGCGTTTCACACCGTCATCTCTTTTAATAAGAAAGCAAAATAGTTTTACAATTATTTTTTTTAAAACCACCCCTATATCGTGTTAAATTATCCATCCATCCATTATCTTCTGCTTTATCTATTAGGGTCGCGGTGGGGTTCCCCATGCCCATCCAGGGGAGAACGTTTTGGGCGCTAGGCAGATACACCCAGGACACACTGGGCACACAAACACACTCTATATGGGGCAATTTGAAGAATTCAATTGACTTGATCCATGTTTTTGGACTGTGGGAGGAAACCGGAGAACCCGGAGGAAACCCACGCGGACAACATGGAAACCACCCAGATGGGGATTCGAACCGGGAATCCCTAGTGCTGAGAGGCGAACGTGTTAACCACTAAGCCACCGTGCCGCCCGTGTTAAATTACTTTATCCTAAATTAATTCTGCTTGTGAAGTATAAAACTTAGCAGAAAACGGGCAATTTATCCATAGAAAACAATATTAATTCATTACCACTAATTTGTTAATTAATTGGTAATTTTTTTTAATTGTTTCATGTGTTGTCATCGATGATGAACAATTTTGCAAAGTTTCATCTTAATCGGATAACGGGAAGTGGGTGAAATAGCATTTGCAAACTTTTTACTAGACACACAGACAAACAGATGAAGCTAATACATGGGTGGTAATAATAATAATAATAATAATAATAATAATAGAAAGGCACCACTTTCACCATCAGCCAACAAAAAAAAACAGCATGTGGACATAACCACAGCTAATATGTCATCTGTTTTTATAAAGTTGTTATACATCATTTAATTAATATGATGCATTAGTATATGGTGTTGAATTAAGTTTACAATTCAGTGGAGAGTGGATGGGTGCTAAACAACAAAGTAAGAAACTTTCAACACATTTTTAGTCCAGTGGCACAAATTTTTGGGCAAAGGCTAAATATCACACTTTAAATGGCCTAACAACAAACCACTGGCTACAAATTTTGCAAGAAATTAGCTGCAACTGTTGGAGAGAAATCTGGAAACGTCTTCTTGTGTGCAAAAATAAAATCCCAAAATAAGTTTTAATTCTAGATAAAACTATACCTAATACATATTCAAACCTTTTCAAAATATAATCTGACCATATTATTATTATTATTATTATTATTAGTAGTAGTAGTATTTATTTTAGGATCATAAAAAGCTTAAAATTTTGCCATTTTAATGTTGGTCTATTTTTGCTTAGGAGTGTATTTACATTTTTTGTAACAGATTATAGACAATTATATCTGTTTATATTATATTAGGAGCTTAAAATCGAAGCATTCTGTTTAAAAGTGTAAAGAAAATATGCATATTCTCATATTAAAGCACCTTCTGTGTATCACAATAAGGTTTCAAGTTAAGAATACAAATATTTTGTAGAGAACCTGTTTATGTTGATATGCTGATTGTTGCAGACTTGTTAGTGTATCACATTTCAAATTCACATTATTAGATTCGGGCGGCACGGTGGCTTAGTGGTTAGCATGTTCTCCTCTCAGCACTAGTGATTCCCGGTTCGAATCCCCATCTGGGTGGAGTTTCCATGTTCTCCACGTGTCCGCGTGGGTTCCCTCCGGGTTCTCCGGGTTCCTCCCACAGTCCAAAAACATGGTTCAAGTCAATTGAGTTCTCCAAATTGCCCCATATAGTGTGTGTATGTGTGCGTGTCTGTGTGAGTGTGTGCCCAGCGATAGATTGGCGCCATGTCCTGGGTGTATCTGCCCAGCGCCCGAAACGTTCTCCCCTGGATGGGCATGGGGAACCCCCCCGCGACCCTACTATAGGACAAAGCGGAAGATAATGAATGAATTAATTAATTAATTATTAGAGTCAAATCTGGTAAATGGAAGAGACAATAAATGACCCTTAATATACTGGTTTAAGATCACATGCATGGAAACAGCCACCTCATCGTGTAGTTAGAAAGAGATAATGGGCAAATGCCAGCTGTAAAGGGATGCACACTGTCAGCAACAACACAGAGGCTGTGACATTTAAACAGGGCTTGTTTAATACTGGGGCCCAGTGTGTGACACCTTTAAAACACCAACATCACCATGATACACTGACACTATACAGGTTGACTTTGAATTGATAAAACTATTTTTACCAAATCTGATTTTCAGAATCTGACCATGTGACGCACCTGGTTTTCTCACCTTATAATTAAAGTGAAGAATAACTGAAAATGATGATGCAGGATTTGACTCATGAACCTGGAATTGCAACTGGAAAAACCAGAACCAGACAGAGGGTAAGAATGGAAGTAGAAAAATCCTTATTTGGAATTAGCATCTTTTATTTTACTTCTGGCTCCCTGGGACTGAAAGCAATAAGCAAGAAAAGGCAATTACAACAAACACAGATTAATGATCCTTTTAATTTTGGATTCGCTTCCCGCATCACATAATATTTTAAAAGGTCTAAATTTTAGAACCTTAGGATTTAATAATTTTATAGAACAGCATATAATTTCCTATAGGATAAACAGGTGCTTTAGAATGTTGTCTCCATATGTACTAACACCATATTATATTCTGTTCAATTTATTTTAATTATTTGGTTTTTAATGATACAGTATTACCATCTGTTATTTAGTTTATTTAAAACATATAAGAGTTGGATTGTTTTATTAAATTAATAAGAATTATTATGTAGATTTTGGACATAATGTATTAGATGGGGCGGCACGGTGGCTTAGTGGTTAGCACGTTCGCCTCTCAGCGCTAGGGATTCCCGGTTCGAATCCCCATCTGGGTGGAGTTTCCATGTTCTCCCCCTGTCCGCGTGGGTTTCCTCCGGGTTCTCCGGTTTCCTCCCACAGTCCAAAAACATGGATCAAGTTAATTGAGTTCTCCAAATTGCCCCATATAGAGTGTGTTTGAGTGAGTGAGTGTGTGCCCAGCGATGGATTGGCGCCCTGTCCTGGGTGTATCTTCCCAGCGCCCGAGACGTTCTCCCCTGGATGGGCATGGGGAACCCCACCGCGACCCTAATAGAGGATAAAGCGGGAGATAATGAATGAATGTATTAGATGGCATGATGCCTCTGCTCTAATTCATAGAATTCTGGTTGCCTCACTTTGTAAGCCTCTTTGTTGGTTATTTAAACAATAGGACGTAATACATGTAGTAAGTTTTTGAGGCTCACATTTTTAACATTATTTTTGACAAAGGTCACAGACATTTCTTTTAAACTGAGAAATTATACATTTATTCTGTTTCAACAAACAAGTTTGGAAATACTATAATGAGTATTAAAGCCCAATTTATTTTTTTTATTTTTTATTGCTTTAGTAAATTCAAAAAGTATTTAGTGACAGCAGTAAGTGCAACTTTATTCAGTCACACCACACCTCAACAATACAATCTTAACAACCCTCAAGCTACCCTGTTATAATTTACACTTGCATTCTCTTTTTTCATAGCTTATGTTTTGTCACAGCACCAATTTTTTGGGGGGATTTTTTACACAATTAAGAATGGTTCATAATAAATGCTTAAGATGTTTTTGTTCTTATCCTGGCATAAATTATGTCATCAATAAACAGCAGTAGACGTAATCAAGTGTTCATACAGTAAGTCCGTGTTCATTACTAAATATTGTTTTAGATAATTTAGCATTAAATATTAATTATAATTAAAATAATTTTAGATTAAGTTTAGATTAAATCTTAAATTTATTTACAGTGTAGTATAACATTCTTGTAATATAGTACAAGGTTTATGTCACAGACCTATGGGGAGCCCAGACCCTGATACTTAATTGTGCTTTAATTGTGAACAAATAGGGATGTCTGTATCATACATCAATTACAGAAATAAAAACATTGCTGAGACACATATCTTTAGTCTGATATCACTTTATCTGATTCATATAAGAGCAATGGTTTGTTATTGAATGATGACAATAAATACAGCAGTCAGAAAAAAAAACTTTCAAGGACACCGCACCCTAATCAGCCCAACCCAGATACTGATTCAAGTTTTCTCTAATAGGTGCTTGAAACACAGTCTTGGAATCTGGTGCCATAGATTGCTAAATTTCTTCTTCCCTAAATGGACTGTCTTGAAGGAGTCACTACGTCTGACCTAGTCTGACACTAACCACCCTGATTGTCAGGATTTTCAAGCCATTTTCCTTTGCAGTTCAGATTAAGCTGTTCTTATCAGTGTTTAGCTACTACTTTATTCTACATACTGACAATGTGCAATCAGATATGTAAATAAGACAGGCAAATCCAGACAAAGCATACAACACATGGTAGCTGATCTTAATGGAGACAGTTCCATACCCAGTTGTGCATGGCACTTGCTATTGCTTGTTGACAATACAGGGCAATGCATTAAGTGCGTGAGTCAGACCTTGATTCGTCAGAGACCTATTAAATATTAAAACGTTTGATATTTAAGGTTAATAAGCCACAACGATGTTTTTTAATAGAAAAAATGAACAGTAAAATTATTTTAACAACAATAAATGAACAGGCTTGGTGGCTTAGTGGTTAGTACGTTCGCCTCTCAGCACTAGGGATTCCCGGTTCATATCCCCATCTGGGTGGTGTTTCCATGTTCTCGTTGTGTCTGCGTGGGTTTCCTCCGGGTTCTCCGGTTTCCTCCCACAGTTCAAAAACATGGATCAAGTCAATTGAGTTCTCCAAATTGCCCCATATAGAGTGTGTATGCGTGCGTGTGTGAGTGAGTGTGTGCCCAGTGATAGATTGGCGCCCTGTCCTGGGTGTATCTGCCCAGCGCCCGAAACGTTCTCCCCTGGATGGGCATCGGGACCCCCACCGTGACCCTAATATAGGATAAAGCGGAGGATAATGAATGAATGAATGATCAAGAAATATTTTAATATGGATTATCTATATTCCAAAACACAAACTAAAACATTTAGATATAATTTTTTCATACCCAAAGTAAACCTTTTATGCCTAAAAATTACATTCAATGTAAATATATTATTAAGTAATTTGGATCCTTTATTTTTATGTTCAAGGCAAAAACTATTAATTTAATTGTATTTAAGTAGTCATCACTCATCGCTTACATTTAATTTCGCCATCTGGTGCCATAATTATGACATTGCATCTGGAAATAAATAGATATGTTTCTAAGCTAAATTAGAACAGAGATGCACAACATACTGTCAGACAACAACCTTCATGCAATTAGTAAATGTTTGAAATATAATAATTTATATAAATATAACTCCAATTCTATAAGTCAAATTACCGAAAAGGTGTTTGACTGCCATCTAGCTTTGATTATTTGAATTTTTTTGTATACAAAAAGCAACAGCTGTAGGTACATTTTAAATAAGTTGTGTTGTGTTGGGTTGTGCATGATGGATAGACTGAGGTACATTTTATAATTTCTGGAAAATGAAATAAGGACACTTTCTAAAAAAGCAATATTTCATGCTATCAATCCATTAAAATGGGATAGAAATGGTTAAATAAGGTATAATATATATATATATATATATATATATATATATATATATATATATATATATATATATATATATATATATATATATATATATATATACTGTATTAACACTTGTTTCACAATAAGCAGTGTAACTGGTATTTAAGTGTTGAATATGAAGCATAAAAAGAACATCCACATTTGGGTCATGGTTCATCACATTACATGAGGTCACTTAGCTGAGGTTTTTATCCAAAATGATGAACTATCTCAACTTGATGGTTGGAGTCAGAACACAGGGTTGGTCATGATGCAGCCCCATTGGGGTTGGTGAGGGTGGACCTGGTATTTAAACCCACAATCTTCACACATACATTTCATGGTATCAAGAGTGCGTTTTATGTATTCATATATTTTAGTATAAAATGAAGTTTATATTATGTTTGTATAATTTAGTAACAAGTTTTTTGTAAATCATAACCCGAGCGGACAGTGGCTTAGTGGTTAGTACGTTCGCCTCTCAGCACTAGGGATTCCCGGTTCGAATCCCAATCTGGGTGGAGTTTCCATGTTTTCCCTGTGTCCGCATGGGTTTCCTCCGGGTTCTCCGGTTTCCTCCCACAGTCCAAAAACATGGATCAAGTCAATTGAGTTCTCCAAAAATTGCCCCGTATAGAATGTGTTTGTGTGAGTGTGTGCCCAGCGATAGATTGGCGTCCTGTCCTGGGTGTATCTGCCCAGCGCCCGAAACGTTCTCCCCTGGATAGACATGGGGAACCCTCCAGCGACCCTAATAGAGGATGAAGCGTACAGAGTTAACACGAATCATTTAATAATACTTACTAAATACTTAAATAATACTTTAAAAAATCCTAAGAATAGGAATAATATAAGACTTAAATTTAAGAATACTTAAGGTGCAGTATATTTTTACTCAGGGAAAAGTGATGTGTAAATTGAAAATTTTTATCTTCCCTTAAATCCTATTCATCTTTATAATTTATCTTTATATATCTTTATTAATAGAATTATTTTTTAATATTTTAATTCTGCTGTCTGCAAAGTAAGGCTGTCTTATTTAATTTTCTATTGGTTATGCACTTGCTGAAATATTCCAGTGCTCTTTTTAAATTCCATGTGAATTCCTTCATCAAATACTCGTTTCACGATATGGAAAAATTTACGCTCTGAGTGAAAACATTTATTGATGAATTAAAAAACAATGGCAGAGACGATTAACTTTACCTTGCAGTTCATATGGTAACCAAAAGAGGGAGACAAATAACATAATTTTAAAAAGTGCTTAAATTTCCATCACAGAAAGAATTGTATAATTTACCGACTAGTATGTTTATTAACTCGAAGGTACCACACTTTTTGCAGTAAACCCACGGAAAGCACATGCAAACTTTAAACCCCCTCTTTTAATGTGGACTCTGGTTTGCCTGGTTTGAATCCGTATCTCGGATTGTACTCCCTGTGTCCGCATGGGTTTTCTCCTCATTCTCCGGTTTCCTCCCACAGTCCAAAAACATTGATTCAAATGCCCCCATCTAAATTGCTCCTATATAGCATAGTGTCTGTGTATGTAATACCTAGCGATGGCTTGGGACCCTGTCTGGGTGTATCTGCCCAGCACCTAAAACGTTCTCCCCTGGATGAGCATGGGGAAGAGCATTCATTAATTCATTAATTATCTTCCGCTTTATCCTATATTAGGGTCGCGGTGGGGTTCCCCATGCCCATCTCCCCATCCAGGGGAGAACGTTTTGGGCGCTGGGCAGATACACCCAGGACAGGGCGCCAATCTATCGCTGGGCACACACTCACTCACAGACACACAAAACACACACTCTATATGGGGCAATTTGGAGAACTCAATTGACTTGATCCATGTTTTTGGACTGTGGGAGGAAACTGGAGAACCCAGAGGAAACCCACGCATACACAGGGAGAGCATGGAAACTCCACCCAGATGGGGATTCGAATCGGGAGTCCCTAGTGCTGAGAGGCGAACGTGCTAACCACTAAGCCAACGTGCCACCCTGGGGAAGAGCATATATACATATATTTAAATGTGACATTAAAAAAAGGTTGTGGGTGAAATATTAAGGCACCATCTCAAGTAATTAATAGTGTTTAGGCTTATTTAATTTTTCTCCTGGTATCTTTTAATAATTAATTTACTTTTTCATGTTGTGCATGTGGGGCGGTTTATATGGTGCAAGTTTCATCTTGTCTGAAAATACTAATCTTCACCTTTCTCTGTTTATCTGAATGTGAAAATGCTCTTAGACTCACTCCCCCTCCTCCTCGTTTCATCTAATTAAACTCCTTTAGTTAGAGAGGCACAATCATATCCGGTTCCATTATTGAGCAACCACCAATGCCAGTGCCAATCCATTTCACTCCGGCGGACGTTTACTGGCATAAGCAGGTTCAAGTCCAACCACACGGCCAAATACATTTTAGATTTATCAGTCTAATTTCAGTAAGTGAGACTAATATACTATATTAATTTACTCCGTGAACCTACATGACCTCCAATCAATAAATGTAGACTACATTTCCATAAGAAGAATTGCGACCCTTGAAGTAACGGTCAACTCAGCAAAGTGGCAGCTTGGTTTCTAAACAATTACATCTTAAATTTTGTAATGAAGTTAGTTGTGATGTTAAGAATTAAATGTTTATCTCTGTTAGGTTTTGTAGATTTTGTAAAAAATAATAACAAAAGGGGAAAAAAAACAGTAAATAAAAATGAGTGATGAGTAATTATGATGGGGCAGATAGTGAGTGGATATTACTAACTTCAGATTTGCTATGTCATTTGCATTATCATTTTCCAGCTACACTGTTACACACTGATCTTAAACTCCAAAAATGGTGATTTGTGAATCTGCTGCTGACCCTGCTTTGGTTAAATAAAAATGCTTAGTTTGCATCTTAAACTCAATACAATTAATGTAATGTAAAAATTTGTCATGTTAAAAAGTAAAAAAACGCATTTGCAACATTTATACCTGGTGTTCACATTAATTTAAAATGCTTTTAATACCAATTTAGTTTAAAAATGTAATTTATTTATTTGAATGTTGATGAACAATTTTCAAAATCCCACAAACACAATGGCTTCCCTTATCTATCTAACTATCCGGCTCTGATTCTTCACATTTCTATCAATTACAGCATGTTAAAATTCCCGCCTAAAACCCCTGTCTATATAAAAATGTTTTTGGATTAAAGAACTAAAACCCCTGTCTATATGAAAACGCTTTTGGTTTAAAATGCTTCATGAGCCGATAAATGGCTCAACGCTATGACCTGCTACAGTTAGATCCTTATACAAAGTGCAAAATACCTAACTGCAACAAATATAAACCCTGACAGAAAGGATTAGTCAGAAAAAGACTTGGCGCAAGAAGGAAGAATGAAGAAGGAAGGAATTAGTGCAGAGTCTGACAGTAATACTGAGAAACAGCATATGAAATCACAGCAAGCAAATCACATGTGCTGCATTCGCAAAAAATGTTGCTGTTCAGACTTCTGATCTGGGGTTGCTTCAGTTGTTTAAGTCTAGACTCAGCAACATTATATGGCAATAAAATGAAGTCAGCTGAGTTCCCGAATGTAGTGAATGACCAGGTTTATCTCATCAATCCATTTTCCCCTCTCCTGATGGCACAGGCACATTCTACGACAACAATGCCAATATTCATCAGACTCAAAAAGTGAAAAAATATTCAGGGAGCATGAGGAATCATTCACACATGAATTAGCTATCACAGACCTGACCTTTTAAAACGATTTGAGAAGTGCTAGATGATAAACATTGTGGTATACTGTGTCTGTTCAAGCAATGCCAGAGTGAACCTGAAGTGTAAGCGAAGCAAAATGGTATTTCCAAACACATAGGTGCTTTTTGCCAAAGCAATGCACAATTCTCTCTTTCTAGTCTTATATCTTACTGTACAAATACTGAAGTTTACACCAGTTACGAGTATTAAAATTGATACTCTACAACCACAAAATAACATTATTCACATATTCCTCTAGGGCGGCATCATGACAGAGTGGTTAGCATGATCACTTCTCAGCGCTGGAGATCCAGGTTTGAATTCCCTTTTCTCCCTGTGTCCACCTCAGTTTTCCCTGTATTATCTGATTTTCTCCCACAATTCAAGAAACATGGATTCAAGTTAAATTGGCTGCTTTCTAAATTGCCCCTTTATAGTGTGTCTGTGTGAGTAAGCCCTGCCCTGGGTGTATCTGCCCAGCACCCGAAAAGTTTTGGATGGACATGAGGAACCCCGTCGTGACTCTAGGATTAAGTAAAAGCTAATGTCATGACATATTCATCAACTAACAATATGTTTCATATGTTTCAACAAGGCGGCACGGTGGCTTAGTGGTTAGCACGTTCGTCTCTCAGCGCTAGGGATTCCCGGTTCGAATCCCCATCTGGGTGGAGTTTCCATGTTCTCCCCGTGTCCGCGTGGGTTTCCTCCGGGCTCTCCGGTTTCCTCCCACAGTCCAAAAACATGGATCAAGTTAATTGAGTTCTCTAGATTGTCCCATATAGAGTGTGTCTGTGTGAGTGAGTGTGTGCCCGGCGATGGATTGGCGCCCTGTCCTGGGTCTATCTGCCCAGCGCCCGAGACGTTCTCCCCTGGATGGGCATGGGGAACCCCACCGCGACCCTAGTACAGGATAAAGCGGGAGATAATGAATGAATGAATGAATGAATGAATGTTTCAACAATATGTTTCATATGGTTATCAGTGCAGTCTTATTAATGTAATGCTCTGTTTACATGACAGTTTACTTGAATTGAAGTCCTGTCCTGGGTACATCTGCTCAGCACCAGAAACATTCTCCCCTGAAACCCCCTCCTGCCCCGCCCCCCACGATGCTGATGGAGCGGATTAAGTGGAAGATGATGGATGGATGGTTAAAAAGGCACACCCTGACAAACTTATGTGCTGCGTAGAACCCACTTACACTGTATCACATTTAAAGTCATTGATATTGTAAAAATGAAAGAATATCAATCTCAGTTTGTTTTTTTAGGTTTAAAGTCCAACGAAGAAACTTTCACCACCATGTTAGCAGTCATGTACTCATGACCTTAAATATCAAGTACTGATTGTCCTGCTGGGCTTTATCATCAACCCACTGCTCACCTTCCTGTTTCTTTTTTGGCACTTCCTGTGGCTGATTCTTTGTACACTTTCTTTTCCATCTAAGTTGTTTTGAGTAGGCATTTTTTTTTTCGGTTCATGTGGGTATGTGCGCATGACAGACTGCATGCATTTAGCACACGCGTTTTTCTGTGTTTCCGTTATAAGTACATTTGTGGCTTTGGTGGCCTGCAGTCCAGTTTCAGTTCACGGCACAATTTGTGTCAGAGTTCTCGTCTATGTTACATGCAGATGTTAACAATTAGCTTGGTGTATGTTCTAATCTACTCTTAGGCACAACAATCACAGATATGTTTTTGTAAGAACATAAAAACAAAGAAAGGAATCAGATCGTAAATCAAGCCTTTTGGTCTGTAAAGCTTTGGGAATAGCAGTCTGTGTGTGTTGACAGTAGCAACAATGGTTTGTAAAGTTGCCCAATCCATCCTTGAGAATTGCAGGAATAAACAGACATTTCTGTCTGACCCCTTTACTCACACACCTACGCACACATCACCTCACATCATTCTGCCAATGAAAGACTATTTCCACAATTTATGTAGGATTTCCTGGACAGAATAATTTTTCAATATAAAAATGCTCATTTCTTCTACACTGTTTAAAATGGGTGGTTTGACCATAGGAATGTGTTTTGTCCAAAAGTACAACAAATTAAAGACTCAGTAAAAATAATGCAAGCAGTGAGCAGGGCAGTGCCACAGCACATAATTCCCAAAGGATTTCCTATTTTCTAGTTGTGGCTTTCAGGTACTATGTTTTTCCCTCTACAGAAAGTAGATTTTTTTTGGCCAAAATTTACCACTGATTTCACTAATGAGTAATACCCTTAACCCTCAATTCTCCAGGGGTGCTGTGTGACCAATCCTGTGTTCTAACCCCAACCAAGTTGGGATACTTGTTAGTCACTTTAGATTAAAGCGTCTGCTAAATACTCAAATGTATGTAATTGTTGTTAACATCGTGTAATAGTAACAATCATGGTGTGGTAGAGAACACTGGCAATAACTTTAATACAATGTTAACCCTTGCTCTCACCTCACAGGTATATACAGAATACAACAATAAAAAATGTTGTACATTTATTTTTCCTTGCCTATACTATTTAGGATCATTGGGTGCATGTGCAATACCCTAACATTTATTGGTGAAAAGGAGGGAAATAGACATCGAACAGGTTACCAGGTTCACACAAACACATCAGATATGGCTGCACTTTCTCCAATTTAATACATTATGGCGGGGTAGGTACTGTGGGAGGAAATATATGGTAATAAAATACATATATGGTATTGCTATGTAATCAATTCTGAATCCCTAAAAGCCTGAACTGTTTTATGGTAATGTATGGACACTGTTAAACAGCAAATCACTGCATATTTATTACCACATGTGTACTTTCGAGACTGTGTTTATTTAGAGGGTGTGGTAGCTCAGTGGTTAGGGTGTTAAGATAGCAGTCTGGTTATTTAAGGTTTCAAACTAATATGCTAATATTTAATTTTTTATATTTAATTTAATTCTGCTAATATTTAATTCCATAAGCAATTGCATCATGTGAGATAATAAGTACATAATAGAAGGTGCCTTTATTGGTCCCACCATGGGGAAAGTCACAGTCACAGCAGCAAAGGGACAGTAAGTGAGAGTTTTTTAATATATATATATATATATATATATATATATATATATATATATATATATGTGTGTGTGTGTGTGTGTGTGTGTAGAGAGAGGCATCACTTGTGAAATAATTAAAAAAGTATACTTAACTGACATACTTAAAAATTAGGGTTAAGGGTCTAGCTCAAGGACCCAAATTTGTAACTTTAGTGGACCTGGGATTTGAGGCGAACGTGCTAGCCACCATTATTCATCCATCCATCCGCTTTATTATCTACTGGGGCGCGGTAGGGTTCCCCATGCCCATCCAGGGGAGAACGTTTCGGGCGCTGGGCAGATACACCCAGGACAGGACACCAATCTATTACTGGGCACTTACTCAAAACACACTCTATATGGGGCAATTTGGAGAATTCAATTGACCTTGATCCATGTTTTTGGACTGTGGGATGAAACCGGAGAACCCGGAGGAAACCCACACGGACACAGGGAAAACCTGGAAACTCCACCTAGATTGGGATGTGAACCGGGAATCGAGGCGAACATGCTAACCACTAAGCCGCCCTTGTTTATTCATGAGTCCATCCATCCGCTTTATTCTCTACTGGGGTCGCGGGTGGTTCCCCATGTCCATCCAGGGGAGAACGTTTCGGGCGCTGGGAAGATACACCCAGGACAGGGCACCAATCTATCACTGGACACACACTCACTCACTCAAACACACTCTATATGGGGCAATTTGAAGATTTCAATTGATCTTGATCCACGTTTTTGGACAGTGGGAGGAAACCGGAGAACCCGGAGGAAACCCACGTGGACACGGGGAAAACATGGAAACTCCACCCAGATTGGGATTCGAACCGGGAATCTGAGAGGAGAACCTGCTAACCACTAACCTTGTTTATTAAATTAAATTAGGTCATTTAGCAGAGGCTTTTATCCAAAGCGACTTACAAGTTGAGCACAGGGTTCATCACAACGTCACTGGAGCAATGAGGGTTAAGGGTCTTGCTCAAGGACCAACACTGGTAACTTCAGTGGACCTGGGATTTGAACCAGCCCAACACCCTAACCACTGAGCTAACCCGCCCCAATTCATAAAATAATAATGTTTATTCATATATATCTAAATCTTAATTATGTTCAGCAACACTAACAAGTTCTTTCAACACGATGTCATACGAAACGTGCCTGAGTACCGTCTTACTTTTTGTTGCTGATTGTCCTATGTTAATTAACTGCAATCAAGCCCTTAAAACATGCCCTAACCGTCTCCTTCATTTTGCTATTGTCTCGCGTTTTCTTCCTCTTGTCTCCGCCTCTCTGCTTGTCTCACACACCCTTTTTGTGAGAAGCTGTCAGGCGGGTGATTGGAGCCGCTGCATCTCCTGCTCCTTTCTTTCTTTCTCTCCTTCCCCTCGGTCTGTTTTGCTCCACGCCCTCAGGCGTTCACCTCACAAGCAGCAGCGTATAGAGCGCCGCCGTTCCTTCACGCTTGTCGTCCACTTCTCACCGCCGACTCGTCCTCGGAAGTCGAACGCGTGAAAGCTCCTTGCTCTTTTTCTGGCGTCTCCTCACCCCCTCACTGGCACCGCGATCAACATGTCTGGCGAAGACGCACCCGCCCAGCAGAACGCCGAGGAGCAGAAGCCCCAGCAGCAGGACAGCGAGCCCGCCGAGTCCCCCAAGAGCGAGAACAAGCCGGAGGCAACGCCCGCCGAACCCGCCGCCGCCGCCACCGCCGCGGCGGCCGAAGCGCCCGCCGACAAGCCCGCCGAGGAGGACACCTTCAGCTACCGCGCCCTGGTGCTCACCGGCTACGGCGGCTACGACAAAGTGAAGCTGCAGGTGAAGAAAGGCAAGCCCGCGCTGAAAGCCGGAGAAGTGCTGGTGCGCGTCAAAGCATGCGGCCTCAACTTCGCGGACCTCATGGCCAGGCAGGGCTTGTACGACCGGCTCCCATCCCCGCCGGTCACCCCGGGAATGGAGTGCGCCGGCATCATCGAAGCTGTGGGTGAAGAAGTGACGGACAGAAAAGTAAGTTTCTCGTGTCGACGCCCTGTTAGAATAAAAGAACCGCCACAAACGTGTGCATGTGAGGCTTTAATAATTACATACGAGCATGCGATTGTTTAAAGGGACATCATTTTAGCAAGGTTCCAACGTTATCGAGGGCACCACCCACGAGTCTTTGTAGAACCAAAAAAATCGTTTACAATTAGTGTGTGCTCGAGTTAGCAGTTTTAACGATGGCCTGGCCACCCAGTTTGAGCAAACAAGGGCTTTTCTTCAAAGTTTTAAAAAATAGAAATGGAAATTGATATTGTGTGATGTATCATCTTTTATGTTTTATTTGCATATCGGTCCATTACAATGAACAATTGTAGATAAAGGAATCCTCCTTCAGTTAAATATATGTATTTACTAATTAAAAAGCCATTCTTTATAATCCCCAGCTTTATCTTTACGGTTTTAATGCTGAGATCTATTAGGATTTGTGTAGCAATTAGGGTGGCTAATTGACTCACATGGTTTACCCGATTACCTCTGTGTATATGTTCAAATAAGTAGTTTCTTGTGATTATTCTAGTGACCAGGTTTGGTGCAATTGGCACTATATTGTAGTATTAATTTAGAAGTGACTTGCATATAAAGTGAACTATGAAGCCCAATAGGACAGAGACGCCGGTGACTGCAGGCCAGGGCGGATCCGCCAGAAAGTTGGAAGAAAAACGCGCTTTAAAACACGTTTCGGGTTTTTGCCCCAGCTTTTAGAACGCAGTGACCCGTTGTAACTGACAGGTTCGGTGAGGGTGCAGCATCCTTGGGGATCGTCTGCCTCCAACGACGCCATTGTCTAAAAGTAACAAGTGATTAAATGTGCGTTTCGGGCGTGACGCTTGTCTCGGGTGGGTTTGACCTTAATGCTACGACAAAAAAAAGATTTCAGCTCATAAATGACTCTCAATCGTGTAGGCTACAGGTGCACGTTGTGGGGTGAGACATTAACCCCCCCGCTCTGAGCCACTCAGGAGAAAAAGGGCGAGGCGCGTCTGCACGAGGCACCCGTCCCAAACAGCCACTGGCACCATCACTGTAGTGTTCTACTGCGAAATAGTATCGTCACTGTTTCAGAACCCTTTTAAGTATTTTAGGATGCCGTTTGGTGAGTTTCCAGGACAACAGGCAACTGTCATCTGCTTCATGCTTTCGGCCACATGAGACCTTTTCTGGCGTCACCGGTTCTCGGTTCTTTGCCAGAATCTTGGCGTTTTGTGGCTGACAACCGGACTACGCCTGTCGGTCTCACATAATTCCTTTTGCCCTGAAGTGTTATCTTAAGTCGTTATTATGCGCGTTGTTTAAAAGCCATATTGGTTATATTTTGTTTAAAGAGACGCGAGTGACGCGGTAAACGTGCAGCAGGTGAGCTCGAGCCCATTCAGGGCTTAATGCGCTCCATAGGAACAAATCGATGAGTCATGCGTGATGCTTGTTGTAGAGGGTTGCCAGATTGGATCAGGTTCTCAGCGTGCTTCCTTCCACTGCCAGTCAATTTTACACTGCATTTTTAAAAATCATTTTATTCACTGTACATCCATGTACACACACACTGTAATCAATTTATTCATTACTCTTACTATGTTTAAGCTTCACGTATAAAGAAATAGTCCCCTGTTTATCTGCTTTTGTTGTTTGGCCCGCATACCTTGTTTTCTAATTACTAGGAGCTCTATAGAACAGGTACTCTTTGGGTGGTGCATGGTTCTCAGTACTTTCTTCTCAGGTTTCCTCCCACGGTATGCCCCATATAATGCGAGTCCCATTCTGTCCTGGGTGTATCTGCCCAGTGCCTGAAATTCCACCCCCCACCCCGCCCTTGTAGACCCTAGTTGAGGGTTAAGCGCAAGACAATGAATATATGAATGAATTACTTATTCTCCTCACTGCAGTGGATGTTACTGATGCAATAAAGGGGTTTTAATGTACATTGCTTTGTTAGTGAGACCTAGTACTACTGCTGAAGTTTTGAAATACCTTAGTGACGCTGCTGAACTCGGAACATCCCAAAAATGTCCCGCCGGTCGCCTCCAATGAACACTAATGAAGGAATACGGGATTGCTAACAGTCTGAGTAACACCAAATGAGCTGCTGTCTCTGTTGTTTCCATCTTTTAAATTGAAGCTGTAAGGAAAATGTACTTAACAGAGTACAATGTAAGTAGTAAGAGACAAACATAAAAAAGCTACACTGTTTTGTCTGTTTTACTTTTATCATTGCTAAGACACCACCACATTGGTGTCACTATGGGGGTTTGAACTGTTAGATAACATGCCATGTAAAGGCAAAATTACAAAAAAAAAAAAAAAAAAAAAAAAATCTTGTCAGTGTCAATGTATACCCCTTCAATTATGTAAGCTGATATTTTTAGTTAAACATAAAAATATTTAACTTAGTAATGATAGAAAAATCGATGTCTTTTTGTAACAAGTTAAAAGTTGAGACCTTATTGGGGTGGGGGACTTTCGAGTTGCATTTTTTTTTAATATATAAAAAGTTAGAGCATAAAAGCTAGAAGAGTGAATTATTGGGCGTAATCCATAGAATTTATGCTTGAACACGCCCAATCTGGCAACATGAATAGTATCCATGGTGACGCCTTATGGCTAAGCTCTCTACCAGCTCTGTCAGCTCAAGAAAAGCATCTCTTAAAATGCAGTTTGTGTCTGAAATTGTTGTTGACCATATTCCTTTTAATCTGTAGTATGTTATGGGTTGTTCACACTGTGTTTAGTGTCTTTGGATATTAACTATTTTAAGTATAAATTTATTATAAAATGTTGAAACCTATAATACAACATAAAATGTTGAACAAATTGTAACTTTTTACTTAATGAACATGGTAACACTTGTGCGGTCTACTTGGAAGCTTTGGAACAAAAAGGAAAAAAAGTGATGAGTAGGAGAAGAATAAGGCGTTGTCTCGCCAGCTGAGCAGATGGAGATCAGTCAGTCCAGTTTCCTATTGTGCTTCATTGTCCAGCCATCATGGTCTGTCCTGAGCGCCTTTCATCACTAAAATTAAATCAAAAGCCCATAATCATTCAGCCCTGACAATTCTACACCCTGCCAGGTTATTGCTTAGGGACAATCTCCCAGTCACACTGAGCTCATATACATGTCACATGCTCTTTTTCACATACCACATTTGGAATTTGCTGATTCTGACTTCAGGAGGAAGACATTTTGTCACTTTCTCTCTTTTTTCCAACACACATTCTTGTGGTTGCTTAAAGTACAGAATGGTGATGGCATCACCTCCTCATAATTTAAAAAAAAGGAGCAGTGATTCCTTATTTGTAAAGATAGTGTGCAGACACACACATGCCCAGGTTAATCGCTATATCACTGTGCATCCATGACATCTGTTTTCAATTATTGTTCCTCAGCCCACACTATCATGATGGAATTTCCTCTTGCTTTCTCACAGTCTCAATTATTCTGTCTCTTTATTTTTTCAGTTTTTTTTTTTTAGTTTCTATTTCCTTCTGCTTTATCACTTTTCATAGCCTGTCATTTTTTGATTTTCTGATTTTTAAACTGCTTAAACATGCACTCACCAACGTATGAAGCACAAGCACAGCATCCCCCACTTTAAATAAGAGTGTGGTTTCAGCAGGAGAAGGAAAGTGGCAATGAAACACAATAGACAGTGTTAATAAAAATGTGATTTTATCACTTGTAGCGATGGCGCATTTCAGCATATTGTGTGACATATGGCCCATGCAAGACACTACAACAAGAATCACAAGAATGAATATATTTAGCATCTATACAATGATGTGTGTGTATATACACACACACACACACAGATTAAGATTGCCCACATTAGATTAAGATAAGGATAGGCTAAATGTATGCTCTTTAAGTAAATGCATACTTCAAGTAATTATAGATAAATTATATGGTCATTTTTTTTAAATAGCTATAATTTAGTGATGTGCCCAACTCCCAATGTTGGGGATTGAATTTAGTTTTCAAACATGACATGAGCTGAATTTCTTTATAGTGCTTGAGCAGCCCCAGACATCTAGAACCTCTAAAAACCATAATTTGTAAACACAGATTTTCAGACAGGCTTTAGTTCAGGCTGCAATTTGTAATACAGTTCATAGCAATGCAATCTCTAATAAACAGGCTAAAAGCAACATTTAAATGAAAATGCTTAACAATGAAGCCAACCCTTTAATATTTGGACATTATCTTGTTTTAGAATAAAGGAATACAGTTTAATATGAATTAAGTATTATCAATGTCATTTCAACTGTGATTTTTGTCTTCTGCCAAAACTCAAATTAGCCATCCCTGAAAGATATGGTATTTTGTATTGATTGGTAATCTATATTCCAGGTTGGCCTTCTCAATGCTGAAGTTGCATTAGTCTGCAATATGCAAATAAGTCCTTAAACAATTTAATACTGGTGGTATATAATGACACAAAACACTCTATAAACTAATTCATAGATACAATGCTGCATAGTCATAAGTTTGAATGGTTTACTTAATCTTAACTCTATGCATTCCAAAAAAAAAGAGACAGATATTCACATTAGTTAAGGAAGGAGGCATTTATATTTATAAGAATGAAAACTCAAATTGGTCAATAATTAATCTGTAGAGTTCTAAGTTACATAGTGCTGCTTCAGATTACATTAATATCACACTATTATACACTGAGAGCTTTGTAATTGCATTTCTTTGTTCTTTTAATGATAATATAATAATAAGGCTGTTCTGGTTAGCACTTTAGTCTTATAGATTTATAAAGAACTTCTGAATGGAGTTAATGTCAAAACATTTAAGCTGTTCTCCATTAGAGTCATTAATTCAGGTAAAAAAATCATAATGGTTGGATAATACTGCTCAAAAAATTAAATCCTTTAATGAATAATTTAGTTACAGTTATTTAGTTCAATTTTCACATATTTGTACCAAGGATGATGTAAGAGGCTCTTAGATATTGTGTTCAAAGGCGATCAAAATCCACTGTGATGATACAGTGGATGTTATGATTGATCGCTGCATTAAAACACACGCTTCCGAATAATGTGTTTGCTGTGGCATTAGATGTACTCCATTACTGTAGTTATAGGCCTTGTTCAAACCACTGAAACTTGTCTAAGCTAAATATTTCTTGGCTGGAATATGTAACAGCTGATCACATGGACTCTCCATATCAGGATTGATCCAGCAGATCCATTTGCAAGCTTTTTTTGGTCCTTTAGTAACTAATGTAGCAAAAAGCACTGTTCCCACTGCAAAAGTAAATGGACGGGTTGGGTGAAAATGCTTTTGTTAGTACAAAGGCTGGTTAGTTTATATGACTGCACATTCTTTTAATATTTGTATGGTTTGGAATAAAAGGTTATACAGAGGGATGATGGCATATGTGTTTGTTTATGCAGTTGTGCCATGACTGTATAATAAAGCTCATTATTTAAACAAGGCATATGCCTTTAGAGCTGAAAACCGTCTGTGTGAAGTGTGTGCAGTGTGACTGAGTCATGCTGGTGGTTCGGCATAGGCACCCACATCTATTGATCATCGCTGTCCAATTAAAGGAGAGAAAGGACAGCAGAGCTAAAGAAATTAGGCGGTGAGCTGACAGAAGCAAAAGAAGGGGGAGTTAGTTGGTGAGTGCAAGGGATGGAGGAAAAAGATGTGGAGAGAAGAATTGGGGCAGAGGGAATAGTGAATGAAAGAAGATTCCCTCTTTAATTGGACCCGGCAGGAGGCAATGCTTGTGACTCCCTAAAGTCTATAGGTTCTATGGTCTATAAAGTCTGCACAGACAAGCAATAGTTTCTTATTTTTATTATTTAAAAGTAATACATCACTTTGTAGCTATTTACAAAAAAAAACAAAACAAAAAAAAAAAAAAAAAAAACATATTTTTGAGTCAGTCATAACAAGTATGTGTGGGTTTTTGGAGAAGTGTGTTCAGTCATATTGTTAATTATACTTTGATGTGGAACTAATAAGTACTGTTTATGGAAAATAATACTGATGCAGGACTTTTAGGATCTAGCTGGATAACTTAAGTAGCATCCACCTGTATAATATTTCAGGTCAAAAATTGAGTGCTATGTGGCACTCATATATATATATATATATATATATATATATATATGTGTATATATATATATATATATATATATATATATATATATATGTATGTATGTATATATGTATATGTGCATATGCGCTATGTGGCACTTATCTAAACAGTTAGAACAAAATAACACAGTAGGCAGTGCTATAAGTATTTTTCCCGTTATGTTAAGGTAAGACATTTAATTTATCAATAAATGGGGGCTCCTTTTTGTGTGTGTGTGAGAGTGAATGTCAGCGAGTAATGATGGTGTGTGTAAGCACTTGTGCCTGCTTGTCATTTCCTTTCATGCTTACTAAGGGCTTAAGACTCTGACTGCTTGTCCCAAGAGAACCTATTCTATTGGGAAAAATAAGGGCTGTGCTTTTAAATGAACATGCAATGAAAAAATGCAGTTTTGTACTGATGACCTCATTAAACGCACCCAAATTGGTGGAAAATTTTGTTTATTGGATTTTAAGTAGGGGCCATCAACCGATCTTATCTGTACTGGTGTGTTGGAGGGGAGGGATGATTCACAGTAAAAGACATTTATGGTTTGGGTAAAGAGTTCCTAATGATGCATGAACTAAATTAATCTATAGCCACATGTTGTTTTTATATACAGACCATAAATAAGATTACAATGACAAAAAATGTTATTGAAATACTGTAAATTAAATGAGATGCTTTAAAATGATTTTATTTTTTAATGTAAAAGCATGAACATGTTAAACAAAGTTTAATTTGTGATACTAGAATGAGACTCAATATTTTCAGCTTCAGTATAATGCATTTCCATCCATCTATTATCTTCCGCTTTATCCTATATAAGGGTCGCGGGGGGTTGACTTGATCCATGTTTTTGGACTGTGGGAGGAAACCGGAGAAAACCCACGTGGACAGGGGGAGAACATGGAAACTCCACCCAGATGGGAATTCGAAAAGGAATCCCTAGCGCTGAGAGGCGAACGTGCTAACCACTAAGCCGCCCAGTATGATTATATTGAAAAATTCTAATTCTGTTGCTTGACGCATTTATTTATTTTCTGCTAATGCTCCTTTAGCCTATTTTCTGTTTTAGTCTGGCCCAAACATGTCAAACTAACAATGTAAAGCGAGTTTGCACATTATTATTTCACCATAGGTATTGTTAATATGGACAAGCATGCACTCCTGCACAACACATAGTTAAGGCCTTGAGGTACAATGCAAGGTAATACAACAATGTATTACCTTGTATTGTACCTCAAGGCCTTAACTATGTGTTGTGCGTTAGCACTGCTATCTGGCTACATGAGTCAAATGCTGTATGTCATAAGCAAGCTGCGAACATCAGATGGTTGGACTTTTCTCTTTACTGTAGCATTGAACTAATGAGTTATTGGGTTGAAATTCATCCATCCATTATCTTACGCTTTATCCTCTATTAGGGTTGTGGGGAGGGGGTTCCCCATGCCCATCCAGGGGAGAACGTCTCAGGCGCTGGGCAGATACACCCAGGACAGGGTACCAATCTATCGCTGGGCACACTCACTTACACAAACACACTCTATATGGGGCAATTTGGTTGAATTCAATTGACTTGATCCATGTTTTTGGACTGTGGGAGGAAACCGGAGAACCCGGAGGAAACCCACGTGGACACGTGTAGAACATGGAAACTCCACCCAGATTGGGATTCGAACCGGGAATCCCTAGCACTGAGAGAACGTGCTAACCACTAAGCCAAGGGTTGCAATGTATTGAATAAAATTTGTGCAATGTGCAGGGATTTAAAAAATGAACTCCTTACTAGATCATCTGTATCATTTGAAATAATGGTTTTACTGAACTTGATTAAAGATTCGATGGTGGGTAGTGATTCGTAGTTTAAACAGCATAACATACTGTAGTACTGCTCACAGAGAGAATTAGACAGCGTAGGTTTGAACCTACCCATTCATTTGCAGAAAAGATTACATATTTGTAATATGAAATATATGATGGAGTTGCCACTTGGTCAGTGTTGTGTTTATAGTTTGCAGCTATAATGAGGGGTTTAAAAATTCAAAAATGTAATGAATGGTCATTTCTTCACAAACAGTCTATTAGGCACAAAATTCAAATATCCAACAGTATGAGAGAAGTATTTTACATTGTAAAAGTGTTTTAGCAGCGTAATGATGACAGTTTCTTTGTAATTGTTTACTAAATTGTATCAAAAACATGCTGTCTTTATACTGCAACAGGTAATTGGGTATTTGTGCGTGTATGCAGTGTTTCCTCTGTCCTGATTTCAGAGGAAATTGTGGAAGTTTGTCATTTGGGTTTTCCTGTACATGTTTGTACTTTCGAGTGTCACTGTAATTTTTTTTTTCTTCTCTGCTTCTGTGCTGGTTAATAAAAACATCAGTGTCTCTTTACTAAATTGGTCAATTTGTGTTAACAACCCTTTAAAAGACAAGAGCTTGGTCATTAAATGTTTCTAATGCATTACACAGTAATTTCTACATTTAATAATAGATTACAAATGACTGCATCATTAAGAGTTTCCAAAAACAGAACATTTGAAGTCCTTAATAAAAACAATTTTAAAATATGAATGAATATGAGAAATTGTATGCAGTAAAGGATTTCATTTAAAGTAAAATATATATTTATATACATTACATTACATACATACAACCAACACACATTAAGGACCAAAAAATTAAAAGCGTAACATTTAGATATTGTCCAAATTGCATATATATATTTTGAAAATAGAGATAAATGAATGTAGAATGCATAGTTTAACATTGGTAAATTCTGTGATCAAAGATGACCAGCTTTCGTATTCTAGCAGTGTTAATCTTGATCAAAATCTCAGTGTGAGCCAGCCAACAATCTTGCTAGATGTGTAATTTGCAGAACAGCAAACCTAAAAGAGAAAAACTATCATAACCTCAAGATCACTTTGCTGGAAATGCAATCTGCACCGACTCTATTTACTAAGCCATTAACAGTTCTAAGCTTTACATTTTTTGCATCTTTAAGTGTCTGTGATCACATTTCCTGGAGTCCACACCACACTGGCAAATTACATAATCTTCTAATTGTATTTCTATCATTAGAAAATCTTAAAAATTGACTTGGAAAAACATCTTGCCCCAGTCAGAGAGTTTAGCCAAAATTTACCTAATATCAGCTCATACAATCTTAAAATCTTAAACTTTAAATCTTACAACCTTAAAATAAGACCACCTCAAATTGCAAATCGCTAAATGGGCTAAACAATAATTCAGTTGTTATGGAAAGTTGCATGGGGCCAAGCTGATACATTTTTAATGTAAATTCAGAGAGCTGGCATCCTTTTGTGTATTTTAATTGGAGCTTTTAGATATATTGTTCTCAAAGCTCTATATATTATGTATCATTTAGCCCATTACTGTTTGTGAAATAATTGTACCGTTTTCACTTTTGAGAGATGTTCTGTGTGCTTTATTAAATGTTTGTTTTGTGTGTGTGTATATTTTTAGGTTGGTGATAAGGTACTGGTTCTTAACCGTGGTGGCCTGTGGCAGGAAGTGGCAGTGGTTCCCACTTCACACACTTTCCTTATGCCTGATGGCATGAGTTTTGAGGAAGCGGCCGCTTTGCCCGTCAACTACGTCACCGCCTATATGATGCTGTTTGATTTCGGCCACCTACGCCCCAACCAGAGCATACTCATCCACATGGCTGCAGGTGCGTCCATCGGGGTGGGGTACGGTGGTTGGAATGTATGAGTCGCATTGTGAGGACCAAAATACTGTTTGTATAGAGTTATTATTTGCATGGAAATCACAACAACATAAGTCAATATATTTTGTAGTGGAAACCTGTTAGCGTAAGGTAATAAAGTGAATTTTAATTTAATTTTAACTGGTAGGGAAAATATAGGCATTGAAACCAGATTGGAGAATGATCAGGTTGATAATACTACAGTTATTATCTGATCAGAAATTCTGATGCCTCCTTAACTTCCAAAATGTGTTGTCTCATTTGGATAAAAGCATCTTTCTTCTATTAGTTCTTCTACTTTAGACCAAAGGTATTGGTAAAATTTTGTTAAGCAGAAGTCTTCATTAAATGAAACTAAATCTGGAAGCAGTTCTCATAATAATAATAATAATAATAATAATAATAAAAATAATAAAGGTGAATGAAAGAGGTAAAAAGAAGGTTCTCTGTTAGAGGTCTGTATGTCGCTGTTAATAATGATTTTATAAGCCTTAAATGATATTTTATTATTTTATGACCCACATACACATTCTTGTTGCAGCTGCTTCTCTCAGCCTTATGGGAATGAAAATATACAGCTTCATAACATTGTTTTTCAGCTATGCTCGTGCACAGCTGGTCGATACAACTCTGGCTGAATGTTACACATATATGCTGGTCATCTTATTCTAAAACCATGGGCATAAATTTGAAGCTAGGCTAAAACAGAAGCCACTCCTTTGGAAAGGTGTCATAAAAGGCTTTAATGTGTTTCTAATGTTAGCAAGTATTAAAGCAAGTATTAATTGGATGGTGGATTTTAGGGCTGGTTCTGAGTGTGTTGAGCTGCTATGTGTAAATTGCTGGAATCTTTAAACACCCCAGAGACACTGCTGGACTGACCAGAAATGTCCAGGAAGAGATTGACTGACCCACAGAGAGCCTTGACCTCAACCCCATTAAACACCTTTGGGATAAACTAGCACAGATTTATAGCCTTCTCATCCCACCTTAACAATTTTGGACAAATTAGCAAAAATTCCCTCAGACACACCTAAAATCTTTAAGTATGACTTTTCAGAGGAGTGGAAACCATTAAAGCTATGGATGGGGAAATACAATGTCAAACTTTTGTATATATAATGTGTAATTGTCCCAATACATTTTTGTATATAGTAATCCTAAAATCTTTTTTACATTGAATTGTGGTCTGTTCTACCATAGAAACTTGCAAAACCAAACCATTGTTGTTGTGTAATTGAGGTTACATAATCTTTACAAAAACTTTTTTTTGGTATTATTTCTTCAGTGGTTGCCTTTTTTTGAATGGATGTTGTAACTTATTCATTTGCTTCTTCAATTTACATTCCCTAGGACATTTGCATTCATAAAAATTGTAGTGTAATGTAGCAAATTTCTGTTTTAGCTTTTCTTGTATCAGTGCTGTGCTCAATCACATTTGATTTAGTAGATGCATTCAATCCCAGACATTGAGATCTTCATCAACTGCAGTTGAAACTCAATTGGACAAAAAGCATGCATTTAATGCTGTAACTACAGTGATTCAGCTGGAGCTGGTGTTCGAGGGCCTGTAAAGAAATCAATAATTTTGATTTTCTTTTTGTGGAGACATTTTTCACATCACTTAAAAGTAAAAGTTTTCATTTATTTGTTTTTTAAATGTCAGATATAAATAGCTACTTATCCTGGAAGTTTGGTGCATACGTTTCAAATGTGAGCAATAACACATTTTAATTCATGCCAGTGTT
Organism: Corydoras sp. C115; assembly: GCA_019802505.1. Taxonomy (NCBI): domain Eukaryota; kingdom Metazoa; phylum Chordata; class Actinopteri; order Siluriformes; family Callichthyidae; genus Corydoras; species Corydoras sp. C115. The sequence continues at coordinate 67,447 of JAFMOC010000085.1, read as the reverse complement.
ATTGGGTTGAATTAATCTAGTCTGTCTCTCTGAGTTCCTTTACACCAAACTTGTCAAACCATGTTTTTTATGGACTTAAATGAATGCAGTCATGCTGGAACAGAAATAAGACTTTCCCAAACAGTTGTCTCATATTTGGGAGTACATATTCTTCCAAGATGTTACTGTAAGCCTAAGCCTTTTTCCCCACTGATATTAATAATGCTTAGCAAAATGCGGTTGGCCATATAGTGTATTTATAATGAAAGGTATATGTGTCATAATGAGAAATATGCAAGCAAGTCTTTTAGGCGTTTATATCACTGTAGCAAGAGTGATTGTGTATCCATTGGTGTTTATGTTGGTCTGTCTGAAGTAAGTAAAAAAAGTAGCTGATGGACTGCTCTATGAGACATGAAAGAAACATGAGTAAAGGGCTTAAGTGGTCACATCCTCTTGGTTTAAACAAGAAATTACTTATAAATATTTCATTATAGAATCTGGTTGGAAGACATGATGGTAAAAGCAATATGAAGAGCTATTAGACAGTTTAATATTACAGCAATCACTCTCCCTGGATTTAAAATGAAAGCAACTTGTTAAAAAAATGAATGGGTGGAATTACTTATGCATGAGGTATGAGTTTTATATTTAAGCATATGGAATGAGGCTCTTAAGGAAAAACGATGCGTAGGGATTACCTCTGAATTTATCTTTTAAGATTTTGGCTATGATCGCAGCCAAGCACTTACTTTTGGAACTCGTCCTATCAACATTTACTAGAGACAGTTCATAACACTCCAATGACCTTTTATAAATGTTTTACATTTTTATAATTCACACAATCATCTATAAAATTTAGTTAACTGAATTATGTTGGCTTATAGTATTAAAACTATTGATGTGGACACTGGAGCTGAGCAAAAATTGTGTGGAATGTTAATTATGCAGTCAAGGATGTTTTTAAACTAGTTAAATTAGTAATTTTACTGTGTGTATATATATATATATATATATATATATATATATATATATATATATATATATATATATATATATATATATATATATATATATATATATATATATATATATATATATATATAAAAAATTATTTATAATTTATTTACTTTTTTTATATATATTTTTTTTATATACCAGGTTATTTAAATGTTTGTCATACAATCTGTGTCTTGCATATCATATAGTAAAATATTATGCGTTGTCTAGAATGACTTATATGATTCAGTGGTTTACTTCTGGAATTATTGGCTCGTGCAATTACTGTAATTTCCATTTTGTAGCAAGTTTAGGCGGTTTGACTTGAAGTTACCTAATTTACCAAAGAATACACAGCATAATCATGCAAACATTTTGTTCTAAATAATTGCTCATGTTTTTAGAGAAATATTTATTAGAGGCATGTGCCTCTAACTGCTTTTTTGTCGATCACGTGTTTCTGCTGTTTTGTTTTATTAAGATTTTTTTTTTTTTTACATTTGTATTTGAGCCAAAAAAAAAAAAACCTAAAAGACCTGCAACAAGGCTTGTGGTGCAGACTGAAGTCTATGCTATTTAAGGAAGTGTGCAGTGTATATGAAGTTCAGTTTATTTTAGTGAACCCCAGTTCTCTTGACGTGATAACACACTTCACAATTTCTTTTCTTCAGCGAGTGGCACTTGCTCATGCCTTATGTGGAGTACAAAAGGATTCAAACAAACCAAAATGTAATAATTGCATAATATTTTATACAGTTTTTGTAACGCTATTAATTTTTCTGGTGGTGGTATTTTATAATATCATTGTCTGTTTTTGTGTCCACTTTTAGTTTCTATACAACTAAAAAAATCTATATAATAGACTTGGTTTATAGTCTGTAAAACATGGTTCCTGAGCTTAGATGAACACCACCATGGCATTTTTAACTAAAACTAGATTTAGTTTAAATAAATAATAATAATGATGATAATTCAGGTATTCAGGTCACAAGATGCTCCAAAGATTCACTTGTTCTGTCAAACCTGTATGAACAGTTGACTAACCGGAATCTTTTAAAAACAACTACTCCCTCATATGTGCTGCACACCATTAAGGCTGTGGTGCCAACTGCAAAAGCAAGTTGAGGTCATGGTTTGTGTAATACATAATTTTGTGTAGAACATAATTTTATGTTGACAGATGGCAATACCATATAACCATACCAAAGATTATTCCAGATTTATTTACTGTATACCATATTTTATGAACGTTCTGCTTCTGGTGGTCATTTGAGAACCCTTACTGAATTAAATGCTAAATTAAATGGGATTCTTTCTTTACGCCTAACATTTGTATTACACTAAACTGACACGAAGAAAGAAATGCTGATGCTAACTGAATTTAAAACTGCAAACGGAACAGTTAATAAGCACTTAGAGTAATGGCTTATAATGTATATATCTCTGTAAAATATGTATAGAGGCTATAGATGATGGACTGAATGAAGGCTATTTAGCTTAAGGCAAATGCAATGTGGTTTTAAAGAACATTGTGGAGAATATAGAGAAAGGCATTGAAAGTGGGAGCGAAAAATGTACTTGATGGTGGGTGGTGGTCAGTTAAGCCTGAAACCCTGCCTCTGCTCAATAGGATATTGTTCTACACATATCCTTCCCACCCATGTGCTTGCTGTCTTTTTGGCTTTTCACATCTGCATCCTCTACATGAACCCAGTTAGGATTAGATATAAACACAGAGAGACTTTTTGGATGAGGAATGGAGGTCCTGGCAGCGATTTGTGTTTTTGGCTTAAGTCGGGTGTAAAAGCAGTCATCCATCTGGAGTGTCATACAAGATTTGACCTTTCCAACCTCGCTGACCACCACACCCAGATCCTTACAAATGCACAGAGGTGGAAGATAGCAGATAGCAAAAGAAGCATAAAGAATTAAATTATCATAAAATATTACTTAATGTGTTTGGGTTTTGTAATTTATTTAAATTGTTTGTTAATGCTTTTATTTTGGCTTTACAACATGTGCATCTCTAGTGGAGTTTTGTCCTGAAGCAAAAAGAGAATACGAGTCAGGTGAATTAAAGTTATTAAATGTATGTTTGTCTGCCTTGTGAGAAAGTGGTTACCTGTAATTCAGTAAGGCCCGATATAGGCTGTAGCACCTTGTGTGGGCCTGTTTAAGTACATTTATCATATTGCGTACAAGATTTTGGGCATCCCTCATTGTTCCCTTTATGAACGGCTATACCTTAAGTAAAATAAAGTAGAAGGGAAAAAATTGTGAGACTTTGACAGAGACTATGGTCTGTCATTTAGGAATGCAAGTTTTCTTTATATGGCACTTAATACAAATCATCCTCATCTATTGTTTGAAAGAAAAAATAATTGACTGGTTGATTTGTTTATTCCCCATGGTTTATTAGCACAGTCTTTCCCTCTCGGTGTCTTTCCTGTATATGTGTATAGCAAAAGAAAAAGGAAGTGCTTAAGAGTTCACTGTTCCGGTAGTTGTGTTTTTGTGTGTTCCTTTTTTTGGTTTATTTATTTTGTTATTCATTATAATGTTGTCCTTGATCGAGAAATGTGCTTCCGCTTAAGTAGACATCACAAGATTGCATGTGGGCAGGAAAAAGATAGGGATAGAGGTGATACCTGAGGAATGCCTATGCTCAATCTAACAACTGGTCTGTGATTTGCAAAGCATGTAGCCAAAAAACAAATGATCACTCACACTTTTACAATGGTGGCTTAGTGGTTAGCACGTTCGCCTCTCAGCATTAGGGATTCCCGGTTCGAATCCCCATCTGGATGGAGTTTCCATGTTCTCCCCGTGTCCGCGTGGGTTTCCTGCGGTTTCTCCGGTTTCCTCCCACAGTCCAAAAACATGGATCAAGTCAATTGAGTTCTCCAAATTTCCCAATATAGTGTGAGTGTGTGCCCAGCGATAGATTGGCGCCTTGTCCTGGGTGTATCTGCCCAGCGCCCGAAACGTTCTCCCCTGGATGGGCATGGGGAACCCCCCCGCGACCCTACTATAGGATAAAGCGGAAGATAATGAATGAATGTTTACAATTATCATTAAGTAGTGCATACATATTTTACACCTAGAAGCATTTTGGGTCAGTCATAGGCTTGTGGTTAAGAAACCAGCCTTGTGCCCTTGGTTCAATTACCGGGCCCACAAAGTTTTATGGCTGGATTGTACAGGACTGCAAGGAATGTTCTAAATATGGAGGATAAATTCCTCCGTGTGTTAGCACAGTAGGCAAAATAAGTCACTATATATTTAATGTATGTAATACATTGGAGTTGCAGGTTTCAAGCTCTAGGTGTCCACTGTTAACTGCTCCCTTTTTTTTTTAGTTTGTGGTTTTGTCCACTTGTCTCGCTCTGTTTTTCTGTCCAAGTATGTCGACCTCTACCCTCTATTTAAACAATTGTGAATTATCTTGGGATTTTTTATTTAATTATTTTCTTTTTAAATGGCCATTGGTGATGTTGGGCACTGATGATGGATGTGACTGTATACATCAAACAAACATGTACATTGGGCTTGAATTATTTTTATATTTCCCAAACCTTCTGCTGTTAGAACCCGTTTAAGTTTAATATTTAAGAGAAGTACCCTGGCTCTTTTGCCCTTTCCGTCTTGCTTTCTTTTTTCCCTCTGCCCTTCGATTGCCCTCTTTATGTGGGCTGATATTAAATTGTGTTTTGAATTTACAGAATTCCACTCTTATTTAGAGGAAATTCCTTTTGAATAGGAAGGGTCATGCTGTGATGACCAAGAGAATCAGCTGCCAAATCTCTGTGCGTATCTGTGTGAGGGTGTTAATGTGGGTGTGAATGTGTAAGCAGAGAAGGGAATAAAGACTTCCCTGTACACATTTTCAGTGTGGGTGTTTGTATGTGTGTATTTGTTGTCCTCATATGCTGTTCATAAAATGAATCTTATTAACTAAAACTCATTTTCTATTCAGTTTAGAAAAAAACAATAGAATTTATTCCCGAGCTGGACTAATGGAATTTACCATGGGAATCTGCTTGCACATCCAGAAATTTGTTACACTTCACCACCACTTTAACTCACTAATATGAAATTTAAACACTTTTTGCCCCAGTGTCTTAAATGTAAATTAGCAGCCTGTCACACTATAATGCAGTTCAGTGATACTTTCTTAATTATTTTAATTTAATAATAATACTTTTGATGTGAGTTTAGACAAGACAATCCACTAGACACACTTAAGTAGAAATTATTTGCAAAAATCTTTGCACAGTCATTTTATTTAATTCATTATTCACATTTTTATGTACAATCCAAAACACATCCTTTAGCCTAAGATCAATTGAGCTAGATTGTGTATTTAATCCTAGCTTTCACGATTCACTTTATTCTATAGTGCAAATGGCTGTTTGTTTTTAACTTGCTGAGCGGACTTTGTCCTTTGCTTACAGTGTTTACTGATTTGCTGAGGTTGTGCATGAGAAGCAAGAATGTAAAACGGAGGTGCCTGGACAGTAATCAATTAACCATAAGCAGTGATCTAGGACTTTACTGCACTTTATTGTTTTCATATTTTGTAATCATGTCTGGGAATTGATACAGCGCTGATAGTATGAAATCAGCATTAATGTTGGGCCATGATCTGATGGTTTGCAATTCTTTACATTGTTGGCACCAAACCAAATTCAGCATTGTCTATTATATAAATACCACAAAAATCTACACTCACACTTATTTAACACATAACTATCTTGGCATTTTCTTGTGGACTTGTTTAAATGATACTTTAGCAGTACAAAGTAAAAAAAAAAAATTAATTAAAGCTGTTATGAAAAACATTGTCGAAGTTAAACAGATAAGAAAAGCAATTGGAGCGAATAAAGCACAGTAAGTAGACAAAGGTTGAATTTTGATACAGTGCAGCATGTGACTTAACTGGCATAACTGAGGCATAACTGAATAGAGCAGCAGAACTAAAAGGGGCAGATACGGCAAATTACTTGGTCAAAAGTTTATATAAATATTGTGGTATTTATAATTGAACCTCTGGAAGACCTTACTTATGCATCCCTTGTATCACAGATAACCACATTCCTTAAACAATTGTTTAAAATTTATTAACAATAGTGACCAGTGCAGCTACCTTGAAAACGTGATGATGCAACAAATGGCAAAACTATATTCATGTAGAAATAGAGGTTGATTATACTAAAAAGAAAACAAGATTTGTAATTACAGATAGTAATTATATATAATTATAGATAAACATAATCATATATTTTTTGGGGAAAAAAATCTTTAGAATAAAGTGTAAGTGGATCTTAAAGTGGGTATTTTGAATTAAAATTTCATTTTAGTTCTTGTAATGAAGCCACCCTGAACACACTCTCACTGTCTGTAAGGTCCAGAAGGGAGGGAGCAGGTGAATAAGAAGTATGTGGAGAGCATGGGAATTGTGTGCAAAATCATTGTAGACAGACGGCAGCTTGCTTTATCTCTATAACAACACTTTAAACTAGACAGAAGGCCGAGAAATATCATGGGGGTCCTTTACTTTCTTGTCCTTTACTATGACGCATGCAAAAGTGCACAGTTCTCAGCAGTCTTGTCTTAATGGTTGTGTTTTGGGTCACACGGTATGATGCGATTTAGTAATCTTAGCAGCTTCTTACATAGTGAGTGAAGCCATTACACAGTGGATTTTTATGCTGCACAGAGTGAGCTTTACAAATATTAAGCCCTGCTGAGTTAATCCACATTTAAAAAATAAAAAAGTCTGTTTATATATTTAGGTCCTTGCACAATAAAACCGAATCTTCTGCATGAGCAGAGGAAATGCTTACAAGATAAACAAATATGTAAATTAAAAATTTATAGCACTGCCTAAAATTGAGCTAATTAATGCAGTAAGCCGTGAGAGGTTATAAACCCTTGTGGTTTTATGACAGTAAAGGGCAACCTGAAGCCGAAGCTTCACCTCTGCAATGATGAAATCCTACAGCAACACTCTCCCAAGTGGCTTATTGTGTTTTATAAAATAATAAAATGGCAGTGCTTATTTGTTAAATGTCTTTCTAATTTTATCACAAACTATTCTTCCATGACAGTTACCATTGGGTAATAATTTGAATTGCTGTCTATTTATGAAACATAGACTTGATTAACATCTTTACTTAATTAGGAAACCTCATTTATTAATATACATGTCAATAGACAAGTTATTGGATCAAAACTAGTGCTACGCATTAGTGCTCACAAGTGGGTCATTGTCTATGAACGAATCTTTTTACTGCGTTGTGCAGTCTCAGCAGTTCTGGTTTATAAATTTAATTTTCAACTGGTATCGTATGTTATGCAAGAACGTATGCTAGTACTTAAAAATTAAAAACTATCCAAATGACACTCCAAAAAGATGCAACATTGTTTAGTTTAAAAAAAAATCAGTTATATAATTATTTTACAACATTTATATATATTTATTTATTTATTTTTTTTATTATTAATTAATTTAAAAAAAAAAAAAATCCGCAAAATCCTGTAATCCTTTTTTTTCCTGTGTTGGCAGTATGTTTAGTTTATATTGTGTATGTGTAATGGATTTACTTGCACTTTGTGTAAGTAGGTTGAATGAAGTTGTAGTGATACAAACACACAGTGGTGTAATTGGGCATAGTTTTCAATCTGGCATTTAGGAAGTTGTTACTTGCAAATGCCTTCATAAAGGTCATAACTTTTCCTATCCATTAAGCCTTCTTTCTTTTGCTTACAATAAGAATCAATTATCTTGACTGTGGACAAATTAATGCTTATTTGTAGTCACCCACACATGACACAAAAGTAAACTTAATATACTGTATATCTTTATATGAATACTTAAACAGCTTTTTTTTTTTGCCTTTATTTTTCCCCAACATGTTTTTTTCCCCCTTCAGTCCCTTATTTACTTTTCCACATTGTCTCAGGGTGTAGTGTCAGTTAATTGCTACTATTGTAGATGTGGGTTTATCACATAATAGCAGTACCAATCAGGCGGCGAGCCAGGCCTTGCCCTCTTGGTAACTATTTGCTGGCCATTCAACACTGCCAAGCACCTCAGTATGCTCAGAACAAAGTGCTAAACACTCACATAGACACCTACACACTCGAGGTGGCTGGTTGTTACAGCCATGAAAAGAAAAGAAACCTTGCAGCTTCTGGACAGTGTGTCATTTTGCCAAAACGGGGTTTCCAAGCGAGCTGTCCGTCTTGAAAAATTGCTATATTAGTAAATGCTGCTTCTGGTGGTGATGCGCTTTAAGCAATTTAATACCCTTCCATAGATTAAATAAATTGCATGTTGTGCTAATGTTCATCAAATGCCCTTGTCTTATCCAGACTGTGTGTTTTTGATTTTGTAAGTATCCAGAACAGTTTTATTCTGGTTCAATTCTGTTAGACTTTGCTGATTTTGTTCATTTTTTGGCTATGTGAGACTTTTGTTCACTCACTCTCTGTTTTGTGTTCTCTATTTTTAGGAGGAGTGGGGATAGCTGCGACTCAGTTGTGTAAGACGGTGAACGATGTCACTATCTTTGGAACCGCCTCTGCTAGTAAACACGAGGTCATCAGTGAGGGTGGAGTTACGCACCCTATCGACTATCGTACACGGGATTATGTGGAGGAGGTCCGCAAGATCAGCCCTAAAGGTGATTTGCTAATCTGAACCCTAAAGGCAAATGCTAACAATGATCTTTTTTATTTTTGGATAGATTTAATGATAAACCATATCAACATATCACAATCTTACTATAGCTCTAAGGGAATTATGTTATATATTTGATTCGAACAGAAAAGTAAATCAGCCTCAAGGATAAATCCCATACAATCTTATTACAATCTGTCCAAAAGGTCAAATCTTTTCTGCATCGTTAAAAATGTAAGGCTTTTTTGCCTTTGTATTTCGGCCCTGAAGGTAAATCATGTCATGTAGTCTTATTACAGGAAAAAATAAATAAATTAAGTAATATATTTTTTATTATTGCTGTTTTCCTGATACTTAGTGCTATTTCATAATTATACCTAAATGATTTTTGTTGTGTGTAACATTGGGTGCTTTTACTGTTTGCTCTCTGATAACTTATCGGGTTTCAAATTTTAACCTTGATCTGTATCGCTTCATTTTAATGTTGTGTATGGAAGCAAGAATGAATGAATGCTGTGATGTAAATTACAACGTCTCTAGGCATTGTTAAGTGTCATTTTTACCTTGTTTGGTAACTGAAGAGTCTCTAATCAAACAGATAGTAAATGTGAGCAAAAAGACCATGCTGGTATTACGATAAGGCAGCATATAATACTAATGGTTATTTTTTTTCAAGGTGTGGACATTGTCTTGGATCCCCTGGGTGGCTCTGACACTAATAAAGGCTACAACTTGCTGAAACCAATGGGCAAACTCATCAGCTATGGTGAGTCAAGAGAGACACCAAGCTCACTCAAGTTCATATCGGGTTTCAACAGGGTTAAAAAATAAAGAACCTCTACAGAGTTATTTTCATTAAAAAAGGTTCAACCTTTGGCCACTTCCTCAATTAAGTTGTGCAGTTACTACTTACAAGAATTGCTGTCTCTCTGCACTAAGTGCAGAAAAAAAACAAAAAAAGCAAGGTTATTAAGATCTCTTGTGAGGCAGGACTTAAGACCGTAGTTGGGGCTTTCTGTACATTTTGAGAATTATTTGCAGAAAGATAGCCATTAGTTGGCTAGTGTATAGTATAAAACAAGCAAAATATAATTAATATAATTAAAAATACCCATATATTGTGTTAAATGACTTTATCCTAAATTAATTCTGCTTGTAAAGTATAAAATTTTGTAGAAAATGGGCAATTTATCCAAATAACATAAAATCACTAATTAGTTAATTTATTGGTAAAATTTTTTTTATTGATTCATGTCTACGTATGAACAATTAGAAGTTTTAGCTTAATACGGGAAGTGGGTGAAATTTAATTTGCAAACTTTTTACCAGACACACAAACAGATGAAGCTAATATAGGGGTGGTAAAAATATATGCTGTTTTTATAATTCTATAATGGATTAAGTTGCATTATGGTTAGTGTAGCAAAAGCAGTAATGATTTATATATAATGTTGGCTCCTGAGACAAAATAGCTAAGAGGGCAATTTGTTCATACGATGCTTGCAAATGCATTGTTAACACATCGATAGAAGATTATTTGCTCATCAGCACAAAGACATCACCTAAATACCAGTGTGAAATTGATGGGCTCTTTTATCTGCTTAAGAAAATGAGGTAGGTGAAAAACAATGAGCACTGGACTGCTACTACGATCCACTTATAGAGTACTCTGCTTTAAACATGTTAGTACAGTCTTTCTACAATTCAAGATAATATAAGGCTCAACTTCTGAAATATTGAAATGTGTAAATTAGAAGATTGTATCAATTGTATAAAAATGTTTTTGTGTACATGCAAAAATACGTTAAAACAGCAGGTTAGGAAATCCACTAAATAAAACTTTCAAGTTTTCACTCTTCATTTATTAAATGCAGCAATTAAACCTCAAGTCAGTAAAATTAAAACATTTCTTTAATTTATTGACAGTGTAGGCCTCCTCTGCATGCTGATTAGGCAATGTCCTACACAAACAGTCAGTACACGCATGTGTCTTGCTTGCTTCATATATTTTATAAGTTGATGTCTATGACAGCTAAACAACCCTAGTGTCTCTGTTGCTACCCCCCCCTTCCCTCAGGCCCCAATCCTCCACCCTCCCACCTCTGCTTAAACTTATCAGCATCACAGCAGCCAAGTGGAACAATGGCCCCTCTATCTGCCCCAGAACCCGGACTGTGTCCGAATGTAGCAGACTGGGCCAGGTCCAGCTCTCACCCCAAATCTAAGCCTGCTTTGTGTGTGGAGCAGGGAAAGAAGGAAGGCTACGTTGTATGATCTATATTTAAGTAAGGCAGAAAGAAATGGTAAAAAAAAGCAGAAGGATATGTGAGAAATGATGTGTTGCAATGTGTGGTGAGAGTTGAGAGTGCCAGTCATGGGAATAACATGGAAACCGTGGAAAGTGAGTGTGCCTGTTTGGGGAGGGGGAGGGGGGTGGTCCTTGTGAGGGTCAAAGAGTGCAATGCTGCTACCAGACAATTCCTAGAGGGTGAGAGGGAAATAATGGGATGAAAACGGGCTCAGTGAATGAACAAAACTCATCAAGTGGCAACAGTGGCTTGTCAGTTAGACAGAAATTGAACACACACAAGCTTGTTATTCACACATATTTAGAGCACGCAGCTTGAATTCAAACCCAAGAATTTCTTCAGTAATACACTCACCCACAACACACACACAAATGCAACGCACACACAGTGGTCCTATTCTTCTATTTAATCCAGTTTGTCATTTATGTCCAAAAGCAACAAATTTGTGCCACTGGTAAATCACTATTAAAATGACCTTGTGATATTTCTGGAATTTCTGGACTGTGGCATGTTTCCTTATGCTGAATTCAAACCTAGTATAAATGTAATGTTAGAATGTCAATTACTGACATTTCTCATTGTTTTAAAAGAGCTCTGTTTTTGGGCTGGTTCTATGCCCAGATAAATATCCTAATTGACTTATTTATAACTTTATTAACTACAACGATTCTGGAAATGGGGGGATTCAATCTGGTACATCAGTTTGCAGAACTTGCATCCAATTTTGCTGTAAAACAGTTCAATCTCTGTTCTTTTAGTGGGTCTCCTCACTAGTACCTCCTCAGTTTACCTTATTTTTTAACCAATTTGTTTGAATGACTTTGTTATTGTCGTACGGGACCCACATTTTACCAACAGACCCATTTTTTTTTTTTTTTTTGGCAGATAAATTTGCTGGTACAATTCAGAATGTATTATCTCGTTAATAATGACAATCTTTCTGCATCAAAACAAAGGACTCAACATGGATTTGCATGTGAATTCTGGTGTGTTTTTGGCTGTAATAAATTGTAATATTCTTCTAACTTCTACAGGTGCTGCCAACATGCTGGCTGGTCAAAAGAAAAACCTGTTTGCTGTGGCTAAGACCTGGTACCAGCAGTTCTCTGTTCACACTCTGAGTCTCATCCAGAGCAACCGCTCAGTCTGCGGCTTCCATCTGGGTTACCTGGACTCAGAAACGGAGCTCCTCTCACAGGTTATGAATGCTGTGCTGGACTTGTACCACCAGGGCAAGATCAAGCCCCGCATTGACTCCACCTACCACCTTGAGCAGGTATGTGCATTGAAACAATACTTGTGCATTATGTGTCAATTGCTACAACTAACTTCAGGTTAAACAGGTTTTTAAATGTATGTTTTAAGTATTTTTCAAGAAATTATGGATGGTTATTAGCAAGGGTTCCTTGGTTAAAATGATGTGGAATTTTTGTTCTTGTCTGTTTAAGAAAAAATGCAGGTTAAAACTATGCCATTGTTCGGAAAAGGCTGTGTTTTTACTGGTCCAGCTTTGCATTTTCAAAACATATCCGAATGAAAACAAAAATTTAAAGTTCCATTGAATTTGTCATGGTAACAAAAGACGAAAACACTCTTGCAATAATTTTCTGTATAAAATTGACACACAATCATTAATGCTAACTAAACAGATTTATTGGCCATTTAAATTGCAACGTGCTAACAAAACAAACCTTGTGTTTATCACCCTGCCACTTGTGTGTTTCTGTGTTTTTGAAAAGTCCTTACACCTTTTATACAGTGCAAAACACAGCTTTGACATTTATCGTTTCTCAGTTATAACATATAGCTTATAGCTTAGTGTGTGTGTTGCCTCTGCTGTTTAAAAAAAAAAACAAACAAACAAAAAAAAAAACCCTGTCTCATCTTATCTCACATTCTTCATTTCTCTATCAATCCTATTCTCGCTGCTCATTCTTTCCACTCTCCTTTTCCTTGTTGCCATGGAGACTCACACAGCGTTTGCAAAATGATGGTCAAAGAGGATTTGATGGCCATGAAACTTGGTTGCACAGGTTCTAATGAATGATGTGCTTGCTTATTAAAAGACTGTTAAATTTATCAGTAAAACCAGAGTTGATCAGCTTTGGTGCATTCTCCCCCACCCCTTCATATTCTCCTGTATTTAACCCTTTTAGGTTTGGAATCGATATTTAGTTCGCAGCCTTATTTAGAATGAAATGTGCATAACTTAACAAATTATATGATATATAGATACTGAACCTACATTCTATATTTCTCTCTCACACTTTCTGTCTTTTTCTTCGTATCTCTCTTTCTCTCGACCCAATCCACCCCCCAACCCCCTTTTCCTCCCCCACCAAGTAGTAGTACTTAGTCATCAGTCAGGGTCAGGCTTCTTTTGTTGCTAGGAGATGTCTCTCTGTTGCCATGGTGTTGGTTGCTGGGCGTTGTGGTGTGGGAGAAGGGGAATGGCTCTGATGAAAAGAGCAGAATGGGAAAGAAATGAACTAGTAGAGGAGAAAAAATTAAGTTTGGGATGCGAGACTATTGTTTTGATTTATGTTTTGCAATCTGCCCTTTATTCACTTTAGGTTGACCTTTTCATTTACACCAAAAACTAACTTTGATGTAATTTTGATGTAGTAATTTTTTTTTTGTGCTGAATATTAATATTTATTTATTCTGAAGATTTGACCTTGATTTAGTTTAAATCATGATCTATTTGAAATATATTTTGTTCTTTTATTCTATTTAGAATATTTTTGTTAGTTTGTTTTATTTATCCAGTTTTTTTTATTTTTATATTGTGCTAAGAATGTGAAGTGTCCATGCAAAATATAAGCATCAGTTCTTGCATTTTCTTTCTACTTCCTACATTAGGATTTTACCACATAATTTTGCAATATACAAAGAAATCAAATAGCCAAAACATGATTACAAGAACCTAGGACGTTTTACCAATCCATATCTGGCTTACAGTGCTTGAGCATTTCTACTGGTGGAAAAAAAAGAAGTAAATATTAATCGTGTGAAGTTGTCAGAGAAACCTGCCTGGATTAATGAATCCCCTTGAAATATTTTGTCAATTCGACTTCTCATTCAGTTTATATTTAAAAAAAAAAAATAATAAAAATAAAAAAAAAAAAAAAAAAAAAAAAGCTAATTAAAATTTTTTTTTTTTTTTTATTTGCACAGGTTGGCGATGCCATGCGCAAGATGCAGGAGAGGAACAACATTGGCAAAATTATCCTCACCACTGAACCCATGAAGGAGGAACCCAAGAAGGAAGAGGCCAAAAAGGATGACGACAAGAAGAAGGAGGACAAGAAGAAAGAGGACAAGAAAAAGGAAGACAAGAAGAAGGAGGAGGCCAAGAAGGAGGAGAAGAAAGAGGAAAAAAAGAAGGAAGAACCCAAGAAAGAGGAGAAGAAGGCAGAAGAGAAGAAACCAGAGGAGAAGAAAGAAGAAGCCAAGAAAGAAGAGAATTGAGAAAAAGAATTGGTTAGGCCGAAAGTTGTTGGCTGTGAATAATGTCTGTTTCGGGAGTAGGGCGTCGTGAAGAGTTTGTGCTGAACGTGTGTGTGTATGCATGTGTTGTATGTATGTGTGTGTGGGAAGTGCAGTGTAGTCCAGCTCTCAGCTCAACCCCAGGCGATTACTCCGGCCTTAAATCCTCATTCATTGAAATCTACAATCATTTAACCAGCCTTGTAATCCCACAAACACCACATGGCGGGGATAAACCACTCTGTTATGCCAATCTGTATCTCTGTGTCGCCTTATTATAGCTGTAGTATTAATTGCTGTTACTAATCATGTGTGCCTTTTGAGGTGTTCTGTATCAGTATTACACTGCCAAATACACCACATGAGTGTTTTCCTGCCATCAGGTTTTTTTTTAATTTATTTATTTTTTTCCCCTCTTAACATTCCGCATGCATCACTTACCATAACCAGTGCAACTACTAACATTTGTACTAAATGGAATACCACTGCACCATGTTCATATGACACATCGGGCAATTGTTTATTAATCAATCCACACCCTATATGCTTTGAAATATTTAATTGTAATATTAGTGTACTAATTATGGATTGTGGATAAAGGCCTGGGTTGGGTAAGAGTATTGTTGCTATGACTACAGTGTGCCTGAATGTTGCCTGCTTCCTTTCCTAAACCCCTTCACATACCCATTGTCCCACACTTTTTGTCCTCTTCATAGTGATTCTCTTACCTTCAGTGAACCAGACTAACTGAGGGAAAATTGCTGAGCCCCAATTACAAAGTTGGCAATGGGAATGAGTCATTGCAGTTTCTAATCACTGCCTATGTGACCCACACAACAGTATTGGCAAAACAACTATTGCATACTTCTTTAATTGATGTATTACAAGCATGAAGTATCTTAACTTTGAGAGTTTTAAATCCTTAGCATTAAACATAATTCATACCAGGATTGTAATTGAATCTGCCTTTATTCGTAATCATGTTGACACATTCTTAGATCAATGTACGACTGCACAGATGCTGAACCCCTCCAGGTTTGTGATAAAAGTATGGCAAACCTCCTCCCAAATTCCACCTTATCCGGCGCATTCCGCTGTGGTCTTTCTGACCAATGGCCTTCAGCACTTTGGCCTTTATCCAACCTAATCGGTTTTGCTTTCTCTCAGTCTCTGCCTCTGTTTTCCTCTCTTGTGCGTTTTACCGTCACCAGTTGGCATAGCAACAGGCGTTTGGCCAGCTAGAGATGACAGTTTGGTTGCCCCCTCCTGCACTCCCACTCTTGCATACATGTGGTCTTTCTATCCGTTTGCTTTTAATAAAATGTCAATGTTTGAAGCTTCCTCCACACATCTCGTTGACGTGCGTCAACTTGGCTTCATTAGGTTCAGACTCTGGCGTCACACAGATGAAACCCAGGCCCCTTCCCCATTTGAGAAAATTGTCAGTCGAACTCACTGACTTCTCCCTGAGCTAATTTTTCAGATTGCAGTGCTCTTCTGCCCCTAATGGCCATGTAGGTGTGCTGCAGTCGTTTCACAGCTCAAGTGTTCAGCTCGTCCCTCCCTCAGCAAGTCTGGTTGTTGTCAGGTGTTTAATGCCAGTCCAGTTTGAGTGTGTGTGTGTGTGTGTGTGTGTATGGTTTGCTTGTTGCATACAATTGTGAGAGGAATGTATGTGAAGTCTCCGTCCTCAGGTCAGCTGTCAGATTTAGTGTTTTGTCTCTACCTCCCTTATGCTATGAGCTAGCATGTTTTCTTATTTTTCTCCCCTCCACAACCCCAAATCTAATTCTTATCGCTCCTAACGTCTCCTGCCTTAGCCTTCTCTTTCTGGTGAATGACCTGTGTTTGGTATTATTTGCACTCTGCGTGAATCTAAATGCACTTCTAGGGATGGCAGCCCCGCTCCCAGTCCTTTGTTTCTCAGGAGTCCCCCCCGCCCCGTCTTACTCCCCATCACGCTTACATTTACATGATTCACCCCCATACTATACTTGTTTATGGAATCAACTTTGCCTTGTTCATTCATCTCAGTCAGTCTATTCATCTCACTGATTGGCAAAGTCTCATCCTCATAGACATTGAGGAGATAACTGAGAGAATGCACTGGGGTGGGCGTGGCTCTGCCATCCTTATATAAAGAGTGACCCTGTTTTGACACAGACCCACAATTAGATTCTTATCCGAGTCTCGTCTCAGTCTTTCAGTACATGGTGCTGATTCTGAAGCACCGCATGATGCCAACTAACACTACAGCAAAGGGTGTCCTCATTCTTTAGCCTTTACTTGTTTTGCATTGTTTGTTATTATTTTTGGTTTTATCTTCGTTGTATCACTGTGGTCCTGTTTGGTTAAAGTGTTTTTGATGAACAGGCTTTGCTGCAGTTCCGTTCAAATGTGAGGAATATCTTTTAGTTGATCCTGATTAAGTGTGCCAAACTGTGCTCGAGGCTCTCGCCTGCGCTCCAACTCTCCTTCCAACACTGATCTCTCTTTCTAAAGCGAAAAAAAAAAGCCATCATCACTCCCGGTTGACTTTAGGCCGGCCAACGGGCAACGATCCTAACCAGAAAGTCCTACCTGTCGTGTGTGGTGGATAGCACTAATTTGACTGGTGCTTTTTCTAACTTGTTTTGCGGTCCATGCAAGCGCCGATTTAGTCCTCACTGTGCTAAATGTGTTCAACACTCAAATACCTCTGCTTACACACAGGTCCGCACGCTGCCCCATCAGGCACACCAGCTCTAAAAAGGGCTGTCCTGTCAATCCCAGTGTGATCTGATGACATGGTCGATTCAATAATGTTTACAACGCCACTGCACGGTGTACGCATGCTAATGCAATACATTTCTGTCAAGTTAACCAGAGCTCAGACTCCGTCTCTTAGAACTTCCTTTTAGGTCAACCGTTACGCTGTAAAAATACACGCAAATAGAACATGTAGGATACTAGAAAAGTCCCAGGGATAGAACTGTTAAACCTAAAATCTATCTGTAGAACCTGTTTGTACCACTAGCAATAATTTCAGCCTTTTTTTTTTTTTTTTCCCGTTTAAATCATTTAGAATTCCGAGCTGGGTTATAATAATTTACCTATATATCCCATGCCTCTGCTGCCCCCCAAACCTTTTTTTTTTTTTTCTTTTCTCTTCCAATATATACAACATCTTTGCCAACAATTTTAAACGGCTACGTAAATTTTGTGCAGTAATAATCCTGTTACCATCACATGATCTATAAGATCTGAGATGCACTCTATATATAAACACATTAGTTATAATAACAGGGCTATTAGCAGAGATAATTTGCTCAATCCATTTGGCAAAGATGTAGTAGGAATAAAGGTGGTGGTGATTCTTTGAGAAAGCCACAGAGTCTGTTCTTTTCCAGCTGTTAAGTAACTGAGCTGTTAAACGAATATTTGTTTTTATTACAACATAGCTACAGGCAAAGTTTACGTTGAGAAATTGCAGGAATATTCTCCAAAGTCTTGAGTGTGGAAACTGTATTTTTTATTCGGAATTGCAGTGTTTAATCTGAGTAGTCTAGTTCTAAATCTCTGGTTCTCTTCCATGTCCTAATCCAAGCAATGTTATTCCGGCTCGAGAAATCCTTCCACCTGGGACTCGCATTGCATTTGTAGATTCTGCAGTTTCCTCACCGTCATGTTAGTGTTGATGGACTCTAAAGCAATGTTTGAGGGGTTTACTGTTAAGCCTCTTCCCAACGTATTAACATCTGGGTCATAAGAGCATATGTGTAATGGCATGAGGTTTATACATTACAGCATAGTTAGCATCTAGTCAGCTTCCGCTCTCTCTCTTTGGTTGGAAAGCCAAGTGAGCTCTGGTTGCAGGTGTGAGTGTCTTCTGGATATACGGCTGCGTGGCTAAAAGCCAGGGCGGCCGCAGTGAGCTTTAGTTGGAGCCTGCCTGCTTCCTCTCTTCAGTCCACAGTGAGAGTAACTTTCCCTGAACAGGAAACTCCCTGCAGGATTGTCTGCAGCTTTCCAGTGCAGTTTTAAGTTACTCTATCAGCATGAACTAGCTTCTTTCATTCTTCCCATGCAGCTTTTCTTTCAGCAAATGAGAAGTGAATATCATTCCAGAAAAAAGGACGTTGTATATGTAATATGTTGCCGACTGGCTTTTTATCAATGATAACCTTTTCAGAACCTTTATACAAAATGTGTCAATTGGTTAAAAAGCAAAGAATTTGAGGTTTTTCAGAACGTTTTATGGGATTCTATTCAAATCGACAAGACACATCCACCAGTCAGCACTGAGTAGCTTTGGTGTTAGCTTGCTGGCTTTCCTTGTAGTCACTCTAGAGCAGTTTTCATTCACTCTTTCTTCCACACACGTCAGCGATGCGACAGGTTCCTCTGTTTCTGTTTTCTCCCACTTTCTCCATCAGTGCTCTCTCCAATGTATTTGAGACCCTCTGAAGGGCCGCTGCTTCTGTGCTTGATTCTGGGTTGGATCACATGTGATTTACACAAATGTGGTCATGAGGACCATAGAGCTTGTAACGCTTCTGTGTGTGATGTTACCATTATGCCTTACATGTTTTCCAGGACTAATAAAAGAGCATAATAAAGGTTCCGCTTTGAATGTTTATTCCTGCACAAACATATTACAGTTAGTTGTACAGAATTAGGGGAACTAATACACCCAGGTCGGGGCGGCACGGTGGCTTAGTGGTTAGCACGTTCGCCTCTCAGCACTAGGGATTCCCGGTTCGAATCCCCATCTGGGTGGAGTTTCCATGTTCTCCCCGTGTCCGCGTGGGTTTCTCCGGGTTCTCCAGTTTCCTCCCACAGTCCAAAAACGTGGATCATGTCAATTGAATTCTTAAAATTGCCCCATATAGAGTGTGTGTGTGAGTGAGTGTGTGCCCAGCGATGGATTGGCGCTCTGTCCTGGGTCTATCTGCCCAGCGCCCGAGACGTTCTCCCCTGGATGGGCATGGGGAACCCCACCGCGACCCTAATAGAGGATAAAGCGGGAGATAATGAATGAATGAATACACCCAGGTCAGGGTGCCAATCTATCGCTGGACACACTCAATTTCACACGATTTAGAGAATTCAATTTACTTTGAATCCGTATTTTTTGACTGTGGAAGGAAATCTACCAATAATTTGACTGATGTGTAATGTTTGCAGAATTATTCTATCATCAATAAAGGCTGCAATTAATCCTACACAAAAGCAATAGTAACGATAAATTAATCCTGGTACAAAGCAATAGTAACGATAGTGACTGAAAGCTAGTCAAGTAAGTTCAACTAATTTATTTATATAGCGCATTTTAAAACTGTACATTGTCACAAAGCAGCTTTGCAGAGTTAAAAGCCTTTAAACTGTACGAATTTCTCATCACAGCAACAGGTTAGTTTAAATCAAATGTGCTCACATTAAATCACATGTGCTCACTACACTCAGTGTGTGTATGTGTTTTTACTGCATGGATGGGTTAAATGTGAAGAAGCTAATTTCTCCGTGCATAAGCACTGTAGGCAAAATGGATCACTTGATCACTTTAACATCCAGAAAAAAAAAACCCATGCAGCCAGGAGGAGAACATGTAAACTTCAACCAAACACATTGACTTGAGACCTTTTTGCTGTGGGATGAGCCTGCTAACCACTGAGCCACTCTAATGCCTGTTTATACATTACTATACTAATGATGGCTCATGATGAACACCTGTACACCTTCTAGTTTATGCAATTAACCAATTAGCCATTCATTTGGCAGCCATGCAATGCATAGAATCACCAGCCCAATGCAAGCACATAACCACCTGCAGGTGAAGTAATTGAACACTGATTATCCCTTCATCATGGCACCTGTTAGTGGGTGGGATCTATTAAGCAACAAATTAACATTTTATCCTCAATGTTAAAAGCAGGAACACGTAAGGATTTGAATGAGTGAGTGACAAAGGCTAAATTGTGAGAGCTAGACGACTGAGTCAGAGCATCTCTAATACTGCAGTGTCCCAGTCAGCAGTGGTGAGAATCTATTTAAAGCTGTAAATTAGGGAAAAGTGGTGACAAAGAATCAGTCAGTCAGTGAAATGTTTTGGGCAATGTTCTGCTGAAAAATCCTGACATCTGTAGATGTTACCATGTTACCACATACCACCTTCCTAAGCATTGTTGCACACCATGTTTACCCTTTTGTAAAAATGGTATTCCCTGTGGACTGTGGCCTCTTTCAGAAGGATAATGATAATGCGCTCTGCCACAAGAGCTACCATACCTTGTGGGCATGGTAGCTCAGTGGGTAGGGTGTTGGGCTATCAATCGGAAATTAACCCTCATTGCTCCAGCGGTGCTGTACATACCCTGTGCTCTGACTCTGGGATATTATGTCACTTTGGACAAAAGTGGCTGCTAAATGACCAAATGTAAATGTAAGACTAAAATGGTTAAGGAATGTTTTGTGGAGTACAACAATGAGATTCCTTCAAATTGGATTATCTATCATCTGTAGAATTAGTCTGATCCATGGTCAGGGGTATTAGCCCAGATCCCTTAGTCCCCTCTGTCCTCTATAAAAAGTGTCCTTTCATGAGTGTATTTATCCATTTTTCAAACTGTTGTTACATTCATTTTGTTTGATCATTCATTAGTTATATTGGATAAAATCAAATTACATATGAAATATGTCTGTCAGCAGTGGATAGCACATTCAGTTCTAATAAATGCTTTGGGCTGAAAATGTTTGAATAAATGAACCTGAGCTTCGGCAGAAAAGCATGAATCCGTCTTACGAGTCAGTCGCAGATGAGAGTTTTAACAAGGTTTTGCTTTAAATACCGTAACTTTGCGACAGTTTGCGCCCTCAGAAAAATTGACAGTTTCTGAAAACCGAGAAGCTGCTCTTTACAGCCAAAATACAGTTATTACGGTAACTTTACTCCCGCTGCTGGCGAAGATGATCTGTCTCCATCAAACACACACAGAGCTTAGAAGGACAAACAGCTGACGGGGACTCCGATCTTTCGGTCCCGCTGCTGGAGGAGAGCTGCAGAGAAAGCTGCTCTCATTTGATCCGGGGCTTTAGCCCCGAAAGCCCAGGTCTAACGACGCCCCTGTCCATGGTGGTCTCACATCACAACTTACAGGAGTTGCCCCCCTGTTCTGGTTTATCTGCCCAGTGCTGAAAACGTTCTCCCCTGGATGGGAATAGGAATCCCATAATGAGATGATACTTTAGTTTGGTCTCTGCTTCAGGAACCTGTAAAATTGGGTCTCTTACATTTGGGTCTCTTATCTGGATTGAGCTTTGTTTTGCCATTTTAAGCTTGGTTTGCTCTGTTCTGGCTCTAAAACTGTTGAATTCAATTTGGTATATTTCTGTGAAGCGTGATTTAAACATGTTAATCTGTTGTTCTGCCTTGCTGTATTGTATTCAATTGTTAGTCTTTCAGCTTTTGTCATGAATTATTAATTTTTTTTTTGGTTTATTTACCTACTTCCTTCATCTCGCCTCTGTTTAGTCTCATAGCTCCTCCTTGTGGACACGTTTGGCTTAGTTTAGGCTAGTTGTTCATGTTTGAAAACTTGGAAAGCGACATGGTTAAGTGTCCTAGACACGCTGAGAAGAGTATTTTAAAACCTTCTGACCTGGAAGGAACTTATTGGTTCTGTAAAATTTGTTCAGCGGCAAATAACAAACCGCACACGTTGCAGACTGATTGGAATTCTAAGCCTACTTAAAAGTAATAGGTTGAAGCAAATGTAAGTGTGGCCTTATGTTGGTCATTTGGACAGACAATTCGTTTTTCCTTTCTCCAGGACAAAGACATCTATTCTTCTCTTAAATGATTCCTCTCTATTCTTCTTTCACTGAAAAAGAATTGTGATAAATGATTATCAGAGGTCAAATGGGGTCTTAACTGCACTGTATCGTACTGCTTGCTGTGAAACAAATCTGTTTATTTGGTAAAACATTTAGCAAATTTTGCCAAGTTGATATTAGCTGGGGGGGCGGCACGGTGGCTTAGTGGTCAGCACGTCGCCTCTCGCGCTAGGGATTCCGGTTCGATTCCCCATCTGGGTGGAGTTTCCATGTTCTCCCCGTGTCCGTGTGGGTTTCCTCCGGGTTCTCCGGTTTCCTCCCACAGTCCAAAAACATGGATCAAGTTAATTGAATTCTCAAAAAAAATTGCCCCATATAGAGTGTGTGTGCGTGTGTGTGTGTGTGTGAGTGTGTGCCCAGCGATGGATTGGCGCCCTGTCCTGGGTCTATCTGCCCAGCGCCTGAGACGTTCTCCCCTGGATGGGCATGGGGAACCCCACCGCGACCCTAATATAGGATAAAGCGGGAGATAATGAATGAATGAATGAATGATATTAGCTGTGGGGGCGGCGCGGTGGCTTAGTGGTCAGCACGGTCGCCTCTCGGCGCTAGGGATTCCCGGTTCGATTCGCCATCTGGGGGAAGTTTCCATGTTCTCCCCGTGTCCGCGTGGGTTTCCTCATGATTTTCCGGTTTTCTCCCACAATCCAAAAACATGGATCAAGTCAAATGAGCTCTCCAAATTGCCCCATATAGAGTGTGTTTGGGTGTGTGAGTGTGTGCCAAGCGATAGATTGGTGTCCTGTCCTGGGTGTATCTACCCAGCGCCCGAAACGTTCTACCCTGGATGGGCATGGGGAACCCCCCCCCCCGACCCTAATATAGGATAAAACGGAAGATAATGGATGGATGGATGGCTTTTAGCTGTAATAAAGAAATACTTCCTCTTTTTTTTTTGCACAGCAATTTTTAGACTGACCAAATTTTGTTTACACAAAAATCAACTTAAAGTAGATACTTGTGTTAAAATAGCGTTCCAGATTTCAATGAACATTATGTAGTTGAAATTCCCATGGAACACGAAAATCTCTAAAAGCATTAAGCAAGGGGTCAAATAGCTCAAATAGATGTTTTTGGCGTGGGGAACAGATTTGATCATGAAGCAGGTTTTGGTTTAGTTTGATTGTAATTATATTATATAGGTAAACTTTTTTTCTAATAGATGTCCTGGAGTTGTGTTTTTTTTTTGTTTTTTTTTGTTGTTTTTTTTGAACACTTTGGTGTTCTCGGTTTGGGGCTTAGTGGTCACCTTAGGAAAAAGTCAACCACCAAATTTAATCCTGTTCACCAAAGGATTTGTCTAACATGCCGAAAAATGTAACTAAATTTGAATTTTAGTTCAAACCTATGACACATGATCCTGTAAGGCCCAAAACACTTTATTAATATAGTAATCGCTGATGTATCTGACTCAAGTAAACATTAGTAAGAACTGTATTAATTACTAAACCCATAATTCTAATTGGGCCAAGAAGGGACTTTTATATTCTATTATAATTAAATGTAAATACTTACTAAAAGCAAAAATCTCTTCACTGTTTTATTTTTTTTGGATCGTAAACCATTAAAGTTTGTAGTGTATAGCGCAAAAGACTAAAGAACCTAACATGCAGTTTTAATAACCTTTGGAGAGAATTTTGTCAGTATTTTAAAATGCTTCGTAAACATAGTCTACTTAATCTCAATAAGAAGAGATATTGTGTTCGTACACGTATCTGGAATTGCAAAAATCTGCTATCCATAAAGATAAGTGCTGCATTCAACAAGGTAATCAGGCCATTCCAGTCGAAATGCAGCCACACATTTGTCTTGTTGACAAATCACAGACATACCAATGGCAGGCTACATGTTTCATAAACCCATTTAGGGAAGAAAAAAAAAAAAAAAAAAAAAAGGCAGTTTGCATGATTCTAATAAAAACATACTGTTCATCAACAACAAGTAATGTGATGGTCACAATTTTCCAATAAAGTGGCACCATGACAAATATTTACTTCTTCACATAAATTACATTTGTGTCCAGAATTTTATTTGCAGCATTGTGTCTCTTCACACTCATCCCATACCTCACGCTCTGCATATCAATGCCTGTTACATTTTAGTGAATGCTCATTCATTACTTGTTGCTTTTTACGCAACTAGTTTTGCAGTTAATGTCACTGAGTTATTTAATTTATTGTAATGTCCAGTTTCCTCGTCCTAATGTGATATATCCTTTATATGGCTGAACATTTATGGACACCTTGAACAGTTAATTTTATTGCCAGATGATGACTATTAATATAAAGTTGTATCAGTCTTCTTGTTTGCAATGTTGGTTTTAGACCTTATTTGCAGGTAATTCACTTCAGTTCTATTGTATTAGTAGAACTACCAGTGCGAGTGTGACCATTACTTGTATGATCAAAGAATTTATTTTCAAAACAATTGCTGCTGTATTTTAAACTATGTGGAGTTTATACAGTGGTTTCTTAGAACATCCTGGTAAAAGGACAATACTGTACAGTAAATATAACTTAAAGTTATTTAATTATGAATTAATTGGTTCAGTTTTTAAAAATGCATGTTGAACAAACCTCTGAATCAGGTATTACATAAATTATTTACAGTTGTTAATAAATAAGTGATAAAACGTATATATTGCCTTGGAACACTTTTATTTATTGCCCATTTTGTTAATTACAACATCAAAATTTTCTGTAATGCAACCTTACAAAATATTAGGGTAAACGTTGGTTTGGTAAGGTAATATAAAAATTCCTTCCTTTTCATTAACATACAACAAAATCACTTATAAAATACAGTGGTGTTGGGCAAACACATGACAAATGGAAAACAAAGTGCAATATTTAGTACTCACTGTTATTTTGTACAGTAAATCTTTCTTTTAAAATTTAAAATGTAAATCCCTTTAATTTATTATTATAATAGTTATCAGTGAATATTATATAAAGATCTCTGGTACAAAGGAATATTATCCAAAAAATACACTCCAACTGAGTGCAAATAAATAAATAACAACTTTTTTTAAAAAAGAAAGTGATTTAAAATCTACTTAAAACACTGGATTCATATTATACACAGAAATATGGAACTGACTATTTCTTTTTCACAAAACTGATAACTGATAACTAATCAATACAGTGTAATCAATACTACATCTGAGGTGAGGCGAGTGTGACCGTAAGGAATCTAGATGGTCCTGTATTTTTCTTCAGATCATTTCAAGCCCACAAGCTTTCAGTGCATCAGACAAGTCCTTTAGGTATGTGGAGTCTGGATATCCATTCCTATGAGCAAACAAAAGTACAGTAACAATTAGGGGTGAGCTGCAATATTCGCTGATTCGACGATTCGATTCGGAGAACCGTAGTCGACTATGAACCTCATAGTCGAATGTACCATTTTGACCACATGGGGGTGCCCATGGCTGCTGCTAAGCATTAGTTTTTACATGAAATGTCTTTGTTTTCGTTATATACAGTATATAGCCTTTTGTCAAAAAAAATCATCCTAATTTTTTGTTTTTTAGGTTTTTTTTAGGTTTTTCCTTTGAACTGGAAAAAAGTCCAGAACGGGGATCCCATTTACGGTGCTCTAGAAAAACAAGTAAAATATTTGTAAAAATCTTTTTTAAAAACCACGCTTATAGCGCCATCTTGTGGTGAAATTTTTAACTGCTTCGACTATCAGTCAACTATAGGGAAAATCTGACGAATCAGATTCGACTATGAAAATCCTTTGTTGAATACACCACTACAATACAGCACAACAATGCACTATAATTGTAAAACAAAAAACTCTCACATTACTCCCTTTAACTTTTACAGAAAATTATCCTTCTAAACACCCAAATGTAACAATTAGGTGTCTACAACATTTTGAGCAAGTAATGCTGCTCATCTTCCTAAAACAAGAAAAACCTGGCCTGACTGCATTGTTACCAGTGTTGTTAAAATGACTCTCCTTGAAGGATAATAAAAGTGGATGGAACAGAACAGCATTTAACAAAAGTACTGCATTTGTACAACTCAAGAGGTGTTGCCAAATTAATTCATTTATTATCTTCCGATTAACCCTGTACTAGGGTTGTGTGTGTGTGGGGGGGATTCAATTTACCTAAATCCATGTTTTGGACTGTGTGAAGAAACCGGAGGAATGTAAGAAATGGGGACAAGGTGAGAACATGGAAATTCCACCCAGATTGGAATATGAACCTGGATTCCCAGTGCACACAACCAAACAGGCTAATCACTAAGCCACCGTGCCGCCCGTGTTGCCAAAGTCATTCATTCATTATCTTTCGCTTAATCCGCTACTAGGGTCATGGGGGGGTTGTGTTGATTCCCAATGCCCATACAGGAGAGAACATTTTGGGCGCTGGGCAGATACACCCAGGACAGCACGCCAATCCATCGTGGGCTACACTCCCTTACACAGACAAACATATTTTAAATTTAAGTATGTGACACCGAAAGTATGGCACCTTAATTTGGTTATACCTGGTATAATGACAATAAAGATATTCTGATTCTGACATGGGGCAATTTATTCAATCATTATCTTCCGCTTTATCCTCTATTAGGGTCGCGGTGGGGTTCCCCATGCCCATCCAGGGGAGAATGTCTCGCGCGCTGGGCAGATACACCTAGGACAGGGTGCCAATCCATCGCTGGGCAAACACTCACTCACACAGACACACACTATATGGGGCAATTTTGAGAATTCAATTGACTTGATCCATGTTTTTGGACTGTGGGAGGAAACCGGAGAACCCGGAGGAAACCCACGCAGACACGGGGAGAACATGGAAACTCCACCCAGATGGGGATTCGAACCGGGAACGTGCTAACCACTAAGCCACTGTGCCGCCTTGGGGCAATTTAGAGCATTCAAAATTTACCTTGTTTTTGGACTGTGGGAGGAAACCGGAGAACCCAGAGGAAACCCGCGCAGACATGTGGAGAACATGGAAACTCCACCCAGATTGGGATAAGAACATGGATCCACAGTGCCCACAGGCGAACGGGCTAATCACTAAGCCATCATGCCACTCGTGTTGCCAAATTGTACAATTTAATGTATTGTAATGTATCATATCAATTGGTAAATGAGGGTAATGTGTTAAAACATACTTTTTCTTTCCGCCATCCATCTTGGTCTTGTGGGGGATCTTGTTCCAGGTCACTTTAGCTTTAGCATTACTGTGCTTGTCATGTGGGCGAACAGTAAATGTGAGCCCTTGCTCAAAAGCTTTTACAAGGTACTGTAGTAAGCTATGGCCCATTGAGCAAAGTGGCAAATAGGCAATGAACTCCCCGCCTTGGAATGGTGACCCAGGGTTGGGATGTTCCTCCTATGGGAAACAATAATATACACAACAGTCAAAAATATGATTTAAATAATAAACTTAGAAGAAAAATTTGCTTGTTAAAGAAAGAAATGGTTCATACTCCCTGAATGCCATCATTGATGTTGTACGTAATCTGGGCTGTTGTGTAGTGGTCATTGCCAGGCAAACTCTGAGACAACTTCTTAACAGCCATGGTGCCCTGAATGCCGGTTGGTTTTGCTTCCCTGTGACCAACTCTTCTTGTGATCTCTACTGTATTCTGGTCTCTGCTGTCCGTATGTTCTTTTGGTGGTCCCTTTGCTCCCTTCTCTTTAAGGCATGTTTTGCACTGAGTATGTAGGTAAAAACATTGAGAGCACAAAAACACCCCACAAATTGTTTGTTTCACATCTGCTCCCTTTGCACCACACACACATAATTTGAGTTGGTCAAGGATCATAAAACTGGAATGTTTTGAAGACAGAGTATTTGTATTTTGCTTTTGCTGTGATGACATGGTCTGAAAGTCATTTGGTCCATTTGATTGACTGACTGACTGGTCACTCTTACTAGCTTTAGGAATTGTAATTTCATTCTTTCCAAGTTTCTCTTTAAATACAGCTTTTGACTGGTAGTTATCAGCAGTCATTTTCTCTTGAGTTTTAAAATCAGCTGTGGCCTGATTCTGAGTGTTGCATTGATTTTTTTCTTTGTAAGCTGATGCTTTGGTTGTATCGGGATCTTGACTTTTCTGGTGGATAAGTCTATTGAGCACAGGTTTATCGTTATGCATTTTAATAGAGAATATTTCGTTTAATTCGTCAGTGACTTGAAAACAGTGTTCTCTTGGTCCAATTATGCATATTTTGTCCTTTTCCCTGCGTGGTACAATTTTAGGAAATTTTGAGCATACTTGCGAGCAGCATTCTTCAAACAGTTCATTACTTTCAGCCAAACCAAAATCTGCTGGTCTTAGATATTCAATGTGAAGGTCTGAAACTACTGTTTCAAGTAGATTTTGAAGCTCATGAATACATTTTTCAACCATAGATAACTCTGATCCTTTTAAAACAACACTTATCTCATTTTTATCTATTATATTTTCTGACATCAAAAGATTGTAAATGTGAAAATTTAAATTAGGGTGATATGCCACTTTCATGTATTCCCACGTTACTGATGGCACACTGATGGCTCTTGATACAGTGTTGCTTGGACATGGCTCTGGGGTTTTGCCAGTACTAAAGCTGGACATTTGTCTTGTATAAGAATGTTTTGAAAGATGTGCTTTTCCATTGATTTCACTTTTTTCATGCTCTCCTTGCTCTATTCCTGAGAAAGGCTTTGCTTCTTTTAAAATGGAATAAGTGGTAGATGTAGAATGTGCTGAAGATAACTCTTGCTTGCCAAACCCTGACTGGCTATTTGAAGATGTGTGAACACTGTCAGGAGGATATGTGTATGGGGACCCTATTGAGTTTCTCCTTTTAACATTGTTGGTGGATGTTTTCAATGTGTTTGAAAAAGGCGTTTGACATAAGCTGTCTTCTGGATGGCTTGTATTTGTCACTCCAAAAGAGCCAGATTGTGAAGGCCTCGGCTTGTCCCCATCCTTCAAATCTGGGTAAACGGACCTTATAGATGGAGCATGTCCAGAGCTTGATGCCGTGTTTGTTGATATATCGTGGTACCCTCGAATTTTCCCTTTTTCTACCGGACTTTTTAAGCCCAAATCTGAATTCTTTAATCGAGCCGCCAGTTTGTATTTCTCTGCAGGCTTCCTATTTTTTTCAACTTCAGATTTGTTCATTTTGCACAGAATTGCTTTGCTTGTTCCGGGTGCATGTACTTTCTCGGATTCAGATGTTGGAGAGCATGGGGGGGGTGATAAAAGTGAAGTTTCATTCGTCTCTGCTTGACCATCTGCTGAACCATACAGGAGGATCTGTTTAGCCTGGAAGACATCAATGTTCTCACCTACAACGTAAACATGGGAATGATCAAAGCTGAGCAGCACTTTAGGCAGCGAAGATTGCAATTCCTCTTCTGTCTGTGTTCCAAGCAGGTCAGTCCTTGGAATCTGCTCTCTTCTTAAAATGCTGTGCAGCTGCTGACAGACCTGGGTCAGTTCTTTATGGGCTTGGGTCATGTGTTTTTTGGCATTTAACCCATTCGTACCAGACTGCAGGTACAATGTAGTGACCCCATTAGAAGTCTCATCAACAACTTCCACATTGTGATTCTGTAATATATAGCTGTACTCTTTACATTTACTGCGAAGGTATGCAAACACATCAGCCTCCATGATCAGAGACTGAACTTCCACATCTGCTGGATCTATCCAGTCTTTTCTTCTTTGGTCAGATGTTTTCTGGGATTTTACTAGACTCATACTGTCGTATTTTGGCCTTGGATTCTTTTCAATTGGGAATTTAGAAGTCTGTGGTTCAGAATATGAAGAATCTGTTTTTTCAGCTTGATTCACTTTGGGGTAGTCTGCATCTTTCAGTTGTTTTCGGGGCTCTAAGATGTCTTTACCATCCAAGCCAACATTTTTTTTTTCTTGGGAAAAACAAGTAAAATCCTTCCTCTGAGGGTCAGTATCTTCAATATGTTCCATCAAGTAATCCACAGCAGCATGGATATCAGAGTAGGATCCTTGTAACATGCAGTGATTCTGAGATTTTCTGTATTCAATGCAAAGGTTTGGAAACTTTGCATTAAGAGTCTTTATGTTTGTCTCGCCACTGAATAAGTGGCTGCAGTCTATGATGACAGATGCATTCTTAACTACCTGTTAAAGAGATAAATGGTGAGACACATACTGAAATACGTTTAATTTGTATTGCATGTATATGTAATGCAAGTATTCATAAGGAAAAAAAATCTTTGTTTCCATCCTTGTCAATCCAAATAAAAATGGCAGCATCTTCATTTCTCCCACTTCCATTCCCACTCATTTTTTGTTCAGACCCACATTCTCTAAGCTGTACAACTTTGTTGGCCACGTTACTGTCCTGTAATCTTTATCTTTTGCTCTGACAGATACTTGTTTCTCACAGAAGGCTCCTGCATCTCTACATCATCAACTCCAACATGCTTTTTAACATCTTATTTACCTCTCTAACACATTCTTAAACTACCTATATATTATACATACCTTGTTTACATCAAGTGACTCTTCCCATGGAAAATTCAGAGTAAGCCTGTATGTTTTGTCATCCACCTCCAAAATGTGAGGATAATGTTTAAGCACATTGTGTGCAACTGCAAGAAAACAGAATTAAAGTCTTATTAAAAAGATGTGTATAACATATGTCATTTTTAAAACTCACAGACATTAAACAACCTATCTGTAATATTTAGTATCAAATTGTAAAGTTATATGTGCAAAGTGTCACACAGGACATTAACAGCGCCTGATATCAATCGTCATATGTTAAATGTTCATTTACACTTATTTTGTTGTAGAATTACAAATACACTTTCATATTACAGCTAATTCCCAGCTATTTTCCAATTTATAAATCTTTAATCAGTGAGCCATTGTCTTGACACATTTTAAATAATTAAAGCGTAATAACCAGTTTGTTGATTGACTGAATTTGTATACATTTTTGTATTTTTCGTTAGTAAATGAATACATTTTTTCTAATCATTTAGGCAAGTTAAAATCAAACCAGAACGAGACCTTTATTATCTTCGAAGGAGATGATGGCATATTGCTGTGCTGGTTTAATGGTAAGTGAGGTGATTTCTCCTCCTCCATTTCGCCTTTGCAGAAAATGAATCTGTAGTTTGTCTGACAGTCTGTCAAACTCGATGTCAGAAGGAAAGCCACGGATATGTAACGTGCAGCCTGCCCTCGCCATTTTCTAAGACGCAATAATAAGTTTGAAAAAAATCCACTTTTTTGCTTTGGACTGAGTGGCTGCTGGTTTATAACGGGTTTTCTTCCCACATCTGGTGCATTTGTTGTTTTGATCTGAAAGGGAACAAAAACAAATTGCAAAGTTTATAATCAGTGCACCGTATACGAAGTAAGATTTAAGTTTATGCAACTTTTTCTGTCCCCCTGTATATTTCAGTACTCACATGTCAGCAGCAGTTTCGTTTTAAAACAACAGAGAGGCAGAATCGATACAACAGATAAAGATGCTAATGTATGTAAATCGTATGTGAACTTAACGGTGTATACCGACAAAAGTTGGAAAATCCCAAGCTTCTCGCTCTATTTTCTTCTGAAAACTCCACAAAAAGACGTCAGTGAAGTCGTTTGCAGACGACGACGCCGTTTGAGGAAGTTTAGCAAAACACAGACACGAGACAAACTAAATGCATTTTATAGCGCCGCCGATTAAACAACAACAAAAGCACGAACCGGGAAATTCATTGGCTTTATAAACGACCATTTACCAACAGTCAAATAAAAACGGTTAATCTGGTCGAAGGAAGAAAAGAAAGTGAAAGCGAGCACGCCCCCCGCCTCACACACAGAGGGCTGGCGTTAAAGGCGTTACGGAGACAACGTTATGTAAACATATATTCATGTGGTCATTTGAAACTTTAAGAAACGGTCCGTTATGGTATTGCAGTGAAAAATAACAGCCTTCAGTGTAACATCGTAATATAATAACATAGAAATATATATATATATCTTTACGTTTGGCATCTGCCAAATTAACACGTCATTGCCATATTTATTGAGCTTTATAGAAAAGTAGTTCCGCTCCTTAAATCTGATTGGCTGAGCTGTTTGCCCAGCCATGTTATTATTGACCACACTACACCCCTCTGACCGCTTCGCATTCAAATTAATTCCCAGTTCAAATCCCTATCTGGGTGGAGTTTCCATGTTCTCCCCGTGTCTGCGTGGGTTTCCTCATGGTTCTCCGGTTTCCTTCCACCGTCTAAAAACATGGATCAAGTCAATTGAATTCTCCAAATTGCCCCATATAGAGTGTGTATGCGTGCGTGTCTGTGTGAGTGAGTGTGTGCCCAGCGATAGATTGGCGCCCTGTCCTGGGTGTATCTGCCCAGCGCCCGAAATGTTGTCCCCTGGATGGGCATGGGGAACCCCACCGCGACCCTAGTATAGGATAAAACGGAAGATAATGAATGAATTAACAATTTACCTTGAATCCATGTTTTTGGACTGGGAGAGGAAACCGGGGAACCTGGACACACGGACACAGGGACACGGTGAGAACATGGAAATTCTGCCCAGATTGGATTCGAACATGTACCGCCAGCGTTGAGAGGTGAACTTTCAAATTTTTCAGAACTTAAGATTCATTTATTCACAGCTATTTAAAAAAAAGTTTTTGTAAATAAAAATATATTGGCGACACGGTGGCTTAGTGGTTAGCACGTTCGCCTCTCAGCACTAAGGATTCCTGGTTCGAATCCCCATCTGGGTGGAGTTTCCATGTTCTCCCCATGTCTGCGTGGGTTTCCTCATGGTTCTCCGGTTTCCTCCCACAGTCCAAAAACATGGATTAAGTCAATTGAGTTCTCCAAATTGCCCCATATAGAGTGTGTATGCGTGCGTGTCTGTGTGAGTGAGTGTGTGCCCAGCGATAGATTGGCGCCCTGTCCTGGGTGTATCTGCCCAGCGCCCGAAATGTTGTCCCCTGGATGGGCATGGGGAACCCCACCGCGACCCTAATATAGGATAAAACGGAAGATAATGAATGAATTAACAATTTACCTTGAATCCATGTTTTTGGACTGGGAGAGGAAACCGGGGAACCTGGACACACGGACACAGGGACACGGTGAGAACATGGAAATTCTGCCCAGATTGGATTCGAACATGTACCGCCAGCGTTGAGAGGTGAACTTTCAAATTTTTCAGAACTTAAGATTCATTTATTCACAGCTATTTAAAAAAAAGTTTTTGTAAATAAAAATATATGGGCGACACGGTGGCTTAGTGGTTAGCACGTTCGCCTCTCAGCACTAAGGATTCCTGGTTCGAATCCCCATCTGGGTGGAGTTTCCATGTTCTCCCCATGTCTGCGTGGGTTTCCTCATGGTTCTCCGGTTTCCTCCCACAGTCCAAAAACATGGATTAAGTCAATTGAGTTCTCCAAATTGCCCCATATAGAGTGTGTATGCGTGCGTGTCTGTGTGAGTGAGTGTGTGCCCAGCGATAGATTGGCGCCCTGTCCTGGGTGTATCTGCCCAGCGCCCGAAATGTTGTCCCCTGGATGGGCATGGGGAACCCCACCGCGACCCTAATATAGGATAAAACGGAAGATAATGAATGAATTAACAATTTACCTTGAATCCATGTTTTTGGACTGGGAGAGGAAACCGGGGAACCTGGACACACGGACACAGGGACACGGGGAGAACATGGAAATTCTGTCCAGATTAGATTCGAACATGTACCGCCAGCGTTGAGAGGTGAACTTTCAAATTTTTCAGAACTTAAGATTCATTTATTCACAGCTATTTAAAAAAAAGTTTTTGTAAATAAAAATATATTGGCGACACGGTGGCTTAGTGGTTAGCACGTTCGCCTCTCAGCACAAGGGATTCTCGGTTTGAATCCCCATCTAGGTGGAGTTTCCATGTTCTCCCCGTGTCTGCGTGGGTTTCCTCCGGGTTCTCCGGTTTCCTCCCACAGTCCAAAAGCATGGATCAAGTCAATTGAGTGCCCCATATAGAGTGTGTATGCGTGCGTGTCTGTGTGAGTGAGTGTGTGCCCAGCGATAGATTGGCGCCCTGTCCTGGGTGTATCTGCCCAGTGCCTGAAACTTTCTCCCCTGGATGGGCATGGGGAACCCCCCCGTGATCCTAATATAGGATAAAGCGGAAGATAATGAATGAATGAATGAATAAAAATATATTTGAATGTGAATTGTAAAACATGCCCAATCTAATATATTCATAACATCATAAATGCTTTTAAGAATTCTTTACATTTCATATACATCCTAAACTTTATAGCCGGAGAGGGATAAGTCTATTTTAAAGTCCACTATTTAAGAAGGAACAGTGATTGTAAGGTTTCTACATATTTTGACCAAAATGCTTTTAGAAAAATTACACTGTACTGTTTCAGCTGTGTGTATTGCGTCCTCTACAGGCAGTACATATGCTGGTGCTGCACTTATATTTCACCCTGCATAGTCTTCTATTAATACCATTCACTTGAACATGGGCTGAGGTCAACACAATCTTGTGACTGGGCTGTGCAAACTTTTACAAATACCTCACTTTCTTTAATGTAACACCAACAGATTAATTTTATATTGAACAATGGAAAATATTAATAGATTAAGTGATTAAATTATGAAAACTAAAGCTCGAGACCTTTACCAGCTTTTCGTGGTAAGTAGGCCATTTCAACATGCTAGCTGTTACCAACGACAACCCTGTTTATTATACAGCCATTTAAAACTTGCTTCTTTTTTGTCATCTTCTTTATTAATAATTAGGACATTTGCATGTGTTTTATGTGAAAATGTGATGTTAGTGTGTTACATTAAATATTAATTGGAAATAATCTAAATCTAATCTTATCTAAAACCAGGAGCCACTTCAGTTGCACAATTGAAACATTTATTTCGGGAATAATGGAAAGTTAATTTTAAACATTTTAAAAATGCTCCTTCAAATGTGTCATTCTCCAGATTATGTGCTAAGTATCCATGCTAAATTCATTATGGAAATGAAACAAATGTGTGGCCATTGCTGTGCAAAATACCGTGGGATGAAACCAGAGAAAACCCAGGTCATGGGGAGAACATGGATACTCCACCCAGATTGGGATTCAAGCCTAAAAGCGCTGAGGGGCGAACATGCTAATCACCAAGCCACCGGGTGATTCCACACCTGGAACATGCAGCTCCATAACCATCTGACCTAGCTGTAATCTGGAAGCAGTCCTCCATGCTACATGTTTACAATATATCAAAATTATTTTTATTGAAAGTCACAAAATTACATTTATTTATTTTTGTTTGTTTTACTACAGAAAGTAGCAGAAACATATTGTACTATACATTATGGCTTACGTGTTTGTTTTAGTAGTATACTATTTTAATGTTTATTGAATTTTTTTTTTAAAACCATTTTGTACAGGACTTCCCTGTGACACTTTATTGATCTGTAAAAGAATATAAGCAACAACTCCTGGAGTGCACTAACATATCTTTGATGTCCAACACCTTTGCTTTCACGTCTGCTGCACTGCGCTCTCTGAGGCTGGAACAAGAAATGCAGGAATGGGAGGATGCACGCAGGGCACTGGCACACAGGAGAGTAATGAGCAGACGGCCTCTGCCAGCTGCTCCACGAATCAGACATGGGACGGAGAAGATCCAGACAGTCAGAGCTGACCCCCCTCCGATCCGCTGCAGAGACCCTGCCGTGCACAACACATTCATGTATGGAGACATGAGGGGTGTGTATGCTGTTCTTAAGGAACAGGGTATG
Organism: Corydoras sp. C115; assembly: GCA_019802505.1. Taxonomy (NCBI): domain Eukaryota; kingdom Metazoa; phylum Chordata; class Actinopteri; order Siluriformes; family Callichthyidae; genus Corydoras; species Corydoras sp. C115. The sequence continues at coordinate 31,335 of JAFMOC010000085.1, read as the reverse complement.
GTGAATGCTTTGATGGAGACTGTACATGAAGAGATGGTGTGGACTCCAGAAATGGGTAATAATCCCATACACAATCAAACGTGTTTTTTTTTAATCAGAAAGTAATCTATTTCGCGTACAGTGCTTACACACAAAGGAATTTATCCTTCGCATTTAACCCATCTGTTCAATGAAACACATACATATACACACTTCTGAAGTGAGGACACATGCCCAGGGAGGTACGCAGCTCTGTACACAGCACCTGAAGAGCAACTGTGCTTAGATGGCCTTCAGCCATAGTAGAGCGGGGACTTTCAGATTGCAACTTAACCACAAGCCTATGACTGCCCCAAAAATCATGCACAGGGTGCTAAAAAGTGCAAGCATAAAAAGTAGCAAACCATGGGTGTGAATGAGATCACATGCATCTAAGGGTTAGGGCACAGACATACCAACATGTGCATTTGGTGGAAATACAGTATATTGACAAAAGTATTGGGACACACGCAAGATTTAAAAAAGAATACAATTCAAATTAGACCACTTTTTTTCAAACCTTTTGGCTTGGGATATCTTACAGAAGCCAATTTAGAAACTGATGCAGACATGTAGAGAACATATAAAAGTAAGGTCAGGATTTGAACCTGAAAGCCCCAGCGCTGAGTGGCAAACATGCTTATTACTAAGCCACTATGTCACCTCCATTGATGATGTAATTAGACATTTAATCCTACATGTTTAAAGCATCTTATTTTTTTTAAATATTGAGTACCTTAAACACAGTGTAATTATCTTTATTATTATTATTTTTTAAAGTTTGTGAGTAGGATGTATTTTATTTGTTCTGTACCAGGAATGTGGACACTGTCCTCAAAAGTGATGCAGACCTCGCCCTTGCGCTTAGCTGCCAGTAGAGGGCACTACGGTTGTGTGGAGGAGCTTTTATTCCGAGGAGCTGAAGTGGACGCAGACCCTGGAGGCAGAACGGCTCTTCATGATGCCTGCTCTGGAGGTCATGATTGCTGTGTAAAGGTCTTGCTAGATCACGGAGCTGACCCCGACCTTCTCACCAGTGATGGCAATGCCCCACTTCACCTATGCAACTCTCCTGAGACCTACATGTGAGTCAAACTGCTTCACATAAGAAAAACAACTGTCAGCTTGAAAGTAATCCTAAACAAAAGTCTGATTCTGGGCTAACAACAATGTCCTGCTTTGTCCTTTAAGTATTTTAAAAATGCATTTGATTTTTTTTTAAATGTATTTATTTTAATAAATAAAGCCAGAAAAGACTTGCCTTGACCAGTGGTTAGAAAAAAAATTAATTAAATTATGTACGTATCATTCATTGGCACGTACCCATAGTTCACATAAAAATAAGAACTCATGGAATTAACTGCGGGCGGCACGGTGGCTTAGTGGTTAGCACGTTCGCCTCTCAGCGCTAGGGATTCCCGGTTCAAATCCCCATCTGGGTGGAGTTTCCATGTTCTCCCTGTGTCTGCGTGGGTTTCCTCCGGGTTCTCCGGTTTCCTCCCACAGTCCAAAAACATGGATCAAGTCAATTGAATTCTCAAAAATTGCCCCATATAGAGTGTGTATGTGTGAGTGAGTGTGTGCCCAGCGATGGATTGGCGCCCTGTCCTGGGTCTATCTGCCCAGCGCCCGAGACGTTCTCCCCTGGATGGGCATGGGGAACCCCACCGCGACCCTAATAGAGGATAAAGCGGGAGATAATGAATGAATATATGTATTCATTATATTCCAATTAATCCACTACTAGGGTTTCTCATGCACATTCAGGGGTGAATGTTTGTCCCTGAGCAGGGGATCATGCCAAGACACATTATACAGGGGCAATTAAGACATTGAATCCATGTTTTTGAACTGTGGGAGAAAACCATAGGACCCGGAGAAAATCCACACAGACACAAGGAGAACACAAACTCTATGCAGATAATGATTTAAGCCTGGATCCCCAGCGCTGAGAAGTAAACGTGCTAACCACTATGCCACTGTGTATATACCTTATATATGAGGTCAGCTGACACTTTGTATACTGAACACATATGTTTTTTATATATATATATATATTATATATATAATTTATATTTGATTCTTCCCTGATGCCATGAGTATATTCCAAGATAGCAATGCCAGGGTTCATCGGGCTCAGAAAGAGTGGTTCAGGGAGCAGGTCCAGACCTGACCCCCATGCTTTTGTGTTTGTGTATTAACACAATTCTGTAAAAAAATTACTTAAAGCTGGTATTTTTTTTCTTCTTAGAAGTTAGATGGCTATTGTTTTGATTCAGATGTCTTGGTTTGCACTCTTTCAGATGTGCAGAACTTCTGGTAAACATGGGGGCCAATGTAAATGTAAAGCAGTCAGACTCGTGCCTCACTCCACTGCATGTGGCATGTCGGAGGGGTATCGACAAACACGTAGAGCTGCTGTTAGCACGTGGGGCTGATGTGACAGCTCGGAACCGCGAAGGCGAGACACCATTAAATTCTGCCTGTGCAGGGGCTGAGAGGCCAAGCGAAGCTGCAAAATACCTTCGTGTGGTGGAACAACTCTTAGCAGCTGGTGCCAATGCACACACTGCTGGAAAGAAGCATCATACAGCCCTGCACAATGCCTGCAGTAACTGTAAATACCGCATTGCTGACCTGCTTCTGCAGCATGGAGCACGTGTGAATGTGGCAAACTGTGCTGGATACACACCCATGGACTGCCTACTTCAGGTGAGCACAAAAAAAATAAAATGCCACACAAGACTGGAGTCAATCCGCCATGACGTGTTTGGTGTAAGGTATAAGATTTGTTGTTGATTGTAATGATTTTACAAGATCAACATATATCGGCAAAACAGATTTTTTTTTAAATACAATAATGCTCAAATTCTCTGATTTTCTTAAATTTAACATGGTTTGGGGATGAGCATCATTCCCAATGAGAAGTGATTAACAATGACATGTTAATGGCAGACATGTGAGGTGCTGGACAGATGCACCCAGGACAGGGTGCCAGTCTATTACTGGGCACACACTTAAACAGACACACACACACACTATATAGAGGCACTTGAGATGGGGGCAATTTGGAGTAGTCAATTCACCTTGAATCCTTGTTTTTTTTTATCGTAGAAAAATATCTGCCTGTAATAAAAATCAAATACCTGAAATTTTTTTCTCTATCAAATTTCCCATTGACTTCACATGCACCCGTATGCCCAGGAATGCTCACACCTGAATCTGATACCTTTTACAAATTGTATGAAGTTTTGAATGAATAATTAACATCTCAAACAAATGTAAATAATTAATGATAAATAATATAAATTTGCACTAATGATTTATTTCAGCACCTCCTCTGCTCTTATTTTAAAGGTGGTAGAAGATTATCCTGATCAGCATCCAGAACTAATTGCTCGCTCACTTCTTAACTATGGAGCGGAGCCCCCATCTCCAAAAGTAAGTTAGCAGGTTTATTGGGTAACAGTGTTAATCAAAAGTAATAATGATTAGAATAAATTATAAATAAATTCAGGCAATTAAAGAACATTGCTGTTTAATTGTGAAATCTTAGTGGTCAAGAAAATTTTAAATCAGAGTCATCTGTGATTAATTTGTCATCGACTTGAATAATTTAGAAAAATCTTCATTTTTAGAGTAACATGAGATTAATTGCTCATGCTCAGTTGTAATGAATACATATAAGTAACCAACAATTAATTTATTTCTTACAATGCATTTCAATTATAATTTTATCAGGTAACTATTGATTTGAAGGATGTAAAATATTTTTGATAAGTCTTTGAAAATTTGCATTCTCTGTGTGCCAGCATTAATTGTATGTGTGGCTATGTTATTGTTAGATGTTGAAGATGTGCCTCCTCTCTCCTGCCACTTTGGAGGTGATGCTGAACAGTTATCCCACAGTTCCGGCTTGTGAGGATTGGTTACACGATATACCAGATGATATAATGAAGGTTATAGTTGTTTCCATTCCATCTAAACTACAATTTGGAATTATTTTTATGTTTTCATTTTGGTTTTATTAATCATTAATCCTTTATTAACTTCATAATTCACCATTTGTAGAGAATTGGCAATTTAACATTGGGGGAATTTTAGCATATGCGTTTTGCATTTTATGCATTTTCCTGTAATTGTACACTTATTTGGTATTTTTTCCTTTAAAACCTGTCATATGCATTTGTTCATAAACACACACTATATACGGCAAAAATATTTATAGCAGCCAATTCACCTTTAATTCATTTTTTTACCACTATTGTAATTAATTTTACCACTATTGTAAATGACTTGTTTTAACCTTATATTTTGTCTTTAGGAGCAAAAGCCTTTCTTTGATTCTATTTGGCAAATGAGTGGACAGCCTCGCACACTTCAGCACCTCTGTAGGTGTTCCCTGCGATGCCACCTGGGTGCTCACATGTTACCTGCCATTAATCAGTTAAACATCCCTTGTGCACTCAGAGAGTACCTGTTGCTGAATATCAGTGGAAATATTCAGTAAAACATACAGAACATGTAAATAAGACTTCTTTTCAAATGCAGGAAATATAGTCTCTTTAATAGGAAACATTATTTTAAAATATGACATGAATTGTCTAAAATATGCAGTACAATATCTTTGTGGTCCCTAGATCTAATTTGTTCTAAAGACTGATAAACATATTGGGAATAATACCCATACCAAAAAAAGAAGGAAAAAAAACTGAAAAATTCTTGTGCATATATTTGTTTACCTCAGTAAGCGTTGTCTTTTATTGGATTTCTAAATAAATTAAATACATTCTCTATAAAGATTATGGAGAGCACAGCTAAAGAGAAGAGAAGACACATAAGAGATGTACAACATCTTTTTAATCCATATTTTATGTATAATTGTAAATTCAGCAAGCATATACATATGTATGCACTCTGTGATAGTTTGAAGTTTGTTTCTCTTTTATTGTAACAGGCTCCAGCAACCCTTATCCAGATGTGCAGGATTATTTGTGATTATGAGCACACTTACCCACTTTTAAATTGGTAATCACTTCATAATGTGAATATTGTGTGCAGTTTTATGTTTAAGGGAAAGTACACCATCTTTGTAATGTATGTTTTTTTCATGCCATATAAAAACAAGCTTATAAAGTAGCACCCATAGCACAAATATGTTAATATTAGGACAATATATATATTAAAGCCATATAATTGAAAGAAATTGACTTATCTTTTGCCTATTATTCTATTCACTTTTATTAAAATCCATGCTCAACTAATGAGATTTATATACATGATGTGTCATGTATACTATATAAACAAATGTATACTTGTTTGTAAGAATACTAATGGGGCCTGGTAGCTCAGTGATTACGGTCTTGAGCTATCAATCTGAAGGTTGTGGGTTCAAATCCCAGGTCCATTGAAGTTACCAATGTGGGTCCTTGAGCATGGCCCTTAACCCTTATTGCTCTAGGGGCCAGCCCTGTCCACTGACCCCAACCAAATATTTGTAAGCTGCTAAATGCCCAAATATAATGCAAATGAACATCCATCCATTATCTTCCACTTAATCCTCTACTAGGGTCGCGGTGGGGCTCCCTATGCCCATCCGGGGAAGAAAATTTCGGGCGCTGTGCAGATACACCCAGGACAGGGCGCCAATCGATCACTGGGCACACACTCACTCACACAAACACACTCTATATGGGGCAATTTGGAGAATTCAATTGACCTTAATCCATGTTTTTGGACTGTGGGCGGAAACCGGAGAACCCGGAGGAAGACGCGGACACGGGGAGAACATGGAAACTCCACCCAGATTGGGATTCGAACCGGGATTCCCTAGCGCTGAGAGGCGAACGTGCTAAGCAAATGAATATTATATACAAAAATTTTGGGACACTTAATCATAATTTCTGTGTTTGGCTGACTTGTAATGTTCTCATTTGGAAGTCGCTTTGGATAAAAGCGTCTGCTAAACGACTAAATGTAAATCCAGAAAGTATTTGTAAACACCTGTCAACTGTGTCCTTGGTGATATGTTTTCGGTATATTTGGCAACCCGCTGTGACGCAGGTGATGACGCGGGATCAGCTGTGTGTGCGTGTGTTTGTTTATAAGGTGTTGGAAGCCGTTCGGGTGAAATTAGCGTCCGATTTAAAACACGGCAGAAGGTGAATATGTCTTCTCTTCTTTAGTAACGCCATCAGACGGCTGTTTAACGAACTGCGGTGCGTCGGGTGGGTCATTTAAACAGCTTTTAGACGAGACGCAGCTGTAAGAGTAACTGTCCGAAGGTCGTCCTTAGCTTTCTAACGGCGGTTACTGGTTAGCTCGCGATTAGCTTCGTAGCATCGACAGAGATTTAACAAACCGCTTCGATTCCAGTCTGAGCGGCGAGCAAAGCGGTGTTCACGTTTGGGTTTTGCAAAAACGCGCCATTTCTGCTTAGTCTTTAACCGGCCTGGCCTCTCTGGTAATGTGCTAGTCATTAGTTACATTTACATTTGGTCATTTAGCAGACGCCTTTATCCAAAGCGACTTACAAGTTGGGCACAGGGTTAATCACAGCATCCCTGGAGCAATGAGGGTTAAGGGCCTTGCCCAGGGATCCACACTGGTAACTTCAGTAGACCTGGGATTTGAACCCCCAACCTTCAGATTGATAACCCAACGACCCTAACCACTGGGCTACCAGTTTTTTAAAACTCAGTTAGCCCAGTGTAGTGCTTATTTATATTACATTTACATTGCATTTGGTCATTTAGAAGACGCCTTTATCCAAAGCGACTTACAAGTTGAGCACAGGGTTAATCACAGCATCCCTGGAGCAATGAGGGTTAAGGGCCTTGCCCAGGGATCCACACTGGTAACTTCAGTGGACCTGGGATTTGAACCCCCAACCTTCAGATTGATAGCCCAACATACTAACCACTGAGCTACCGCACCCAATTTATATATAAGTTACATTTGCATTTGATCATTTAGCAAACAATTTTATTTAAGTGATTTACAAGGTGAGCACAGGGTTAATCACAGCATCCCTGGAGCAATGAGGGTTAAGGGTCTTGCTCAAGGACCCATATTGGTAACTTCAGTGGACCTGGGATTTGAACCCCCAACCTTCAGATTGATAGCCCAACATACTAACCACTGAGCTACCGCACCCAATTTATATATAGGTTACATTTGCATTTGATCATTTAGCAAACAATTTTATATAAGTGATTTACAAGGTGAGCACAGGGTTAATCACAGCATCCCTGGAGCAATGAGGGTTAAGGGTCTTGCTCAAGGACCCATATTGGTAACTTCAGTGGACCTGGGATTTGAACCCCCAACCTTCAGATTGAGAACCCAATGCCCCTAACCACTGAGCTACCGCACCCACTTTTATATTAGTTACATTTGCATTTGGTCATTTAGCAGACGCCTTTATCCAAAGCGACTTACAAGGTGAACACGGGGTTAATCACAACATCCCTGGAGCAATGAGGGTTAAGGGTCTTGCTCAAGGACCCACACTGGTAACTTCAGTGGACCTGGGATTTGAACCCCCAACCTTCAGATTGATAACCCAACGCCCCTAACCACTGAGCTACCGCACCCATTTTTTTTTTAAAAACTCAGTTAGCCCAGTGTAGTGCTTATTTATATTACATTTACATTGCATTTGGTCATTTAGAAGACGCCTTTATCCAAAGCGACTTACAAGTTGAGCACAGGGTTAATCACAACATCCCTGGAGCAATGAGGGTTAAGGGCCTTGCCCAGGGATCCACACTGGTAACTTCAGTGGACCTGGGATTTGAACCCCCAACCTTCAGATTGATAGCCCAACATACTAACCACTGAGCTACCGCACCCAATTTATATATAGTTACATTTGCATTTGATCATTTAGCAAACAATTTTATATAAGTGATTTACAAGGTGAGCACAGGGTTAATCACAGCATCCCTGGAGCAATGAGGGTTAAGGGTCTTGCTCAAGGACCCATATTGGTAACTTCAGTGGACCTGGGATTTGAACCCCCAACCTTCAGATTGAGAACCCAATGCCCCTAACCACTGAGCTACCGCACCCACTTTTATATTAGTTACATTTTCATTTGGTCATTTAGCAGATGCTTTTATCCAAAGCGACTTACAAGGTGAGCACAGGGTTAATCACAGCATCCCTGGAGCAATGAGGGTTAAGGGCCTTGCTCAGGGACCCACACTGGTAACTTCAGTGGACCTGGGATTTGAACCCCCAACCTTCAGATTGATAACCCAATGCCCCTAACCACTGAGCTACTGCGCCCACTTTTATATTAGTTACATTTGCATTTGATCATTTAGCAGACGCCTTTATCCAAAGCGACTTACAAGGTGAACACGGGGTTAATCACAACATCCCTGGAGCAATGAGGGTTAAGGGCCTTGCTCAGGGACCCACACTGGTACCTGGGATTTGAACCCCACTTTTGATAACCCATTACTGAGCTACATTTGCATTTTACATTTTGATTTGATCATTTAGCAGACGCCTTTATCCAAAGCGACTTACAAGGTGAACACGGGGTTAATCACAACATCCCTGGAGCAATGAGGGTTAAGGGCCTTGCCCAGGGACCCACACTGGTAACTTTAGTGGACCTGGGATTTGAACCCCCAACCTTCAGATTGATAACCCAACGCCCTAACCACTGAGCTACCGCACCCATTTTTTTTTTTTTAAACTCAGTTAGCCCAGTTTGTGCTTATTTATATTAGTTACATTTACATTGCATTTGGTCATTTAGCAGACACTTTTATCCAAAGCAACTTACAAGGTGAGCACAGGGTTAATCACAGCATCCCTGGAGCAATAAGGGTTAAGGGTCTTGCTCAAGGACCCATATTGGTAACTTCAGTGGACCTGGGATTTGAACCCCCAACCTTCAGATTGATATCCCAATGCCCTAACCAGCTTTTTTATTTTTATTTATTTTTTAACTCAATTAGCCCGGTGTAGTGTTTATTTATATTAGTTTCATTTAGCAGACGCTTTTATACAAAGCGACTTACAAGGTGAGCACAGGGTTAATCACAGCATCCCTGGAGGGTTAAGGGCCTTGCTCAAGGACCCACACTGATAACTTCAGCGGACCTGGGATTTGAACCGCCATCCTTCAGGTTGACAGCCCAACACCCTAACCACTGAGCTACCGTGCCCTTAGTTCCTAACAATTCTATATTCACAATGTGTTCATCACTTAAATAACAGGAACCATTGCAACGTGGACATCAAAACCCCCAGTTTTGCATGAGTTTGGTCTCATACGTGTCATTTACATCACCTTACATTGTTGCCATCAACTGAAGATGGCAAACTTATATTTAATCCACTTCTCAGTGTACAGATTTTTATCAGACTTTATTAATCCCCAGGGGAAATTGCAGCAGTTACAGGTACCCCATTTTCAGTGTTACAGTAAACAAATAAAGGATAGAAATTGTACTAGTAATAATAATAAACACGTCAATAAACTGTGATATAGTCAAATAAAAAAAAAGTTCTTAAACGTATTAGTGGCTAAGAAGTTAAATTGAATTATACAACAACATAGTGGCAGTGGCATAAAGATCGTTGAGAGAAAAATGGCCACTTGCTGTTTACTACATCCCTACCCTTATACAGGTCATGATACACTCTGGAGGGTGCAACCATAAAGCAATTGACAAATATGGAAGCTACTAGAACCGTTTCCACAGTGAGAATGGCCAGTTTTTAAATGATTATAAGCAAGGTTTATTAGTCAGAGCTTGTGAGATGGGTCATAGTATTTTAGAGGTAGAAGTGAATTTTGTATTTTTAAACATGAGTCATGTGATTTGTTAGGACTTAGAGAGTATGTTCTCTGTTCAGTCTGTACGGTATTTACATAATATGGTTTGTAAGCAGTTATCACTCCACTAGGTAGTATTAACAGTTTAAAACTATTTTACAAGTGAAAATTATTCTGAAATTGTTCTGCACAATGCCACTTTTATTAAAGTAGTGGGTGTCTTCTGTTTATCTTGGTAGAAGCTGAAAGGTCTGTAATGGCGGTTAACAGTCTAACCATGTTGGATGACCTGAGTGATGTGGCCGCTGTGCTGGGCTGCGTGTTCATGTTGCTCCTGGCTCTTATCTTGGCCTGGTTCTCCACTCATGTGGACGATCGTGGAGATCACATCCTTGCCACCATCTTTACTGCCGGTGCCCATACAAATCTAATTAGCCTCTTGGCCCATGACAGTTATATGGGTCCTGCATCTAGCTCCGAGTCAACCGAGCAGCCAAGTGATGAGACCTCAGATGAGGATAAACAGGAAGATGAAGAAGAGGAGGGAGGGGGGGAGGGTACTGGAGAGGAACTGTTAGATATCCAAAGGTGGAGGAAGAAAAAGAGCAGTAGACATGAACAGCAAGATGACGAGGAATCGGAGGACGAGGAGGACGAAAGTGCCAGCATCACAGTGCGGCTAAAGTTTTTAAATGATACAGAGGAGCTGGCTGTTCTGAGACCTCAAGATACTGTTGGGGTGTTAAAAAGGTGAGGAAACACACATACATCCATTCCTGTGAAACTGGAACAAATATAATTACAAAAAATGCTATACAAAATCACCTTAATCTTTGTCTTTAGTAAGTACTTCACTGGACGCGAACATCAAATCAAGCTGATCTATAAGGGGCAGCTGTTGCAGGACCCACGGCGTACGCTGCTGTCCCTCAACATCACCGACAACAGTGTGCTCCACTGCCTCATCTGTCAGGCTCAGAGTCCAGCCCCGACTCTCCCTAACCCTGAAGATGAGCCGCATACCCTGGCAAATTCAGGCATCAGTGGAGGCCTGCGATCGGCTGCTCTGACCCTTAGCACAGGAAGCCTGGTGGTCCCGGTGTTTGTGGTGCTGTTAGCGGTGGTGTGGTATTTCCGCTTCAACTACCGACAGTTGTTTACAGTGCCAGCCACGGCATCTTTAGTAGGAGTCACTTTATTCTTTAGCTTCCTAATCTTCGGTATGCATAGCCGCTAAGGGACGCAGATAAATGGAAGATCGCAAAAAAGATAATGGATGCTTCTTTGAATGGAGAAGGAAAGAGGTTCTGTAACACAAAGTGGTTGTGAAAGGACACTGTAGTGCAATGCAGGTAAAGGAATGAAAGCAAGTACTCAGGGAGTCTTAAGGCTTCTGGTGCCATTGAAGTTCCTGGAATGACATCAGCGTGGGTGTGCCAGCAATTTTTTTGTTTGTTTTTTCTTGGATTTGCTTATGAGAGAGTGTTGCGTTACGATGCTGTAATTAAGCTTTAGTATCACAGATGGTAATATAATCTTAATAATGTAAGGCCTGGATCATCATTCATTATACTGAGCCCCTAAAGCAACTATGTCTACTGCCAAGATCGGTAGATCTTTAAAAACTGATGGTTTCTCATTATTTTGGATCAATCTGCTATAGTAATAGGTCTGTACTCTAGTGAGTCACACATTCATATAAGTGAACCATAAGTAAAAAAAAAAAAAAAATGTTTACTTGATGGTATGTAGAATATATTTATTTTTCCATAGATTTTGTATGATTAAGAATTTCATAGAACACCAGCTAAACATTTCATATTATCAGTTTTGTGTTTTGTTCAAATACACTCAGTGACCACTTTGTTGGATACACCTTTATTTTATAACACTCATTGTACAGCTTATTAATTTCACCTACCAAATAGCTGCATTTTGTAGTTCTGCCCTTGCAGGCTGTAGTCTATTATTTTCTCTGTGTTCTTCTAATCTACTGTTTTCTTATGGTCAGAACCTCCACAGATCCACCTCATAAAGTGGCTGGTGAGTGTATAAAGTTGTATAAAGCAGCTTATTACTATAGTTACTTTATTTCTTTCATGGAAATACACATGCTCTGTGCACATAGAACAAGTGTATTATGTATATATTATAAAAGAGCAAACTATAAAACTTTGAAACAAAGTTTTGTGAAAAAAGTGCCTATCGTGTGATTGTGTTGCACTTGCCATTGAACATTTGTGTTGCACTTGGTGTTTTATCTGACTTTGACTGATCTGTTTTTGTCACAGAGTACAAAATAAATCAAAGGTGCTGCTTCTATAATCATGCACACGGTTCCCATGTAAATTAATTGGTTTTAAGTGGGTTCCACAGTGTTTACATGTTAGTCCATTTGGCAAGACAAAGGCACAATAGTTTTTATATGTTAGCTTTGTATGGGCTTCACATTTTTTAAATTAGGTGACTTCAAATCAAATTTCTTTCTGACGCAGTGCGTAAATTTACTTTAATTAATGTCCATCGCTATCTTTTAGAAAAAGATAAAACTCAATCCAAGTTTCCCAGAATCAGTGAAATGCAAGGTAATACATTTTTAATGGAAAATAATGTTTATCTGCTGTCGCATGTTTTCTCAATACCAAAAATTTGGTACTCGTCACTTCATCATAGCAAGTGACATGCTGGTTTATTGCACGTGGCTCCTAAAACCGACCTATTCAATAGTGTAACCTGTTAACTTTGCAGATTATCAGACACTTTTACATTTTTACTAATTATACTTTTTTATACTGTCACAGATCCTGTATCTGTACATTTAAAAATGTGCCAATTTTCTATAATAAGCTAAGAGAAGAACCTGTCAGGAGAGAGAGAAAACAGGCAGCAGTCATCCTGAGACATATTGGACTTTATTCAGACTAGATCACAGACTACCACAGAGCAGAGAGATCACGCCAACACTGCAAATATAAAGGTATCTGTACACTAAATACAGCATCATATGTTGAAATGAGGAATGATTGGACCTCCTCCACCACAGAATTTCTCAGCCTTGATAGAGGACTACACAACAGAGCACAAATAAAATCATGTTGGCTTTTAAATACATCCTGTAAAAAGAAAGCAGTGTTTTTCAGTCCTTGTCCTGGAGGCACATGGTCCTACACGGTTTGGTGTTTTAACAAACACGTCTGATTCAGCTCATTAAAAGCCCATCATTGAAATAAAGCAGAAGCAGAACATAAATACAGGACAGTCAGTCTTTAACACCAAGATTATATAACACTAACCTTAAAGGAATTGTATTTTATCAAATATAAAATTTTGACTCTTTAAATGCCAACTAACATCCCAATAGTTTGCACACTAAAGGTTTAACCTTTAATGTTTTTATAACGAGCCAAAGTTAATTTACATATATATATATATATATATATAAGTGTAAATTTTATAAAGGGCCACAAAAATCAGGTTTGTATTTCGATAGAATGCAAAAAACAGGTTCTGCAAAATTGCCACATATCTCTGGGGCAATGCATCGGTGTTAAACTACACAATGTTCATGTCATGTTTTTTGAAAAGTTTTTAGTACTAGTACATTTTGCAATTGATGTTTTTGTATTTATTATACTGTATTGATTTTGTTTGATTTGTTCCCATTAAGAATGTAGATCCATACAGTCTAAATAGCCCCAAAGTAAAAAATAAGAATCCCTGTAAGAATAAGTGCTCTGTAGATCAACAACTGAAACACGAAAAAGCAAACATGTGCACACGAGTAGCAATATTTACAACCACCTTCAGCCAAACAAAAATAAAGTATCGCACAACACATTACACAGCAGAGCAAATAAATACTGTACTATACATCACAGAACATTTACTAGGTGGCAGCAGGAAATGACAGTTTTATCAAAGAAACATATTTTGGCTTAAAGCTGTAACAGTGATTATTAAAAGAGCAGTTTTAGCAAGAAGCCACAGTGTTATGAACTAACATTATATTTAGGCAGTTAACTGTGCAGTTGCTGAAGTCGTTTAAACCATTACACACACCTTCTGTCTGGACATTGTATGGCACGTTTGCACTAATTCCTCCTCGTATCTCATTTAACCCCTTCATGTAAACCCCATTGTAAATCTGTACATATACTGTACACACTATGTGTTTTAAAGGAATACTCCGGTACATTGAAACCTGGTACGACTGTGTTATGTGCACGATTGTATTTTAGCATTACTCTGCTACAGAGGCTTCATGCTGCAAACTAAACACAGTCTGTACATAGCACACGCCAAGATTATTATAATAAGTAATGCATGTGTTGTATGATAGATTTGACTGCTGCATATACAGCAAGTGTTTTAGTGCAAAAAATAAAGTGTGTGCAGTACATTTTTGGAACCTCAGTGGGTACAGTGGTAGTGAATTAATGAGTAATGCATGTTAAAACTCTATTTTAGCATTTAACAATGCATAAAAAACTGATAAAGGAAAAAGTTAAACACAGTTTATGAAAGAAGTGTTGGAATGTATATCACTGGGATGGTGCATTTTAGGTTTTAGTACCAATGTCTCAAACATGCTTTAAAATATATATATTTTCTTATGAAAAATATTGAGATATTTTGCCTTAATTTCTGGCTATGTTCAAAATGGCACACTAGTTTTCACATACTATACTATTAAAAAAGCTTCCGCTGGGCTTTAACATGGAGCATAATACTACACAGTCACATAACTATTTACTTCAACCTTTAGTTATTAAAAGCAGTTAACTGGTGTGAGAACAAGGAGCAAGCATTGCTGTACATAAGTGCTTTCAATTTTGGAGCTGAACATGACAATAAGGACAATCCTAACGTGCTGGTGTGGCTTTCATACACGATGGGGTGCAGCACACTGAAGATAGCGCCCCCTGTATACCTGAAAATCTTACAAAAGAAGTATGCCATCTTCAATGCACTACAAGTTTACAGAATGGTCGTGTACTACTATTTGGCTGATTTAGTACACACTTCATATGTAGTATACCATTTCAAATACAACAATCTGATTCATGCTTTCAAAACATTTTTTTTACTGACAAAAGCACAAAACGGAGAAATCCAAATGTTTTCACTGACCAACTTAACTGTAGTTTAGAAATAAGAAGGAATCCGGAATTTATTGTCTCCCAGGGATTAATAAATACTGTATTTCAAGCTGCACAATTTCACATCACTGTTATTAGCCGTCATAACTATATAAAAAAGTATAAAAAAAAAAGAGCATTCATGAGAGGTTTACGCTGAAATGATATGATACCCTACAAGGAGGGGAGGCGATACATTCATTCATTCATTATCTCCCGCTTTATCCTCTATTAGAGTCGCGGTGGGGTTCCCCATGCCCATCCAGGGGAGAACGTCTCGGGCGCTGGGCAGATACACCCAGGACAGGGCGCCAATCCATCGCTGGGTACATACTCACACACTCAAACACACTCTATATGGGGCAATTTAGAGAACTCAATTAACTTGATCCATGTTTTTGGACTGTGGGAGGAAACCGGAGAACCCGGAGGAAACCCACGCGGACACGGCGAGAACATGGAAACTCCACCCAGATGGGGATTCGAACTGGGAATCCCTAGCGCTGAGAGGCGAACGTGCTAACCACTAAGCCACCGTGCCGCCCGGGAGGCGATACAGAACACCACAAAAATAACTTTCTCTATGTCCAGAGTGCACTACAGATTTTCAGTTCAACCACATACTGCATATTACATTTTACTACAAGTTTAGTCTGCTTTATTACATGATTAGTATGTTGTTTTAAACACCTTAATATTTCTCCTTACAGACTGCAAATACATGTCACTATGTACCAGTCACTGAACAGAATATTGTAAAAAAACATCCAGAATGTGTCTGACCTGAGGTCCAATAGCGTTAGTGAGTTCCTAAGCTTTCAATGAACCACAGAATGAGACAAGCATATTATAAATATATGTTGTCATCAAGGTGACAAGTTGCAGACTAATTACAGCAGGATAATGTTATGCTGCATTATGGTAAAACTGGCTGAATAAATCGTGTGTCATGGTTGTCTGTGTTGCAGTTCAGCTCTCACAGCCACTTAAAATATCTAGCAAATCATAAAGATGCAAATTATGCAGTGGAGACCCCAAACAATTAGCCAGCTAGAAACAGAAATAGTGAAATGTACACTCAAATTAAAATCCCTGCTTCCAAAATGATGTAATTAAATGATGTAATTAAGGCAAAATTGATGTAACATTGCGGTCAACATTTCCTTGTTCCAACATTTTAAAAAAGGTGTTTCAGGTGTAAAAAAATAAATAAGTTCATATTTACAAATTACAGAAATGTTTGTCAGTGAAACACTGGAAAACTATCCTTTGTACAAATAAATAAATCCCAGATTATCATTTTTATGAAAGTCCCAACTTTCTAAAAATCCTTTTAAAGTGACGATATCTTTTAGTTTAAAAGGAAAAATATGTGGTTAAGAAATTCTGCAATGATTTTGAATCAATTATTGGAAAAAAGTAATATTTAAATGATTTAGGTGTGATCATGCGAGAATCTGTTTACTGATGAAAGACTTTAATCATGTAATTCTGTCTTTCTGGGTAAGTGCTGCACATTCTAGTTTCTTAAACATTACCCAATACTCAATTGCCTCAAGTATTTACCATCAGGTTTACCACAAATATGGTTGCACTTTCATAGTTGCATAATTTCTCAGAAGCTGTGAAAGTTTCAGTGTACGTCATTATTAAGGTATCAGTGTGTCATTGCAAAAAGTCAATATGTTTTCACACAATTACAGTGAACGGAGTTCAGAGGAGTATTCCTTTAAGGTCTTGTCTGTTTAAAAGAATCCAGTAAAAATAAATCCAGTTTCATAGTGGAGTTAGAGATTTTGCTTTTTAGTTCAGGTCATTATAAATACTTGGAGCTGGTGGAGCTGGTGGTCTTGGTCTCTTTTTACGATTGGATAGGGCAAGCGCACTCTGAGAGCTGCTGCTGCTAACCCCACAAAGTCCACTCCCACTGATACTTCCACTTCCTCCTCCTCCACCACCACCACCTCCTCTTTCTCGTTCTCTCTCTATTCCTTTTTCCCTTTCACATCCACCTGTGCTGCTCACAAGCAGAGAACTAGGTTTCTTCTTTTTCTTAGGTCTTTTAGAGTCTGAATTATTGGTACCTATGGAGTGCAAAAGATATACAGAACATACAAACAGTTTAAAATGAGAATGTCAATGTCCAATATAAAGTAAATACAAAAAAGGGTGACTTGTAAGCCACTTATCCTCATTATAGAGTTAAAAGCGCACTGGTCTACCATCCAGACAAAGGGAGAACATAAAAATTTAAGCGAGAAAACAAACTTCCCTGGAAAATCAACCCACTGAAGATTGTTTGTGTGAGGAACTCTTTGTTTGTGTGAATTGAAACTGCGCATTAAAAACTTTAATACGCAAATTTAAAACATCAACTGAATTCCAAGACCTTCAGTAATGTTTAGCTGAATTATGAGGGTGCATAATTTCAATTCACAGAGTTGCTTACACAGACTTAATCTTCATTGGGTTCATGAACATCAGCAGTTAATTCCATCCATTATTTTCCGCTTTATCCTATATTAGGGTCGCAGGGGGGTACCCCAGGGGAGAACGTTTCGGGTGCTGGGCAGATACACCCAAGACAGGGTGCCAATCTATCGCTGGGTACACACTCACTCACACAGACACGCTCACATACACACTCTATATGGGGCAATTTGGAGAACTCAATTGACTTGATCCATGTTTTTGGACCATGCCGCCCGCAGTTAATTCCATGAGTTTTTATTTTTATGTGAACTATGGGTACGTGCCAATAAATGATAAAACCCTGGCTATTGATGACAATGAGTAGTGCCCATAGCTATGTGAAGTTTTTAACTATGTGAACTATTCAGAAAGAGACACTGCAAAAACATGTCTTCATCCAAAACTATCTAAAACAGTGTGCATTTAGGCAGCACGGTGGCTTAGTGGTTAGCACGTTCGCCTCTCAGCGCTAGTGATTCCTGGTTCGAATCCCCATCTGGGTGGAGTTTCCATGTTCTCCCCGTGTCTGCGTGGGTTTCCTCCAGGTTCTCCGGTTTCCTCCCACAGTCCAAAAACATGGATCAAGTCAATTGAGTTCTCCAAATTGCCCAATGTAGAGTGTGTGTGTGTGTGAGTGTGTGTGTGCCCAGCGATTGGCGCCCTGTCCTGGGTGTATCTGCCCAGCGCCCGAAACGTTCTCCCCTGGATGGGCATGGGGAACCCCACCGCGACCCTAATAGAGGATAAAGCAGAAGATAATGAATGAAAAGTGTGCATTTAATGGCAGAATTGATGTACCATGTCTGAATGTGTATAAGAATAAACTTACTGGCTTTGGAGGAGGCCGAGTCTGATGGTGAAATGTCTGATGAAGCATCCCACTGAAGACGGGACATGACTAGCTGACCATCAGAAGTATCATAGGCTTCATTTTCAAGTATTGTCTCTGGATCAGGAAGTGTCGACCTATAAATTAACAAGTTGAGGTCAGGGTTTCAAGTCACTGCTCTTTTTCTTCATCACACATTTAAGACATGGCATAATGGACATTACCTTGTGCATACTCATTATGAAAACACAAGCAACTGCCAATAAGCTTGATGCCTATAATATTCAAAAATGGCTAGTATTGTAAAAAATTTAATAATAAAATTAAGGTGTACACTTTTAGGCAAAAGTAAAAAAAAATGTTATTTTTAGTTTCTGTGATTATTGATTGTCAGCTGTTTTCTGATGTTAATAAATCAAAGTAATAAGAATACTGGAACTAACACAGATAATGTCCATTTATATGATAAGTGGAGAAAATAAGACAATGGAGCAAGAAGCCAAACTTTTGACTGGTACTGTACTTTTATCGGCGGCACGGTGGCTTAGTGGTTAGGACGTTCGCCTCTCAGCACTAGGGATTCCCGGTTTGAATCCCCATCTGGGTGAAGTTTCCATGTTCTCCCCGTGTCTGCGTGGGTTTCCTCCGGGTTCTCCGGTTTCCTCCCACAATCCAAAAACATGGATCAAGTCAATTGAATTCTCAAAATTACCCCATATAGAGTGTGTCTGTGTGAGTGAGTGTGTGCCTAGCGATGGATTGGCGCCCTGTCCTGGGTCTATCTGCCCAGCGCCCGAAACGTTCTCCCCTGGATGGGCATGGGGAACCCCACCGCGACCCTAATAGAGGATAAAGCGGAAGATAATGAATGAATGAATGTACTTTTATAACCCACAGAAAATAGACTCTCAGCATTAAGCAACAAAGTGTGTTCAACTCCTGTGTCTGAGAGTGTATAACGTGAAAGGTAAAAACAGTGACTTTAGGAACACTCATTTACACCAGTTTATTTATTAAGGTAAACGTGTGAAAAAAATATTTTTCCATGCTGTCACACACTTTTTACATTAGGTTATTTTGCTGATGACATTATCCATAGTCACTTACAACTTGATTTTGCAGTTAGAGCCATGACCACCCTAACTAACCACTCTGACACAAATACTTGAACTGTATGATTATATTTTAAAGATGCTTTTCCAAGCCTCTGTGACTAGTAAAGTGGTCACAGCATAAATAATTCGTCTTAATTAAATGATGCGGATGTGGTTTAAAAAAAAACCCATTATTATATGTAATGAGTTTGAACTTTTTACAAAGCTGTGAAGATGATGTAGTGCCATTTAAAACAGATAAGGTATGAATTCTATCTGCCATTTAAAAATTCCCCAAAATCAACAAGTTAAGATTTTTATGGGCTAGTATTTTTTTTTTTAACTGAAGTTGTAGACACTATGAAAAACAGATTTTTAAATCAAACATTTTCACATTTTCTAAGAAATCTTATTTCTTTTTGGTCTCAGCATTGCTCAGGAGAAGGTTTTGGTTAAGAGGGAAGGACGGTGAAGGGGTGTAAAAAAAAAAATTTAATAAAATAAAAATCCCAATCAGTCCCTTACTTCCTCTTTTTAAATCAGGTTAATGTGCTTTTTCTGTGTTAATGATGTAGCTTGTGTCATCAGCCTGAATTTGCATTTCCATATTAAACAGGCTACCTTTTTAAGTGTCCAAAATAATTTAAAAAAATTATGTATTATGTACAAACTAATAGCTTGGTACCTATTACCTATAGGGAATGAAAAGTTGTTTGTTCCAGATCTTACCAACCAGATTGTCTTATACAGCTTTATTACTCTCGTTAGCAAGCAAAGCTTGTATTCTAATGGGTTACAGATTACTGACATATGTTCTCTTGTAATCTTATATGAAAGTTTAAAAAAAAAAAAGCAGTGCTGATGAAAATGTCATACAGTACATTTCGCATAATTAGGAAGTTTGTATGATTATACTTGTAATGGATATATAAATGACTGCCAATGTACAGTAAAAACACCTTAAATTACACAATCACTGAAAAGGCATCACTGGCAACCTTGAAAATTTCACATCAATCTCAAGAGGAAGTACCCGGGACTTTGTGGGCAAAAAGGACGGGAAGGAGGGTAAAACTCACGCGGACGGCCCCAAGAGGAAAACTCTGACCGCTCTCCTCTGCTCGTCCGTGTGCTGGGGACAGCGCTGGGACCTGCCAGGACACAACGTGGCAATTATGCACTGCATCACAAAACACTGACCGTGGACAGAGTAGACAGTCTGGTCCAGTAACGGACAGGAAACAAGGTTTTGGGTTCAAATTTAAAGATTAGGAAACACCTTTTGGGTGCTGACAGATGTCCATGTAGTCCCACGGTATAAAAAGTAGCAGTGCTTTTATACTTAAAAAATGTCCTGTTTAATTTCTGTATGACATAACACCATCCAATTAGAATAGAAAAATACAGGCAGGAATTTTTTTCATAAATATATAGCAAATTTAGTTGCCACTTGTGTTTAAATTTACAGTCCCAACATGCCATGATCATTTCCATTGGAATGAATGCAAAAGATCATGTTATACTGCACATGCGCAATCATAAATAACTTTAATACTTACAAACATTTATACGCAGTCACATACACACAGGTCATAAGAGCGAGTAAATCTGCTGAGAACTCAATTGTAACAAAATGTACTAAAAGTGTACAAACGAGAACTAAAATGTAACAAATTCATACATTTTTTTATTATCTTGTTGAGAACCAGACATCAGGTGCTTATATTTATTTTATTCTATACTATTTTACCCTCACCAGACATGTAATGTAATGTCTGATAAGGTATCCAACCAAATCACTAAATATTTTCCCCAGATGTCCAGTTTCTGCAAACCAAAGGCCCCTGCAGAAAAATGTTGCAACAACTCAGTAATGATTTGGGTGGTATGCTGTGCTTGCTTTAAAGATACATAAATCATGGTCTTTTGTAGAACAGAGTATTGAGTCTTGTACCTTGTTCATTTACAAGACAATAGTGTTTTAAAATGTTTCTTACCTTGTGCACATCTTCTTAGTGTGCTCTGACACAACCCCACATTGCTAAAGAAAGAAAAAGAAATCCTGTTAAATAGGCATTATTTTTTACTCTGGATGACATATTCTAAATGTAACTGCATCTTATAAAATGTATATGAATATGCTTAATACATAAATACATACATAAAAATGTACTTTGGGCCTTTTTCTGATTTTGTTAATATGAAATTGTAAATACATTTGAAAAAATTTAGCTTACAGTATTAAAGAATCTTCTTTATGCCTTTTAAAATTTAGGTAATTTAGTACTTGCTTGACTTTTCACTACAGACAGAAAAGTCATCCAACAGTTCTTGGCCCACCGTACTCACCTCAAACCAGTTTACATTTCAACAAATGCCAGAGTTTGAATGTATAGAATTTTTTTTTTTTTTTTACTTGCGAGGTTGTAGTTACCATGAGAAGGAGCAGTTTGAATGCAGTATGGGAGAAAAGTGATTAAACCAGCTTACTGTGGTCAGAATAGATCGGAGCTCTTCTGGCCCCAAAGTCTCATAGCTGATCCCAGAACTGTAGTTGTACTATAAAGGTAAAAAAGAAAAAGAATGAAACATTATCATTGCCACATGTAGAACACAAACACACTTTGATAAAGCCACAGCTACTAATGAAATCATGATACATCAACATGATAAAATCTGATGGTTTTCTAAATACCTTATAAAGATCAGGATTAATACTCCCACCAAGCTCTCCTGCAAGGCAGGAGACAATTAATTACTGAAATCTTTACTCTGCTACTTTAACAGATACATTTTTAAAAGTATTCATGAAATTGATTGCTACTTTGCAAATCATAACTGACCATTTTTATGCTTTAAGGATTTGGATCTTCTGGGTGAATTTGGATTCTGTAATGAAAAAGTGTACAAGTGTGAGTGTCAGAAAAGTGGCCAAAAAGGCCAAGGGGGAAAAAATACATTTCTCACATTTAAACAAACTTTATCTCTTACGATGATGTAAAACTGACCAGTGTTTTATGGCTTCTATTTTATGTTTTATTACAAGCACAACAAACTAAATAAAATTTTCCAAATTGCAGCTAAATTACCAACATTCCATTTTGACTAAAATAGTTTATGTATAGTGTATATGATATAATTTGATCTCTATAACAATCAAATATTTATCTTTTAAATACCTCCAGTACAAATAGAAACAAGCAAACTGGCCTAATTATTAACTATATGCTTATTATTAAGTTGAACCTAATCTAATCTTCAGTCATTTCATTACCTTTTCTGACTTTCTCTTTTTGGCAGCTAGAAGAAAAAAAACAACACATATATACATCTTAAAACTGGCATTGGATTCACACTTAAATAAAAGAACATACAGTTCATGTCTCAAACTCACGTTTCTTTTCTGAACCATATGACCAGTCATTGTCATTGAGGTCATCATTGTCCTCTTGGTCGCTTTCTGACTTGCTTGTGTTGTTGCTACTGGCGATCCTGTGTAAACAGAATCATAAAATGTAAAAGTTTTCAATTGTTTTAACTATATGCAGCTGATGGTTTATATAAAGAGTTCAGGTTTAAGTGAAGATTAGTTTTACATGAAGTTAAAGATAAATAGATAAGTAGTAAATTATTATGTTATTATTAAATTATTAATATAATTCAAAGATTCATTAAAAACTATTATTTGAAGAAACCGTTAAAAGTAAGTTGATGTTTTAGAATGGCCCATTAAAAAAAGAGCTGAGGTAAAAAGTTAATGTACGAAAAGCTAAAACATTCTGTACAGTTATTGCTGCACAAGGTGGCCTTTTGACACTCACAGTAATAATGCATTTTTCTTAATATTAATAAATGTGGTATATTTTTGTGTTTGTTGTTTAACTGGATTTACTGTATCTATTTCTAGGACTTGTAAGAAAATTATTAATGTCTCTAAAGGGACAGAAAATCAAGACATTGATGAATAGTAAGACAAAGCCAGGTATTACTAATTCAAACAAATTCTAAATTACCAGACCTTAACTACAAGTTCAACACCAAACAAAATGAACGAGAGAGAGATATGCCTTTAAATGAAAAAGCAATAAGCAATATGCCTTTAGATGATAAAGAATCATAGCCAGCAAATAATGTTTTTGAGATTATATACCAATCAGTGTGACAGTTGCTCTATTCAGAAGGTCATGTATTATAGAAAAGGTATATTTTGTAAACAAACAGCACAGGAAACAACAACAAACAGCACAAACAGAGGTAGGAAAACTTTTAAAACCTTTAATAAGTCAATGTGTTTTAAACAAATGCTTAAGTATACTTACATAAAAGGTATCATATACATTTTAAGAGCATTAGAACCAATTTAAATTATTTTCTAATAAATATCTCATCCAAAAAAGCATACCTGCGACTAGCAATGCGGCTGCTGTTGCGCCCCATACCCAGGCATTTCTCAAGGTGAGGGGCGAAGCGTGACGCTGCAATGCTCCTGTTGCAATTGGGACACACACACTCCTTATTTTCCACTGGTTGTACACCTGCCCAAAGATGTCCAACCCTGGCTGATCCACAATTTCTAAACAAGGGAATGCATAGTTGTGAATTACAGCTTGGGCTGGTTTTAAAAACAAGGTCCAATATGTATTCAAGGTGTCCGCATAGTGATAAAGCACACAGTCTAGTAATGCTATTATGTCAAAATAAATGAAAAAATGTCAAACCATGTCTCAGTGGTAGGATTGTGGTTGGAAGCATACACATGAACTTTGACAACATGTGAAACAATGCAATAAATATATTTTACATAAATTTGTCAGACATGTCATTGCAGGAAATCTTGATGCCTTCAACATTCAAATAGTATTTTTATAGCACAAACAAATTTTCTAATAATCTTTTTACATTCTTGTTGGATTGTGAATTCACTATTTTTTGAGAAATAAATATAATTATCCAAAAATAAATGTGTGTATGTATTACAGTTGATTTGGCACCCAACGTCAAAGCTTTGTATTTAAACTATGTATTATATTCTAAAAAAGAATACAAATTATACATTACGCTTAAATTGCATTTATTTACGTCTTGTTACCTAGAATACAGTAAAATCATGGTGGATGAATGTGTTTTAATATTAATCAAATTAATATATTCTAGCCATTTGCTTCATATCAGCTGTAATGAGTCAAGAGCAAATGACTCTGTGGTAAATATAAAAAAATAAGTATTCAAGAAAATGATAGCCATGATAACCAAATGGCCCTGGTATCAGGCTAGATAAGTATGTTTTCAGTGTCATGCAGCAGATCAGAGCAACAGACCAGCTCATAATTTTTTAGGTCTTCCACATAAAAATAAGTAAATAACATTAGACATCAGAGAAGAACAAATACACAATATGCCCACTTTAAATGTGTGTCAGTTAATGTAATCAAAACACTCAATTTATTGTTTAGTAAAAAAATTAGTTATGGATGTTATTATGGATATGGGGTGTATGGGATAACCACAGCAACACTTACCAAAATCCTTCATGCTTTCTTGGTCTGTCTCATCCAGAAAGAAGTAGCCTTGCTTCACAGCTCGGTGCACTTCAAAACAAAGCCCCAAACATGCATCCTCCACTAAGTCTGTGTAGATGTCATGAGCCAAGGCCTAAAAACCACGATGTGACAAATACAACAAAGTCTTTCATGCCCCATTTGTTACCCCACTCATGCGCTACTGATGCAGTAAGTAAATAATAAGAGATGGATTAGGTTTTTACCTCTAGCTTGGTGTTATCCAGGCCCAACAGCGACATATCATCCATTTTCATTTGCAACGACTATGGTAGAAAGGCAATCATACTTGCTCTGTGGTACAGCATGTGGACAGCCACACTGTAATAAAAGACAATTATAAAGAAGTATTTAAAAAAATTATATAATGTGTAGTCTTATTTAAAACTAGTCCAACATCTTCACTAACCTGCAGAAGTCTTCAAGTTGTGGCAACAAGAACTTTGAACAGCTGCAAAACAGACTTCACAATGTTATGACTGGAAATTTAAAAGGAAATGTAAACATTGTATATGATAGTCTGAAAAGCATAATTACTAAAACCTAACATCATTCTACTGATATCATTGTCTACACAAACAATACCATTTAAAACTATGTACACATCCCCTTTTTGCACCACTGTCAATGTTATCAGTTCCACTTAATGTAAAGATGGACTTTGTAGTTCTACAATTCCAGACTGTTCTCCATATGTTTGTGGACTACAGTACATACTGTATTAGTCCCCTTTACTCAGTTCTCAAATGATCAGAACCCCAATATTACCACCATAGAGCAGGAATTATTTGGTTGGTGCATTATTCCTATCCCAGCAGTGACAGTGAAGTGTTTAAATGAATCCATAGCAGCACTGCTGCACTAAAAACCCCTCACCGCATCAGTGTCACTACAGAACTGACAATAAATGATGCACCACCCAAATTATACCCGTCATGTGATTGTCCTGACCATCAGAGAACAGAGAACCAACAGGGAACTAACAAAACCAAGAGAACAGATGTACTACAGAAGCACTCTGTAATTGTAAGACTAAAAGTCTATCTATATGCTAAGTGCAGAAAATAGACAATGGAGCAAGAAGGTAGTGTGTGCAGACTTTAGACTGGTACTGTAATTAATAACCATCACACAAGACACTTACACGAAAACTACAGAAAATAACCAAAGGTTCAACGTCGTTCGCGATTCTGTCAAGTCGGAAGTCATAAAAGTCGTGACTCCAATCGGCGTCCTGTAAATAACTGACGCTACATGAAGCTTATGCTGCTAATAAGAAGTCTGTGTGTTGTATTGTGAACTGTTCCATCTCCGTCATACCAGCACATTATTAAAAATAAATCACAATATTAGTAATACGTCTAGTAACTATAGTAAACCAGTCTCCTTGAGATATGTGGAAGAATTACGACCTATGCAGTCCTTAAAACAGAAAGTTGCATTTACAAACTGCGCAACACACGCCACATTAAGCTAATTTATTTAATTTAAGCCCCATCTGAAAGTTGTTCCACAACAACGCGGAGAGAATATTGCAAAGTGAATATTTGTATTGAAACCACTCACGCGTCTCAAACTGCGAAACCCAAACAGCTAGTTAGCTCTTAGTTAGCATAAACATTAGGGATACTCTGTACCACGCGGCATCATAAAGCACAGTGTGAAATAAAAAGCTTACAGTTAATAAAACGTGGATGTTTTTCAAACACTGCAACACAACAACAGACGCTTTCTGTTTGCTCTTGCATTGTAATAAAATAACAACACTCACCTACAAACCAGCTTTCCCAGTTCATTTAACAATATATCATTCCTTCAGCATGAATTAGCGCTCCAAAAACTGTTTACCTCAAGCCTTTTGTAAATTGAAAACAATATAAATTAGCGGTAAAAGAACCGGTGAATATTCAAAAATGAAATAATGATCAAGCGCAGCCATTTTAACCCGCGCAAGGCAACATTAATCCACCACAGATCACATCACCTACAGTTTAAAGTAATCTAATTCAGAACTGAAGGCTTTCAGGTACTCCTGTCATGTCCTTTCAGTTTTGAGTATTTGAGTACTAATGTTGGATGAGAAAGTATGTTTATGACATAAGAAGAACCCCAAAACAACATAATATCTGTTACAAAGGAAGTTTTGATAGCCAATGAACATGGTTTTGTCAATTACGTAGAATATGTAGAAATACGTAGATGCTGTTTTTAGGAGTCGATTACACTTATTAGAAAACAGCAAACACTAGAGGTAAACCAGAAATAATTCTGCCAGCAAGCCATTAAAAAAAAAATGTTTAGATTTGTTGGTTTAGGGCGTGGTAGTTCAGTGGTAAGGGTGTTGCTTTATCAACATTTTTTTTTTGTGGGTTCAAATCCCAGTTCCACTGAAGTTCCCAATGTTCACATTCAAGTAGTTAATTTATATAGTGCTTTTACAATAGTACATTGTCACAAAGCAGCTTTACAATGTTGTATGTATAACCCCAAAAGAGCAGGCCAAAGCAACAACAGTGGCAAGAAAAAAAACTCTTGGAAAAAATGTGGATCCTTGAGCAAGGCCCTTAACTCTAATTGCTACAGGGATGCTGTGGCCAAAGTCACTTTGGATAAAAGCGACTGCTAAAAGGCCTAATGTAATGTATTGTACTGGTTTGCGCTTTGGAGACTAAAAGGGAAACAGCAAAAAGTAATTTAAATACAAATCATGGGTCAGTTCAATACCATGTGCAAAAATGCAAAACTGAATAAACAAAAAGTTCTAAATGCATGTCAATTGATTTTGTGATATTCGAGAACGTGATTGCAACTTTATATATAATTTTATCAAACACATGTTCACAAATGTTTTTTTTGTTTGTTTTTTTTCAATATTATATTTAAAACATTCTGAAGATAATACATTCCACAACTTTACAGTGGGTTGCAAAAGTATTCATACCCCTTGAACTTTTCCATATTTTGTCACATTTCAACCACAAACATAAATATATTTCACTGGAATTTAATGTGAAAGACCAACACAAAGTGGTATACAATTGTGAAGTGGAAGGAAAATTATACATGAATCAACATTTTTTTTACAAATAAAAAACTGAAAAGTGCGACGTGCAAAAGTATTCAGCCCTCTTTTCCCTGAGTGCAACCAATTGCATTCAGAAGTTGCCTGATGAGTGCTAATGACTCAAAAGGGTCCACCTGTGTGTAATCTAATCTCAGTACAAATACAGCTGCTCCGTGACGGCCTCAGATGTTGGTTAAGAGAATATTGGGAAGCAAACAGCATCATGAAGTCCAAAGAACACACCAGACAGGTTAGGAATATGGTTTTGGAGAAGTTTAAAGCAGGCCTAGGTTATAAAAAGATTTCCAAAGCTTTGAACATCTCACGGAGCACTGTTCAATCCATCATCCGGAAATGGAAAGAGTATGGCACCACAGTAAACCTGCCAAGACAAGGCCGTCCACCTAAACTTACAGGCCGAACAAGGAGATCACTGATCAGAGAGGCAGCCAAGAGGCCCATGGTGACTCTGGATGAAATGCAGAGAGCCACAGCTCAGGTGGGGGAAAACTGTCCACAGGACAACAATTAGTCGTGCACTACACAAATGTGGTCTTTATGGAAGAGTGGCAAGGAGAAAGCCATTGTTAAAAGAAAACCATAAGAAGTCCCATTTGCAGTTTGCCAGAAGCCATGTTGAGGACACAGCAAACATGTGGAAGAAGGTGCTTTGGTCAGACGAGACCAAAATTGAACCTTTTGGCCACAATGCAAAACGCTATGTGTGGCGGAGAAATAACACTGCACATCACTCTGAAAACACCATCCCCACTGTCAAATATGGTGGTGGCAGCATCATGCTCTGGGGGTGCTTCTCTTCAGCAGGGACTGGGAAGTTGGTCAAAGTTGATGGGAAGATGGATGGAGCCAAATACAGGGCAATCTTGGAAGAAAACCTGTTGGAGTCAGCAAAAGATTTGAGACTGGGGCGGAGGTTCACCTTCCAGCAGGACAACGACCCTAAACATAAAGCCAGAGCTACAATGGAGTGGTTTAAAAAAAAGAATATTCATGTGTTAGAATGGCCCAGTCAAAGTCCAGACCTAAACCCAATTGAGAATTTGTGGCAAGATCTCAAAACTGCTGTTCACAAACGCTCTCCATCCAATCTGACTGAGCTTGAGCTGTTTTGCAAGGAGGAATGGGCAATAATTTCAGTCACTGGATGTGCAAAGCTGGTGGAGACATACCCTAAAAGACTTGCAGCTGTAATTGCAGCAAAAGGTGGCTCCACAAAGTATTGACTCAGGGGGGCTGAATACTTTTGCACGTCGCACTTTTCATTTTTTTATTTGTAAAAAAAATGTTGATTCATGTATAATTTTCCTTCCACTTCACAATTGTATACCACTTTGTGTTGGTCTTTCACATTAAATTCCAGTGAAATATATTTATGTTTGTGGTTGTAATGTGACAAAATATGGAAAAGTTCAAGGGGTATGAATACTTTTGCAACCCACTGTATGTCCAAGCTGCATATTCCAATCTCAGTGCCATTAGTTTTTTTTGTTTTATGAATTACCAAGCATTATATTGTACCCTGGCGGCACGGTGGCTTAGTGGTTAGCACGTTCGCCTCTCAGCGCTAGGGGTTCCCGGTTCGAATCCCCATCTGGGTGGAGTTTCCATGTTCTCCCCGTGTCCGTGTGGGTTTCCTCCGGGTTCTCCGGTTTCCTCCCACAGTCCAAAAACATGGATCAAGTCAATTGAACTCTCCAAATTGCCCCATATAGAGTGTTTCTGTGTGAGTGAGTGTGTGCCCAGCGATGGATTGGCGCCCTGTCCTGGGTCTATCTGCCCAGCGCCCGAAACGTTCTCCCCTGGATGGGCATGGGGAACCCCACCGCGACCCTAATAGAGGATAAAGCGGGAGATAATGAATGAATGAATGAATATATTGTACCCTTTCATATAAAATTTACAATACTGGTTCTGTATTACAGACCAAAAATAGTATCAGGTACAACAAACAGTTTTAAATTTCAAGATAAAAAACATGATTGATGTAAAATAAAATTCAGGTACAAATATTTCTCCGGCTTTTGGCTGTATCAGTTTGGGGTGGTATAGCAGGAAGATATTCAAATTGTCAGTTTCCTAATGAATGCCATGCTAGGTATGAGTGCACTGATAATGGATCATGCAGTATAGCTACAGACAACTGGCATGTTTTTGGATGTGGGTAAATGAACATGAAGAACCAATAGGATTCTCATGTAATTTCTTAGGTAAAGAAACTACAGTTGTTGAATTGATATGCTAGATGTGCTCTTTTTGAGTTGCAAAGCTCCTCTTTACAGATTGAAATATTAGGAAAGACAAATGAATTCACTTAAAATATGACAGAAAAGTCTCAAATCAAGCAAGCAGTTGCTAAAGACAAGTTTATTTGATCAAATGGTATATTCCAGGAATATAACACCCTCTGACTATAGAAAACATCCAAATGTTCCAAATTAGCAGTACAAATTTATTTTTTCCCCCAATTTCTACAAAGAAACTGTGGAGGGATATAAAAACTAAAACATATTTAACATGTTCAAATGTAAAACTTTCCCTCCTCGGAGCAATGGACAAACAAATCCAGATTTGTGGCCACTGCAAGAACCACACAGGGATGAACAAAAGAGAATTAAATCAAGATCACGCAATACAAAAACAAAAGTCATATATACAATTACCTTACAACAGTGAACCAAACCTACAAAGGTGTCCGTAGGCACCACGCCCAATTTCCAACAAGCATCATAAATAACTATTTCACTCAGATTGGACGCACTAGATTCCCTCCACAACACTACTACGATATCTCCTGCGTCCTCTTGAGCGAGTTGGTGGTATATTAAGGGCAGGCTGCAATGATCCAAAAAGGGGATGCACACAATTCAAAAACTACCGAATTCAACTTTTTACACAATGCCTATTTTCCTTTTTATGCAGAGGGCACTGGGGGGCAAAAAAA
Source organism: Corydoras sp. C115 (assembly GCA_019802505.1). Lineage (NCBI taxonomy): Eukaryota > Metazoa > Chordata > Actinopteri > Siluriformes > Callichthyidae > Corydoras > Corydoras sp. C115. Next base: position 401 of record JAFMOC010000085.1, on the reverse strand, counting down.
TAACTGTATTCCCCCATCCCCCTTAAAACTGTTCATATATATACATAAACAAATAAAGGATTTTTTTAAACTATTAAATAAAACATTCCTGTACATTCTTCAGCTGGTGTGTATCAGAATGTGTCAGAGAATAAAACACAGGGTGATTGGGGGAAATGAAAAATTGAACTGCTGAGGCTGTTTAGACTAAGTGCATATGGGGACTATTCATTGTAAATATAACCAATGTTTTTTTAAAAAAAAACCAAATCATCACTTTTAAAACAAACCAAACACTTTAAAATAGGGAGTTTGTCTCCCTGCAAAGCAGCAGCAAATAAAAAGCTGAAAAAGTCAAACATTGGTTGGATGGAACAAACCAACAACAGGTCTAACTATACACATCACCACTAGGGATAGGG